>OZ026492.1:29541070-30229820 GCA_964019985.1 Aurelia sp. 4 Dawson et al 2005 | reverse complement strand
ATTTGATCAAACTGGGTGCTAAATCCTAAGTTGTACTATCGTCTGTTCACAAATTGGAAAATGGGAAAGTTGCATTTGTGGCTCCTCCACAGTAGCCATTCAAACGATCTGCATGTTTTTTGGAACATCCCGTACTTCTGGCAGCATTTTATTTGGTTGCAATCAATTTATAGCGATTCCGTGTGGGTTGGTGGTCTGCCGGGCAGGAAGGCAAGTCTGTTTAAAAGATCAAAATAAAAATGAGTCAGCAAAATTTCCCACAATCTCTATTTTATGACGTAAAACAAATCAGGGCTTTGTGCTTATGTTTTCATGCCATCCAGAGCACAATGACAATCGATTTCATGACAATTGATATTGTACTGACCAACAAACAAGCGTTTGTTTGGGACTTCAAGATTTCACTGTTTGGAGTTTATTGGTGTGTAAATGACTTTGACATTTTGATTGGGGACTTTTTAGCAAGGAAAAACTGCAGGCAGTCAGCCTTGTTATGCACCGGGGGAGGGGCGTACATGACTTCAGGATAGACATGGGGTCTTCCCCCGGTTATCATCAAGAGACCCTCTTCTAATTGCCGAAACTAACCATCATAAGCACTTTAACGTTGAATTTTGGCGGGAAACTACCCATTTTTTACTATTTTTCCCAACTTCTGGAAATCCCGCCAATGTTTACGGAAAATCTGTCGAAAATGAGATCCTTATTAGAACTTTGGGACGAAACACCCATCCATATGGGTGGGACATACCCGTCCCCTCCTGTCCCCTCAACATGTTATGTACCCGCACCCCCACGCGCAGGTAAGTTAAAATGAGCCAAAATTTTAAGCATTTCCCTGTTTAATCACACAAGGAGTTTGGTCTCTCCCTCAATGCTAGTATTTTCATGAGTGTCAGGACACTTTTAGGTACAGTTCGATTTCGAGGCCACTGCGCAGGTAGAGCAATGTGCAGTAGATGACAAAGGTCATTTAGGCAAAAAAGTATTTTCAAAGCACATGTGATGGAGCTCTTCAGTTCAAGGCAAGGAAGTTTTGCTGAGAAAGGCTGCTAATGGCAAGGAAGAGAATTTAATGGCATTTCAAGGTAAGCGAAGAAATTAATACTAACTTCTGATTCACCTTAAAAGTGTCCTGACGCTCATGGCATTTTTCGCTGACCGCGGCCTCGTGAACATTTCAATACAAAGAAATCAATAATGATTATGGAAACCACTTTAGTTATCTGTTACCAATCGTGGTGGTGAGAACGTGCTATCTATTTTTCTACTTTTTCCAGTCCCTTAAAATTTAAACTTCCTGCTAAAGAAGGGTAATTGGTGACACTGCTGAATCGGTTTTTGGAACCAAGATGGGATGTGATCAATCACTTGTAAATTATCTGCAAAATTCAAGAAAATGAAAGAAAAGAAATATGCCGTCAGCGAGACAGGTTTGGATATCTTCGAGTTGTGTGAATCACTAAAACTACTACATCTATGAATAAGAGATGAGTTGTTGTTGTTGTTGTTGCTGTAACTTTAGTTTTCATCGATTGATCACTCTAGTAAGCTATATACAAATGTACAGGCAAACTAATCAAAGTCGATGGATACAATTAATAAAAGCAGGGGTGGCGCCAGGGGAGGGCTGGGGGCTACAGTCCCCCCTATCGGAGGCATCAAGCCCCCCATCGGAGGAAATTTTGGGTACTCGTTGGAGAATATTTGGGAAAATATCGCACGAAAACACAATTTTTCAGTCATTTTAGCCCCGCTGTTAGACGCTCCAGCCCGTCTGTCGGAGAATTTCTTGCGCCACCTCTAAATAAAAGAACAAATCTAATGATTATTTTCAATACTGTTTATACAATATTTACAATGCAGCAGAACTTGAAACCATGCTACATGCTTTGATTTATCCTCAGAACAAAAGCCAGAGTAACATGATCTCAAAAGCAGTTTTGCACAAGGCCCAGGGCGAATTTGAGCGTTGCCATGAAATAGGAATCACTAAGGTATCAGGAAGGAAAGTGGACACAGACTTACCATCTATACCGGGTGAGTCAAAAAAGTTTACGGGTTTGGCACGCTGTGAAATAAAAAGTATGAGGCCGATATTCAAAACCAAACTGTTAATCTAGTAGTCAAGGGCTAACTTAGATGAGAAATTTTGTTTGGTAACATCTCAAATCTCTAAGATCCAACATTTGGCAAAATGCCTGTAAGGGGATTTTTATGGCAATCGAAAATTCCACCCTCCATTATGGTCCATGATTTATGTGGCATTGAAGTTCACATTGTAAGTTTTAGAAATGGAATTTTAATTTCAATGGTAAGTAAATCATAGACCAGAACGGAATGAGGAATTCTTGTCCCCAAATACGCCCCTTACAAGCAGGTTCCTTAGTTCTGGGTACTGAATAATGAGTGATTTACCAAGTACTATTTTCTCGTCTAAGTTAGCGTTTGACTGATTGATTAACACTTAATTTTGAAAATCGGCCTCGTGCTTTTTTTAATTCATAGCCTGCCAAATGCGTAAAAAATTTTTTGACTCACCCGGTTAGAGGAAGGAATACGCCCAGCAGAAATAATTGAACTCAACCCCAATGATAGTGTTAATCATTTGAGATTGTCTGTCGGGATAGCTGAAGCTGTATGTCTTACGCAGTTGAAGATGTTGGCATGTGCCATGAACCAAATGCAATATAATCATCTACGGCGGGGGGACTGGGGGGACTTGCCTCGCTTAAAGCCCAAAAGTCGGCCAAAATTGTCAAAGAAGATTGAAACCTGTAGATTGAAAAATTACGTGAAAATTCTTTTGGATTTTGCATAGCTGGCGCTGCAACTGCATCGCTTCGGATCAAGGCTAAATTTTCACCGCAGTAAAAATTCATGAATTACAAATAAAAATTCATGAAACAATGAAAGTCCACCCCAAGTTTCTTTGTTCTTTAAACCAAGTGCTGACGTGACATACGCCCTTTAAGTTAAAAATGCAGCAGAACGAACTAACTTCAACATTTATATTCAAATTCATTAAAACAGTGGAAACAGCGAACCAGTAGCAGTAGCTGGGGACGACTTGAAGGACACCAAATAAGTTCCACTGCTGTGGTACACTTTGTTTGATTGCTAGTATAAGGTTATCCAAATGTAACAAGCACCACTGAAATATCTCAGATAGAAACATTTCATTGAATGGTATATGAAATTCACGATAAATACTCGTTAGTCTATGATAGTTGATGGAACGTTTTATATATTTCGTGCTTCCATCACGTAAGAAAACAACGCACCACTCGAAGGAGGACAAAACGAGCCACGCATCAATACAAGGACCGAGATACAGGGAACAGGGGGGTCCAGGGGGCCTTGGCCCCGTCAAAATTTTCAATAGTTGTTGCAGTAAATCTTCATTCTATTATCATTTCAGTAACTCCATGCTCTGATGTATTTCTCGTTCAGGTTCTACCTTTCGTTAGTACCGGAAGCCCTCTGGGGGTATTTGCAAGCTTACAAACTTGTCTCACACCAAAAAATGATGCTATCAACTGTACTGTAGCCTTTGGGTAAACCATCTTTTGCTTTTTGAGGGATGGATTTATTCTAACGCATATTTCTACCCGTAATGTATGTAAATCTGTACTGGGGAACAAAATTACCTTTGTTTTAAGCCAATTTGAAGAGCGTGGTCTCAAATTTTTCCATGGCAGTACCCCCAGACCCACTCCAAGGCTTTGCCTTCCTTCACTCGTCACCTGGTTTGCCCATGACCCCCTCAAGTCCTTGCATCATAACATCAAGAATTCAAGACTCGTCTTCAAAACCTTCTTTCTTCTCCTGCAAGCCAATTCCCCACACAACGAGAGGTGACGGCAAATTTTAAACCATTGGTAAATATCATGGATGAAAAACTGATACATGGTCTAAAAACAGAACCGATGAACTCTGTCGTTTGTGGGCATTGGGCAGCGCCTCCCTCCATGCAGTGCAGTGAGAGACATTAAGTGTTTACTCAGCCTGGATTGAATTTCTTTGAACTGATAAAGCTAGCGTAAAGTACACATATTAGATATGCTCAAAAGATCATAGTGAAATGTGACGCCTTCTGACTTCTCAAACTTTGTATTGTCTTCTGTACAGCTGGATGCAGCCTGAACAGGGAAACTATCCGCAACCAAGCGCGCTAAATTCATATGTCCCTGCAGATTGCCATTTCCCGGCAACGCAATCATGACATTATGTTTCCTTTATGGCATTCACCTGATATTTGTATGCACCGGAACACGCATGGGAAAATTTCATAAAATAAACTTCATTGAAAACGTACAAAGAAAAGACACGGGCAATGAGGTAGCGACTCACCGAATTGTGAAATCGGATCGGTTCCACTTGCTGATCGCTGACACCAAAACCTACATGTGAAGTTGACGACTGAGTGATTTTGTGACGCGTGACTATTTTAGAGTAGAAATCACAAAGCTTACTGTACAATTCTAATGCAGTTGCTAAGATCAATTAGATACGGTCGTTGACGATACTCTATTACAATTATTCAGGAATTCTGCCTTTTCAAAGCTGTGGTTCTTATTTAGAGCTCAGTCATCCAATTCGACGGCTCTTTTCTTTCAAGAAGAAAAGGGCTTAGGTGAGACATTGTCTTGCTAATGCAGATTTGACGTGCACAGTTTTGCTGACATGAAAAGCCCTCGATGGGGGTCTTCCTGTTGATGCGAGAATCTCCATCCGAACGCCATAAACAATGCATTACCAGGGTTGCCCACTGGCCTACTGGGGGGCCAGAATAAAAAAATCTGGCCTGATTGGAAAGGCTTCAGCCAAGTGTATTTCATTTGGTGGCCTCCATCTGTATTCTGGCGATCCAGTCTGAAACACCACATGAATGAGCACGAGTGGAACACGAATGAACACGAATGAACACCAATGATCACGAATGATAAACACGAATGATGAACACGAGCGAACACAGATGAACACGAATGAACACGGATGAAACCGACTAGAACACGAATGAACATAGACGAATGGAAACTGACAAATCCCAATGCGAGGGGCAAATCACTGATTTTTTTGTACACCTCCCTTGAAATCACAAAAAATCACATATAAAAATCACACTACTACTACTACTACTAGACTGTTTACACCGAGTTATCAGTATTCAGCTTTTTCTTCCAGCTTGTTATGACAGTGTCCCAGGTCTTCCTATTTCTTGCTAGTTGAGGAACTTCATCCCATTGAATATCAATTTCAATCAGTTGTTTTTTCATTACATCAAGCCATTTGGTTTTCTGTCTTCCTCGTGGGTTATTGGTTGGCCTATCTGATTCCTTGAGTGCTAACCTAGCTGGTGCATTTTCAGGTAGTCTATATACGTGACCAATCCATCTTACTCTCTGGATTGTTAGATAGGCACTCCATTTTTGCTCTTTTATGATTGTTTGTAGTGTTAGGTTACTAATTTTCTTTGGATATTTAATATTTAGCAGATATCTGTAGAGTCGTCTTTGAAAAGCATCGATCTGACCATTTATTGTTTGATTTATGGTCCACAGATGGGCATTACTGAGGAAAATTGGTGCAATACAAGAGTTGAATATTCTTAGTTTTTGATTCAAAGGTAGTCTACTATTCCAGACGTTTTGCAAGTCATTCATAGCTGTTAGAGTCAGTGATTTCCTCCTTTTGATGTCTTTTTCCGTTGCTAGTAGAGATCCTAAGTATTTACAATTTTGCCATTTTACTTCACCTTTCCTTGTAATATGAAATTCTTCATTTTTCTCTTCATTACATGATAGATTTCTTTCTTTTAGTTGAGATGTTATGGTGATTGCATTATATTTCATTAGGTGTTGATTCTCTGATACAATAAAAGTCATGTGATTTTGAAATTACAAAAATTACGTACGCTGTTTTGAGAAGTGATTTGCCCCTCGTCCCAATGGAACAAGAATGAACACCGATGAACACGAATCTCGAAACTGACGAATTCGAATGAAACACGAATGAACACGAATGAACACGAGTGAAGACGAGTGGAAAGTTGTGAAGGTCTGAGATCTTTTGCATTCAACTGCTGTGACATGGCATCATTGACAACAATGATCCTTTATTTTCTTCATGCGCAAAATGTAAAGAGGACAAAGATTATTGAGACCAAGAACGACTCTCAGGTGATGCGCATGTCGACTTTGGCACCATGAAGAATCATGGTTATCAAAGATTATAAAATCCAGTTGGAGGGGGATGTTAACAGCAAATTAAACGAGTTATGTTTTCTGACCTTTTACTTTGTGGTTAACGTCACCAGTTTATTTTCAGCTAAATTCATTGAAGCATATTCATATGCAAGTTTTTCTTACAGGAAACCTTCATCAGGCCATGGTACCAAAAGTTTCTTAATTGTAGTACCAACAGATCCTTAATTCATTTCTTACTTTTTGAATGAAAGAATCATGACATAGTTTCCAACACTGATCTAGAGGTGTTCCTTGACAGACAAAAAACAGTTGGGAAAGAGAAGTGTCTTATAAATAAGGAGTTTATTACTCAAGGATTAGTATCCAAGAGTCAACAACCCTTCCCTCTAGACTAGTTTAACCCAGATTTGAGCATCTCAATGAATGAAAACAATGCAGTTGAAACATTAAAGTCCAAACAAGTATTATTCAAGCACAAACAATCCTATCTGCACTTCAAGCAGCAGCTACAGCAAATCAGTCCAGGCGCATTCCATTCGCAATTGTTCATAAAGAAAACTGGATCAAACAACTATTCCATTCCTCCCTTTTCCTCTCCGTTCAAAGTGCATTGATATTTTTCTTTTGATATAACCTTGTTGGCTTTTGTGTCATTTTTATCCCACTCTTATTGAACGGTGCTCAGTAGTGTTCATAGGTGTTCATTGGTGTTCATCAGTGTTCATTCGCGTTCATCAGTGTTCATTCGTGTTCATCCATGTTTATTTGTGGTCATTCGTGTTCATTCGTGTTCACTGGTGTCCATTGCTGTGTTGTAGACCAGACTAGACCATCAACTGGCTGCCATTTGGCCTCCTGGGATTCCATTGTGTAATTTCAATGTTTTTTAGTATTTTTCAAAATCTAGTTGTAGAAAAGATAGGAATCAAATGTTTTAGCCGAATTTTGCTCGTGGCCTATGACCGGAGATCGCCAAACCTCATTTTTACGGACCAATCAAATAGCGAATAAGTGAGGAAGACAAAAGAAACGTATGAAGATTTTTCTAAATTTTACCCACCCTCATCAAACGCAACCAGGAGAAAAAACTGCTTGAAATTTCCCGAATTTTTTTAAGAAATCTACTCTCCATACGTTTGGGCATTCAAGTTTGGATGCCGGTCAAAATATCTCCCGATTCCAAGGAGTTATGGCACCTCAATCTAGCGACCTTTGTTCGTTTTCAGCATTTCTGAGCTTCTAGCATTCTTAGTACTCAATTTATTCCTAAAAAGTCTTCTAAAACGTACCTGAAACATCACTAATTCCCATAAAGTCGATACAGTGGGGTTGGGGACCTTTTCTTGCTTCACAGATGTGCAAATCTGACACGCTTTCTATGGCGTCCGAAATATGGCCTAGTTCTAAAATGTGCTAAATTACATTTTGGAGTAAGAAATTTCAAGGGTACCCACCTCTCTTCGTTTGTTTAAGGCATCCGGTAGTTCTGTGTATCTACCAGACTGTGCTTGGTTTCTATTTGACGATTTTCTTCCACAAATAATTCAGTAAGTCGCAAATAAATGTCAGTTCACTTTGTTTTTTTGCCCAGACATTCATCCGTGTCATCACCAATCACAACACTTGCTGCGTTCTGCGAGGCCTTGGGAAGAGGCGGGAAAATGTCAAAACATCACGTACCACGTGATCACATGTTGTGATTCGTGATGACACGGATGAGTGTCTGGGAACAGAAACAAAGTAAACGGATATTTATTTGCGACTTACTGAATTATTTGTGGAAGAAAATCGTCAAATAGCAACCAAGCACAGTCTGGTAGATGCACAGAACTACAGGATGCCTTAAACAAACGAAGATTGGGGTTCTTGCTCTGCATCATTATTCAATGACTTAGAAAGAATACATATAAGAGCGGCAAGATTAATCCATAAAGTTCCAAAGAATATTTATCGTCAATGGAAAAGTCTTAGATTTTGTTGGTTGGAACACATTGAGGTACATGTACACAAAAAGAAGTCTGTCTTTAACTCACAGTGGTTACTACAACGATAGTATTGATGAAATTAATAATTTTGATGTGAAAGAAACCACCAAGTATTCCTATAGAAACTCATTCAAAATTAAACTAAATCGACCGAGAACTGAAATTGGAAGAAGAACATTCAAACATCGAGCTGCATTAGCTTGGAACATTGTTCCGGATGCTATTAAGTCACATAGAAACGCATCAATATTTAAGAAAGAACTAAAATCAGTAGCCAGGCTTTTAGAAGATATTTCTTAGGAAAAAGGAAGTAGTGCTATAAGTAATAAGGATATTAACTACGTACATTATTAGATTCTCGCTTAGTCAATTTTAACAATTTACCATATGGGTGTTTTTGATTTTAAAGTTTTCATTTGATTGTAATAGGGTAACTTAATTCGTAGATATTTTCCGTTTTTAGATAGCAGGTCCACATCGGCAATGCTTGCCGCCCAACCTTTAAAACCTGATTAAACAAATAAACAATGTATGTATGTATGTATGTATGTATGTATGTATGTATGTATGTATGTATGTATGTATGTATGTATGTATGTATGTATGTATGTATGTATGTATGTATGTATGTATGTATGTATGTATGTATGTATGTATGTATGTATGTATGTATGTATGTATGTATGTATGTATGTATGTATGTATGTATGTATGTATGTATGTATGTATGTATGTATGTATGTATGAGAGGTGGGTACCCTTGAAATTTCTTACTCAAAAATGTAATTTAGCACATTTTAGAGCTAGGCCACATTTCGGATGCCAAGGACAGCAGGTCAGATTTACTCATCTGTGATGCAAACATAGTGTCTATGATGCAAGAAGGGGCCCCAAAACCCACGGTATCAGCTTCATGAGAATTAGTGATGTTTCACATGTGTTTTAGAGGACTTTTTAGGAATGAATTGTGTACTAAGAGTGCCGGAAGCCTAGAAATGCTGAAGACGAACGAAGGTTGTGGGTTGGAGTTGCCATAACTCTTTTGAATCGGGAGCATCCAAACTTGAATGCCCAAACGTATGGGGAGTAGATTTCTTCAAAAAAATTCGGGAAATTTCAAGCAGTTTTCCTTCCTGGTTGCGTTTTATGAGGGTAGGTAAAATTTACAAAAACCTTCACACTTTTTTTTGTCTTCCTCACTTATTCGCCATTTGATTGGTCCATAAAAATGAGGTTTTGGCGATCTCCGGTCATAGGCCACGAGCAAAATTCGGCTAAAACATTTGATTCCTATCTTTTTGTAGAATGCTCATTGGTGGAATAAGATTACAAAATACATGCTAAAACAGATATTACACATGATATCATCATTAATTTCTTTGAAATCTATTTCCATGGATGGAGTAAACTTTAAATCAAATTTGAAGAATGGAAAATGCATTGTTAAAATCATTTGTTGTAACTCAATTAAACAATTGGTGTATTCTTGTCAATCATTGGAAATTCTTCAACTGTAAGTTTGGCTAAATTTTTTGCCTCATTTGCAACCATGTTTGGTTACTGCTGACCAGTTGGGTCTGACAATCCTGGCATAAACAACAAAATTTGAACAAGAACAAGCTATAAACTCTAAGATGGTCAAGTATACACGGAAAGTTCAAACAACAAAGAAAAAAGTTACTGAAGTAGAGGTATCGCAATTTTGGCAGAAACTGCAATCCATACTTTTACTATTCTGTTGTTTTTAAAATTCTTTGCTCGATTTTTCGTTGGCACAACCAGGTAAGGCATTTCACACCCAAAAAGTCTGGTACATTTTTTTAAATTCCTTTGTTTTTCTTTTTAGAAATCCATCAAAGGGCCGTAGAATTATCTTATTGTGAAAAATATCACACGGTAACAACTCCTATTTTAAGAACCTACTGGATTAAGCCTAAAAAACTCTGGGTGGTAACTTTCATATGTAGAGAAGCGGGTACATGCCGCCCCAAAAAGGATGGGGTTTGATTTTCGAACCTTATAAAAATCCCTATATATGTATCTTAAAATGTAACTGTGCCACTAAAAATGGATAGCTTCTTGAATTGTAAAAAACATTTTCGAGACTTAGTTCATATCGTTGGATTTTCCCTAATGAATTGAAATCTGGTTCCGACAAAGCGTCAAGACCTCAGTTGTTAAAACTGGTCTATCTTCCACTTTCGTCCTTATTGCTTATAAGGGCTTGTTAAAACATTCTGATTGACAAAGGAAATATGTTTCATTCATTGGTCAAAACCATTGGTCTCGTCAAGAACCTCCCCCCCCCCCCTCAAGAACTGGTTTCCAGCCAAATTAAAGCTAAAAATGATACAGTATATCGAAGCTGAAATCTTTTGGAATGAAAAAGATTGGATTTGCCTGAAATGCAGGGACAGACTGGGGAGTGGGGGCGCCAAAAACATGATGGAAAATGAGCGCGCCGACGGCGCGCGAAAAGTTTTGGGACCAGGCATGGGCAGTATCTTATCTTTTTATCTTGAAGATAGTAATTAGATACTGGAAACAGTAACAGTATCTGGTAATAAGATACTTCTCATACCCAGTAACTGTATCTTGTAATAAGATAATAATTTGGCTGAATAATAGTATCTTCTAATGAGATTTTTCAAAAACTACTTAAAGTTACAAGATACTTGTGTCAATCAATTTTCATGAATAAAGCTGATTTTATGAAGACTTCGTTGTGCTTTATCTCCTGAAATCATGAGCATTCTATATTTTTGAAATTCTTTATTACATTTATATAGTCAACAGAAAAGAGCTTATGATTTATCCTTAGAAAAATATGATGCACACGTTTTTTATAAGAAACTTTGATCAGGCCATAGTACTAAAAGTTTCTTAATTTCACATGAAATTTTGTCCGTTTAATTTTTTTAAATGCATGAATTATCGGTGTGGTCGCTAACACAGCTACAAAAATGTTTCTTGATATTGAAAACATCACATAGGAATAAACAGTGTTCTGTTTTGTCGAAAACACAAATGGTTAGTTAAGATTGCTCAAGAATAAAGGTTCGACGATCTTTTTGCTATAACATCCATACTTTTTTAACTTTGAAAAGTTTCTTAGTACTTCTCAGACATAGTAGTAGAGTTTCTTAAAATTTTGGTCATCTTAGTACTAGTTTCTTATAAACCAGCTTCTTATAAAAAATACGTTACTTCATTGTTTTTAAGCGAAAATGGCAGACCACTTATGTATATCAGGAACAAAGGGGCCGAAGGCAGGAGTCTTTAGGAACTCAACATTCCATTTCTTCCATATTGGAGGTTACCCCATTCATCCTACAAAGCAATTGATTTTCAATGTTCAATTTTTTGCCTGGTATCAGAAAATGTCCAATAAGTAAACAGGGTCATAAAGAGGGAGGAAGAAGGTTTCTTAAAGGCAGTCTGTCACGTATCTGATTGGCCGCTACAATCAGAGATCAACACAACGGATTTCTTTGTGAATCTGTGTATTTGAAACAAAGGAGGGCTGATCTTCTTGACTTTTTATGGCCGTAGAAAGTCAGAGGATCATCAGCCATTCAAATTTCCTATTCTTTGTATTGTCATTATCACCTGATCAAATCGGTGACAGACCGCCTCGAAAAGACATAGACCATAGTTACCGGAAGGGCACCGGGGGCACGTGCCCCGAAAATTATGCGAAACAATGAAGTGCCCTTTTTATGTCTTAAAAATTTTCCCTCTTCTTTAAGGAAAAGTGCGCTTGAAGTGTCGTGCCCCTGCCCCCTCCCAAGTTTGAGATCCTTCCTCATCCTGTCATCCTGTCTACCTTCCCTCGCAAGGCGCTCCTCCGGAGAAGTGCTTCAGCGACTGCGCTTCTAGTCAAGGTAGTAGCCAGGAATAAAAGTTAAGGTAGTAGTACCGAATGAATATTTCGTTCAAAATAAAGGCAGGCAATGGCGAATCTGGCGAAGGTCAATAACTATGCTGAGGAATTGGCACTTCTCACCAACGAGATGGGATTTGTAAGAAGTGAGGCAATCATGGCATTATCAGAATCCAACGGAAATCTTGAGATGGCAATAAACAAACTGTTAGCGGGAAACTGCGCTCCGCCACCGTACTCTGAAATCAACAATGACAAGGTTTTGAACGCGGCTGAAGAACCCACCATTATTAGGCCGTATGACATTTTCCCGACCATTGCAGAGAACATTGATGACCAAAGTAACTTACCAAGTAAATATGGCCATGAAGTAAATTCTAATCCACCACCATACACTAAAGTGTGCCTTGAGATGGAACTCAAAGACTGGGAAACGAAATGTCCCGCAAACTTTTTCAAGCCCGGTTTTTCAAGTGGCTGTTCTTTGCGATGTTCCACTTGCTTTGACGAAATTTTTGAAAACGAAAAATTGTCAGATTCATCAAACAGAGCAGTGAAAGATGGAATACGGGTAAAAACTTTGATAACAGCTTTCAATAGCTGAAATGGTCACTCATTTGTTACTTTCTCACTAGACTGGAAAGCTTCTATTTTGCGCGGGCAGAGAGATCCAGAATGCTTATTAATATTATGTGGTGCATGGAAGATCTTTTGCGTAAGATAGAACCAAATGTCTTAGCCTATATTTGCTTGTGGTCGATGGCCGGAAACCATCAAAATCTCGTTTTCATGGTGAGTAAGTGAGGAAAAAACTCGCAATATGGCCCATGCTGTATTTTAGAGAAACTGCAATATGGCCCATGAGGGAGGTCGTAGAATACCAGAAAATGATGCTGTATCATCAATTAATGCACTCTTACCGTAAACGAGTTGCAAAGCAAGTGATACAGGATCAAAAAGTAAGGAAACAAGAGAATTGTTGGTATGAGGATGTAAGGCAAATTGCAGAGAGGCTGCAGATAAATATCAAGGAAGTAACAATGAAGAAAAAATCAGAATGGAAGAGCTTGACAAAAAAAGACTACAAAAAGAAATTGAGGAAAAGTTGTATCAAAAAAGAAGGGAAATGACCAAGCTACAGCATTTAAAGGGAAGTCATGAGAGGATTGAATATCTCAAAGAGGTTGGCATCAAAGAAGCATCAGACATAATCAGAATAAGGCTTGAATTGAAAGATATTGGGAGCAATCAAGGTCAACAGAGAACATCTGCTGGATGCAGAAATGAAAAGGAAAGCACAGAACATATAATGCAATGCAAGGAGACCTGGGAGATGCTAGGGATGAAAGGAAATATCTTATGGATCAATGGGAAAATAGGAGAAATAAGAAAAATAACAAAATACATAAAAAAGTATATAGAAAACGGAACAGAGAAGAGTTTTGACACAAGAGGAAAACATTGTAGGAGAGCCTTGTACATCTCCTTCAAATGAGGCTGTGCTTGCCAGACATGGCAAAGAGGGCACCTTGCAGATTCAAGATTCAAGAGGAAGACAAAAGAAACGTGTGAAGAGTTTTCTAAATGTTACCTACCTTCATAAAACGCAACCAGGACAAAAAACTGCTTGAAATTGCCCAAATTTTTTTAATAGATCTACTCTCCATAGGTTTGGGTATACAAGTTTGCATGCTGGCCAAAATGTCTCCTGATTCCAAGGAGTTATGACACATCAAACCCACAACCTTTGTTAGTTTTCAGCATTTCTGGGCTTCCAGCACTCTCAGTACGTACACTATTCATTCCTAAAAAATCTTCTAAGACACATGTGAAACATCACTAATTCCCATGAAGTCGGTACCGCAGGTTTGGGGGCCTTTTCTTGCTTCCCAGATGAGCAAATCTGACCTGCAGTCTTTGGCCTCTGAAATATGGCCTAGCTCTAAAATGTGCTGCATCGTGTTTTTCGCTAAAAAATTTCAAGTGTACCCACCTCTTTTCATTTGTTTGAGGCATCCTATAGTTCTGTGTATCTACCAGACTGTGCTTGGTCTCCATTTGACCAGTTTCTTCCACAGATAATGCAGTAAATACCGTCGTAGGCATCAATTTCTGCCGTTCTGTGTCCAAACTCTGATCTATGATCACGAAATCACAACATGCGCTCCGCATTGCAAGGCCTGGGGAAGAAGCGGGAAGATGTCCAAATATCACATGTCACGTGATACATACTGTTTATTTGTGATTCGTGATTTCGTGATCACCGATCAGTGTTTGGACGCAGCCTACGATACTATTTACTGCATTATTTGTGGAAGAAAATCAATGTAGCCAATTTTAAAGCAAGGCCATATTCTGGGTGCCAAAGACAGCAGGTCAGATTTGCTCATCTTTGATGCAAGAAAGGGCCCCCAAACCCACGGTATCAGCTTCATGAGAATTAGTGATGTTTCACATGTGTTTTAGATGACTTTTTAGGAATGAATTGTGTACTAAGAATGCTGGAAGCCTAGAAATGCTGAAGACGAGCGAAGGTTGTGGGTTGGAGTTGCCATAACTCTTTTGAATCGGGAGATATTTTGACCGGCATCCAGCCTTGTATACCAAAACGTATGGACAGTAGATTTCTTCAAAAAACATCAGGAAATTTCAAGCAGTTTTCTGTCCTGGTTGCATTTTATGAAAGTAGGTAAAATTTAGAAAAATCTTTACACATTTCTTTTGTCTTCCTCACTTATTCGCCATCTGATTGGTCCATGAAAACGAGATTTTGACGGTTTCCAGCCATGGGCCACAAGCAAAATTCGGCCAAAAAAATTGATTCCTATCTTCTTCTGCATACAGTTTGAGGAAGAACAAAAGTTTTGTTAAAATAATGGCCAGGTGCGCATCTTCCATGCATACTTTGCAGGCTTATCAATCTGGGTTGAAATGGCCTTTTGCATTGAAGATTCGCAGCTGAGAGCAATAGATTGAAGCAATAGATCCTTTTATTTATTGCTAATTGTGCGGCACAGGTTGAAAACAGTGTACTTTTTTCCAGTCTGGCTTGGTCAGTTCAGAAACTTTAATACCTTTTTAGTGATACCTTTTGGTCATGCTGCTTTAGGGTCATAAACCAGTGATACCTACAGTTCCTGGAAACCCCCAGTGTTCATACTGGTTATTTTCTTACAATCAATAATTGAAGATTTTTGATACAGAGCCTTTTGGCTTTGAAAAGACAACATTGTGACGTCATGTACAGGTCACATGAGATAATACAAAACATCACATTTTAGGTTCGCCTCCATGATGTCCTATACTGGGTTCGCCAAAATCTACAATGCACTTTGGCAGGCCATGATAATCCTATACTGTGCTCAGGGGCGGCACTACCGCAAAATAGTGGGATGGACAGGCAAGAGGAGCGAGGGAAAAATGAGGGTCTGGGTGCTTTCCTTTAGACAAATTTTTAGGACAACACCCTGTAGAATATCTGAAAGTGCCCTTGTTAGATAGAATTTGATTCAACATGTTCTTGACTAGACGATTGTGCTAAAGAGAGCAGTAAGAAATCCATACCAAGACTTTTTGCATTCTACTTGCGAATCCTTAATGATTTGATTAAAGAACGCAGTGGATCTTGGTAAAAAATTCCTTGCCGCCATCTTTAGCGCAATGGTCTATTTGCAAGCCTTAATTCAGTTCAAACTATGGACAGAAAGTTAAATTTGAAATCTATCTTAAAATTTTCTTCATATGTATATATATATATATATGAATATTCTAAAGATCTAAGAGATAAAATCCCATACGGTTGGGCTTATCGTTGAAGTTTAAATGAGGGGAAACAAGTACGATTTCTGAGAAGAAAAAATGACCCCCCCCACCTCTTTTCATCGTAGTTACACAAATTAGGAAATCAATCCTCAAAAAGTGGGGTGGATGTGTCCATCTCATGGTGCTACCCCTGACTGGGCTGATTTTGAAGATTTATGAGTTAATCTTTAGCTAAGATCCTCAACTAGATGCTATTATTTTTGTATAGTTTTAGTCTTCTATTTATGGAGCTGTAAATGAGTTTCTTAAAATTTTCAATTTTGAAAGCACTAAAAATGACCCAAAAATTATAGGATCAAATTTTCTAAAGACTCAACATGAATGAACAAAGAGAGAATGTTTTTGATGTGATTTGGGGATTTAGAAGTTGATCAGTTACTATCCAATGTCTGTGTATTAGTTCTATGTTGGAGAAGGTGTAAAAATGTGTTTCCTTGTCTAATTTTCATTGAATTTATACTTTTATGCAAGCTCTGCATTCCTGTGTCAAGGGAGTTAAAAACAAACAGTAATGAAGCAACATTATGAGGTCAAACAAGCATGAGTTTTGATCAATTTCTAAATCCCCAAATCACCACTAAAATGTTCTTTCTTTGTCCTTTCATGTTGAGTCTTGAAAAAATTTGATCAACACCCTTAGGTCATTTTCAATGTTTTTGAAATTGAAAATTTTAAGGAACTCGCTTATTGCTCCATAACTAGAACACTAAAAAATGTAGACAAAATAATAGCATCTGCAGTAATTGAGGATCTTAGCTAAAGATTAATTCATAAATTTTCAAAATGTGGCCAGTATACGATTTATTGTTGCCTTGGCTCTTGGTTGTCCAGAACAGGAATAAAATAGGGGGCTGCATTCCCCAATCTCCCAAGATCGTTAAATACCCAAAGGCTCGGTAAGTCTTGGTATCCAATACCCATGCAATCTAACTTTAAAAGATATGATAAAATGTTATTATCCCATTCTTTCAATTGAATGATCAAATGAACGGTTCAGTAATTTAACATAATTATGGGGACAGAACATTAAGAATTTCTGAAGTTGTTGCATTCATCAAATTGCTAAATCATAAACCATGAAAGATGCAGAATTTTGCTCCCAACAAATTTGTAGACCTTAAAAAACCTAGTATTCATTGTAATGGTCATATGGATTCACTTCATGGATTCACTATGGATTTCTAATCAAGACTTTTGGAATCTGCTTAAACCTTTTCTCTCTAATAAAGGAGGCTTGGTCGGTGATGATATTTCCCTGGTCCATAACAACCAAATTGTAACAGACGACTATGAACTGACTGAGATTTTCAATAATCATTACATTATTATAGTCGAAAATACGGGTGGACAGAAACCTTGTAACATTACAGACACAGTTGAAACTGATGATGATCGACAAATCGCTAGACTTATTCTCGACAGGTATAAAGATCACCCTAGTGTTCTTGCCATAAGAGAAAGTAATGACATCTGAGATCTCAAATTCTTTCTCATTTCATGAGGTACAACATCATGAGGTCTGGGCTCTACTTAGATCCTTGGACGGCAAAAAATCTACTGTTGAAGATCAAATTCCGCCAAAACTACCGGGTGAGTCAATAAAAACGCCCGGCGTTTGAAAAAATCCTGGTCCCTGAATATCAAAGCAATGAATTGAAAACTGTCTTATCTTATCCCCAATATGTCAAATTAGGTCCAGTAATTTACCCGGTTTTAATAAGCCATTCCTTCCCGTCGAAATAGGAGATTTTCTATAGAAAGCCCCTTTCGAAAACCTGCAAAAACGAGCGAAAACAGGAAGCAAAATTTCCCTTTGTTCTCCTTCCTGACAATAATGACTCTTGAATGTGTTCATGCATTTTGTCCTCATGAGAGAATGAAATCCCCCTGAATGAGTTATTCACACTAGGGGGAAGACTTTTCAACTCGTCAAAGAGAAAGCACGTGCTAAAGCGTGCTGAAAATCATCGCTGTGAGGTTAACACATTAGGGACTTTTGCTTGTAATTTTAGCATGAGTTTTGAAGCTTCTCAAAGGGGCCCATTTTAGAAAATCGCTTACAGAATCCGAACTAAGTGACCGATTTTAGTCAGAAAAATTTCTGAACATAATTGAACATGTTAGCTATTCAATCAGGTATTGCAAAATATCACTGCTTATATGCTCATGGAGCAGTAGCCTCTCAAACGCCGGACGTATTTTTTGACTCACCCGGTAGTACATTTGGCTGCAGATGAGCTTACCGCTCCCCTAACCTTTGCCATAAATAGCTAGCATACTGCTCAAATCTATCAAATCTCTAAAAAGGTGGGTGTAAAATTGTATCACATTCTTCTTTGAATTCTTGTGCTTGAAAGAAACTTTGGGTAATTTGCTGTAAATCTACCGTGGCAATTTTTTGATATATTGATTATGTTCAAAATGGCGGCATTTTGCAAAAAATCATCGAAAATTTTGAAGAAATTGAAATCATCGTAACTCTTAAATTAATCGAGAGAAATTGATACAATTTTCTAGATAACCATAGTTTATGGAGGTCTACAACATGGTTGCAAGCAGAAATCTGTTGCTCTTCTGGTTAACGATTTAGAAATTTGATGACGTCACAGCCTCAAAATTAATAAACGCCACCATTTTGAAAGTAGTCAAGGTATCAAGAAATTGCCACGGCAAATTTATTGGGAATCACCTGAAGTTCCTTTCAAGCACTTTAATTCAAAGAAAAATGTAATAAAATTTTACACCCACTTTTTTAAAAGATTTGAGCTCTATGCTTAAATAGCTGTTTACATAACCATAGGTTTCCAGACAGAGGACAGCGTGCAGCAGTTTGGAAAAGGGTGAGGCAAATTGGGCAAATCAAAACAGTCGAGAAAAATTTTCCGCCCAGTCAGTGTTTTAAATACATTCTCTAAAATATATGAAAAAATTATGAAACAGCAATTAGTCGTCCATCTTGATGCTACGTTGTCGGTTTTTATAGGTACTATCGGGTGCCTAATACAAGGGGGGGGACGCTTATTAATTTTCAAAAATTTTATCCACCCCCCAGCCCTTATTAAGACCCCCCCGTTTATTAATTTTGGCAAAACAATGTTCACAGCCCAATATGATTTTTATACGAAATTTTGTTCGAAAGATAAACCATTGCAGTGTACTCGTAAACTAATTCAAATGTTGTCTATTAGAAAAGAAGTCATTGCAGTGTACTGGTAAATTTGTTTGATTCGAGACTTCGTTCTTTTTATGTTCTTATTCTGTTTATTCACATTTGTTTCTTGAAGACTTGAAGAGTTCTAAGCATATAAAATGCACTTGTCTCCAGTAGATAACGTAAAAACCGGTTTTTTGCGAATTTCTGACCCCCCCATTTATTAAGACCGTTTATTAATTTCTTTGAGGGTTCCCACCCCCCGTTTATTAAGACCCCCCTTGTACTAGGCACCTGAGAGTACGTACAGAAAAGCATACGGTACGCAACATGTTTTGATAAGACTCCTTGAAAACTGGAAGACCAAACTTGACAACAATTATATTGTTGGTGCTGTATTAATGGATTTGTCAAAAGCATTTGATTGCATTCCATACGATGTGCTGATTGCGAAATTAAATGCGTATGGTTTCGATGAAAATGCCTGGGTACTAATCTATTCATATCTTAAACGGCGTGAGCAGTCCGTTAGAATAAATAATACATACAGCTCCTTACAAGCAATTTTATCTGGTGTCCCCCAGGGTTCGGTGTTCGGCTCTATTCTTTTTAATGTATATATTAATGATCTTTTTTTTGTTTATTAAACAGGCAGTACTATATAATTATGCTGATGATAACACGCTTGCTTCTTTCTCTAGGACTCTGCCAAATCTGGTGCGAGCCCTAGAGGAAGAAACAGGCGTTGCATTAGATTGGTTGAAAGAAAACCATATATGATTGCGAATCCATCAAAGTTTCATCCACTGCTAATTAAAAAAGACCAGATGAATACCACTGGCGAGAAAATAAGCATCCGAGGAAATATTATTGAGTCCGAAAATTCAGTCAAGCTTCTCGGAATTCAGCTAGACTATAAACTAAATTTTGATCCACACATTTCAGAGCTTTGTAGAAAGGCTGCAACTCAACTAAATGTTCTTAAGAGGCTTAGAGCTTATATTGGTTTCGAAGAGAGAAAAGTCCTTGTTCAGAGCTTTGTTTATTCAAATTTCAATTACTGTCCTTTAGTGTGGCGTTTCTGTTCGGCAAAATCCACGAATACGACCGAAAAGATACAAGAACGTGCACTTAGATTTCTTTATAATGATCATGTCAGTTCGTATGTGCTACTGAAGTCGCAACGATGTACGATGTATGTTTCCCGACTTAGATCTCTTTCGTTGGAAATTTTTAAAACTCTGAATGATCTCAATCCATCCTTCATGAAAGATATTTTTCAAATAAGAGCCTCTAACTATTCATCGCGAAATCCTAATAATCTTACTCATTATAGGCCAAATCAGGTAACGTTCGGCACAAATAGTCTCAGGTTCTTAGGACCACAGATTTGGAACTGCTTACCAGAGGAACTAAAATCAGCGGATGATAACCTCAATACTTTTAAAAGCTTGATAACTCAATGGGATGGTCCCACGTGCAACTGCAATGCCTGTCGATTTATTGTAAATATTGTATAAAAAACTGATAATTCGTTTATTTTAATTAATTACATATATTCATCGATTTTGATTGGTTTCCTTGTACAGTGAATTGTATATAGTAGACTAGTTTATTACATCGATGTAAAATAAATATACAACAACAGCAACAACAACTTCACCAGGTTAGAGTTCATATTATGTAATAGCATTGAAATTTTGTTGACAGAGCTAAGTAGAGGTAATCTATTAATTGGACATCAACACGTACATGTGTTGTTGTTCCTCTAACCAAACAATATGCACAGGCACATATGGAAATTATCAAATACAACAGGCTATTTTTAGACCTGCATATGCAGCCATTGAGTGAACTATTTATCATCATAAGCTAACTTAAACTTCAGATACAGTACCTCCTTTCATTCACCCCCTCCTCATCTCCCCAAAAAATGCAATACGATCTATTTCCAAAAATAATTGTGAAATTAAAAATGCTGGGATTATGGCAAATTACATAAAGTTTCATTCGATCAACTCAGTTTAAAGTTTTGCAAAAGATTTGTTACCACCCAAAGGGAACTAATGCTGCACCCCAAAATCTTAAAATTTAGATTTCAGTTCTTTAGGTACATAAAAGCCCTTAAGTTCTATGGGTCTGGATGATTTTGATGGGTGGGAACTGTAGCCTCCTGGCCCTCCCTTGGCCCAACCACTATTTCCAAATGGAACTTTCAAACGGAAAAAGCACCTGTGTGTGGAATCTTGAAAACATTTGACAAAGGACTAAGTGTCTGTGCATAATACACTTACTTCTGCATGTCAGTGAATGAAGATGGTGGATCTGTTGCACAGAGCCTTACTTCTCTGCCTCTTTCTTATCCATTCCAAGAGTCTGCTTGCTGTGCTGGCTAGGTGGTAACAGGATCCAAGCTTAACAAATCTTGCTAGCCAGATTTAACTTGGTTAGCCATGGTAGATAGCAGACAATAATAGAAATTTAATGCATATCTGTTAGCCAAAACTAATGCTAGCTGTCAAAGGAATATTTTCATGCTATATATTTATCTTTTTTTCATTTTCAGACATATCACTATGATTGCTATATGAAATCAAGAGGCCCAAAGTGCACACACTGTTGCTTTCCATTGTCAAAGCCAGACCTGGATAGAGGTTTATCTGGGAATTTTTTGATCTATGATGAAAAAAAGTATCATGTTGAATGTTATGAAAAATATGCTGGACCAAGGTGCTCCCTTTGTTGCAATGTCATTGTAGAAACTGCTAGTAAAGAGTTCACTGGCAACTGGATTGGTGAAGGTCACAAAATGTTCCACGAGGAGTGCTTTTACAAAAAGAAGTTCACAGAAGAGAGAGTAAAAAGTTCATGACTGACCACAAAAGCGATGTTACAAATTTTTTGGACAAATTTGTATGGTTGGCCATGAGCCAAAATATGATTGGCTGTAGTGAAAATTTGATCATAGAGAAAACGCAGATTATTATGTGATGGAACAACATTAGGGCCTTAATGCCTTGGAATAAATAATTTGGCATGATTTGAAGCACTCTATTATGTAATAATTAGATTCATATCATTTCAGACTGTACATATTATGTCTAGTGGATAACTACTTTTGATGCCATTGCCCTGCACATAAGTTGTGGAACAAACCTTTTGATACATCAGTTTGCTGAGCATGCCAACTTCTATAATTGAAATTCATTTTGCCTTGATTCAAATTTTGTTATAGAGTTCGGGAGCAACAGTTTCATAATCCAGCAGAAACAGGAGGTTTTTTTGACAAAGAGCCATTTTTAGCAAACAATGGATTTCTCGTGAGGACACCAAATGGCCAGGTCTAAAATGCAGACAATGCGGACACGCAGACCAATCATGAACAATAGTCCGCGGTTCTCTTGTCCGCAGTTTAGATTTTCACTTTGGGCAAAATCTAAAACGCAGACAACGATTTTGCTGACCATTTAAAAGGAAAGAATTTGAACGCTTCTTTCGAATTGTGCTCCCGGAACCTCTTCCACTTATATTTCATATTTATTTTCATATTTCTTTTAAGGAGGATTGCCCTTCAACAAGTTGATTTTCAAGGGGCCCTCCGGTAAAAACATTAATTACAATATATAAAAGGAAGAAAGCTAATGATTAAATCAAACTATACGACCTTATTTACAATATCTAAAACTTACATACAGTAATGTTCAAAATTTACAGTAAGAGCAAAAGGAAAAAGGAAAAAGTGTCTGCTTCTAAATGGTTTCTTTGAAAGTATACAGAGAGGTTGCTGCTTTGACTCGGCTGGCAGGCTATTCCACTGTTTAGCACCTCTATAAGAGAAACATTTCTGGCCATCGGAGGACCTTTTCATCGGTAACCTCAAGTCGGTCCTTGTGCTACGAAGCCTATGTGACGAGCAGAGCGAATTTCGGGTGAAGAGGTCACACAGGTATTGTGGAGCCAGCTCATTCAGGGACTTGAAGACCATTGTCTTAGATTCGTCCGTCAACGGTCTTCCATCCCAGTCCTTCGATTAGAGGTCTGTGCTTGGGGCATTGCAGCTGCTATTCGTTATTATCCTAGCAGCACGCTTTTGAAGTTTTTGTAACTGATTAATTTCAGTTGTACCACCGCAGCCCCAGACAGAACAACAGTATCGAAAAGGGGCTCTGTGTAGAGAGTTTGCAAAGTTTCTTTCGGAAGAAAAGATTTGGCATGTTTTTGAAATCCAACTGCCCTGGAGACCTTGGCAGAAACTGCCTTGATCTGTTCTTTCCAATCCAAAGAACAGTCAATTGGCAAACCGAGGTATTTTGTCTTTTTGACTACTTCCAGCTCATTATCACGTATTTTCAATTTCAAGTCTTCATTTGGACCCTTGAGAATGTTGTGTTTCTGCTTGGTGGAAATAAGCATAGAATGAGTTTTCGCAACATTCAGGGAAAGCTATATATATAACTTCATTTTATATATAACTTCATTTTCATTTATTTCATTTAATACATTTAAGGAGGGGTGCCCTTCAACAAGTTGATTTTCAAGGGGCCCTCCGTAAAAAAAATTTAATTAAAATTTAGAAAACAACATAAAAAGCTGTTGAATAAATCAATATATAAAACCTTATTTACAATGTTTAAAACCTATTTACAATGGAGTTATAAATTCAAAAATCAAAATGAAAGGGAACAGATTTTAAATAGTTTTCTTGAAACTATATGTGAGAAAGACTAAAAACTGGACCCCATTTATTTTTATTTGTAATGATAATATTCATAGCCATTGTTCATAATATAAACATTACCCCCGTCGCAGAACGAGACAAGAAAACAAAAAGATCAAAAGCGGAACTTGACTGACACACATTGATTTTCATTCATCGATTTTGTACGAGAGTTGTGTTTTGATGAAGTTTTGAAGTTGTTTTCGCTGAATTTGCAGTGTATTTTCTGTTTTAAACCTCAAGCAAGGGCTTTATGCCCGAGCTCACACTTTGGCACCTCCGACTAAAGAAGAAATCACGAGAATTGGAGTGCTTTTGCCGAGCGTGTAGTTCATTTATCCACTCTCGGTGATGTTTTGTCTCGCTGCTTAGGCTGTTGTTGCTTCGAACATGGAACAAATGATGGACCTCGACCAGCTGGAAATTGTGATTTTAGGCAAGCTTTACACGCTACAAGATGATGTTTTGACCCACTTGTGTACACATTTAAAAGTTACCAAGGAAGGGAAGACCAAACGAAATCTTTTAAAGGAGGTGAGAGCTGCAATCGAATCCAAAACCAGTGGTGCAGAGGAGAGTGTCATTCGTCTATTTTTGGAAACCATCGCAGGAATTATCAGGGAGCCTAGCATGCCCGACTTGGAAGGAGACGAAGAAGAAAGGGAGGAAGAACACGACGATACAGCAGCCAAGGAGGAACTAGAAAGATTGGTTAAAGAACAACAAGAGTTACGAGGAAAAGTTGCAGACTTGAGTTTGAAGGTGAAAAAGCGACCAGACCAGGTACGAGAGATTACAGATATGAGATTCAATGAGCCTAATAATAGTTCTTTGCTTAGGAGAGAATTTAAAATCTCAGGAACAATAGGCCAACCAGGGGAGACCAATAAATTAAATTTTATTTCCCTGGTACATCAAATTGAAGGGGCCCTTGCAAAAGGGTATAGTGAAGTGGAAGTAAATGAGGCAATAATTCGATCTATTAGTCCAGGGCTCCCATTGAGAAGTTTTTTAGAGTGTACCCCTGATTTGCCCCTCTCAAAATTGCGTAAAATTCTTCGCTCACATTATAGAGAGAAATCTTCCACTGAATTGTACAAGGCCCTCTCAACTTTGACGCAAGCGCCCAATGAAGATGCCCAAGCGTTTCTTTTCAGAGCTCCTGAGTTGCGCCAAAGGGTGATTTTTACGTGTAAAGAAGCTGATTCCAAGATCAAATACGACCAAAGTCTTATTCAAAATCTGTTCCTTCATTCAATTGAAACTGGACTGAGGGATGAATCCGTGCGTTCAAAATTAAGGCCTTTTTTGCAAAACCAAGCCATCCCTGATGATGAATTGATTGCAGAAATGAACGTGATTTTTTCTGAAGAGCAAGAAAGGGAGGCCAAATTGGGGAAGAAGGGCCAGAAGTATACCATTGGTCGAGTGGAAAATATCACCCAAGTTGCACCAGCCCAAGAGCCCTGCATTCAGCACACCGACAAAAAGAAACCCCTGAAAGTCAAAAGTCATTGGAAGCCACCTTAAGTGCTGTTCAAGCAGGGTTATCAGAATTGAAGGCATCATTTGGAGAATTTAAGGCTAAACCCACCAAAGAGTCTGAAGTTAAGCCACGACCCCCCAAGCGCCCGCCAAGAGGTTGTGAGTCTTGCGTAGCCCAAAATAAGCCTGAAGAGTGTACACATTGCTTTATTTGTGGTGATTCGAGTCATTTTGCATATGGTTGTAGGAAAAGAAATACTCCAAAAAACGGGAGAGGGCTATGGCAACCCAGGGGCAACCCATAGCTGAATCTGTTAAAACGCCCCATAAGTGTCATTTTTGTTTGAAAGAAGAAACTGTGGACATGCCTTTTGGAACATGCAACCAGTGTAAAACTGTATTTTATTGTAGCAAAATATGCCAGAAAATGGACTGGCAAAAGCATGAGCCACTTTGTCGTGTCATTGCTTCGGAGCAAAAACAAGTAAACACAGTTAGAATCCAAATTGGTGACTCTCATGACAGTCTTTTGCAACCATCACATTTAAGTGATAAAAACTATCAAAAAATTGTGAAACTTATTGGTGATAAGTGTCTCATTACATGCTCACTTCAAGGTACTAAAATGCAGGCACTGTTGGACACAGGAGCACAGGTTTCAATCATTTCAAAATCAATTTTGACTGAGCATTTTCCAGAAGAAGAAATTCATGATGTGTCAGAACTTTTAGGCAGTGACACAGCCCTTGATCTTAAAACAGCAAATGGTTCCACTTTACCATACAGTGGATATGTCGTGTTATCATTTAGTTTACAAGAAGGGGCAAGTAATGGCCTCAAAGTGCCCATGTTAGTCACAAATACCGATATCGACAATGTGATCATTGGGTACAATGTTTTGGAGGAGATAATTAACAGTCATTCTGACAATTCACTTGATTTCATGGCATGTTTGAAAACGTCATTAAGCAAAGTCAGTGATGAAGATGTCATTGCTTTGTTGACATTGTAAAAGAAACCAGAAACGAGTCCCCTTTGACTGTAAAAACATCCAAAAATCCATTGATCATTGGAAAGAATTCTTCATCAAAGGTTACCTGTCGTGTTAATGTGGAGCCAGTGTCAAAAGCAACTTTGTTTTTCTTTGAGCCAAATGACATTGAAACATGGCCCAGCGGACTTGACATTTTTCAAGAACTGATTTTGCTCAAAAAGAATGAAAACCGGGTATCTATTCATGTTACCAACCACACTAATCATGATATTAAATTGCAGGGACGTTTAGAGATAGGCCGCCTGGAACGAGTTCGTTCTGTAACTGAATTGGAGGTAACACAAAGAAATCTAGGCAGTGGTAAGTCAGCTAATGTTTCCTCAGTTTCTGGGAATGTGTCAAGCAACAATGACATTCTAAAATCGGTTAATCTTGACACCCTTACAGTAGACCAGCAGAAAGTTGTTTTGGATATGCTCAAAAAGGAATCAAATGTTTTCTCAGCCAATGAATATGATGTAGGGAACATCCCGGATTTACAGTTAGAGATAAATTTGACTGACAACATTCCTGTTCAGAAGTCATACATAAATGTGCCTAAACCACTTTTTAATGAAGTAAAAGGTTACATTGAGGATCTACTGAATCGAGGTTTTGTTCGTAAGTCACAGTCACCATATTCATCGCCAGTTGTTTGCGTCAGAAAAAAGGATGGTACCCTTAGACTTTGCATTGATTACCGTCAGCTAAATCGAAAAACAATACCTGATAGACATCCATTGCCTAGGATTCAACAGACAGTCGAAAATTTAGGAGGTAACACCTGGTTCACATTGCTTGATATGAATAAGGCATATCATCAAGGTTATGTCGAGAAAGAAAGTCGTCACAAAACTGCATTCATAACACCATGGGGTTTGTACGAATGGGAACGAATCCCTTTTGGTTTAACTAATGCCCCATCCGTATTTCAGCGTTTTATGGAGGACTGTTTGAGTGGACTTCGTGATGAGATATGTGTTCCATACTTAGACGATGTCATTGTCTTCAGTAAAAGCTTTGAAGAACATGTGGAACATCTACAACTGGTCCTGAATCGTCTTAGCAGTCGTGGCGTGAAATTGAAAGCCAGTAAGTGCAAGTTTTTTCAGCAGGAGGTTTGTTATCTTGGACATGTCGTCTCCAAAAATGGCTACAAGCCAAACCTCAGCAATATTGAAGCAATAACATCGCTTCAAGACAAACCACCCAGAACCATTGGTGAACTTCGTAAGCTCCTGGGACTTGTAGGTTATTATTGAAAGTATATCCCTGGATTTGCCAAGGTTGCTAAGCCATTGACAGACTTGCTGCGAACAGATGGTACTGAGAAACCACCTGGTAACCAAAGAAAACGAGCACCAAACAACGCCAGAGGAGGTCAGTTGCCATCCAACACCCAGATTCAATGGAAGGACACCCATCAAGCTTCTCTTGAGTCGTTGATCCAAGCCCTGACCTCACCACCAATCCTAGCATATCCTGATTTCACACGTCAGTTTATTCTGCACACAGATGCAAGCAAAGATGGACTTGGTGCAGTTTTGTACCAAGAAGATGAGGATGGTGTCCTGAGAGTAATCGGATATGGATCACGATCTTTGACACAGGCTGAAAGAAGTTATCATATGCATGCTGGTAAGCTCGAGTTTCTCGCATTGAAGTGGTCTGTATGTGATCATTTTCGTGATTACTTGTTCTACGCACCTAATTTTGTTGTTTATACTGACAACAACCCGCTTACTTATGTCCTAAGTACTGCAAAGCTTAATGCTACTGGACATAGGTGGATTGCTGAGCTAGCAGACTTTAATTTCAAGATCAGATATAGACCGGGTACAAGCAATGGTGATGCAGATGCCCTTTCCAGGTTACCTCTTAATTACCAAGAACTCTGTT
The DNA here is from genome assembly GCA_964019985.1 of Aurelia sp. 4 Dawson et al 2005. Taxonomy (NCBI): domain Eukaryota; kingdom Metazoa; phylum Cnidaria; class Scyphozoa; order Semaeostomeae; family Ulmaridae; genus Aurelia; species Aurelia sp. 4 Dawson et al 2005. The sequence goes on along the minus strand of OZ026492.1, from coordinate 30,201,636 downwards.
CAAAAGAAACCTCAACCGATACAATTGACGCGATTATCAATGGCATAAAAGTAGGAAAGTCAGGAAATTCCACCTGGATCGCTGCTGTGAATGCAAACAGTAATCCAAAGAGTCATGTTGCAAGCTGTGAGGATGCTACTTCTTTTAGTGATAACGAAATAATGGATGCACAGTTGCAAGATCCAGTTATATCACGTGTGCTCAAATTCAAACAACAGAATCAAAAGCCATCAGCTGATGAAATCAGAATGGAATCGCCAGATGTTAAAATTTTGCTTCGCGAATGGGACCGATTGCATCTCACCAAAGCTGGAATATTGAGACATCGCTCAGTAGATTTGGACCAGCTTGTATTACCAGCAAAGTATCGTCCTTTAGTCTTGAAAGAACTGCACAACAACATGGGCCATTTGGGAGCTGATCGAGTTTTTGACCTGACAAGAGAGAGGTTCTACTGGCCACGCATGCATACCCAGATCACTGAATACATCACCAAAGTATGCCCGTGTTTGAAAGACAGAGCTCCAAATAAACATACAAGAGCACCACTTCAGAATATCGTATCAACCATGCCGCTAGAGTTAATCTCAATCGATTTCTTGCACCTGGAGCGCAGTGTTGGTGGTTACGAGTATATTCTAGTCATTGTTGATAATTTCACCCGTTTTGCGCAAGCCTATCCAACAAGAAACAAGGAAGCAAAGACCGCAGCCGATAAGCTATTCAACGATTTCTTTCTACGTTTTGGCTTTTCCGACAAGATATTGCATGATCAAGGGAAAGAATTTGAGAACAAGCTGTTCCATCAATTAGAGAAATTAATGGGTATCAAGCGACTGCGTACTACACCTTACCATCCACAGGGGAATGGTCAAACAGAACGCTTCAACAAAACGATAATTGGTATGCTTAGAACATTATCTGACAAGGAAAAATCAAATTGGAAGGATGCTCTCAACAAGATGACACATGCGTATAATAGCACTCGAAATTCCGCAACTGGATATTCACCGTTCTTTCTGATGTTTGGAAGAAAGCCTAAGTTGCCTATTGATGCTATGTTTCCTGAAGCTACAGACAACCTGCCTAAAGTGACACCATCTGTCAGCAAATGGTACTCAGAAATGAGCCAAGCACATCGTATTGCATCGCAAAATTCAGCAAAATCACGGTTATCGGGAAAGGTTCATTACGACAAAAGGATGCATCATGTTTCCCTTGAAGTTGGTGATCGTGTTCTTGTAAGAAACTTAACACCAAGGCAGGCGCCCCACAAACTTCGTTCGTATTGGGAAGACAAAGTACATGTAGTTGTTAGTCGGAAGGAAGATGGTCCAGTCTATGTCGTGAAACCAGAGATTGGAACGGGACGAGAGCGCACACTACATCGGAACTTACTCTTGCCTTGTAACATGCTAGTTGATACAGATCCTGAGAAAGAACTACCAAAGCGCAAACCGTACGTCCGTACACCCAAGCCAAAAGAACTGAGAGTGACAGAACATGCTACAGATGAAAGTGGCACTGATTCGGAAGAATTTCCAATGTTCTTGCCCGCTTTTCAGCCCGAACCAATTGTTACAGACAACAGCTCATCAAATGAAGATAATCAAGAAGTTACCCAACTGAATGAAACGGCTGGTGAAGAACATGAAGCAGACCAAGCCAGTTCGCCACGGAACATTGAGGAGCATTCGCCACCACAGTCGGGATTATCACCTTTAGCTCCAACATTTAGTCCATCAATTTCAGTATCGTCAGAATCATCGGATGCATTAGCAGATAATCAACACCGAAGACCATTGCGCATTCGCAACCCACCAATTATGCTGAACTATGACCGGTTTGGATCTCCATCGAACATTCAACATGCTAGCGTTCAACCATTGCAAGTCATGTCAAACTTTCCAATGTTCAACATGCCAGCATTTTGCCCATGGTACTATTCACCGGTTATGCAGAATCAAATCTACCCTCGTCATGTCACAGTTACATGTTAGCTTAGCCACAAGACTCAAATACATTTTCATCTATGCTGATTTAACATTTGCTTTATATATTCGTCGAGATGATCAAGTTTCCGAAGCAACGCGCAGTCGTTGGTATTTTTATCAGATACACTGATTCAAGAAGTTACTAATTGTACTATTCTCTTCTGTTTGGACAGTCATTAAGAGGAAGTCGTGTAGTAAAGTTTTCATTGAGAGATTGGCCATCTCCAGCAGGGATTGTTGAGAATGACTTCGTTAGTGGAAATCAGATTCGCATAGCCGTAGCCAAATGTTCAGGAGAACATTTTTCGAACGAGGGGCGTATGTGAGAAAGACTAAAAACTGGACCCCATTTATTTTTATTTGTAATGATAATATTCATAGCCATTGTTCATAATATAAACATTACCCCCGTCGCAGAACGAGACAAGAAAACAAAAAGATCAAAAGCGGAACTTGACTGACACACATTGATTTTCATTCATCGATTTTGTACGAGAGTTGTGTTTTGATGAAGTTTTGAAGTTGTTTTCGCTGAATTTGCAGTGTATTTTCTGTTTTAAACCTCAAGCAAGGGCTTTATGCCCGAGCTCACATATACAAGGAGGTTGCCTGCTTTGACTCGGCTGGCAGGCCATTCCATAATTTTACACCTCTATATGAGAAACACCTCTGGCCATTTGATGACCTTTTCTTCGGTAACCTCAGGTCGGTCCCCGCCTTACGAAGGCTATATGATGAGCAGAGCGAATTTCGAGTGAAAAGGCCACAAAGGTAGTGGCCTTTTGAAGTAGTGTAAGGTAGTGTGGAGCCAGTTGATTCAGGAACTTTCTTAGATTCACACGTAATTAGTTCGTCAATGGTCCTCCACCCCATCTCTTCGATAAGAGGTCTGCCTGGGGCATCAAAGCTGCTATTTGTTACTATCCTAGCAGCACGGTTTTGAAGCTTTTACAACTGATTAATTTCGGGGCAGCCCCAGACAGAACAGCAGTATCGAAAGTGGGGCTCCACAATGCCCTTGTAGAGAGTCTGCAACGTTTCTTTCGGGAGAAAAGACTTGGCATGTTTTTAAAACGCCAACCTTGCTAGAAACTGCTTTGATTTGTTCTTTCCAGTCAGGGGCGCACATCATGGGGGTGAAGGGGGTTAGACACCCCCAAATAATTTTGGATATTCGGTCCCAAATCATTGAAATTTGGTCCCTTGATTCTCGGGACCGAACATCAAGCTACCTTCAAGACCCCAGTGATCAAAACAGCCTTACAGCAAGGGCAATTTTCATTTTTCGGGCCGAAATATTGTTCGAAAACTCAGTTGGAATATTCTGATTGAGGCAGGGTAAAAATTTTATTCATCAGTCAAAAATATTTTCTTGTCAACGACTGGTCTCAACAAGGCAACAAGCAAGTCAAAAATGGTGGCTGGTGCCATCACTCTTTCAAATGAAGAGATTGGATTGCCTGAAACGCAGGGGTTGACGGACCAGTCGTTCCATGGAGCTAGGGCCCGAACGGGCCCGTCAGCAATGGTCTCTTGAGTCCCTTCTATACAGAAAGCAATTTTTAGGCTCCACTTTGGAAAGGCCCTATAACAATAGTTACATTAGTAAATTTCAAAGCTTAAATGCCGCTTGGAATTAGAACATTTCCGAAAAATGCAACTTGGCCACAGTATTTATGATAAGGGTGAGGTGAAATTTTAGTTGTCTCCGTCTCGTGTGTTGAATGAATTCAGCTAGTGGACGTAAAAGTTCTGGGGAATTTGCTAATGTACAGTAGATATTGACTAGATTTGGGCAAGTCAGTTCTTGTGTCTCTTGATATATTTTCTGCTGTAAAATCTCAGCTCTCGGATCACTTAGAATTAAGAGACTTCAGTACTGGACATGTGGTTTCAGGTGCTCATACAGCTAAATACATTGAATGCCTGATATTTTGTCTACCTGAAGCACACACATTCGCTAAACTAAGGTCCAACTGTCACAGTGTAGGGGCTGCCAGAAGAATCAAAATATCATTATTATTTGATCCTTCAAAATCAATATTTAATTATCATACGATCAATAGTCGCATAATCCATTTACTTCGCCACATTACTTTTGCCTTGACTATGAGAGCATTGATGAGAGACTTGTTACAAACTTCGTGTACTCAAATCTATTTCCCGTTTCGTTAAAACAACATAATGTGTAACGGGTGACCCAAAAAAAAGTTCACGAGCTAGATCGCACATATTTTCCTGAAAGCAAACGCTATGAAGACATCAAGATATCAGCATGAAGGTGAAAGGCTCCGCTATCTTTTGAGATGTTGCTTGGTCAGTTTAAGATATGCGTACTGTCCGAAAAAACACTTTCAAAAATATGAAAATTCATTCATTTCTCGGACCATTCCCTCGCTTTTGAGTCCATTTTTTGCAAAGTGTGACAAAACCTGAATTCAAACTTTCCTTTGGAGCATGAAATTTTAATAAAGACCTCATGTCACTCACTTTGCAAACAAAATATTTCCCCAAACGACTTCTAATCCATCGCTATGTCGAGTTTTCACAAGATGTTGACTTGAAAATGACGGCGATTATTTCACTCAAAATGAGGAATCCTGGATTCGACATTTTCATTGAATCTGGTTTTGCGGATGGTAATCATTGCTTAAGATGACCATGCAGCATCTCAAAAGATAGCTAAGCCATTCAACTGTACACTGTGATAGAAAGCATTTGGCGATTGCTTTTGACTTCAAAGTGCTAGTTATGATTTAGCTCGTGAAGTTTTTTCTGGGTCACCCGGTATTTCAGTCCAGAAAATATTTCGTATGCTTTACTTCATTTTGTATGTTATTGCTCAAAATGTTCTTGTCTAATTTCTACGTATTCGAAAGCTACTCATGGTGGGCACAGGGATTTCTTTTCAGATGCAGAGCTTGGAGCAAAAGTCATGCTCAAAAATTTCCGTTGATAAGCAAGTAAGAAAGAACGCTTAAATTAAAAACTTTCACCAGATTACTTAACAAAACAATCATTTCTAGACCATTCCAAGCTCTACTTTCAAAATTTCGTCCATGAAAATCTTCGTCAACGTCAAACTTTTCTTCGTACAATAGATATTTTTACCAAAGGGGAATTTTCAAAAAGCTCCTTTTTTCAAGTTTTGCCAGGGAGCAACTCTTTGCTCTTGTCGTCTTCAATTCATAGATGCTTTTAGGCTCATTCTAAGAATGTTATTCAACGAATATCAATAGAAGATAGACTGTAATCCATTTTTACCCACCCATTCAGATCGTTAGATATGATTAGCAATCTAAATAGCTTGGCAAGTGATATTCTAAGGTCACAGAACATGGTTTGAAAGCATCGACCAAGCTTTCCAGGAGCTGGTTTCTTGAAGACTTGAATTTCAAAAAGTCCCTGATATCTGCACAAGAAGTCAATTGGTAAATGCAAAAATAAATATTACTTTACACTGAAATTTTGTGCAGTCACTTGAGCACAGTGTTGGCAACTGTGATCGATGTTTTCAACTGATTTAGGCAGCCTCCGAAAAAAGAGTTCCTGGGAAACTGCTTTTTATCACGAGCATGTACGGCGAACGCACCCGGAAAAATGTTCATTCGCACCATACCATTAGCTACTGGCTACAGACCAGATTGAGAAAACATCAAATTCGGGTCAAAGAATTATAACTGCAGCCTACATACTGGCCTATCAAGAATGGGACGATTTTATGCTGCATCTGAAGCATGGCTCAAAACAGACTATTTAGTAGCCTAGTCTAGCGCGCTGGAACCAAAATCCAATCTTTTTATCTTAGTATGAATGACTGAACTCTTAGATTGCACTCCAGTATAGTGTAACATGGGTCTCAGCACAACTCTTCAAAATTCGGTCCCTAGCCAATTTACAACCCCACAATGATTTTCGGGATGTGCGCCCCTGTTTCCAGTCCATGGAGCAGTCGATTTGCACACCAAGGTATTTTGTCTTTTTGACTACTTTCAAGCTCATTGTCGCGAATTTTCAGATCCACGTCTTTATTTTGACTTTTGAGAATGTTCTGTTTCTGCTTGGTAGAGATAAGAATCGAATGGGTTTTCGTGACATTCAGCAAAAACTTGTTGCCTTGTAGCCAAGAATCCAGCTTTTTGAGGTCACTATTAATAGCCTCATTCAGCCGAATCAAATCGTGAGACTGGCAGCACAAACTGGTGTCATCAGCATACATGGACACGGAAAGGGTTGAAAGGGTTGAAAACTTCAGGGGCGCATAACTCTAAGACCGGTTACCGCAAAAAACTGAAATTTTCAGAACTTTTTCGTCTCCACAGCCGCAACCAGGAATTTTCGTTTTAGTTTTCTACTTTACGCCGTAAGAACAAAAGCGACTCCGAAAAATTCAAGAAATTACTATTGCGTGCAGTGTAATTTGTGAGTGTTGACGCAAATTGCTGCTTCCCTGCAGATATGACGTAACTACTGCAGAATGCATCGAACCTGGAAAGATCAATGCCTTGCAATTCAGGTTTCAGATAATGTCTGGCTTCTGAATGCTTCTATTCAAACTGCGTGTTGTAAATATCCTATTGTCCCAGAACGAATCAAAATAGAGTTCAAAAGGAAAGTCAACCATTCTGGCGCAACGGTCCTCATAAGCACTTGCGTGGCAAAATAAATTCATAATAAATTCAAAATAACGTTTAGAAGTGAAGTTATGGAAACAAACAGTGGCAGGGATGTCAAGCTCTATGTTAGGATCGAAATATAGACTATTGACGGTTGCATTTAGAACAGTTGGGTCGAACGTCTGCGAAGGTCACTTTTTCAATCAATAAACAGATGATCTTGTCTCTTTTAAGCCTGGTTCTCATGTAGCTGCGAACCATCGGCGACCTGCTAGCGACGCACCGGCGACCTTACTGCGGTAGTCTAAATTCTAATAAGAACACTCAGCACCGACGGGGCGCCAACTGCCGGCGTCCTGCCGCAGTCATTCGAAAAAGTTGAGCTGCGTTCAACTTTTTTACTCGGCTGCGGCGCCGCTGCCAATGAAATTATATGTGAACACAAGGCGGGGCAAATGATCACGAAATTGAAAGAACATTCTAGAACTTTCTGAACATGACTGGAACGTTCTCGAAAGAACTAGTATCAAACAGGAACAATATCAGAAATTAGTGCTATTATTCATTTATTATCATTTAGAGACTAAATATAGTTAGAACATTCTACAATATTCTAGGAAAGAAATTTCTAGTAGTATTCCTAGAGACTATACGTATGCCTTAGCTCGAAAAAAGATTTCAGAATTTGATTTAGACGTTGAGAATAAAGCTGTATGAGAAGTATAAGAAGAGACTATAGTAAACGTGTTGATCTGTCGCAACATTATCATCAGTTTTCAACAATGCTTCAAATGCCTCTTTTGGGAAGCAAAAAAAATGAAAAACCACACACAAGTCTTTATTCAACAAAGAACTTGCTTCCCACCAAATCCCAGCAAGATATTTAAACGCGCAAGCAAATGACAGCAATTTAAAGTGACACCATTTTCAGACAATCGCGGACAAAACTCGTTGGTACACATGAGTTTTGCGTTAAGAGGCCTTTCTAGTACGTAAACTGCTACCTTTCACTGCTAATACCCCCCCCCCCCCAAATGCAATGTTGGTTGCTGGAAGAAGACATAATTGTCAACTCATCTATGATATTTTCATCAGCTTTCAACATTACAATGGGGTGTAGGGGGATCTCAACTCGAAATTTCCTCCAAAATACAAAGTGTGTCATTAGTTTTGTCCGCGATTGTAGCTTGATGTTTGTTAACTTCATAGTCACCTGCAAGAAGGGGATTTGGGGCTGGGTCTATTTTGTCAGCAAGGTCCTTACCTACTGAGCAAAAGAAACTGTTCATTGTATTAGAAAATATCTTTTTTATGAACAGTTTCTGAACCAGATTCTTTAAGACTATCAATGTTGCTGGACTTGGATCTCTTATTGAGGAGTTCATTGATTGCTTTCCATGATTCTTTCATGCTACCTTGACCATAAGAGATCTTATTAGTAAAATACAGCTCCTTTAGTTGGCTGTTAAGGACATTGACCTATGTTACGGATCTGTCTGTAAGAGTCCATAAGAAATGGGGATTTTCTTTTGGCTGCAGCCTTTTTTAGCTTATCCCTGGTCTGCATTAGTTTCTTCAGATCCTTATCTATCCATGGGCAATACTTCTCTCAGACACGCATTACAGTCATTGGGGCATTTTTCTCTATGATCAAAGAAAATAGGTTTGACCAATTGCTCACAAGAACATCTATGTCATCTGTTCCAATAAGCATTTGCTCCCAACAAATGCCAGAAGCATCAGCCAGGAATGCTTCTTCGTTGAAATTTCTATCCTCCGAGTTTTGATCATTTTATGGCCTTGCCAAAAGAAACACAAATGAGAGAGATCGCTCAATTTTCAACGTGCTTTAGACGTAATTAAGTTGCTAATTAGGTCGAAATCGTGCCAATTCAGGCTAAGGTTGTTTTCTATCATCGAATCATTGCAGCGTTAGCTGCATTTTATATCAAAACAATTAGCAAGGTGCGACATCTCTGCCTCTTTCTTTCGATTTGTGGTCAAATCAATCCAGTGCCAGTCTCGTCTCCAGAGTGAGTTCGTTGCTCAGTTGCTCTGCCTCTACAGTGGGATGTGCGCGGAAATTCCGCGCGGAGTCAACTCCGCACGGTTTTGCGCGTAGTAAATGGCTTCGAGATATCAAAATTCGATGTAAAACCACATACTTTACCTATTTTGATCATCATTTGCAATTTATTTCCGACATTCGAAGAACAACGAGCCATTTCATGTTGGAAGCTGCGATGAGAAAGCTCCTCTGTTTGCAAGTTAGGCCCATATTCGCCCCAAACAAACCGTGCTTTTTTCACATTACCACTCTTGCTAACCCCAGATTATTGTTCGCCTAAAACGCTGCACTCACTAACTAACGTTACTGCTAGTCATAATCTATCGAACACTAAATAAGCCGACGTCAAATTTTGCTACAGGATCGCAGGAAACTTCTGTGTCGTATGCGCTTTCTTTGTGCATTCTTTATTTCGATGCTAATTAGCACAAATAAATAGTTAATCAATGGCATTAACGAGCGCGTGACTGACATTCTTACTTTCTTCCTTACTGACATCGAGTCCCCTCTTAGGTTACAAAGTTGGACTTTGTAATCAAAAAGGTGTAAAATAAGCAACTATTTGTTTGTCCATCATTCTTAGAAGTAGCTATAAGACCGTCGGCAGAACGCTAATTGGCCTTAGTTAGTCGGAGATTATCTTACTCGGAGATACAAATTGTAACCTCCTAAATTTTGAAGACTCTCCCGAGTCTTTAGAGCCTCAGGTTCCAAATCATGTAAAACGTATTAATGATATCTATCGATCGTTTAGACTTGAGCAGTTAATTAAAGAGCCCACACGTGAAACAACAGAAACTTCAACCCTCCTTGATCACGTTGCTGTGAGTAATGTCAACAACATTGTTGAGTCTGGTGTATTTAAGGTAGCTCTTAGTGATCACTACCTTGTGTACGCTGTCAGAAAATTCCGCGGTGGAGTAACTAAACAGCACAAAGTCATAAAAACTAGGCAAATGAAAAATTTTGACAAGGAGCTCTTTTTGTCAGACTTGGCCTCTGTTGATTGGCAGTCTCTGCTTCATTGTTCTACAGACATCAACGTTATCGTGGAGGAATGGACCAATATGCTGGCCATGATTATACAGAAGCACGCCCCTATTCTTGAGAGACGCGTCTCTGAGCGGTATAGCCCTTGGCTTACCTCTGACCTGAAACGTATGTTTAGATCAAGGGATAAGCTTAAGATGGCAGCAGTCAAGAAAAACTCAGAGGTTCTCATGGCAGCCTACAAACAACTTAGAAATAAAGCGAACAGCACTTGTAAAAGACTAAAAAGGGACTACTTTACTGACAAGATAAAAGCGTCCGAAGGAAACCTGAAAGAAACATGGGCAACTATTAACAAGCTAGTAAATAAGCGATCAAAAACGACAATGATTAGCTCGCTGTCTGATGGTGATGAGGTTATCTCAAATCCTCAATATATAGCAAACAGGATGAATAATTTCTTTTGTACCGTTGGTGATCAACTTAGTGCGAAAATCCCACATACCAAGAACTCTCTCCTCGAAGGAGATGTTACTGTAAATCCTGAAAAAGTGTCGTTTTCTTTTTCTCCAATATCGCCCCAAAAACTTGTCAAAGCTATGGGTAAGTTTAAGACTTCCAAGAGCTTTGGCCTAGATCTCATTTCCAGCTATTTTCTCAAAATTGGGATGCCCATCCTTGCCAGCCCTCTAAGCCAACTTTTCAATCTATCTATGTCTCAGGGGCTATTCCCTGACAGTTGGAAAATTGCTCGTGTTGCACCTATTCATAAAATTGGTCCAACTGACAATCAGTCGAATTATCGTCCGATCTCAGTTTTGCCTGTTGTTTCACGTCTGTTCGAAAAACTTGTTTTTGACCAGATGTATTCCTTTCTTAACGATAACAAACTTCTTTATTCGAAGCAGTCAGGATTCAGAATGTTACACTCAGTTTTAACTTGTTTACTAAAGTGCACGAATGACTGGTATTTAAATATAGACAAAGGCAAATTCACGTCAGTGACGTTCATAGATCTTAAGAAGGCCTTTGACACAGTAAATCATGAGATTCTACTCAAGAAGCTTTACCTGTACGGTATAAGAGAAAAGGAATTTCGTTGGTTTCGTTCATACCTTTCGAACAGAAAACAGTGTTGTAAGGTGAATGGGCAGATGTCTGAACTTGGGGACGTTACATGTGGCGTTCCACAAGGTTCATGCCTAGGGCCTCTCCTCTTTTTACTTTATATCAACGACCTACCCCTATCACTCAATTATTCTGACGTGAATATGTATGCCGATGACACCAGCATCTCTTTTTCCTCTGATTCCATACCCACCATAAACGAAAGTGTTAATTCAGACCTTGTTTATTTAAAAACCTGGTTGGAATCAAATAAGCTGTCTCTCAACGTGGCCAAGACACAAAATCTCCTCATAGGAGGTAGAAAGAAGTTGAAAGACATTGAAAATTCTGAAACGCAAAAATTAGAAATAGTTATTGGTGAAGAACCAGTTTCCATAGTTAAACACATAAAATACCTGGGGATTGAAGTCGACCAATTTCTAAGTTGGGATGATCACATTTCCGCTGTGACCAAAAAGATTTCAAAAGGAATTGGTATGTTACGCTATGCGAAAAGATATCTTCCCTTAACTACGATTCAGTCAATGTACAGAAGTCTCATTGAGCCATATTTCCGTTCCTGCTGTTCCGTGTGGGGAGTCTGTAGTACCACCGCGTTAAATAGACTACAGAAACTACAAAACCGTGCCGCAAGGATTGCTACTAGCAGCCCTTACGATGCGTCTTCGCAACCACTCCTGAAGGAACTAGGATGGCCAACGGTCAAAGAACTTATTGAAACGGAAACTGCTAGGATCGTGTTTAGGTCGATAAACGAGGAAGCTCCCAATTACCTTACAGCTCTGTTCGATAGGTTGTCAGATATTAGTGTTAGAGAGCTTCGTAATACTAATACAGACCTCAAGCTACCTCGCCTTAAAACTTGCAGTGGTCAACGGTGCTTTCCTTACAGAGGGGCACAATTATGGAACAACCTTAGTGCTGAAGTCAAGAAAGCACCCACCTTGAGTCGATTCAAATCTGCTTATAAAAACAGCAAGTAATCTTCTCGTTTAACTCATTAATACATAGTTTTTTTCCTTTTCTACCTTTTTCCTGCTTGTAAAGTTGTTATGTTTAGAAATATTAAGTTTACTGTATTTATTTTAACAGGGCAGTTTGGAAATCAGTTTTATTGTAGCTGTAACTAAACCCTGTATAATGAAAATAAAATGAAATGAAATGAAAATGAAAATTAGTCCTGGTATTGGTTGGTCCATCCTTAGGAAGAGATGTGACATCCGCGCACTATTAGCCCATCGGGAAAAGTCGAATTTTCAACACAGTCATTACAGATTTGTGTCACAGGCTCCACGTACACACCAGAAAGGGATTTAAGAATTTTAGGAAGGATATTTTTGTGTGTTACTGCTTTATTAGGATTTAAATCCTAACCTCCTTGTCAACGGTATCAGGGGTAACTTTTTGAAAAACAAAGAGGCTAGCATTTTGATAGTGACCTTTGACTTTTATGATGCTTGGGTTGGATGATTCGCAAATTTTTGTACAGCTTTCTCAACGGGGTCCGTGATTCCTTCTGATGCGTTTTCATTATTGGAATTGTCATTTATTTCAAGCGAATCAGCTACATGTGTGAGCTGTCTACCTTCACATGCCAGTTTTAGATAACAGAAAGCCAGTAGCCAAACGAACAGATCCGCATTTAGCCGGTAACTATTTACAAAGGTTATGTAATTCTAAAATCTGGCCTACGCCAAGTGATCGGCTGCAAAACTCACGTCAGTCCTGGGGGTGAAAACGGCTGTATTTTTCATTGCAACGTAGTTTTGAGTTTTTACATGCAAGAGAAAGAGGTTTGCAGGGCATGTCTCCTTCATCCTGACAGATAATGACTAAATTTGGTCCACAAAGGTAAAAACTAAAACGATACTCACTTTTTACGTCCAAAAGAGACCAGTTCAGTTGTTCATTAGTTGAAAAAGTGAGCATCGCTTACACAACTATCCCACAATTCTGACTACGACCATCAATAGCCAATACTTCAATTCTAACACAGAGCTTCAAATTTCTGTCACTTTTTGTTTGTATAACTTTGGTTCTGAACAATATCTTAGATTTAACATGGATTTATTTTGCTTTGCGAGTTGACATGAGTATCGCAGCCACGCTCGAGTTGCGTAATTTCCTTATGAAGTCTGCAGTGAGAGTCGATCTTAGTACAAAGGAAAAGAAATGGACACATAGAATAGGAACATTCATAAAGCAGATAAAACGTGGCATCGTTACTTCTAGGCACTAGACATTGTCCAATATTTTACGTCATATGTGCAATGAGACAGATATTTGTGTGAAAACTTACGAATGACAGTGAAAACAATAGAGGCTCTTTGAATTATCACAAGCCTGATTTTTGCAAGTTTAAAAAATGTGAAAGCTCAAATGGGGCTCAAATGACCAGAGCCGGGGAAATCTACAGCCGAATTCCCCAGGGTGGGAAAATTTCCTTGAGCAAACGCCCGGGGTGTCCCAAGGGACAGTCATACATAGTACTTGTCGCTTTATACACAGTACTTTATACACAGTAACAGACGTGAGATCTGTGAAAACGCAAATTACTCATAACGCAGCAAACATCTTGTCTGCTATCATTCGCGGACATTTTTCACCTGATATCTAGTTTGAGAGAGAGTGTAGTTCTCTTTCCTTTTTTTCATGTCTTGCATTCATTTTACTTTCGTAATTCATATGGAAGTCGTCTTAGTTTTTTGTGATGCCATGGAGGAGTCATAGTAGTTTACACCCAGTGGCATCGTCCTCCTAGTGTCGTTATGCATTCTGTAAGTAGTGTAACTAGTAAATTTGCATTTTAAATGTTCATTTGAACGTAACAAAAGAGGGGATAGTCGGAGCAGGCATTAAAAGAAAGATAATGGCTTTCGTTGAAAGTAGAAACTGAATACTTAAGATTGTGGGAGAAGCGCTCGAGACAACATGACATTTCAGTTGATTGTGATAACGGGCTTTGAGTAATGCGTCCTGCATGTTTTGACCTAATCTGACAATCTGTTGCAAAATTGTAGAGCAATTTCAAGATAGCGCATTTTCTCGGCTAGTGCCCCCTCTTCCTTTGCAATTTTTCAACCAGTCTAAAACGTTGGGCGTCACCATCCTTGTACAATTTGTAAATAGATGCTGAATTCCTTTGATTTTAATATGTATTTCTTTAGGTTCATTGTCAACAGTTGATGTAAATTAGCTTTATTTTGCAACACTTCGTAGATACCAACTGTGAATAATTTAAACAAGAAAATCCTTCAATAGAAAAGCCAGAAATTTCCGAAGCAACGTCATTTGATAATGGCTTAAAAATTTTGCAACTAATTTTCATTTTAGCTCACTTTTTAAACTCCCAGAACTACATTCCTGGCCAAAATGAGTTATTACATAGGAAAATTTCTTTTTTGTGTGTTGCCGAGGCGACACACATACGATTATGACCTTCTGATCCCCCTCCCCCTCATTCAAAGTTGTGAAGGTCGAATGGCGTTTGATTCAAGCAGCATTGAAATGGGGGGGGGGGTGGCAGGGAGGCGCGTAATCAAGGACAGGAGCAAAGCAATTTCGTGACTTGCCCCAAGTATTTAGGCCAAAAAATGCAGTTCATCATAGGTGTTTCACTCTGAGCCACCCTTTTGAAATAGCCCTTTTTCGTCAAAACAATGGCGAGCCGTAATCATGAGACCATAATTGCTTGGACGCTGAAGGGTTGTCCGTCTTAGCAGGCTTTGATTTTTGGAGCCTCTTACAGTTCGTGAAGGTGAAGATGAAACCACGGTTTTCAGCGCCAAGCGCTGGAATAGCAGAAGTAGAGCAGATCTAATCCAGTCGTCGGCTACCCATTGTCATGACGCTCAAGGGGTGGGGCTCTACCGGGTATGGATTCCTGTTCCGCCTGACTGTTCTTGCTGAAAAGTCGGAGGATTACACTACTGCACCACAACATCTTCTTCGCACCTTTGTTGCAGACATTGTTAGCTGTTTGATCTGTGACTTGGAAAGGTACTTTCTTACAAATGGGTGCGTTTGTGGTGCAATCAGCGAACTGGGAAAAATTTTTTTCAAAAGGTTTCAATGTTTAGTAAGAAGCAAGACATGCAAAACTTCGCAAAAAGTACTTGGAATTCATTCGAGATTCATCGAAAATAGAAAACGATAATTTCAATTTTTTGCTTATAATGAGACCCTTGATAAATTTGACAAGTGAATCTTTTGTGCATTAAGCTGATTTTGCAAATCAATAAACATTATAATACAGTCGGTTTTCAGCCTGACTCAAGTGATCTTTAATAGTTGCTACTGGGTTACCAAAGATGAATACAAATTGTTAGCAGTGATTTAAGATTTCCGAATAATATGTTATCATATCACACAGTTATCAAGTATCAAATGGCTGAGATGTAAAAACGTAATGCTTACGCTGACTTACATACTTCAGTAAACCTCTTGCAAACAACTTTCATAGAATTAACTGGAAATCTTAGCAAAAAATGGAGAATTTTTAAAAATTACAACGAGTAATAAGGCGAAAACGAGAAAAAGAGACATTCTGCAGGTCAGTTGCAATTAACGTTTATGATTTGAGCATTAAGCCAAATATATAAGGCCCAATGTATTGGGCTTGAGTATCGATCGAGGCTAGTCACGTGTAATTACTTTTTGATGTATAGAAAGATGTAGATTTTGCGGACTTTCGCGATTTTATTGACTGACTTAGCTAAATTCTCGCATCTACTTAAATGATTGGATGCTCAACGAAATGTTCGAAATTTCAAGTTTTACAGCTGGTACAGTGATCTCCTCGGGAACTAAAAACATCAACCAACCATTTTTGGATAGAGTTTTCGAGCTGACTTTGTACAAAATCTCCTAAACTTAAATGAATTGTTACAAAAACACTTCACTTCATGGTTTTCTGAGTTATTTAACTATGGCTTGACTAAATAAGTGTGATAAAGTACTATCCATGCGTCAATCGCTATAGATCAACAAATGGTAACACAAATGTATCAAAAAAAGAAAAATTTAGTACCTATACCCAGAATATTGGCGTTCATACCAGATCTTTAATCCCTACACAGCTCTCAGCCACTTGCACAATTCGTCAATTTCGATGATTTAAGTTACATAAAAGTTAATAATTTTTACCCACAGATATCCAATGAATGTGCAAACAATTTCAATCAAAATATTTATCAATTTTCCCCTTGAAGAAACTGCTTCTGTACATTTGTCTTGAAAAGCATTCAAAGAACTCCACCATTAGTATATGATTTGAGAACTGGAAAAAAACAGAGTTCGAATAAGACACTGACAGAAAATTGACAATTTGTTGTGACTATCACTGGAAGGCACGAGTTGCCAAAAGCCTTCCTTTCTTGTGCATCTAGTTGAGCCAAATCATAATTTTCTTCAACGAATATAGAAACATCAGAAATAGTAGGGTAAGCTCGTCCTTAAAGTTTGATAGATGTTCTAAGCCCTTTTTCAGTCCCTTTTTATTAAGTTAGATTTACCCATACTTCTATTACTGGTAAAACAGCGGGAAATATCACGAAGATACTTCGATCTTTCGGCTTTTAACTGGAGTTTAATCGCTCAAACCTGTGCAATACGCAAGGTGTTATGAATTTTAAAGTGGAAACTTTTAATATAGTAATAGGTATAGTAGGTTTTAGTCAATAGAAATTACACCCTTCAAGCTTAAGTTATTGTACCCCTTCAGGAAGATAGATTTTATCATTCGATAGGTTCTGTGATACTCAGATGTTTGGATAATACTCTCCCTACACAGAACAATACGAAGTGGGCGTTTCACATCTCTCAAGAGTTATACGACATCAGTCATCAAACAAGTACTAAAAATTTTCAAATGAATGAGCAGACAAATTTTCAAGACTGACAGTGTTCGGATTGATGAATGCAGAAAATAAAGCGAGTCATTCTCCTACTTTATTGATAGTCCCAGCTAAGCGAGGCTTACTGCAATGCCAGGATACAGCCTACCTAAGTAATAAGTCTGTTGGTGGACAAAAGGGGATTTCATTTTTCATTTCATTTTATAATATTTATACACGTAAAAAGTTTCAGTTATAAATACTGTTTTTCAAACTGACGTGTTAAAAAACAAATTAATAGATATAATATTACAAAAGAGTAGCCCTAATACAATCATTTGATAAAGTAGAAAAGAAAACGAGACAGAGGAAATCATTAGCTCTGGCTCAGTGCATCGACCTCGTTTTTGATAGCCGTTTGAAGGCACTGAGGGAGATTGCCACTTTAGCTTCCCTATTCAAGATGTTCCAAAGTCTGGCCCCTCGATACGAGAATGACTTCTGACCAGCGCTAGTTTTTAAAAGTGGCAATTTTAGATCGGTATCAGTTGACGGTAGTACATGACCGTTGCTTTCTGAACATCTTGTGAACAGATTTCGCATGTATTCGGGTGCAAGCTCATTCAGAGATTTATAAATCATTGTTGCTGTTTCTTTGTGAATAAGACTGGAAATCGTTGGGCAACCTAGACTCTGGATAAGTGGGGCCGCTGATGCATCATATCCACTATTCATAACTGTTCTCGCAGCCCGATTTTGTATCTTTTGCAAGCTGTCAATTTTACGCTTACTGCAATTACCCCATACGGAGCTACAGTAACTCAAATGGGGCTCAACCAAGCCTCGGTACATTTTTGCAAGGACTTCCGAAGAAAGATATTTCTTCGAATATTTGACCAGTCCAAGAGCTCGGAGTGCCTTTTTCTTTACCATATCAATATGGTAATCCCATTTGAGTTGATTGTCAACTTGAACACCAAGATATTTAAAGCTACTAACGATCTCAATATTATCATTATCTATTACAAACGATGGTTGAGCATCAGGCTGGCTTTGGATCTTACGGATATTTGGGCCTGAACCAACGATCAGAGATTGGATTTTAACGACATTTAGTGAAAGCTTGTTTCCATGCAACCAGTCCTGCAAGTTCGAAAGATCACAGTTTAAGTCATGTTGAAGATCAGCGAGACTCATAGAGGAGTGCGATATTGTTTTGTCATCTGCGTACATACTGACATGCACTTTTCCAAGCGAAAAAGGTAAATCATTTATGTAGATCAGAAACAAAAGTGGACCAAGACAAGAGCCTTGTGGGACACCACAATTTATACCACTTATACTAGATGAAACACAATTGACTTTGCAAACTTGCTTACGGTTGTTAAGATAAGAAGCGAACTAATCGTGTTCAAGACCATTTACACCATACTCTTTCTGTTAGTTGCGTGCTCAAGTTGTTGGCTTTCTTTCGAATTTGCCTATAGGACTGCATTAATAGCATGGATAGTAGTCGACGTGGTACCACCACCTCGAAATGAACCGTGCAAAACCAAACAGAAACAATAGACAAAAAACTCCAAAACCGCCTTTAATTTTGATGAAAATTGAAAAGCTCTGAAGTGGATCAAAATCTTGCAAGACCTTACCTCATAAAGATATGTGCATATCTTTTGGTTTATAACTGACCCCTTAGACTCATCCCTAATCGAAGAATTAGAATATTTGTTCGCCTGACAGACATTAAGGTTTTCATAAGGTATGAACTAGAAAATCGATATAAGAGCATTCTCACCTAAACAGGAGGGTCAGTGAATGTCATAGTAATACCAAACTTGTCTCCAAACACTTTCCAAGTCTTAGTCTTGTGTGGATTGTCCAGTTGGTTTCGAGGAATGTGCAACCTAAAGACAAACATCGAGAGTTAAATCCGCTCGTCTATTTCGCTTTTTGTAGGATTCCAATTTCTACTATAGAAACAGATTAATGAAAATGTAAGTATTTTGATGAAAATGACG
This sequence comes from Aurelia sp. 4 Dawson et al 2005, assembly GCA_964019985.1. Classification (NCBI taxonomy): domain Eukaryota; kingdom Metazoa; phylum Cnidaria; class Scyphozoa; order Semaeostomeae; family Ulmaridae; genus Aurelia; species Aurelia sp. 4 Dawson et al 2005. The sequence goes on along the minus strand of OZ026492.1, from coordinate 30,182,988 downwards.
ATAAACAATTGATGAATTCTTTATAGTGTTTCAGCCAAATGGGAAAGGAACATTTGCAAACAATAAAATATTACATAAACTTTCAATCAATTTTTAAAACACATAGTTCGTCAAATTCCACACTTACTTGTGATTCTGTATGAAGCTGGTATGAAACCAAAAGAAGAATGTACAATTATCATAACCCTTGGGAACATTCTGCAACAAAATTTGTAGCTGTAGGTTACAACAAATGTTGGTTAAAGATGCGCAGCAAGAAAACATATCATTACAGTCAAACGAGGACTTCAAGTGTTGCATGAAACACGAGTTTCCAATAATTTACATGTAACTTCAGAATTCACATTTACGTATTTTTTCGAGATCCAAATACCTAATGAAAATGCTGGTCTATGCGTTAAAAGTTTAATGGAGTTCCATGGCTTAGACATTGCACGACTCTCAAGCTACTGAAGTAAAAGCAAGAGGTGGATCGGACGTTTGCATCAGAAGAACAGCATACGTTTCAAATCTTTAAAAACCTGGACGTAAAATTCAAGGGTATGACCTATTTCTTTGAACTGAACGACTTCAAAGAACCTTAAACTATTTTACAGTAAAGCTGCCGTATTCAATATCTAAAAAAAATACGTTTGTAAAATTCTTAATTGAATGCAGAGAAAAAAATATTTTTAGAATTACAGTGCTTTTCTTCATTTTCAAGAATTCAAGAAAATTTAGAAAAAAAAATTAAAACTATCGTAATTTCTAAACCTGTTGACAAAAAATCAAATTTTTTCAAGGAAGCCATAGTTTATGGATGCCTACAACAGGGTATCAAGCAAAACTCTTTCACTCTTCTGGTTAGTGATTTAGAAATTTGATGACGTCACATCACAAAATGAGCTGAAATATAAAATAGGCTGTAATTTCGACAAATATTCAAGATTTCTGACAAGTCCAAAGGTAGTATCATGGAAAAGTAGCTAAAATTTCTTTCAAGTCATTCAGATCAAAGAAATAGGCTACTGAATTTTACACCCGCCTTTTTACACCGATTTAAAGATTTGGAACCTATCTTCAGAAGAAGTATTTATTAAAGCTGAAGAAGTATCTAGGTTATGTCTACAAACTTTCTTTCCAAGTTAAAGCACATAATACACTCCTGAAATGAGAGGCTTGAGTCGAAATTGTCCCGAGAAAGCGAAATTCGGCAACGGAAAATGTAATTTTGAAGAGAAGCAGGGATGAATCTTGCAATCATAGACTTCTATAGCCAATCCTCCTTTGTTTCCGATCTCTATTCAACTATTTCATTTCAGTTTGAAAGATAACGAAAGAAATTGATTCCTACATTCATCTAAAAGTAGTTTACAATACAGAAGTTTCATGAATTTACCAATAAATAATATGATAAGAAATTACACAACTCTGTCTGTAATAAAAATCCGTACACTTTCGGTAATTTGAAATACAACAAAGACTAACTCCAATTTTTTTCAATCAAATTAATTTTTGGATGTAACAGTTCTGTCCAAGCATGACAGGCAGGATGTGGTACAAAAGGAAGATGATGTTATGACTGTATCAAGTTTTCATGTGATGTTATGACTGCATATTTGCAGTTTCATGTGGTAGGAGTCAAATAAGCACTTAAAAGAAATTATGTTATGTTATTACAAACGAAGCAGCAAAAAAGGAAGCAATTAGTCACGTTATCAAAATGCAGAAGATACTTGACGAAGGCCACCTTGATCTCTATCTTTCTATCTTAGGAAGACTGTTTGCTTTGTGTCGTAAGGCTCTGCCAAATGCTCTCAGCTTTTCACTTCAACAAATTCGAGTAATGTCGAGGAATGGGTGGCTAAACGCTCCCGACATTTAAGGCAACACAGATGCCGAACGTTGTCGAATGAAAAACCGTGAGCGTTTGGATAGGGTCTTGGTCTTATTTTTGTAGCACTTGCCATGTAACTATTCCCTCAGTCCATCGGACCGTTCTCTTTTCGGTTGTTCTGGATCCGCCATTCCAACATACCGTCAAAGCACAAAGAGGAGAGCGAGAGAAAGAAATGTCTCTCTTTCTAACACGGAATGCTGGAACTAAGAACTAGGATGGAGCTAGGAACTACCGTAAATGGAACGATAAGATGGACGGAAGAAACGGACTTAAGTCAAGTTTACCATGTAACCGGCGAACACCTGAAAGGGTTAATGGAAATGAAAAATAACAAGCAACCTACAGCAGATGATGAAAAAAACTTGATTTTGGTATCACCAGATAACACTTGGCATGCAGATGCATTGATTGTTGCTTTGACTCGACCTCCTTTCTCCGTCTTATGCTTGATCTGCAGAGAAGAAAAGCATGCCTGTTGAAACATTTTCACAACAAAAATCAATCCCGTACATTTGAAACATTCAAATCACCGCGGCACAGGCAATATAAAAGAGGCCCTTTATTGCTATACACCGAGTACGAAAGGCATAATAACATTCTTTTCAGTATGTTTGCATATTTTACATATGTTTAAAGGTGAACTTGCTTAGCTTTCTTCAGTACCTATTGACAACCATTGTTTCATATTCCAGTTGCATAGATTTTACAGCTTATTAAGTTTCAACGTTGTCTTTGCAGGTCAACACAAATATGAGAATTGTGCAAAGATATTTTGATAGCTAATCATTGTTTGCATGTCATCAAGCAATGTAATAACTACCGCCTACCTGTGCATCCAACGGTGCATTAAAAACCAATGTGTAGATAACTCTGCCATCGACAATCACTTCCATTTTCAGATCACTACCATCCCCGTTACCAACATCTAATTAGGAAAGAATGAACTTCAATAAAACAATTACTTTGCAACAGGCGCAGTATAAATATCTTCGCGGAAACTCCAAACAATTGTTCACGATTAGCACCAGTTGCAGGGGCCAACCCTAAGTGAGAACTGGCACCTGAATAGTCAAACTTCATCTCGCTTTATAGCTCACATCTGGCCCTTCATTAGCTAGAAATATCATATATAGAACGACTACAGTTAGTTACAAAACACATCTGGTGCGTCTTTTCACAACAAAACAACATGGCATTACTAAAATCATACGTTACAATGCATGATTTTATAATTAATACAAATGATTGCTACTACATACGACGTTCGTTGTCTCTCTTATCATTTTCGTCCTATCTTCTCACTTCCTCCACCAAAATGCTAGCACCATCATCAGTGAGACGGCAGGAAGAAAATCACAACAGAGACAACGATAAAGGGATAAGGACGATTGAACAGAGCTATTATTCGTAAGTTCAAGTTTCAAGTTTCAATTTCATTCGAACAACAACATTTCTTAAACTGCTAATACATTCCTACTTGCTATAAAGAATTTCGATAAAAATACAGTTGCTCAGGATAGTTGGATACTCAAGGCAAGAACCGGAATTATTACCTTAACAAACCCTGGAGGGCTGACAAGCCAAGTACCCCTTCCTCAAAGAAATGGCTTACATATTACGAAAACTCAATGATATCATACATTCTTAAAAAGCATATTTGTCTTCTGCAATATATACAAAACATCATTAATACAGAAAATAAATGCGAAAGAGAGAGGGGAAAAATTAAAGAAAAAGAATGGCACTAACAACTGTTTTTTGCTGGTTAAGCACGAGATCTCGCTGACATTGAAGGAGTTAGTATTTTTGTCGTAGATGTTCAGAAAAAGCTTTACAAAACTTGGCTTTTGATTTAGAATATTTTATTTCACTGGGAATTCTATTCCAGGTGATGGTACCAGTGTATATCGTGGTGCGTTTAGTGGTACTTAATTTCATTTTTGGGGAAACGAAGTCCTTCTAGACGCTTGTCGTGTACATCGGCTATGTTTTTATTTGTTTTTTGAAATATTTCTAAGAAGGTAGTGTCTAGGGTTTCATTTTCTATAGAATACATATTTCTAACTTAACTATGTTGTCGAAGCATAAAAGATTTTGTTTCTTGAAAAGTGGTAGAATGCGAGCTCCAGCTTTTGCAACGCTTATTGCTCGAATTCCCGGAATAAGACCAGATCATTCCATCCCTCTACAGTGGTCTTTAAGGACTTAAATGATCTCGATTTTCAATTCCTCAGCAATCTGCTCAAGAAAGATTCGCAATACACCTCATATGGTCTGCGTAACATATCAACGGATCTATAGGTAGCGTTAGACAAGCAAAACGTCTGGTCAGTAATGTTTTTCGTACAGCGGTACAAAATCTCTAAAAGCCTATCCGAAAACTATAAACACGCCACCTCCCCCAATACCGTTAACCACATCATATTTAAGGATTTTATTTTGATTTCGAGTTTAGACTCTACTTTATCAGATAACTTGATATGATGATGCTGTGATGCATAAAGACGCGACCTCCTCTTGAAAAATCTGTGTCTGGGACTGGCGATCTTAAGGATCATCCTATCTGACCCAACTTTGCGTTGGTCTCAGGAATTTAAATTACACAAAGTCGAGCATAACTTTCGGGATACCATAAACCTGATGTGCTCAACAAGCGAAGGCAATGAGAATACGGAGCACCTTCTGTTGCTCTGCCCTTCTATCGATACTCAACGTCGAGATCTCGCTGGAATTGTTGAATTATTACCACCATATGTAAATATCACAAATTTTTTCAAATGATGCTTGAGTGCAGCTTTTATCATACGGTTATCAAGATCTTTCTAAAGACTTGAACAGAAATATACTCGAAATAACTTTACGTTCCTTTCACGAAACTGGTCGATCGGTTCTACTACGTTTTTGTTGTGTCCCCAATTAGCCTGTAATCTAAATACTTTGACACATTAATACTGATTCTGATTGATTTGAGAGATTTATTAGTTTGACTAAGATCGTTGAAACTTTAGTTATGCAAAAAGCAGCCACCAAGTTCCTTAAAGCAAATGTTTCTTTTCCTTTGTAAATTCTACTTCACATCAGATGTTAGATATTTGATCTACTTTGAATGACAAGAGTGAGTCGAGCTTGCATTTATCATAACCCTGACCTGACATCTGATATGGGACATAATCTATTATAGTCAACCAGGTGACCCAAAAAAAGTGACCCGATGCGATCTGTTATGGGAAAACAACCAAGAGGCCGATTGAGATGCATCAAACGTAGCTCTGTCGCTCAAGACTACCTTACACTATCAGTTTTTTTGCACTTTTTTTAAGCACGGTAAATTTCCCAAATCAAGGATTTCGAGGAAAATGGCAAGGTTGAAATCCGGAAAATTCGTTAAAAACAGGGGATCGATTTACAGCCATTTCAGATCTTCAAAACAATGAGGACATGTTTTGCTTCAGGTTGGGAATAGGCAACTCATTCGAAAGTTTTCAGAGAAAGTTTATTGTCCCAAGGTACCTAAAATATTCTTGTCTTAAGGGACAAAGATACTCCAGCTTTTCCGTAAGTAGTTCTTGAAGATTTCCATTGGCGTGGAAAAATGAGATCCTTTGAGATTCCATGAGTTCACAAGGCACATTAATTCCAAATGCTTAGGTGCCTAGGGACTAGGAACTTTCTCTGGAAACTTTCGATTTTGTTGCCTCTTCCCAGCCTGAAGTAGAACACGCTTCTTATTGTTTTCAAAACCTGAAGTGGCTTTAAATCGATCCCCTATTCTTCGCGACTGTTTCAGGATTTCAAGCCTGTCCTTTTCCTCAAAATCTTTAATTCGTAAAATTTATCGTGGTTAAAAAAATTGCGAAAAATTCTCATAATGTAGTACAGCCTTTGAGCGACATAACTACGTTTGAAGTATCTCAGTCGGTATACTAGTTACTTTTCTACAACGGATCGCGTCGGGTCACTTTTATTTGGGTCACCCGGTAGTATCCATTAGTCTTTAAATGTTTCGTAGTGTGCCGGGTAAGTCAAAAGAGTTTGGCGGCTGTGGAATAAAAAATACAAGATCAATATTCAAAACGAAGTCTTCATCAGTTAAAGGCCAACTTAGATGTGAAAATCTTGTTTGGTAAAATCACTCATTTTTGAGACTCAAAATTAGGCAAATGTCTGTAAGGGACACGTATTGGAACGAAAATTCGTGATTTTACTCTGGTCCATGACGCACTTGCTATCAAACTCAAAGTTCTATTTCTTACATTGAAAACTGCATTGACTTTAAACTTCAATACCAAATAAATCATGGACCTGAACGGAAGGTGGAATGCTTGATTCCCATACAAACCCTTTGCAAGCATTTTTCTTATCTTTGGGTGATGATTGATTTTACCAAACGAAAATTCCTCATCTAAGTTATCCTTTAACTGATAGGTTAACAATTCAGTTTTGAATATTGGACACATATTTTTTATTCCACAAACCCGTCAAATAGATAAACTGTATCTTGACTGAGCCTGTAGTTGTATTTAGTTGAACGTTGCCTGTTTTTCATAATGGCCATGGGACAGTCACTGTCTTTTGCTCCCCATGGTACCATCCCTGTGCAGTTGTATAGTAATCAGGAAAATATAGTAGAATGTAAGATTTATTGCAATATCTTCATATGCATAAAAAACGAGCCTTCTTCACTGGAATCTATGCATTAGTAAGAGCACTTGGATATGCAAATCGTTGACATGAAGCTATACAAATTTTATTGTATAGCGAAAAAGATTTTCCTTACTGAATGAATAGACGTTTTGAGCTTACGCTAAATTTACCCATAAATTGGTCGATTTGAATGAAGCCATAAAGCCCGTCACTCCGTCTCTTCATAAACCATCCAGTTTTGTAACTGTTTCTAGAAACCGCCCCGTAGTTAAAGTAGCTTTTTATCTCTCTGGAATGGCCTCGGGGTAGAAACAGCCTTGTAAAAACCACTTCATATTGAATTAATTTCGATAACTTGTCTTTATAGGATTGCTTTGCTTTAGTTTGAACTGTTTTTAAAAGTATTAATGTAATTCATTTATACGTTTTTCCCTGTCTGCTGGATGCCTCTGAGATTTAGCAAGTTTAACTTTCTATCATACAGCAATGACACAGTAACAATTTTGGTGTTCTATTTTTAGCCTTGTCTCCATGGTAACCAAGTTTTCGTGCACCACTCTGTGAAAAATATACATTGTATCTCTCTTAATCCTTTTTAATTGGTCCACTTAAGTCGAAACTATGAATTTACATCTGTTTTGATCTATTCATTTCATTCTACACAAGACTTAAAGTTTTACGACCTTTTAACACACTTTAATTTTCATGACATCATATGACTTCATAATATCAATTATGCTCTAGCAACAATAACAACAATGCTAATTAAACCATTGTTTCAAAAATTCATTGTTTATCTAATGAACAACCCTTGCGCCAAATTTGGTTGTTATATCTCAAGCAACAACAGAGATAAACAGGGGGCGGAACCCCCCCCCCAGGCATTGAGTGTTTCAAATCACCCAGGTCAGATTGGGTTAAAAATCAGCTTTTATGCTGAAGGGCTCCTCTTCCAAAAAAATTTGCAAATGTAAACAGGTTGACTAATTTTTAATTGTAGTGTTTATAACGATGAGTTCGTTGTTTCAAGGAATTCTGAAAATCGACAAGCAATATTTTAAGAGAGCAAAATATGCGTAGCAAACTCACTCTTGATTCCTTTTAGTTTTATGCTTGCCAATACCAATGGTTGTGCTGGTGGAATTATGCCATTATATTCCTTCAGTACCCTTTCGATGTATCCAACATAACGACTCTAAAAAAGTTAATCAAAATGTCAGCACGGGATGAACTTCTTTTTGGGCCATGTTGACTGTCGTCATCAAAGCATCTGAGCACTTGCGCATCTGACCAACCTCGTTCCAAGAGCTGATATTGCGCTGCTCATCGATGTCGATGCAGGTACCAGATGCCGCAAAAGTTGCAATTTGGGCGCCGTTCTGTTCTGCTTACACGATCAAACTAACAAATTAATACATGTAGTCACCAAGGAATATCTTTCTTCACTATGGCCGAATTCATTTACAAAATACACTACACTTACTACACTACACAACACGCTACACTTAATAGATTAAAAAGCAATTGAAAATTATTATACGAGCTGAACAAAACATAAAACACGACTCCCTGGAAGAGCAACTGCTACTAAATAGATTACTGTACCGGGTGTCCCAAAAAAACGCAACAGATTTGATCAATCTTAGCGATAAAGAGGTTCACTAAATTCATTTGAAGTATGCTTTATGACAATCCTCTATAGTTCAAAAGAACATTGATACCTTGGCTGTGAAGCTTAGTAGCTTGGTTGTCAAGAATTCGATGTCGAAAGTCCAAATTTGTTATCAGCCCCAAACCAGAGCTTTGGAAGAAAACGGCCTAAGGTGGCCACTAAGAAGGGGAATAACCAAATCACAATCTCCAATTCCTGCGTAGCCTATGCTGCGTTTTTGTCTGCATGAAAATCTTTTTCCACAGATACGGAAAAATATTTAGGGACCATTGTCCACTCTTCTCCAAAGAGAAAAAGAAAACAACAGTCTCGCTGGTGCTTACACTGAACAGAATATGAAATTAGAAAACTTCACGAAGTGGTTGTTAGCAACATCACAGTCAGATTGATAATACAATACACAAGGGATAGATAATGGCATGCCAAGAACTTTCTTTCAACTGTATCCATTCTTGATGTAACTCGGCCTCCCGCTCTCATGAGCACTAAAAGCCGGTTTTCAGAAATTTATTAATTCCTCTTGGACCAATTAATTCCTCTTGGACCAAAATATGCAGGTTTCAGTCTGCTAGCTTAAAGATTTCCAATCAAAATTTTTTACCACTGACATAATATATCCACAGGCACATACCAAATTTGAAGTCAAAAGCTTGGTCCCCCGGGGGAAAAGCCCTTTGTCAAATGACACGAAGAGTACTCAGACTTCAACAATCTAAATAACACAAATCTAAACTACGAGATCTCGCGACGCTTTTGGCCAAGCATTTTTGCGTCGTAGTTTAGTTTCAGCTAGCCTGTTTGCAATATATTTGGATTCGTAAATTTCCTATTTTGCTTGCGGACCTCCGAACATAAAGTTATCTGCCAGGGCATGGCTCGAAAATTTTTTCTAGGGGCTCCGCCCCCGGTCCCTAAGACTTTTTTGACATCGTTGCAAATTGGTGCCCCTCCAATCTAAAAACACTCCTACGGGCCTGCTGCCTAACAATAGTCGATTGACCAGTCATATCCTAGCGTTTGTTGTCATTAGGCTATCAAAACTTATCATTAGGCTATCAAAACTTGCTCAATGAGCAATTTATTCTGGAAATCTCGCCAAGGTTTTTCCTTCAAATTTTGCGTGTTTCCCGTAAAGATATAGTTTCACAGGTAAAAAATTTGACTGAAATTTTTATACCAACGAAGTAGTTGATAAAGTTCCTCTGAAACCTGCAAAATATTTTGAAATGAGCTTTCTGGAATACTGTGAAAAAAAGAAGCCTTTCAGTTGCCAAGAATATGGGTAATGCCATACTTCCTACGGAATCTAGACGGACCAATTGGTTCCAAAGCAATGAATGAGTTTCTGCAGGGGAGGGGGGGGGAGGACTTTTGAAAACTGATTTTCGTGCTCATGAGAGTGGTATGCAGAGGTAGCACCTTACACGACAAATGGTTTTTCTTAATAAATGTTATTCATCTGCAAAAGTATTCCCATCTGCCTCGATACACTTGTTGCACCTATTTATCATGCCTTGGAATGAATCTAAAATCATATTTCTTGGAATCTCTCTGCAGTTTCTTCGCATCGATTCTTTAAGCTGCTCAATGTTTGATGGTTGCTGATCTCTTTGTACGCTCCAAATCTTGTGTTTTAGGTAACCCCAGAGAAAGAAATCTAAGATTGCCAGATCTGGTGATCTCGGAGGCCATATCACATTTCCCCTTTTGCTGATTACTTTTCCGGGGAACTGACCTCGAAGATAATGCATCGATTGATTGCTTGTGTGGGCAGGCGCTCCATCCTGTTGCCACCAGACATTTTCAGGGTTTATCCCCAAAGCGCCGAACTCCCTTTGAACAACATTATATCTAACAATCCGGAGGTACTCTCGCGAGTCCATATTGCCATCAATAAAATGTGGTCCCAGTACTCTGCCATCCCCAATCAGGCCAACCCAGACCATCACTTGTGCTGCACCCTGTTGGTGCCCAATGTAATGATCAGGTGGATGGCCTTGTCCATACTTGGAATATTTTACTGTATTTTTTGTATTTACTTCAGAATTCAATGAAAATATTGCCTCATCTGATGTTATCAGGTTTGAAAGAAAATTTTCATTACTTTCACAATTTTGTACAAACCATTGACAAAAACCCAGCCGTAATCCAGGGTCTTGGGGACGCAGTGCCTGGTTTGTAATCAGGACGTAAGGATGGAAGCGAAGGTCACAGCGAACTATTCGATTGAAGGAACTTCTGGATAAGCCAAGCCCATTTCTTCTTGCTGACGTAACCCCATTTCGTTGCAGTGACCGGCGCACCCGTTGAATGCTCTCTGCTGACCTTGCTGTTCTCTGACGCCCACTGTTACCTTTATTAAGATTAGCACTGGTACCATGCTCTTGATACTTTTTAAAGTTACGAATTATTGTCGAAACGGCGGGGGCTTGAATCCCGGGCTAGTGGTTTGCCCAAGACCGACCAACCTGATGGGCATTATTTAGGCGAGCCATTTCCATGCAGATCCAAACACGCTGGTCTAGTGTAAGCTGGCCCATAGTTATGATCTAAATTGGAGAAAGGGATTGAGAACACATACAGCACTTCTTAAGTACCTGTTTTCTGTCATTTTACGAAGTTTGCTTGCAGAAAAAAATGTAAAACATTTGTTCAATTAATCAATGCGAAAAAAACTTTACACAAAAGTTGGTCGTTCTCAATGTCTTTTGTAATCTGAACACTGTAAGGGATTAGTATGGCGGATTTCTGCACGAGCGTTTACGCGCTTACAAAGATTGTGCAATATGAATGAAGCCTTAAGAAAGGATTTCAGAGATGTCAGCAGTGAATAGCTCACAATGATTGTTCCAAAACGATTCAAGTCAAGTAAAAGAGTCAGCATGGCTTTCTGGACTATCTATACACAGGAGAAAATTTTGTAGGCGAATTAGACATTGAAAAAGTCGAGTCATTTCATGGAGAATAGAAGTCTTATAGCACTCTATTGGTGTGTCTTTTGGCAATTGGTTTTTGAAAAGAACGGTTGCTTGATCTAATTGAAAAAGGCATGCTACAAATCATTTTGTGTAACAAGTTAGCCATAAGATTCACTATGTTAGACTCACTTTGATTTGGATGATTCCCCTTTCCGAGTGGCTACCTTAGGCCGTTTTCTTCCAAAGCTCTGGTTTGGGGCTGATAACAAATTTGGACTTTCGACATCAAATTCTCAACAACCAAGCTACTAAGCTTCACAGCCAAGGTATCAATGTTCTTTTGAACTATAGAGGATTGTCATAAAGCATACTTCAAATGAATTTAGTGAACCTCTTTATCGCTAAGATTGATCAAATCTGTTGCGTTTTTTTTGGGACACCCGGTACATGATTTAGCTTTAACTGTATATAGATTGTATTCATGTAATTAGGGTATTTATCTTATTTTCTTATTTGGCTGAAGGGACTTTCGTGTATAAAGAATTTGAAATGAAAAAAATGAAATGAAAACTACGCCCAGCAGGCGTACGCCTTATGTGTTCCTTTGGGCATAAATTATCATGATTACCATCAAATAAAAGATTGATCGTTTCCCAATAATTTTGCGAGAGCGGATACAAAGAGCATTTCTTTGCAGCAATAAAGATTGCAAAGTATCGTTAATGGGTTGAGCTCAAGGAATTTATCGCTGATGAATAACTGCTCCTACACAACAGATGTAATTTGGAGCTTTTGTTGAACGGAGGGCGATATCTTTGCGGTATTATATTCATGATAAAAATTGCAAAGTTTACATTAGCATTTGCAACGTGTTTGCAAACATGAGGTTTCCTTGCCTGTACTGCGCTATGATTTAGAAGATTCCACAACACTACACGTTAGTATACTTTGGATAGCAAGGCTGTGAAATGCTTTTGCCGCTGACCAATAGCACTATGCGCCACCGCATTTAGTTGGAATTTGTAAATCTGGGAAACACCCAGGAAAAGCGAACAATGGAGTTTAGACGATTCCTGTCCCTAGGGAATCAGCTTATTGTAATCAGGACAAGGCTGCTTGCAGAGGTTGCAACCAGAAGATCACAAAGATGAAAGCTCAAGATAATAAAACATCAAGAAAAGCATCAAAACATTGTAATTAATATCACAGTGATGGCCTGAAAATCGAGCAAATTGGACGACTTATTGTTCGGCAAATATCTCCAAATCTAGCCGCAGCCTTTTCATCTTAATCGCTGATCCAAGCAACATTCTGAGGAGGATCCTTTGTTGTTTATTTTATTGAATTGGAAGCCTATTTGACCTTTCTGAGCCTGACTAGCGAAGAAATTGAAGTTTATCAGATTTTTGTGCAAAATCTGTGAAGAAAAATTGATCGAACATCTATGTAATTTGCTAAAAATCTAGCCGCAGCCTTTTCAAGAGACTTCTTGTATCGATCGAGATTTTATTTGGCTATCAGAAAATCCTATCGGTACTGCTGGGAAAATAGGGGATGATATAGTAAAATTAGATATCTACTTGTTGGTTTTATGTCGATTTCAGAGCCCGCCATTTTTGTTCGTTTACAATCTGGCTGCCGCAAACGATAGAGAGCAACGACAACAGCTCAAAGCCGTGATTTTGTCATGTTAGCATAGAGTTCTACATGTATTTTTTAGGTTCTAGGGGGTCAGTATTAATGGGGGCGAAGTTCTCCTTCATTCCATGTATATGTCGTATTTTTGTGATGTTAATTTCGAATCTGAGGTTTTCTTAAGAATTTTCCTTTTTCACTCTCACTTATCGAAATATTCTGTCACCCTCTGAGAAAATAATATTATTTCTGTTTCTTACGTTTGTTTACCCATGGGTATACTATTTATGGGAAGTTGGTCATTAAGGCAACTCTGCTTTCCACTCCAGTGAGCAGCGAGTTGCCGTTTCGCAAAAACACTGTACTCAGAAAACAGTTAATTTCTCCAATACTATTCGTTCGATCGAAAATCGGTAAAAATGGTGTCGTACTACATAGTCTTGGGAATCGAAAGATATGCAAATCGCAATGTTTCCGTTTAGGCTGGCTTTGTAAATTATTTTTCAAAGCTTTTTGTTGATTTCAGAAAATTGGATTTATCTCCAAAACTACTCGTAAGGTTTTGGTTTTCTTTCGCTATATCTTTAGCTAGATTGTTGATCTACGGCTTTACAAAGTCTAATCGAAAAAGCTAGGCCAGATTCGTCGCAATCGAGTTTTATATTTCTGTTTACTCTTCGACAGCGAAGGGTAGAAACCTTGGTCAATTGATTAGGACATGAGAAAGAGTTGAACCCTTTTGTAAAAAGTTTAGTTTTAGATCTATGTTCATTGTAGACTCTTAAAGAATTGATATTTTGTGAATGCTCTTGAAAGTCTCAAGGACATGAAACGGAAAGCTGTAAAAATGGTAGCATTCAAGAAATGATACTTTCACAAGCGCTCCAATGATGTCTATTGAGACTTGTATACAGCATTCCCAACAGATCACGTTTTCTTTTGCCAATGGTAACATTTTCAGAGAGTTATCATAAGGCTGCATTCACCTTGCACAATCTTTTGAAAGCACTTTAACGCTCGTGCAGAAATCCACCATACTAATCCCTTGCAGTGTTCAGATTGCAAAATATTAGTATGGGGATCTCCGCACGAGCGTCTACCCGCTTACAAAAGATTGTGCGATGTGAATGCAGCCAAAGGCCGAGTGTTTGAAAGCGTGATTTGTAACATGGTAATCCGTTGACCAAGGTTTTTACCCTTCAGTGTCGAAAGGCAGACAGAAATATAAAATTCGATTGCGACAAATCTAGCCTAGCTTTTTCAATCAGACTTGGCAAAGATGTAGATCAACAATCTAGCTAAGGATATATCGAAAGAAAACCGAAAACTTTTCGAGTAGCTTTGGAGATAAATCCAATTTTCTCAAATCAACAAAAAGTTTTGAAAAATAATTCACAAAGCCAGCCTTAACGAAAACATTGCGATTTGCATATCTTTTGATTGCCAAGACTATGTAGAACAATGTCCTTTTTACCGACTTTCGATCGACCCAATAGTATTGGAGAAATTAACTGTTTTCTGAGGAGAGTGGTTTTGCAAAACGGCAACTCGCTGCTCACTGGAGCGGGAAGCAGAGTTACCTTAAGAGAAACTCATTTTGAAAATTCTATCCAATAACTTCAGGGTAAGCATGACTGCATCCAGAAAATATTACTTGCTCTCGCCAGATTCAGCTACTGGCGACCCCTAGCTCTATGTCGTCGTTTGTCGCAGACAATATGCACGGCGGGAAGTTTAGGCCGTCCACGAGTTAGTTGAAAACAGAGACTCCAGGCTTTGCACGATCAAAACTGCGCAGAATGAGCTTGATTTCCTCATAAGGTTGGTTAGCGATTAATAAATTGAGACACGCTACGAAGGTCCAAGTGAAGCTGTCTTGTTTTTGTTGGCCTTGCTCGGTAAAGTTCCATTTGAGCTATGTACATGAGCCCTTTACCTCTGCTCGTTGTTGTTGCTGTGAAGGTTTTGGGAGTAGTAACTCCTCCAGCTAAGAGAAGGAGCGCTTGTAATGATTCAAATTTCACCATTGTCTCGGTTTCGATCGATATCTGCGCGCGCATAAAAATCATTTCGAAGCCTTGCTACTTTGGATGCACAAGTATGGAAATGATGGCCTAAAACATGATGGAAAAGATGTCCTATGGCTTATGAGCCTTGTGAAGAAGGGAGATTTTCTCTCCAGCCCAGACGTCAATTTAAACTCATATGGCGGGAAAATACTCGTTATTTCGTCTTCCATTTAACAGATTTTTTACAATATCAAGATTATTTCATAAAAAAGATAATTTTTGATTTTCAGTTTTAATCGATGCATGCAAAATCCTGTTTACAAAAAGTGCTCAGTGTTTCTCGCAAAAGCCAATAGGCTTTCTTCTAAGTATAACCATTCAAGAATAGAAAAATCGATCAGTTTCACGTGGCAGACGTGATTATATGACTTTCTGCCATTTTCGATAATCAGGTCTGACACTGAAGACTGACGTTTAACTTGGATTTTTCCAAACAGATGGAAGTCTCTGTCAATGAACATGCCTCAACTATCCTGCATTGACTTAAAAACGCTTCCCAAGCATGCTTTCCAAATAACCAGGACCAGTACCCAAAATTTGAAATCAAAATTGGACACTGGCAATTAGACTAACTGCAAGGCAACAAAACTTGATGCTTTTCCCAGCAGAATGCTCATGATATCATACTTTTCAAATTTTTGATGATGAATCATAGTTCAGATTTAGATTTCTGATCAGAGTGGTATAGTATATAATCAAAAGTCAACTATTTGGTCTTGTATGATCTTAGACTTTTACAGGGTATCTGCAGTCCTATGAATATAGTTGAACACTTTTTGTTTCAATGACAGACGCATTTAATCAATCAATCAGTTGTTAGGGAGAAGCTTTCAAATCATTCTTCCCAGCTTTCCTTGAAGCTAAATTCTTCAGTCTTTGCATCCAATTGAGATGAAAAACCTATTCGAAACTTCATAGTATGGCCCATTCGCGGTAAAAGTCATGTGTTGAGCCAAATGCATGTGGTAAACCTCACGGAGAAACAAGGACAGACAGCTGCATCATTACCCCTATCATACTCTTATATCAAAACAGATTGAATTGAGTATCGGATAGCATTCAATAATGTTCTATGTGACTTGCTGAGAGGAAATTACTCTAGTTTCCAACTGCTTGGAATTCAACAATATTGAGATCAGGTCCTAGACCCCCAAGAAAGCCTCAAAACTAAAAAAATTTCACACAGTCGAGTCGGGCATCCAGCTGTGGATCTAATGAGCCCTCTGCTAAGTCTGTATGATATGATGATTTGTTGAAGAGTTATCAATTGTTTCCCAAAATGAGGTCCTGGGCACACAGTGATATGTGGAAATCGGGTTTGCCATAAAAATGTTATCAATGGACAAAATCGGCTAAGGTTTGTTCACACCCATTTCAAGTCAGGCGATCATTCTCTTGATAAAACATCTTTTGATTTCTCTAACATATTTCGTGCCATGAAAAGTTGTGCCATGAATGCAAAAAGTAGCACAATACTAAAACTTCTCAAGAGTATGGTCACATGACTTGAAATGGGTAAAACACCTTAGCGGATTAGGTCTATTGTTCTACGCTGAAATGCTACAGTCCAATTAGGTGCAGATGCCTTAGGGTCAACAACAACTGCAAATTGAGGAACTACCGTTCGATTGATACGAAAAGAAAAGTTTTTTAGTTCCGTCCCTAGTTCCGTTCTTTCAAAAACAGTTTCCATAGCAATGGCATGGCAGCGACTGGGGAGATGGAATGTGAAGCGCTTTGGACAACGCGAAGCACATAGAGAAGCGTCGCCCTAAATGGTCGGGTTGCGAGATGAAATTCATTTAAAAAGAAGGAGATGCACTAGGACACAGCAAATAACGATAAAAATGTTCACATACTTTTTCTCAAAGCAGACTTTGAATGCAACGACCGTCCTCTTCTTCGTCTTAGGAAATTTTCGTCTCAAACACAAGTCGGTCTGACCGGCCTAATCTTCGGCATGACGTCTAATTTGGACGTACCCTAAACTCATAACACCACCTTCGCAGTTACCTCGTCGAACTTGTCGCATCGCAAGGAATCCTGAGTGAGAGTTTTGATCTGTGAGTACCGGGGGAGCAATAAGAAGGTCTTAAGAGATGTTTTGAAATACTTTACGTTGGTGAGGATTTTTACAGTGATAACAAAACAATTTTCAGTTAAATATTCATAAATATTGATATATGAAATGATGAAATAGGATACCATCGCAAGTTATATCAACAACGCAGTTATTGAATTATTGACAACGAATTCAAGATTTGAGTGATTGAAAATTATGATTCGTTACCAAATACCCTTAAGTGCCGCATTGCCGGGGGTGTGGGAGCTGTAATTTCTGACAATCAGGATTTGAATAACAAGGAGGCAAGAATTCGAAGAGGCTTTTAGAAACTCAAACGGAAATCAGTATTTATCCTATGACGACCCAAAGCGAAATCTTTCACCTTTCCTTCGAAACCCTTGAACTGAACAACAATATTACCATTTCCCAGTTAAGAAACTCATCAGAAACCTTTTGGTGGCAAAATTTTCCTATGATCTAAGAAACTTGCTACCAGCCCGATACTTTAGTTTTCTCTAAAAGCTTTGCTCACAATCATTTAGGAAATTGTTTCAAAAATCCATGTATCTCACTTAAAATAGAAACAGTCACTTTGTTTGTACGCTTCTTTATTGAACCCCCTAACTCGTCAAACTATGCTTTTGACCTCGTTACTTCTGACAAGTCTGGTTGACAGTGCAGCCAGTAAGAGAGTTCAGGATCCCAAGGCTGACCAATAGGGGCGAAGGTAGGCCAGTCAGAATACTACTGAAACAAACCCCCGGCTCCTTTAACAGTTGCAAATTTTTTTTAGTTTTCTTTGAAAGTTACATTTTGAGGGTTGGAGTTTCCCATAAATAAACCGTAGTTGTGCTTTACTTCAAATCCCGAAGCAACATGAAGAGAATAAATCTGGAGCTTGGAAAACAGAAAGAAAACAAAATACACTCACCTACATCCATATCAAGTATGTATTTTCAAAACATTCTTCGCAGCGAAGTTATGCAGTTTAAAACCAAAACAAAACAAGAGAGAATTTCTTAGATGGCGTCAGCAAATAATTTTCGCGCTCTTTCGAAAAAAAGCTAGACCAAAACTCCTTCTGGCACGAAGTTTTGCAGCGCGTTCAAAACATGGTGAAAACGTAGGGTGACCATTTAGGGCGACGCCTCTCTAGTTGTGTCTCACACTTGATTTCGCACCATTACAATTACTCCAGAAGCGAAGGCGATTTAACTAAGACACTGAAGTCCGGGGTTGCTATGATTGATGATAAAACGAAATATTATACTGTCATAAATGGTTCATAGTACTTTTTCCGCCATTTTTCGTCAATCTCTCCAAAATCGAGTATTCAGATAAGCAACTTGAGGATAGCGACATCATAAAAGCAAGAATCTTAGCTTTCCTGACATCATGATCAATGAAAACGAAGCCGCCCTATCCCTTGCTTATTTATTGCTACGAGCCTGTCGATCATGCTTTGATGAAAACTGGCGATGTTAGCGTGTTTTTATGACGACTGGGGACGTTAGTTGGCCTAGTTTGCAGAACGATTAACCAATTCATGGCTGTTATGAAAGTCAATATGTGAAAAAAGTTTATACGTCGCAGCAGCAGCTGGCAAGTTTTATAGCATTGATCATACCAGCCCCTGACTTGTCCTTTAAAGATCCATACCTGACTTGGTGTTTCAACTCCTTGAAATTTGCTTCCTTTAGCTCTATCTGTTCTTCGATATCCAAAGTAATGTAAACTTTTCTGGAAAAAAGATGAAGTAAAGGTCTGTCTCCAAACTTCAGAGTCATTCTTGCACATTCAGTCAGAGACTAAATTGCTTCCATCAGTGATCAACTGGGATCCTACAGTCTTTGAGTTGCTCATTTTAAATTTGAGACCAGATAAGAAAATGGGCCAACGAAAGGGATCACCAACTGGATAGGATCTGGCATAAAACGGGAGCCCGCATAAACTACTTCAATTTCTTAAAGGCTCATTTAATTATGTTTACAAATTAGTTAGAGTTAACCACCCATCTGATGAGCAACCATCTAAGGTGATGATGAGAGCACGATAACAGCCTTCACCACAACTAAACAGAGGGATTCGTGGTGAAATACTCCAACGGGTTCTTTTCACTTGCAAAGTATACTTTTTCTATTGGTATGCCAGAAAGCGGTAATAAATGATGACTGAATACACTTAGAGTTATAGTCGTGGTCAAAACTTAAAAACCACATACAGATTAGTCAGTTGCAACTATTTGTGCAAAGAGATGCAGTGCTATGTTCACTTAAAATTTTTCAGATCAACTTTCTATTTAGATTACGAACTTCGATGTTATGTTTTGAAATCATTAGTCACTTTGCATGACATAACGAAGTTCACTGAAATTCTCGGAAATTGCAATAGTCCTGCCAAAAAGGGGGTTGACCTAAAAAGTGTGTCAATCAATTGGATTTTAAATGAATCCATGAATAATTCGTTTCTATGATTTGTTCGAAAAATTTCCAAGCTCCACAAAAAACCTTATTTCCGGGAAAAGGGTATAGGAGGGCCTTCAATTCACAGCTACTACTGCCTTAAGTTTAAAGCCACCTTTGGAAACGCTACACATCTGACGTAATATTTTCTTATCCATGCTCTTTCAACCTCGTTCCCAGGGCGTTCTTACGTCATACGCTGATCAAGACACCGAATGAACACCCTGGTACACTTCGATCAAATGCGCCCAGAATCTGGGTGCATTTAGCAGCCATTATGGATTTCACGGTTGGCTAGGCAACGCTAAGCGACGGAAAATGGCCGTTGCTCCAGCGCTATTTCTGCAGAAGATAAATTGAGAAACTAAAGATAAACACTTTGAGGACCTTATTTCAACCTTCTTGAAGGTATTTGAACAATAATCTGGAGTTGGTATGTGTGTTTTATGTGAAAATAAGCTCGGTTTGTTTGGAGCGAAATTGGGCCTAAGTTGCAAATTCGAGAAACTTTTACAGCAGCTTCGACAATGAAATGGCTTGACATTCTTCAAATTTTGGAAATGAATTGCAAATGATGGTCGGAATAGGTAAAGAATATGGTTTTACCTCGAATTTTGACATGCTGCAGCCGTTTACCCCACGCAAAACGGAGTTACCGAGCAAAATGGTGAACTGCCAATCAGATTCCCGAACGGCCTCTTGTATCCCAGAGTAGAGGTAAAGCAACGAACTCATTCTGGGGACGAGATTGAGGCTCTTTACTTTGCTATAAAATCGCTTTGAAAAATGAAATTTCCTTGCATTTGTAGCTGCAAACAGTGGTATGTGTGTGGCTTCCTTATCCCGCTTTCAATCTCTTGTCTTCGTTACATCTTTAAATTTCTTTTCTACCGATGATAAATTCAGCAGTATCATTCTTGAGTCTTATTGATTTTTGCAGCTTGCGTACGTGAAATAAATGTCAGGGCAGTCACAGCTATCCCCATGTTTTGTTTCAGCCGTTAATCGTTTTCGTCCACGGTGTATCTAAGGAAATTCTCTCTCTTTCTCCCTCTCCGTTAAGTTGACTTCCCTTGATTAAATGTTCAATTCTGTGATTCCCTGGCAACAAATCAAATGTTTCCTTCTCTATGATTCCACATATTCATTAGGCTGGATATTTACAATGCACCATAAATGTGTGATTATCTTTTGATCTCTGAGCCTTATCCAAAACATTGTCAGTAAACACGCCCTCAATTGCCTTTCCAAAGTATTGATCCTGTCATGAGTCAATCCCGAAACGAACCTTACTCCTTAAACTTAGGTCAGTCATTTAATACATTGGACATGTTCCTAAAATGGTCAATCTTATTACGGATAACAGCACCTGAACTTTTCTCCAGTCTAGTACAAATGATGTCTTGATTCATACGGAGACCCTAAAGTGTTGTTTTGATCTTTTAGCAATTGCCTCTGAGTTCTGCCAGGTCCTTAGAAAAAGTGGCAGTGGTTTATGATCTTCCTTCGTTCTTTGATGATAAATTTAGCATCCCTGTGTCGTTAATCTACGCTTCGCACGAATCCAAACTGATGAGAGTGCGAAGCCTGGTTTTCAGGAAACTGAATGTGGAGGCAGACTTTGTTTGTTGTTCTTTTACAGGTTTGTGTGTTCCTTTGCAGCATTTTGCTCACAGGCTATGTAATATTTCTTTTAAGCTAGGTAGGGTTAATCATTGGAGCAAAAAAATATTTTCAATGGATTCTCTGCGGCTATCTAGAGGGCATAGTCAGTAAAATTTTCCCCTGGGGAGTACCCAGACTCCCTTGAGCGTTTGAACAGCAATTTGAACTTGCCCTGGGGATCAAGCTGGCTCTCGAAGGCAATGTAAAGGAACGAGGACGGAATAGAGAACGGCAAATGACACAACCGGAATATCATGAAGGATGGCAACTGGTTCAGAGAAAAGAACGAGTAAAGTGCTTTCTAGAGATGTGAAAGCAACATTTAATGTCAAGCAGCTGCTGGGACTTCAAAAGACGGATGAATACGAGGGGCAAATCACTGCTTCAAATCACGTGCGCTCTGAAAAATAATCACACTTTAATCACAAATTAATCACATTAGCCACACAAAAGTCACATTAATCACCATGGATCACCAGTCATATTAATAATAATAAAGTTTGAATGTTTAACCATGTTTATTTGTTTATTTCATAAGAAATGAAAGGATTAGATTCTCCCTGTCACCATTTCCCAACTTTATGTGAGCACGTTGCCAGATATGCAAGCAAAAGCTAGAAAACATGAGCAGCACAACAGCGCAACGTTCTGAGTTCCTTGCGATGGAGCAAAAAGGAAAGCTTCGTTCCTGTGTTACAAACAACTCTGCAAAATTGGCATGATAGTCTATGATTTGATTTATGAAACAGCTTACCATCATTTTTCATATTTGATTTATCATTCTAGCTCTGTCTTGCCCAATTCATACAATTCCTATGGCACAAGAGCTTACGTACTTCGCTACGATCCAGGAGATTCCATTTCACGCGCGTTGACAACTTAGGCCAAAACCCAAAAGCTCTGGTTTTGACATGGAAGCAATCTAGACTTTCAAGATAAAGATGTCCTCTCTCAATGCTTCAATATCGACAAACAGGGTATCAATCTTCAAGATAACTATTGAGGATTAGTTTAAAAATAATTTCCAATTGATTCAAGCTAAATTCTTAGAGCTAGCCATGATCAAATCTGTTACCTTTTTGCTGGGACACCCGGTAGAACAATTTTTGTCGTATAAACCGCGATTTGTACTGGTAACAACTACAGAACTTTCCTATTTTCTTTTTTTTCATCTTTTGTGTTATACCAGCACCTCTAAGGGGACCCTTTTGGAAATAAGGTCAGCTTGGCCCGTCAATACTAGCCCTCCCACTGTAATTAGGGGCGTTTTCCTTTTTATATACGCTTTTAAAGGAAGTGAGTCCATATAGATGGTTGCGCGTTAACGCTATCTTGGATTTTTGCTGACAAACCGCTGACGGCCCTTTGCTATCGCACAATAGTTCTAAAGTCATTAGCAGAGGGAACAAAAGACTTCGTAATCCTTGCATTGTCCTTAAGAATTTCTTTGGTTTAATTTCAATAGTTATTAACTGACAACATCTGTTTTATAATTGAAAAGAAGTTAATATTGGTCATGAGCACACTATTTATACGAACTCAACGCCTTTAACCTTAAAATTATATTGTATTGTATTATGTTTCTTTTTTATATCTATTTCCAAAACTTGTATATACTCTTTTATGTGGCAAATTGATACAAACATACATGCATATCACAAATTAATCACTTATATCACCAAAGAATCAAATTTTTCGTACGCCATTTTCAGGAGTGATTTGCCCCTCAGATGAATAAACAAGTAGAGGATCGACAAAAAGGGCAATAATAATTTCCAACACATTCCATTTAAAAACAAAACGAACTAACAGATATCAAAGCATAAACTGACCTCTGCTGTTTGGAACTGGCCAGAGAAAAGGAGCCATGATGCAATGCAAGTCCCTGTTCTTCCTACAAAAAAGGATAGTAGCTCAACTTATCGTATTGTGAGGAGCTAGAATAGTGACCTATGTATTCCCTTCGAAAGTTTAGAAAAGGCCGATTCCTGCCAATTTCTGACGTCAATATGCTCCAGGACAAATTAAAAGCAAAAGAACCGATGTTGTGTAACTTGTCAGCGTGTCGTGTTTGAAATCAAAGCCTTATACCGAGTGAATAAAAACAAGCCTAGTTTGAAAGGCCATTGCACCCTGGATATCAAGATGATAACATCAGCAAATATTGTATTTAACGAATTGACAAGTTCAAATCTATGTCAAAATTTACCTGACTAAAATCAGCCGCTCCGTCCTCAAAACATTCGGGATTTCTATAGAAAACCTCTCCAAGAAGTTTTGAAAACGTGCCTATGGTCTAGAAAGACTTTTCTTATTATTTTTGCCAAACAGCAACGATGCAACCATGGATAGTTAGACACCGCAGCTATGTTTCAGTGTATATGCTGCTGCGGAGGAAAAATTACATGGTCTCCGTCTCTTACGCTAACTCCTCCGTAGTAGCAAATAATTTCATCCTCCGCAAAGAACAAAGCAGCAATGAAGCATAGCTGCGGTGTCTAACCACCCATGCTTCAACAGGCTTCAGCAAGTTATCCTCATAGGAGGATTAAATCCCCTGGAATGATGTCGTTATGCTCCCAAAGATAACACTTTGGTGCTCCCAGGGGGATAACGCAAGCCAAGAGCATGTAAAAGTCATTGCTGTAAGGATGCAAATTTGGTCATGATTTGAGGCTTATTTTGATGGTTCCTAGAACGGGTCTACCATAATTTGAGAATGGAGTAGAGTACGATCGCACTAAGATGCCACCCTGGTGCATTCCCCGAGTTTTAGGGCTGTTTCTCCTCTAAGTAATTCCCTCCATACAATTTATTTGTTTCTCTTTATTTGTATATTGTATTAATTTTCCGTATCATTGTATTAATTTTCAATAATATTGTCTCATTCTCATGTAATTTAGTTATTTTTTAGTATAGTTAATTATGAATAAATTGTATGTAGTGGAATTTAAACATATGAAACTGAAACTGAAACTGTTTCTAAATTTACGGAAATAGTGAAGACTTGAGCTAATAAATGGAAATACAGTGCCAAAATGGGTTGCTGACAAATTATTCTTTCTTTGCATTCGTAAAGGCTTGTTTCCCGTAATTCTTTCTAATGTCGAGGAGAACCTTTCCTACCCACTTAAAATGTTAAAATAAGTGTTCGTACATTTTCCATTAATTTTATCCAGCATCATATTTTTTTGATTCATCTACATTATAAAATGCTCGCGAAGGTCAAATAACTTATTCCAGCATTTTCAGCCTCTTTGAATAAAAGTTGAAAAGTCCTTCGAGTTGTGAATTTCTGTTTTTGTCCAGGGGGCTACAATTCCAAAGCGAATCGATTGACTAGAAATCTTCCTGAATCGCTTTAATGTGTGATAACGATCTCACATCGTGAACAGTGACTTCCCCTTTTCCACTGGACGACCTTATGAATATATACAGGAGCAATAATTTGATTCTATGGAAGTATTTCTGATATCGCTGACCTTTCGTAGCTGGGAGGGAAGCATTTGATGCTGGTAGTACATATGACGGGTGAAAACAAGGGGGGAAGCTTAAATTTTCGATCCGATCAAAGTGCAATGAATGTTGATTACATTGGGGGGCGTGACCCTAACAGATTGTTTTTCCAACAATATGCTACGCTTTTCTTTCGGTATAGCTGATTGCGGTAAAATTAGAAATGGCGGTTCAGGGTAATATATTTCCTTTCGGCCGACTTTCACCGTTACTCCTTTGAGTTGTGGCTGAAATTCACAAAGTGGAAGAGTTATGTTGACGAAGTGATACAGTGAAACACTATGAAAAGAAGAACATTCTAATGGTGAATACAGTAAATCCCTGCATATAAGAAGTTACTTTTTGCGAGAGAGGCTGAAATAGGTTCTTATTTCAAAGACACTAACACTAATTTCAAGATATGGAGGTTCTTATTTCAAGGATACCTTTAGTAGGCCTTTTCAGAGTCTTATAAAAGATGTTCAGCTTCATTATTCATTATGAAAGTTTTTTATGGACCTAATACCTAATTGGGGAGGAGAAACAACCAAAATTGGCACCAAACTTCCAACTTTGTGGCGTATATCTATCTCGAATTTCCAGCCTCTGTTCCAGCAATTATATTTCCGTGTAAGTTGTTCATTAAAAAGTATACAAAAGAATTTAACACTCCTTGACTTATAGCTTGCTTTCTAACCGTTATGTTTACATTTTCAGAGGAATGTCTAGGAGATTTGAATATAAAGCTATTTTTCTCTATGTTAAATTACAGCTTTTTAGCATCAAGACATGCTTTAACTGTTTTTAGTTCCTATTAACTGCTCTTTGAAGCACATCGACGTTTTTAGCTTCGTAAAAAGAAGACTGATGGTTTGGAGGAAGAGCTCGGTAAATCGTGTGTGTAAAGCAGAAAAAGGAGAGGATCAAGTAAAGAGCCTTGGGGCACCCATTTGTTATAATGAGAGTATGAGAATTAAATCCATTGACGCAAAAAAATTATTTCCTGTCTGAAAGGTAAGATCTAAACCAGTCTGAAGCAGTTCTTCTAATTCCACAATGTTCAAATTTCATTATAAGTTTGTTGTGACTCGCAGTAGCAAAAGCCTTTTACAGCTCAAGAAAAAAGTCACAACCAACTTTTTGATTAACTGAAGAATGTTTGGTTGTCTCTGTAATGCTAACAATAGCATGTTTAATAGAGTAGGAAGCAAAATGCAGGGAATACAAGATTTGATTATGCAATTCTAGAAAATTGTTTAGTCTCCTGTACATTAATTTTTCAATAATTCTGCTAAAGATAGAAAGGACAGCTATTGGTCTATAGCTAGATGCATTGAATGGGCAACTTTTATTGAAAAGAAATAAGGCCTAGGAAGCAAAAATAAGTATGAATATGTGTAGAAATAAGTTGGGCGGTGAAGAACATTTTAAACGTTGTTTCAAGGGCAGACTTTGCAGCTTTCATTGGTAAACGAAACAACTTTAAGAGTGAATTAGAAGCTAGAAATTTTCGTCTGATTCAGCCAGTAATTTATGATGCATGAATTCACTCATCCCAGAAAGTGAGCCTTAGTTGGACAGCGGCGAATAAATGTTTCCAGTCTGATTTCACATTAACAACTGAAAACAAGCAGCACTTCCAAACCTTTGCCTCCTTTGCAGTGAACCACTATGATGTGATCTCTTTTAGCTGAGAGCCACTCCTTAGCATTGTGACAAAATTGCAGCAACTGGCTGTGAAAAAAAAAAGAATTCTGGTTGGAAAAGTGAACTGCAGAGTGTTTTAGAAAAAATGCAGGCCTATTGCAATAGAAAGTCTTTAGAAATTGATACAATTTTAGTAAATGTAATTTGTACCATCTGAAAGTAGAGTCTTCATGCCAATGATATGCCGTTTGGATACCTTCATGGAATTAAGGTATCCAAACAGCATATCATTAGAATGAATTCACAATATTCTAATGATGTTACATAAGAACGAGACACGTCACTTAAAAATGACATTTTTAATGAAGAAGTTTATAAGGATTTATTTTCAAAAGGTTATAAGTCGGAAAGCCTGTATGGCTTGTTAGGGAACCAAATTCGCTTCGTTTGGAAGCTGATTAATAGCTTGAAACAACAATATTTTCATCCTGAAAGGCAATCGACCAGGCTATATTGAGTAGCCACTTTAAATAGAATAAAGTAATGCTCACTCCCCTAACGTTTCCTTCGCTACGCAATGAAACAGCATGCGTTAAGGTTGTCAAATAGCAGGCGCAGATTGGCTTAACGGGGTACCGGGCGAAAGCCCGGTGGGCCACCTTGAAGGGGGTACCCTATAAAGATAGCCGTAAATTACGTTATCCAGTTTAACTTATCTAGGAATGACAAGTAGCTACATTATCAAGAAAGCTAAGGATATTTTCATCTTAGTTTCGTCACAGCTGTTATTCGCGCCCTAACTTTCTTGAGATTCTTTCAAATAAAGAAAGAAACATAAAAGAATTTACTTTAGAGAAAATCAATGTGAGCACACCCTTTAAGGCCCAGGATAGTCTCTTGTTATACACGAAATTTTGTTAAATCAATCCAGCATTATGTCTGTTTTGGCAGCGTATACTGCACCATGTACCAGTAAATGAGCATTTCTTGGAAACAAGATACCTGTTCAAAGTATCCAAAATACAAAATAATGCTAGGAGATCTTATCTTCGAAATATTTGAACTCTGAAGGCTAAACTTTGGGTTTCTTTCATTCTGCCAACAATGTTTGGTATTCAAAAGTGCAACAACCGACTTATAAGTATCATCGAGGCACCTTTTCCTCCACATCCATTATCGATGAAACATGGGCCAGTTGCAACGATAAAATTCACAAAACTGTATATCTGCTTCGTTTTACGAAAGTCCAATTAGTTTTGCAAGTAAATGAATTACAATTTTCAATAATCAAAAACGTATCGATAAACAACGATCGACACAACATCTCGGAAGAAGTGAGGTACTTCAGTCCTCTCATAATTAAGCAGCCTAAAGGGAATAAAAAGCAAAAGTAAAGGAAGCTCACCTCAGACTTGGGACATTATGATCATCAATGAGTATCCTATCCACATTGTCATTGAAATAACTCGTTTCATAATGTCTCTCGCCTAAGGAATTTGAAGAATTTTAGTTACCTAACACGCCAGATATCAAAATTAAGTATGTGTTATTCAAACTTGGTAAGTGCAATGTACAATGGTTGTTTCCTTTCATGATTTGCAAACAATGCCACGCTTCTTTGAAACGGCTATATTTCCAGCACTCTTTAACGTTAAAGCAAGCAGAGGAAAGATCTTAGTATTTGCCAGCAGCAACCTATAGTCTAATTGTATATTCGTAGTTATACATTACGACTCAAGTCCTTACGCTTCCAGAAATGGATATGGCCAAAATCACCTGCAGGTTTTTCTTAAAACCACCCACCTTAAAACGCCGAAAAACACGGTTTTCTAGGAGTGCTACACTGTAAAACAAGCTATAAGTACTTAGATGGATGATTTTTCGAGCTATTCAAGCAAATAACTCCTACCTTCAAGTAATATTTAACTTATTTGGAGACACAAAGAGCTCTTAACTTCGTTCGGTACTTCGCGATCTTAATCTTTGCGGCTGTTCAACCGAACGCGCTTTTGTTTGCCTTTGGCGGGAAGTTTAACTTGAAGGAAAATCCGCCAATCCGACCACGTTATTCGAAATATTCTATTCTGGTTGGTCGGGGTGGGAAGCAGATCTGTGCCCCGAGGGAGATTTTTGTCTATTTTCATATTTCATATTTTCATATTTGTATCTTTTTAGGAGTCCTTCGGCAGAAGCCGTTTTTCAAGGGGCCCTCCGGTAAAAACTTACATTTTACAGTTGAAATAAACATCACTAGAATATAAAAAAAAACAATAATCTAAAAGCCTATTTACAATTATCCAATACATACAATAAACAAAGAAATTAACCCTTTCTAGATTTCTTAAAACCATTTAGGGAGGATACTGTCTTGGACTTAGCAGGAAGGCTATTCCATACTTCAGCTTCTCGGTATGAAAAGCATTTTGGGCCATTTGCTGACTTTTTCTTTGGCAACCTTAATCAGTCTCGGTGTGGGAGGAGCATGCTGAGTTTTTCGAGAAGAGATTACACAGGCATTGTGGAGCCAAATCGTTGAGCGACTTGAAGACCGTTGTTTTAGACTAATTGCCAATGAGTTTTTCAATGGTCTGCCAGCCCAACTCTGCAACAAGTGGTCTGCTTGGGGATATCAAAGCTGCTATTTGTAATGATTCTAACAGCACGATTTTGGAGCTTTTGCAGCTGGTTGGTGTCTGTAGATCCAGCACAACCCCAGAAAGGAACAACAGTATCGAAAGTGGGGCTCAACAATACCTGTGTAAAGAGTTTCAAACTTGCCAGAGGCAGAAAGGATGTAGCATGTCTTCAAAAGCTGATCGCCCTGGAGACGTTTGTAGAAACTGCCTTAATTTGTTCTTTCCAATCTAAACAGTAATCGATTTGCACTCCAAGGTACTTTGCCTTTTGAACTACTTCGAGTTCAATGTCGCGTATCTTCAGTTCCAAGGCTTTGTTACGACTTTTGAGAGAGTTGTGTTTCTGCTTGGTGGATATGAGCACTGACTGAGTTTTTGCCACATTCAATGAAAGCTTATTGCCTTGAAGCCAAGTCTCCAATTTACTGAGATCGCTATTTATAGCCTCATTCAGCTGAGTCAAATCGCGAGACTGATGAAAAAGACTGGTATCATTAGCATACATAGCCACAGAGGAACCTTGGACAGCCTCAGGAAGATTATTGATGTAGATGAGGAAGAGAAGAGGGCCAAGGCATGAACCCTGTGGTGCTCCCACTTCTATTTTCCCGATATCTGAATCAATACCGTTAACCCTACAGAATTTTTTGCGGTTAGATAGGTAAGACTTAAACGAAGAAAGCTCTCTCTGCTGAACGCCATAAAGTTCGAGCCTTTTACAGAGAATATCTTGGTCGACAGAATCAAATGCCTTTTTAGGTCAATGAATACTAGTCCAACGAGCTTACCGAGATCAAGCCCGTTGTACCAGTCGTCGCTCATTTTAAGCAAACAAGTTAGTGTGGAATGTAGGCGCAGAAAACCTGATTGATCAGATGTAAAGAGACCATTTTCTTTCATATACTGGTACAACTGGTTGAAAACAAGTTTTTGAAAACATTTGGGAAATAAGGCCCTCACTGAAGCGACAACAAGAACATAGATACAATTCAATAAGACGAGCGTAAGTTGAGGGCCCTTATGGAGTAAGGCTGGTTTCATTTTCAATTTCAATTTCAGTTTCACATGATTTTAAATTCAACAAGATACAGAAAATTGATACATCAGTAAAAAAAGAAAAAAATCAATACAATATACATTCAACTAACGAAGAGCAAAGATAAATTGTATGGAGGAAATTACTAAAAGGAGGAGTTCTCTAGTCAGACTAATCGAGGAGAGAGCACCTCTTGTTTTGATAGTATTTCATATACATTTGATGACGTACAATGGAGATTACAGAACTAGGGCGGATGGTGACCTTTTTGTTCCTATTATTCTAAGATCAATCTTGATAACTATTTTCAAAGAGGAAAGGTTTGAGTTTACGTCAAAAACTGATTCTATCAATTTTCTTATATACATCGGGATGTCATTCCAGCACTTAGCTCCAAAGTAACAAACTGATCGAAGACCATATTGAGTAGTATTTTTCTGCGTTAGAAAAATGACATTTTTCGTGGCTTGCCGTGTACCATGTTGATGAACAGATTGAACTAAGCAATCTATAGATTCGTGAAAGTGTTCAATTACTAGATAAATGTATTCAAGCGTGATTAATCATTGTGACAGCCCTGATGTGCCAAGTTTTCAAGACAACAGCTTGAATTTGTATCAAAACCTTTGCAGGTAAAAAGACAGGTATCCAAAGAGGTATAGAGGTCAAGAAGGTCAAAAGAAATATCTCCCATTTCCCTATCAATAAGTTACAAGCAATTGAAGCCTGTATTGAAAATAGTTGTATAATTTAGTAATGAATCACTGAACCTTGGTGAGGGTGACCGAAAACAAATACAGCTGCGAACGATCATTCATGATTTTTAGATATTCAAATAACAAAACAATACAGACCACTTACTACACCACTGCGCTTCTGTACTACACGTTTTTTTTATAAGAAACTAGTTTATAAGAAACTAGTTTTAAGATGGCTAAAATTTTAACAAACTCTAGTATTATGTCTGAGAAGTACTAAGAAACTTTTCAAAGTTAAAAGCATGGATATTATAGCAAACAGATTGTTGAACCTTTATTCTTGAGCAATATTATCTAAACATTTGTGTTTTCGACATAACAGAACACTGTTTATTCCTTTATGATGTTTTAAATGTCAAGAATCATATCTGCCGCAGTGTTAGCGACCACATTGATAATTCCGCATTCAAAAAATAAGAAACCAATTAAGAAACTTTTAGTACTAAAATAGACAAAATTTCATTTGAAATTATGAAACTTTTAATACTACGGCCTGATCCTAGTTTCTTATAAAAAAACGTGTATACTGCAAGAGCAATGCCACTATACTGCAAGAGCAATACCACTATACTGCAAGAGCAATACCACTATACTGCAAGAGCAATACCACTTTACTGCAAGAGCAATACCACTATACTGCAAGAGCAATACCACTATACTGCAAGAGCAATACCACTATACTGCAAGAGCAATACCACTATACTGCAAGAGCAATACCACGAGGCGCAAAAGGCAATGTCAACAGTCGCGGCTATTACATAAACTGCTGCCCAATGCAAGGTAGAAATCAAATGTTTTAGCGCACATGGCTCATGGTGCAAGGCCTGAGACCTCCAAAGCCTCATTTTCATGGACCACTGAGACGGCAAGCAAGCTCAAGATAAAAGAAAGCCGTGAAGATTGTTCTCAATCTTACACAAGAAACAAATATATCAATGGTTGGTACGTGTGGTTATGATAACACGATTACACGAAGATTTAGATATAAATAATGCAAATAGCCTTGAATGTTACGATGAGACGTTTCGGGCATGACCCTTCATCAGTAATGACGAAGTAGAGAACGATCAGGTCGTTGGAATAGAAAAAGAACGATAGATAGAACAGGTAATAAGTAGAATGTAAGTAAAATGCAGCAAAGAATGCGACGCAAGTATGCGACGCAAGAGAAGGATTCGAAAAGAGATGCTACTACACCTAGATATTAGGATGTAAACGAAAATCTTGTTTTAAGTCCGTGTGGCAAAAGAGTCCCCAATTTGAAGATTATTCAACAAAGAGAAAGACTTCAGAGAAAAGAATAATCTTGAAATTGAAGACTCTTTTGCCACACGGACTTAACAAAAGATTTTCGTTTATATCCTAATATCTAGGTGTAGTAGCATCTCTTTTCGAATCCTTCTCTTGCGTCGCATACTTGCATCGCATTCTTTGCTGCATTCTACTTACATTCTACTTATTACCTGTTCTATCTATCGTTCTTTTTCTATTCCAACGACCTGATCGTTCTCTACTTCGTTATTACTGATGAAGGGTCATGCCCGAAACGTCTTATTGTAACATTCAAGGCTATTTGCATTATTTATATTTAAATCTTCGTGTTACACAAGAAACAGTTTGAAATCTCCTAAGTTTTTTTAAGGAAATCTACTGAACAGATATTTGAGTATACAAGTGTGTATGGCGGTGTTTCAATGAGTTATGATCTCTCAGAAAGACAGAATCTGCTAGGGTTTCCCGAGGCCTGTTTACGCCACTTCAAGTAAGGTGATAAAGCCTCGACATAAAACCTCTTTTTAATCTCTAATTAACTTCACTTCATGAAACTTGTGCCATGAATGCAAAAAGTAGTGTAATACTGAAACTTCCCTAGAGTATTGCTTCGTGGCTTGAAATGCGTAAACAAACCTTAGCAGGTTTTTTCAATTTATAAAGAAATTGCAGGGGCATTTAATCTTGAACAATAGAGACCGTGGTGGAAGGGCAATGGCAAGAACAATTAGAAGGCTTTTGGGGATCGTCCTTACAACAATCACTATTATTATTACATTTGTCTCTACGCTAGAACCTCTACTGTTTAAGGTTTAGTGCCTCATCCGTCCTGGAGAGGCTATAACTCATGAGATATTTACACTGGCATCAAAACATGCATACCAAAGCAATTAGAAAGTAGATATTTTTCAGAAAAGTGCAAATGCAACCATAAATCTTGCTAAATGCAATTCAACCATCACACTAAGTCCGTTTTCGTAAATTCCCTTGTCGTCGAGTCTCGTTCCTTTGCTCGTTTGTATTAATTCACAATTTCGTAATTCCATAGAGTATCATCGCTCTGAATCGGCACCTTT
This sequence comes from Aurelia sp. 4 Dawson et al 2005, assembly GCA_964019985.1. Classification (NCBI taxonomy): domain Eukaryota; kingdom Metazoa; phylum Cnidaria; class Scyphozoa; order Semaeostomeae; family Ulmaridae; genus Aurelia; species Aurelia sp. 4 Dawson et al 2005. Next base: position 30,150,059 of record OZ026492.1, on the reverse strand, counting down.
CAGATAAACCACCAATTATGAGCGTTATGATAGGGACTTAAAACTTTAATTTGCCACCAGAAGATTCTTCAGTTCATGGTGTTTACTGTACTACTTCATCAACTTAATCTTCCCACTTTTTGAGGTACAGCCAGAACTGAAAGGAGTAACGGTAAAAGTCGGCCTAAATGAATTACATCGCACTGAACCAGCACCCCTCATTTCACCGCAATCAGCTATCCCGAAAGAAAATTGAACTATACTGTCAAAACAGTTATCTTCTAGGGCCATATCCCCTATGTAATTAATATTCATTGCATTTTGATCGGATGGAAAATCAAAGCTTTTCTTTCCTCCCAGTTTTAACCTCTCATACATACTACCGTCATTTCGTTATTCCAAAAATGCTCCCCTTGCAACTCCTTGAAATGCCACCAAGTCAGAAATGTGTTTCTAGAATCAAAATACTATTTACCACCTATTTTTATTCATAAAGTCGTCCAGCGGAAAGGGGGAAGGTCACTTTTCACATTACAAAACCATTTTCACACACAATGCCGGTTCAGGGCAATTTTTAGTCAATCCACTCCCTTTGGAATAGAAACTCGCTGAACAAAAATGCAAAGTGGCAACTTGAAGGACTTTAAAAATATTTCATTCAAAGTGGCAGAACAAACCACTGAAACGAGTTATTTCACCTTTGCTAGTATTTTACCAATGAACATGAATCAAACAAAAACGCGGCATGGAAAAATAAGTGGAGAAATGAACGAACGCTTACCGTCACTTTTCAGGTACGTTGAAAACTCCTTGTAGCATGTAAACAGAGCCAAGGAAGCAAGCAAGAACAGTCAGAAAGCAAGAATATGGTGTCTGCAAACCATTTTTGCGCTTTATTTTCGTTTACTAGTCCCGGATTGTTCCATTTTTAAAAGTTTATGAACGACTCTAAATTTCGGAGAACGCGCGAGGGTGCCGATGCAGGGCGATGGTACTCTATCTAATTGAGTTTAAGTTTACGACACTCATGCGAATAGCCTTGAGGTAGTCTAAATTTTTGCTCCCCTTGGTATCATTTTGTATTTTCGCACAGTACCTCATTAGTTGTGTCTTCGGTAATTCAAAAATTGTTAATTTCTAAACTGAATCTATAAAAAAACCTTCATAAAACCCTCCATACAACAGTGTGAAAAGCTAAGAAGTTGAAATATGAATTACTTACTGCACAGATTGTAAACCTTGTAGCAACCAGGATGCTTTTCGTTAAAAAATCTGGATACTTCCTACAAGAGGAATGAAAGATGACTTTTATGAGACACTTACCATTAACATTTACACATACAAGTGTTGACAAATAAGAACCAGTTGGACTTCCATCAATGAATCAACGCAACTACCTACGAATTCCATCTACTAGATTGGGTTTAAATGATTCGTTTATTCATCTCAATTAGCAATCACCACAAAGAATTGAATATTCGTGATTAACCAACCCAAGTGAAAGCAAATTACGACGAAGTAATTAGACTTCAGATAAACTTACAGATATTGGGTTCCTATAAAGTGAGGTTTTGCCAGATGACGGAAAAGACATCGCGACAACTCGTTCTGTTGAATGAAAACATCATTGTGAGCATGTGAAGTGGTTCAAACATTATCGTTCTATGTGAGTTGTGGATTCTCAACCAAGGGCGATTTTGTGTATAGATTACACAAGTTTTAAGCGTTCTTTATTACTTTGATCCATATTACTCTCTACAATCAAGACCAAGACTACTCTAATCTGTTGGACTTCAACATGTCTATATCAAATACAGTATAACAAACTCACTCGGGTCCTGGATGCTTTTCGCTAGCAGTGCACACAAGCCTGGTACAATAACAACATGCCGTAACCTAGACTTATGACGATGAGTCTCTTGTTTTCCTGTGCTCTTTGCCTTGATGATGGCGCTTCAGTCAAGAGAAACTCATAATATTACTCTGAAAAATCTGGCCCTATTTAGGCCCAAACTTTGCAATTCCTAACGTACCAATCAGATTGTGAGATTTGGCAAAGAACAATGCTGCCGACTTCTCAATTCGAATGATGCAGTTGACTAGATTTTGAACGAAGTTGCTGCAGCAGGTAGTTGAAAATTTCTCTGGTTTGTTTTGGTCTTAAAAACATGGAAAATGTAGCGTTGAGAAACTCGTTTTGCACTTACCAGGTAAATTGAATTTCCTTCTTCAAGATTTATACCAAGTTTCGTTGATTAAATGTCTGCTTAACTGGGTTTTCATCGCATTTTCTTTCCGAGGAGTGACCGTTGAACACAGCTACGGCAGTCGTTCGATCCTGATTCGATCGATCGAATCATGATCGAGTGCAGGAGATAGGGCCAGGTTTTTCACTGTTTCATTATGAGTCAACTTGAGCAAGGTTTACCACAGGGATGCAAGGGACTAATCGTCATGAGTCTAGCCATAACCTAAAGAAGCTAACAAATGGGTTTTTAGGCGGAAAAGAGCTGTCGCTTCGCAACGACCTAGGCATTTTTGACACTGAGACTTTCATCATAAAATTCCAAGACAACACGCTGAACATTGTCCACTTTATTCGCATGATGCAACAAGTCTGATAACAGCATACCACACGAATTCGGATTACAAGCACTCAGTATTTGGATTGAACATAGAGAGTCCTCATCGCACAACGTCTTAGCAAATATCTTATGATCAAATCGGCAAAGTTTATCTTCGAAAATGGAAATTTCATTTTCAATCAGACTTATATAAAGAGTTGATGGATGGAAAATAATTAGCACCGTCGCGTACGCATGCTTAACATTCGGATGCCCACAAGACACAGAGTTTTTGTACTCCCTTCACAGAAATATTTCAATGGTGAACCTTGTAAATAAATACTGTGTGTTCGAAAAAAGGAATCTGTTTGAAAAATCATCCAAATTCAACTATACAACCGATCTCCAAGCATGTAGATAACGAACTTGATTATTTTCCAAGAAAAACATGATTTTATGATTGGTTTTAAATTAGCAAATTCAGCTCTTTTTCGGGCAGCCTAGTTTCGAAGCATACTGCAAAGGCCTGATGATTACTACATTAATTTCTTTATGTATATTAAGCTGCTATTTTGGTCCAAAATGTCAGGGAAAACTATTATTTTACTTGAGGGATGACGTAAAAATCTGCATGACCCTAAGGCAAGGTTTGCAATTGTTTAAAAATAAGAGCTCAGAACAAGGTGTTGAATGTATTACATTATACCCTTTAAGTAATGAAGAAAATATTCTATCACATTCAAATATACTTTGTACGTTGTCAATAGAGATAAAAAAGAAGATTTTATGAAGCTACCTTTCGCTATTATTACCCGGGAGTAACTTCTTTGGACATAAATCATGTACCGATGTTTGAAATGATAGTTCATTGCCTTCGGGCCCAGGACCTAATAATCTCCTTGATTTTACGTTTTGTACTTGACCATCTTGATTAACTTGTAGTTCGCAGTTTTGGCAGTTAGTGGATTTTGGCGGGCTTTGGCGGTTTTAGCGTGTTTGATTGCTGCATTCATCAGCCTGAAGATGGCTGAAACATCGCTCGAAATCACGCTCAAATGTAACTATTCCGCTTCCAAGTGTGATAAACCAGGTCTTTTAAGAACAACAGACTATGCCTGGTGCTGCATCAACCAACGCAAACACATTCAAATCAATAAATCATTTATACTAAAGATACCTGTGATATAGGTGAGATCAAGATCAAATCCATCCTTCTGGTATCGCCTTTTATTTTGAGAAACCTATATGATTAAAGAAGAGATGATTCAAGAGATATTACATGAACCTGCCTGCTTTTAATTAACTAAGAAGCAGGGTTCTCCTTTACTACCCTATGAAAAGGGCAGCAACCCTTTTGTATGATAAGATTGGCTTTGAATAGGAAATTTTTTACATTTTTCTATTCTTTGCAAATGCAAGCTTTTAACCTTGCGCAAACTCTTTAACACATTTTTCAATTTCCATGAATAAGGTTAACATCGTACTTTTTACAGAATTTCTATAGATCGGTTGGCTTTCGCGTAATTAAAAAATTTCAGAAAAGAGAGATTTCTGGAAGCCGGCTTAAGCACATTTACCTTAATACCAAGATACATTCTCATCACACAATAAAGCCAACGAAGCCAACGCTTTAAACATTGCTGTTCTTCCAAGGTGTCACATTTGAATTCAACGTTTTTGATCAAAAATAAAAATTCGCGCATTCGTTCTTTTCTAAACCAACTTAGAGTTGATGCCTCTCCTGTATCAACAGGCATTTTATTGCCATGCTATTAGAGCTCAATAACTAAAGCCTTTTTCCACATTATCTTATGTCTGGTCTTTGACTTTGAACATCTAAGTAATTCTTTGTTGCTCAAATTCAGCTTCTCAGAGCTTAGCTAATTCACAATATCTCATAGACAATGACTGACCGATTACTATTGTCATTAATCTATTTAAAGCAGGCACATACCGGGTGTCCCAAAATAAAATGCAACAGATTTAAAAACCTCTGACACAAGCTGTTTAAGATTGATAATCAAATTATGATTTTTCCCTAAATCTGCAATGATTAGATTAAATTTTGATATATTTTCAGAATTTTTGGTGACTTAGCTGCAGACCTAAAAATAAAAAATACTTTAAATTTGCAGTCAGGGCGCAACCAGCGCGGCCAGCATTAATGCAAAGTATGCTGCAAAATTACAAGCATGGCATTATCTGCAACTTCACAGGATTACAGACAAGCACACAATTTGATCAAGAAAACTGTGACAAATGGATTCCTTACTCGTTCATGAGTTATACCGGGTGAGCCAGAAAAAAGTTCCCATTTTTGAAAATTCATAACACCAAGACTGCCACAAGGATTTGAATCATTCAAATTCTTGTTAAAACTCGAAAGATCAAAGTACTTTTGTGATTTTTCTCGCTGTCCTACCAGCACTACAAATAAAGGTAATTCAGCTTTACAAAAATTTCATGGTTGCAAAATCACTGAAAAATGGCTCAATTCATCGATCAATTTATAAATGACTTCTCACAAAGAATACTGAAGGAAATGAAACTTCTCATGGGTGAGAGATATCCTCTAGGCATCAATTGCCTTGGGATTTTTCGTATTTGTTTGAAAATCGATGTCTTATAACTCTTGAGGGAGGTGAAACGCCCATGGCCTATTGTTCAATCTGAATAGAGTCCTTACGATTTGATCAATGTTTTAGGCCCTTTTCCGTCATTTTGCAACCATGAAATGCTGATAAAGTTGAATTTACCAATACTTCTAGTCATGGTAGGACAGCGAGGAAAATCACAAAAATACTTCGATCTTTCGACTTTCAACTAGAATTTAATAATGAATATAATAATGATAATGAATAATAATGAATATTAAACAGTTGCCAATAGAATTTTTCAAATCTGTTGCGCTTTTTCAAGGACACTCGGTATAATATAATTAGATATATGTAATATCTGTAAAGGAAATAATTCAAGCCTCCTATCTAAAAAAAGCAGAACTGGCAAAAATTGAATCAAAATAGAGAGAAATTAGCTACGAAACGCGTAAATTGACAAAGTTGTAAAATGTTCCAATATTTACAATTCTTCTTTTCATCGGTATTTATGAAGCAAAAAATTCATATCAGCTCACGAGCCCAAACTGATACGATAACGACAGCATGAAATAAAATTATTAGCGTTCGGCGTTCAGCCAATCACTGAGCCAATTGCCTTTAATCTGGTAGTTTCGATTACTGGATGGGGTTTGTTTTTTAATCTTAAGAGTTTTCGATTCTTCTCTTTAGAAGACTTCCTAGATTACCTTTTCGTAGCATATGTGACTTTCAATAATTGCGTAGTATACATTGCATAGGTTTGTCCGAGGAACAATATGTTTCAGTTTCTTCAGACAGAAAGTCAATCTTATTCTTAACAGTTCTAAACTGTTCGTTGCATTTCAGATTCTCGTCAAATAGTACTCCCAATGATTTTATGTTCGAAACTGGTTTGATTTTCTCCGCGAATTCATCACCACCCAGCATGCCAGTCTAATGATTGCAGCAATGATAACAATCGAACCCCGAATCCCTCAATCCCCGTCCCGCCCCGTAAGTCTATGCATTTTAGCATCGTATGAAGCATTGCATAAATGTTTCATCATTAGATGCAACGGAAACCTGATTGCTCAAATCTTGCGAAGAAAACATTTGATGACGAGACAATAGTAAGAAATGCAATAGTTAAAATTCACTCACCAGATACTTGGTAGACTTTTTGCCAGTTAACAAACGCACGAGAAGGAAAATCCTTAGCAATCGTAGAACAACGATCAATCTGTTGGTGATGAAATCAAGAACTGAAATTTAATTCAACAGTCATTAAAACAACCAAAATCATACCCAAACAAACAAATCTTACAGCACTCAAGGACTCACTCTAGCAGGGACGCTCCCTCCCTGGGGATCTTAATGACCCGACCACATGCGGGGTGAGTGGCCGAGTGGCTTATACAGTCTTCGTCATGTGAGTGAAGTTAAGCTTGGTCGAGTGAGGTCAGACTTCGGATGGGTGACCTCTGAGGCCTGATCTCGCAACTCACCTCGTCGTCCTTCGGAAGGGACGTTAAACTAGGGGTCCCATGCCTGGATGCGGCATGCACAGTGGGCCTAAATTAGCTTTCAGTAGCTAGAAATCCTGATAAGCCCACTCAAAAACAAATTCAAAACATTTATAATGACGTCATGCCCTAGCAAAGAGAACAGTTTCAAGATACTTTTAGTTTGGTTCACCAAACATAGTTCACCCAAGCCACCAAAAAAGGAGCCGTCAGAATACCGGGTGTCCCAAAAAAAGTATACGGATTTCGACGACCCCAGCGATAAGAATATAGCGCGAATCAACCCAAAATAATTTTCGAAACGTACCTCGACAGCTAACTTGAACATAGATACCTCGTTTGTTGATATCGGTGCGTTGAGAGTGAAGATATTAGCCTTCAAAGGACAAATTTGCCTCCACCTCCAAACCAGAGCTTTGATGTTTTGGCCTAAGCAAATTCTTGATGCGCAGTGAATAAAATCAACAAAATTTGAAGACGGCACAACAGATGCGTTGAAAAAATACAGCCCGCGTGAGACCTTTCGATAAGGGAGCTCCTAAATCAGCTTCATTCATCTCAATATCATATCGACAATTTAATTTAAACATACTATTCATCGGTGAAAGTACTCCCTTGAGGATCAACGCACTTTGGACATCGTGGAATAGTTCCTTGAAAAGAATCTTCATCAGATCTCTCGAGATCAAATTGGTCATGACCTATCTTCAAATTCCCAATGGATGGGTCATCAACAAGAGAGGAGACATCTTTTTGCCCCCAAAGATCTCCAGACCTTCCTGTCTTGACTCCCGAGAGATCCCATAACAAATTATTTTCAAGGAATGATTCGACGGTTCCAAGAGTGTGTTGATACTCAAGGGAGTACTTTCACCGATGAACAGTTTGTGTAAAACAGAATGTCGATATTGAGAGATGAATGGAGCTGATTTCGGAGCTCCCTTAACGATAGGTCTCACATAAGCTGTATTTTGTAAAACACATCTGTTATGTCGTCTTCAAGGTTTGTTGATTTTATTCACTGCGCGTCAAGAATTTGCTTAGGCCAAAACATCAAAGCTCTGGTTTGGAGGTGGAGGCAAATTTGTCCTTTGAAGACTAATATCTTCACTCTCAACTCACCGATGTCAACAAACAAGGTATCTATGTTCAAGATAGCTATCGAGGTATGTTCTGAAAATCATTTTGGATTGATTCACGCCATGCTCTAGTCGCTAGGGTCGACCTAGACAGATGACGATGAGTCTCTTGTTGCCCTGTGCTCTTTGAGTTGATGATGTCACTTCAGGCAATAGAGACTCATAGTATTACTATGAAAAACTTGGCCCTATTTAGGCCCAAACTTCGCAATTCCTAACGTACCAATCAGATTGCGAGATTCGGCAGACAACAATGATGTCGAATTCTCGATTCGAATGATGCAGCTGACTAGATTTTGAACAAAGTTGTTACGGCAGGTGGCTGAAGTTTTCTCTGGTTTGTTTTGGTCTTAAAACATGGAAAATGTAGCCTTGAAAGACTCATTTTGGACTTACCAGGTAAAGCAAACATCCTTCTTCAGAGTTATACCAAGTTTCTTTGATTAAACGCCTGCTTAACGTGGTTTTTGTCCCATTTTCTTTCCCAGGATTGACCGTTGAACAGAGCTACGGCAGTCGTTCGATGCTGATTCGATCGATCGAATCATGATAGAATGCAGGAGATAGGGCCGGGTTTTTCACTGTTTCATTATGAGTCCCTCTTGAGCAAGGCTTACCGCAGGGATACAAGAGACTTATCGTCATAAGTCTAGGGTCGACCAAATCTGTATACTTTTTTGGGACACCCGGTATGTCGTCAGAATTCATTCATATCTTAGCAGTTAAAAGATGTATGCTTGTTTGTTCTTCTGTAAATTACAGATTACGCTTATATTCAATATCGAATGCCGAATTACATATCGAATACCGAATTACGTTCACAATACCGAATTACATAGTATATTAACTAAAAGCTACTAAACTACACTACATGGACGATACCGGGAGGAGCAAGATATCTTGACTACCCTCTGGCATCTAACATAGAACACAGACGATCAAAAACGCAACTAATTATGCAACATAAGATGCTACGTAGCTAATAAAAAAACGATTTTACGAGGAGAATCTCGCTACAAGTTTTCATTACCTATCACTCAAAACGCTTGGAAGCCTAGATGTATTCTAGCATTGCTGTGAGCATTTTCGCATTTGAATCAAACAATAACTGTTTGTGGCCATAGAGGACGATTTTAACAACTCTCCATCTGAAAGATTCATTACGCCAGGGGGCGACAATATCTCGTTTACAATGACGAGAAAATCAAGTCTACTTGCATCATAAGCATGACAGAGCTGGAAATGGTGTTCCATATCTTCAATATCATCATTTGTTCATCAAATTTTGTTGGGCACAAAGAGATCAAAGTATCGCTGAAGTTATGCTTCAGGGATACAAAGATTATCATAAAAATGATGCTTTCATTTTGAAAATAAAGATGAAAAGTGCACGTGATACTGGCTTTCAGAAGGCTGCGAAATCACTGCTTCGGCAAAGATCTGAAACCGAGCCCCTTAAATCCTATAACTAAAAAAGTAGATGCAAAAAGTGTATCTCTAAATGGATTCCAATTTGAAGTCCCCAAAAACGGCGAAAGTTGATTGAACGAAATTTTAACAATTACCTCTGTACAAGCACCATAATGGGTGTTTTTTTATATCACTGTTGTAGTTTCATTATATCAAATGGATTAACCATTGGCTTCGATGTCCAAAACAATTTGGCCTATGACGACTTATAGCTCAGCGGTACATGCTCGATCAAATTCATCGGCTTGATGTTCAGAAACGAAAAAGCCCGGGCAGCAAAGTATAAAAGAGACATTAACGTTTTGTTAACGGCAATACCTCCATCACCCCGAGGGAGAACACTATCAACTTCCGAATAATCAGGACATAAAATGATTACCAACACAAGATACTTAGGTGTTCAGATAAATAGCATCCTCAACTGGGACAAACATATAGATACTATCAAGACCAAGGCTAATCGAGCCCTTGGACTAAAAGTATTCTAAGAAATATCTTCCATCTGTGATGTACTCAACAAAATGTATAGAGGAATTGTTGAGCCCCATTTGAGTTACTGTTGTTCCGTTTGGGGCTGCTGTAGTGAATCAAAAATTGACGTCTTGCGAAAAATCCAAAATAGAGCGGCAAGAATTGTAACTAGCGGCCCATACGATGCCTCTGCTGCTCCCATACTTCAGAACCTTGGCTGGTCAACTATCACTAATCTTGTAAGAAAGGAGACAGCCACGCTAACTTACAAGTCTTTAAATTCGCTTGCACCAAACTACTTGAGAAAATTATTCGCAAAATGTTCGGATGAAGGAGAGCGGTTTCTGCCTTCATCAGAAACTGTTCTTAAGATACCGCTCCTGAAAACTATCAGTGACCAAAAGGCTTTTTCTTATCGTGGTGCAAAACTGTGGGACAGCCTAGAAAGAGCTACTAAATTGGCCCCCTCCCTAAAAACCTTCAAAGAACAGCTATAGTCGGGGACAACTTTTAATTCACTTTTACGTTCTCTTTTATAGCCTTAGCTTTGTATCATATTGTAAATTAGGTAAGGTCAGTAATTTATTTTGCTTTGGTGATTATTTTAATCCTTTAAACAGGTAAGATTGAAAAACATATATATTCATGAACCTATTTAACCTGTATGAATATTATGAAATGAAAAATAAATGAAATCATACCAGTTCAAAAGTAAGTACTAATATGTCTTAGGTACCATCAAGTCGCTGACGCGACTTCTGACGATCTTCTGAACAAACAATCTCTACTCCGATCGGTTCATTGATGTTTTAGATAGTCTGGGGACATTGCAATTCATGGAGAGCTAATAAGAAATTGCTACCAAGATATCTCAGGTTTAACGGATTTGTGCTTAAATTTTGATTGCTGTTCATCACACTTAATGACAACATACATATATGGTTAACATACCTACAAACAACCCCATTCTGCTGTAACTTATTTTTCTTGGACCATCCGGACAAGATGTAAGAAACTTAAGAAACTTGAGCTTAAAAATGACAACTATCATAGAAATAAGAAACAACTTTCAACAAAGTTGCTGCAAAAGGTGTTTCTTAAATGCGCGGCCTTGCTGTAATTGGGAAAAAAGGTACTTACTTTATGTACTTGGACGTGGATGGCTTCTCGATAAGGATCTCATTAGCAATAGTGGTTGCAAATGCAATCAAAATGATAACCATGTCCACTATCTCTATCCAGTGTTTGAAAAATTCTCCGCTACAAAAATGACACAGTTTGGGATTAGGGGTTATGGAATGGAAAAACTGTCAGTGCGGACCCTCAGTCTGTCATTTTCTGTCACTATATTTACTACAGCATTTGACTAAAATCCCTATCACACGGCTTAAAATTCTGCTTGCACCCTGAGAAGTGTCAATCTGAAATGTAAGCATATTGACAAGGAACATCAATGAATCAGCCCCACCCCCAGCCCAACAGCAGCTTTGCTTCCGTAGATTTTACCAAGTGCATTTACAACATTCAGACTGAGCTTTTATCCTTCTGACAATTGAAAATAGATTTCTTAGAAAAGTCTAGTTCATTCCCGAGAGAGAACACTATCAACTTCCGGAAACCTTCAGTGTAAAATTTTGAATAAATCCAAGTAAAACCTAGGGCTAATGTGGTAAAATGATGAAACCCAACAAATATATTGTAATTTTGACTCTCTGTCTGACTATACAACGTAGTGCATTTCGGCAATACACATATGCAAATTCTTTGAATTCATCACTTTTTCCAACTTTTCATTGCAAAGTAATTGCTATTCAAAGACCAATTGTTATCCAAGATCCTTCGTGGCGCCGAAATTTAGACTTCGCATTATCTGAATGTCCGTGTGAGCTTGAATTCCATCGTCTTTCTTTTCATTTGGCGCTATAAGAGTCATGCTTGACGATGGGCCCAAAACCAAAGAATACACAAAAACTGGACTGGTGTCCCTGCAGCTTTCCGTTTTCTCAAAACCAAGGATTGAAGACTTCTAGTATTGAGTCCTTGCAATAACTTTGAAAATGCAACATTGTGACGCCATGACCAGATCATGTGACATAAGTAAAAATGGATTTCATTTTTGGGCTCAGCTCATGACTTACAATACACATGCCAAGTTTCAAGGCTCTAGGTTATCCAGAAACAGAACTAAAATAGGGAGCTCCCCCTTCCCTACTTCTCTTCAGGATAAGAGGCCTTTCAAGTGAGCAGTTTCAAAGCGTGTTGAGCTCTGTACTGGTTGAGCTTCAACTTGGTTGACGGTGTGAGCCTTCATCGCGTTTGCATGAAGGAGGCCAAGTTGAAACTCAGTTTAAAGACCCTGCGCTCCCCATGATCCTTTCTGGTCTGACAATGAATTTCATACTGTATGAAAAAGATTATGGCCTAGCAATCGCAAGGCTGTGCATTGTCGTTTCAACTTTCAAATGAACGTTATGAAGTCATCGCTTTGAACTCAAACAAAAGACATTCCCCAAGGTAATTGAAGGATTAGGTAAGCTTTTCTCCCGAGGGCTATTCATTTCCCATATTCTGTGGTCGAAGTGCGCTGTTTACAGTAACTGTGATGTTTTGCTGGTTTGTGCCCATGCAAAGGATCTTGGGTAGCACAGGGTCTTTAATTCGCCAACTCAACCTGTGTTGCAATTTCAACATGAGTTGAAATTCTCATGTAAAGGCAAAAAATTTTCAACTTGAGGCGCGTTAAAATCAAAGGTGGATAAAAGAAATACAAAAGAAGCATCACTTACCCCCAAGCAAATAGACGGAGAATCAACTCTAACATAAAATATGATACAATGACCAATGAAAGGACTCGAATTCCCTGCAATGAGAAGGAAATTTTATACCGGGTGACTACAAAACACGACATGTAATGTCCACCAGTATCAACACAAGATTGATTATTTCATTTCTAAGAGAGCTATTCTGAAACTGCTTTTCACGTCAGACTAGCAATTTTGATTAAATCTTGTCAGTTTTTGAAATTTTAAATCGCAGTCTTGAAGGCATTGCCAGAAAGCACAACAGTCTCCTGATGAAGAAAACAAATGACAAACATATGTCTTTGGCAATTCAAATAAAATCGACAAAAGAATACCTTTGGCACTTACGTATCACCTAGCCCTCAACAAAATCTATGAAATATCACAAGATAATTTGAGGCTTCATTTGGCAGATGACCAACACAAGGTAGTCTTCCATCAAATGTAAATGTATACTTGATAATAAAACCATGAAAACTGGTACACATTCACAGTTTTTGCATGATGGAAAGAAGCCATATGACCACTTTGGTAAATTCCAGAAAAATGAATCCTATGCTCAAAAGGAGGTTATTCTGATATGCGCGCACGTCTTATGGAACTTTCATCAGCAAACTGTCGATACTGCCAAAATATTTACAACTTACTCTTTTCAAAAACTGCATTAGAGCATTTCCGTCACTGGGTTGACATAATATCATAAACGAAGATCAAAAGGAACTATGTCCTTTGCTTTCTCACTGTTCTCATGTTGTCTAAACCAACGAAGCCCAGATATGAAGCTGAATATGTCTTAACTATAGCAGAATTTTGTATTAAGAAGTCCTCACTGTTCACAACACTTACCAATGGCTCTACATTATCTTCTTTACTGTACAATGCCAATGCAACAAGAACACAAATAACATCGACGAGCACTAGCAATATGCTGAAAAGTCTACAAGCAGGGAAATGATATATACCAATAAAGTGCAAAATACCTCTGAATGGAAATCTTGTCTACTAATTAATACCGATGAAATCTAATCAGAAACTGAAGATCTATCATGAATAATGACCAAATGGCATTGATTGATGATTATTCCATTGCACAAAGTATATGTTTACTACCGGGTGAGCCAGACAAAGTTCTCACTTCTGAAATTTGATAATACCAAGAGTACAATATATATCTGGATGATTAAAATTTCATCTAAAATCCGAAAGATTGAAGTATTCCTTTATTTTCCTCGCTTACGTAACAACACTAGAAGTATAGGTAGATTCAACTTTATAAAAACTCCGTGGTTGCAAATGACTAACAAGGGCCTAAAACATTGATCGAATCACATGCACTCTCCCCACACAGAACAATGGACAATGGGCGTTTCACCTCTCTCAAGAGCTGTAGCACATAGAATTTCATGGCAGTATATGTGCAAAGGATAGCTCTCACTAATGAAACATTGCATTTCTTCATTGTTAGACGCAAGAAGTCCTTTACAATTTGATCAATGTTTTGCGCCCTTTTTCAGTCATCTTGCAACCAAGAAATTTCGGTAAAGTGGAATTACTTCTGGTGCTAGTGGGGCAGCAAGAAAATCACAAAAATACTTTTAACTAGAATTTGAATCACTCAAATTTGTGCAGTATTTTTCTGTAAAGTATGCTATTTATTTTCAATAGTGGGAGCCGCCTTTTTCTGGCTGGCCCGGTATTTCAAAAGAAGCAGTCTTCAAATCCCTGTGAGATGTGCACCCTTTGCATGATGCGTGGGAAAGCAAATGGCATGCCAGAAATTTTTAAAACTTAAACCTTTATGGACAGTTCTTTTATTGTACAATGGCGTTCTCTACTCTCATTGGCAGTATCCTGGCTTTCATTTAAGCAGAATAAGTCTAGTATGTAATCTATTTCATTTTTCAGTCCCTAAAATGCAAAACGATAAACTAACACTTAAAGAAAACGGGAAGACCAACAAACTATCAACTTGCGCATGTCCTATCAAAGTAGCGATTGTAAAACTTTGAAGATAATTCACATTAGTAAGAAGTGTCTTAGAAAATCCTCATGTATTGATAAATATCAGCAGGGGTAAGTAACATCCTACCATTTTAGTCGATAAATCATCGAGTGGAAACTTTAGACATCAAACTGACTTAAGGGAGAGTTGACGCTTTCCAAAACGGCATAGGTTCCAAATCTTTAAATCGGCGAAAAATGGTGGGTGCCAAATTCTGTGACATGATTCTTTTAACTGAAAGGCTGAAAAGAAACTCTAGCTACCTATGCATAATTCTACCTTTGGACTTTTCTGAAATTTTGAATAGTTTCTGAAATTACATAGTACTCTATATATATGCTCATTTCAGGATGCGAAGTCACCAAATTCATAAATCAAAAATGACAAAAGTGACTGACATTTGCTTGATACCACATTGTAGACATCCAACAGCTATGGTTTTGTTCGAAAATATTTAATCTTGCGTCAAACAGTTTAGAAATTGTGGCAGTTAAAGTTTTTCGAAAATTTTTCTTGAATTTTCAAAACAGGAGAAAAATACTCTAATTCTGGAAATGTAGAAGATTTCAGAAGATTCCAAAGGCAGAATTACAGCATAACAGCTAAAGCTTCTTTGAAATCATTCAGTTCAAAGAAAGAGGTAATTGAATTTTACATGAATCTTTCTAAAAATTCGGAACCTATGCTTTTCAAGCCTTCCCAAGTTGGATATACAAAAAAAATCAAATTTAGAATTTACATCAGACAAAATACCTGGTAGCAATGTGATCCATTACCATATGGAGCTTGAATCGTATTTTCCTACAAAATAATGTATTGCAAGCTTTGAAAGCATGCAACTGAATCTGTTGAGACGCTGGTATAGCATTGTTCTTGCTCTCAGAAAACAATGGATATGACTATCAGAAAATTTTTTGCACTCAGTTCTGGTAAATAACGAACTTTTTAACAGGTTTCATTTAAACTTTTAAAAAATATTTGAGCTGCACTAGCGTGAATTCGTTTGAAGTCCTTTACAATGTGTTCCGTTAAAATAGAAAGAAAAACAATAAATGAATTCATAGATTAATCTCTATCCTACCTGTCATGAAATGCTGTCATGTCTCTCCTTCCCGTCATGGTAGTAGACTTATGACGATGAGTCTATTGTTTCCCAGTGCTCTTTGCCTTGATGATGACGCTTCAGTCAACAGTGACGCATAAAATCACACTGAAAAACCTGGCCCTTTTTTAAGTCCAAACTTTGCAATTCCTAAAGTACCAATCAGATTGCGAGATTTGGCAAAGAACGATGCTGTCGAATATTCAATTTGAATGATGCAGTTGAAAAGATTTTGAACGAAGTTGCTAGATGTAGATTGCTCTGGTTTGTTTCGGTCTAAAAACATGGAAAACGTAGCGTTGAGAGACTTATTTCGCACGCACCAGGTAAAGAGAACTTCCTTCTTCAGATTCATACCAAGTTTATTTGACGAAACGTCTACTTAACGTGGTTTTGTCGCATTTTCTTTCCGAGGAGTGACCGCTGAACAGAGCTACGGCAGTCATTCGATCCTGATTCGATCGATAGAATGCCTAAGGTAGGGCCAGGCTTTTCACTGCTTTATTATGAGTCCTTGTTGAGCAAGGTTTACCGCAGGGATACAAGGGAATCATCGTCATCAGTCTATCATGGTACTTATTCGTGTTTCTGTATTGAATGAATTGTTTATCGTACATATGGATGCATGAGAATGTTGAATCACGCAAACCATTGAAAGCTGAAACATTCATTTTATTAGAAAAAGGACAATAAGATATTGATGATACAAGAGAAGTTTTGACAACTTCCAATTTCATTTGAAAAACAGTTGTGAAGCCTGCTGCATACATTCTCCTTTCTATGAATATGCAAATTGGGACAGTTGTCTAGGATATATAGAAATCCCAGAGAGCTGCCGAGCCAAGTACCCCTTCTTGAAAGATATACTGTAAACTCAATATACATTGCGAATGTACTGCTTATTTCCAAGATATATACAAAATACCATAAATAACAAACCGAAGAATGGAAAAGAGGATGGAAAAGGGTATTTGTAGAAACACATATTGCTAATTATGCAGGACATCTGCTGACAGATAATAAAATTATTATTTTTGTTGCAGATGTTCAAAAAAGTTTGGCTAAACGTGGCCTTTGTTTTAGACTTCTATACCGCGCTTAAGATTAGGCTTATGGCAATGAGTCTCTTGTTTCCTTGTGCCCTTTGAATTGATGATGGCGCTTTAGTCAACAGCGACTCATAACATTACTCTTAAAAACCTGGCCCTATTTAGCCCAAACTTTGAAATTCTTAAAGTACCAATCACATTGCGAGATTTGGCAAAGAACAATGCTGTCGAATATTCAATGCGAATGATGTAGTTGACTAGATTTAGAGCGAAGTTGCTGCAGCAGGTGCTTAAAGATTTCTCTGGCTTGTTTTTGGTCTTAAAAACATGGAAAATGTAGCGTCGAGAGACGCATTTTGCACTTACCAGGTAAGCTGAATTTCCTTCTTCAGATTTATACCAAGTTTAGTGGATTAAATGTCTGTGGTTTTCATCGCATTTTCTTTCCGAGGAGTGACCGTTTAACAGAGATAGGGCCGGGTTTTCACTGTTTCATTATGAGCCCTCTTGAGCAAGGTCTACCGCAGGGATACAGGGGACTCATCGTCATAAGTCTAGCTTGAGATCTTATTACAGGTAGTGGCTCTGGTATGGTACTGTATGTTGCATTGAATAAAATCTGATTTTTTCTTCGGAAGGGTGAAGTCATTTTCAATCTCTGTCACGTTCATCGTAGGTTTCTTCATTTATCTTTTCAACATATCTGTGAAAATTGCGTCCATGGCCATATTTTCACGAAAGTAGCTGAATCTCCCTATTCTACCGGGTGAGTCAGAAAAAATGTGGGGCGTTTGGCGGACTGTGACGCCTCACTTAGCCATCCGATTGAAGTGAACTAAATTTTTCCACGCAGCAAAGAGCCTAACTTAGATCATAAACCTTTCCTCGTTGAAATCGGTCATTTGATACATTTGTTAAAAAAAATGTTTTCTTCGTAAGACCCTGTATGGGAGTCTTGCAAACTGATGAAGTCTTTAGCCAAGCCCTTTCAGCATTTTAGCCTTGCCAGAGTAGCAGGTATATGTGGTATTATCAGGGAATACTGAAATCATAGAGAGAGACCTGGTTCACATTACTACGTTTTTTGGGTCATTGCGGTCGTGCAGAGGGACCCAAAAGACAAAGACTCGGAGTTCGATGCACGACTCCTAGGACTCAAAGACCTAATGTGCACCAGGCTTTAGGGAAAAGTGTTATCTGCAAGCAGTCCCATTGCGATTTACAGAGCGTTATTCTGCTTGAACAAACCTCTTCGCAAGACAAAGAAGTGTGCATTATTAATGTCTTTCTAATACATTCTTCACTAAGGGCAAGTTATGATAAGACATCCCAGGGGAGAAAATAGTATCTCCTGGCTATTTCATTTTCCCCTGATAATACCACGTGTACCTGTACACCTTGCCAAGATGAAATGCGGAATGGGATCGGCAAAAGATTTCACCATTTTGCAAGACTCCCATACAAAGTCTTACGGAAGAAAATCTTTTTTAGCAAATTCACCAAATGACCGATTTCGATGGGAAAAGGTTTAAGATCTAAGTTAGACCTTTGGCTTCATGTAAAAATTTTGTTCACGGCCATCGAATGGCTAAATTCGATGTCACAGTTCGCGAAACGCCCCACGTTTTTTCTGACTCGACCGGTAGATGGCTTAGAGATGGCAAAATTTCAATGCATACAAAGAAGTGGGTCTAAATTGTTATGTGGAGCCAGTCTTGTTTTACGGTAGTGAATGCTGGACAATAGACGATTGCGCTAAAGATGGCGGCAAGGAATTTTTTTTACCAAGATGCATTGCATTCTACTTACGTATCCTTAACGATTCTATAGGAATCCAATTAAAGAACGAGGTGCATCTTGGTAAAAAATTCCTTGCCGCCATCTTTGGCACAATCGCCTGTTTCGGCACAAATGGAGAGCAAATTACAGGCAACGTAATTGTGGTTTCACAGAGGACTGATGAAAACATCATGGGTAGATCACGGAACGAACGAGTAGGTCTTACAAAGAGCTAGAACGGAGCGGAAGATTATGAAAAACATAAGGTAGAGACAGAATGAGTTCTTAGGACATGTTATGAGGAAAGAAGGGTTAGAAGATCTGATGCTGACTGGACGTGTAAATGGGAAGAGAAGTAGAGGAAGGGAGCGGTAAACATATCTTGAAAGCCTAGGCAAATGGATGGGGGGAACAGCTGGATGGATGAAACAGAAAAATCGCAAGTAGCAAGACTGAAGATGCAGAGAACAGCAAAGGACCAAAAGTTGTGGAGGACTGTCGTCGCTTCCGTTAGTAGAGAATATGACACATAGAGAGAGAGAGAGGGAGAGAGAGAGAGAGAGAGAGAGAGAGAGAGAGAGAGAGAGAGAGAGAGAGAGAGAGAGAGAGAGAGAGAGAGAGAGAGACAGACAGACAGACAGACAGACAGACAGACAGACAGACAGACAGACAGACAGACAGACAGACAGACAGAGAGAGAGAGAGAGAGAGAGAGAGAGAGAGAGAGAGAGAGAGAGAGAGAGAGCTCAAACATGTTGCTGGAGCATGAAATATTTTTGAAAAGTGGTAGACTGTGGTCTCAATCTTATACGATGTAAAGTGTTCGCATTGGATTCTGTTCTCGTGGTTAATGAGAATGAAATTCGGCAAATGATCAGTAATTTTGGAGATCGCTTCACTGGGAAGAAACTGTTAAATTCTGCAAGGGGAACAACGTATTGACCTGAAACCCTGAAAGGAGAGAAAATACGTTTGTAGCTGCATTAGGGTAAGGTGGGGTAATGTGGGTCTACTGGATGATTTGGGTCTGTTTGCTTTCTCGCTTTTAAACTGATCGCAAATTGAAAATTTCGATTTATGACTCGGTGGGTGCTAAAGCCTATGCTTTTAAGAGTAAATTAAGTGATGTCAAAGAATTATTCGATAATTTCTAGTGCTTCAATTTCCAGATTTTCCAAGGCCTAAACTTTTATCACGATCTTGCACCATAGAAAACTTTCGATTTATGCCAACTTGCGACTCCTTTTCGTCAACAAATCATTATCAATCCCATGTTCAATCATTTGGAAAGGTGCTAAAAGTTTTTCGGAATGTCTTTGCGATGCAGTAGATTTTAATTTGATTATTTTGCAAGGTGGGGTAATTTGGGTCTACTGTGATTTTGTTATGAATAGTGTTGTGCAAGAATTGGCAGTGGCTCCAAAGTCAAAGCAAAAATGGAAATGACATGGCAAGAAATGGAATCATACATCAAAAACAGCATAAGCTACACTTTTCCATTCATGTTTTAGTGGTTCAAGCGCAAGACGCAAAGATTCGCTTCTTTTGACTTTATTTCGAAGGAACTTCGTTCACATTTCGGTTTTTAAGAATGGGCCTAGGCCTTGAAATATGCGCTAATGGTGGTGCAGTTTCTTTTATTTTTCTCTGTGCAAGTTGTCAACTCTTTGGCAGGGAAACTCTGAAAACTCAATCATAATTATCCATGAAACCATTCCAAAATCTTATTTTATTGAATCTACCTTAATCCTGATGAAAAAGATACTGCTTTTCTAGAATAGACCCGACAGGTTGACATTACACGCGAGAGTGAGGATGGTAAAAATTCAAAGTAAAATATTCAAACTTCAAATTAACCCTATTTTGGTTGCGGGGGGGGCAAATTTGCCCCCCTAGTAGATTTTTTTAATAACTCTGCCAGGAAGATATTCATAGCTATGAAACTTCTTGACTTTTTGCAACTATTTATTGTGCAACTTCTCAAAAAGTTTCATTGAAATATTTTGAAAAATGAGGGGGCGGGAGACAATTTTCTGGGACTGACCCTGGAAAGATTGCAAATTCTCAAATCTCAATTATCGCGAAAAAAGGAACATAAGTTGAATATTTTGCAAATTTCTTTTGTAGTGTAGTGTTATTTGATGCATTCTATCACAATCATTATGTTTGGGTGGAAAATGTGCTCCAAATTTAATTTTATCGCGATTTTCCTGATTTTGGTCAATTTTGCCGCTTTTCTCGACCACACAAAGGAAAATGCTGACGTGAGCAAAAACCATGGTCACTTTCAGGTTAATTTTTATGTTTACAGAAAGCACATGCCTGAGGCTATTAGCACAGAAACTTTGGTCACTCTACCTATTACCAGTCAAGAGTTCGATAGGGGGGGGGGCTTTTTTGCCCCCCCCCCACAACCAAAATAGGACTATCAAATAGCCCAACCACTATAGGGTTAAAGAACAGGAACAAGTTTCCAGGAACGAAAAAGATCTAATGTTGGTAAAACGAAAAAAATCTTCAATATGTCCAACACTTTCATGAGGGTGCTCCATTAATTTTGAAAAAAGGTTATCATAGACCCAAACTATCCCCACCTTACCCTATTGAGCAGCGTCGAATAAACAAAAACGCATTCCGTCGGTGTTATTGTCACGCCTGGGTGTTAGTGTAACGTGGCTTATGATTTTCTTTTGTTCGTCTGGTATCAAATCAGGTCGTGCTTGTATCGTGGAGTTGTTTTTCGAACGGACCAGTGTGAAGAAACGCTTTGTGAATACTTGATCTGCTCTTCATCGCAGCTATTAACTTATTTTCCTTATCTTAAAAATGTTTTCAATAAATTAGTCATTTTCTTCTGCATCAGATTCGTTGGGGTGGCTCTGCTCTCTTGTCTGATAGGTGCAGTTGGCCGGTGTTGAGTTTTCCTTTCTGGGTGGTTGTTGGCTGCACTGGCACCTGTCAGACTTTCGGGATTCTGTGGAGCCTTCGTTCCTGGGCTTTGGGGGTCGATCGGCTCCCGGTGCGGCTTACAGTTGCTTTGGGCGCTTTGGGGTATTCGAAGAACGTTATCTGCGCTTGTTGGGGTGGGGAGCGGAGAAGCCCTAAACATAAGGCCTGGAACTGCAATGACGTATATAGAATTTCTTATGTATTTTTTAACGTTTAAGTCTTGTCGATTAAGTAGCTGATTTATCATTTTCTTTTAATCTTATAGTTGATTTGATCTGTTGAGATTGGAGGCAACTTGATAACATTACGCTTTTCGCCTTCTTCTGAACAGTAGATAGAATTGAGTTGTTTTGTTTAATGTATTTTAAGTATTATTTGTTATTGAAGGAAAGTCTTCCGAAAGAGTGTACCAAATTTTTTAAGATGATGAAATTTTCAGGGAGTTTTCACAAATTTTTCACGATAAAAAGATTTTGCCAAAGATGTAAAAGATGTTTAAAGAGTGATGTGCCCTCGTTTAGGGTTATTTTTTATATGTCTTTGCCCTCTGCAGCATTTTCCAAAGACTGGAAAATAACGTGCATTGCTCCAACCTACAAGAGCAGACGAAGAGATATTTGTTCACATAGACCAATTTCTGTATTGCCTGTACTATCTTGCGCTTCCAAAAAAAATAGCATAAAAACTCAATGTATGACTTATTAGACAGCAACAGGGTCATTCATAAGCATCAGTCTGGTTTTCAATCTTTGCATTCAGTCGTCAAGGTCTTTTGGCCGCCACAAATCTGAATTACACTGGGGCAAGTACACTAGACTTACGACGTGATTCTTTGTACTAGCCCATTATCTTAAATCTGCTACATCATCAACAATTCAATTCAATGAGTGATGCTGAAATTCAATTCAATTCAATTCAATGATTGAGCAAGTGAGTGCATTTAACCATTCCACTCATAAATTTACTCATTTTACGTCGTAAATAAAAACCTTTCTCACCTTGGAGCAAGATTATGGAATGAACGTAAAAGCTGGCTACCTTTAAAGACTCCACTCAATATATATCTGCATTCTAATTTTTGTTCATGTCTCCTTGTGCTAAATCGTTTAACTTACAATGAAACATCATATAGGTAACATTATTTGTTGATTTAGGCTTTTCTATCAGGTCAATTTGTACAAAAATTAGCCCTTGCTGAAATCTGTTACCTGCATAAATATCGAAAGATGAAAAGAATTTAATGAAATTGTAGAGACCTGAGTCATAATCATCTGTGTTACCTGCTTTTATTGTTACACTTACTGTGGTGCTTAAAAAAATTAAAGACAAGCTGAAACTACCATTCCATAGCCAAAAGAATAACAGGATTCATAATTCTATCATCAACTTTGGCAATTCTAAAGATCACAGACCAAAAGAAGTCTATTCCCAGTCTCAGGTCACTTTCGTTCAATTTCATCACTGCTCTTTACCATTTTTCCCAGCCTAGGCAGCCAACACAACATACAAACGCATCGTGCATGCCACATTAACCTCAGTGGGAAATAAAAATGTTATGTGACCTTGAATCAAAGAGAACAAGATAAAATGAAGACAATGCATACCCAGTCGTTGTTCTTAGATCCCATATTTTGTTCTCAGGAGTGCTGATAGAAGACAATGTTCTATCCAAAAAGTAAGCATGATCAAGAGAGTCACCAATTGCTATCTGCTCATTCTTTCTTCTACTTTCAGTGCTGGCTTCAAGTGAGCTCGCATCTAAACTGGGCACTTCATCTTCCCATTCAACATCATCATCATCCTCATAAATCAATTGCTCCTCGTCAGTAAACATCTCATATTTGTGATAATTAATAACAAAACTCATGATGATGGCAAGCTTGTCCTGCAAATAAGTAACCAATGCAATCAAATAATAGTAATCAAATCTAAGTATAGGTTGTCTAAATTGAGATTTAGAATTGTGTAAATGCCAACTTCCAGCCAGCGGAATTTTCCAAGCGGATGGAAATTCAGACACTACAAGATTGCTCAGCCGTAAGTATCTATTCAATTTCAGAGCGACATTTTCTACCGCCAACAATAGAGTTTCCACCGGCTCGGAAAGTTCCACTGACTGGAAATCAGCCTTTAGTCTGGGTGGAGATGCTTTGAGTACACTTGGCAACCCATCCAGCAATCAAATGCACACAAAGACAGTGACACGGGCAGCCCATCAAAAAGGGCACTGCAAAGCAGGAGGTGACAAACAACACACTCTTCTTAAAAACGTCACCCTTGTCACAGGCTGCAAGTAGCAGTCTTGAGGTAAAGAAGAGTACCTTTTGTGAACTTCTAGGTTTTGCTGTGCAAGAAAATAAATTGACAAGGAAGGCAGTGGTGTGGCCATTGCAATAGACTGGTGGAGTGTTACAAGGAGGGCGTCTTGGGGTAAATTTTGAGGAAACGCCCCCTTCTTTGTCTTCACTGCTCCTGATCCAAAATTTAGCCTTACACTACAATAGATCTTTTGACCATAGATAACATCAACTTTATCATTTAGCGTACCAGGAAGATTTCTGTGTAAACTTTTTTTTCTTTGGCTTAGGATGCCTACCTCAATCCCACTTTCAATGAAACCAAAATTGGATACTTATTGATACTCCTGTAATAGTTATCAATCAGTGTTTCTATTTGTGTAAGCACATTTACACCATCTTTTAGACTGCTTCTCACAGTCCAGGCTTTTTAAAGGGCACTAGTTGCCCTTATGCTGCCCCTGTTGCCCCCTTGCCTCTGGCACCCTTGTTTCTGAAAGATATTTCGAATCTACGTTTTTGCAAGTGTTCTCCATTGCATAGTACTCTGTTGATCAAGAATTCTCCCTTCCTCTGTCAAAAAGCAATGAAGCATTCAAAATTTGATTTCAGGAAATTTAGCCTTCTACAGTAGCTTTTCCAACAGATTTGGCAAAGTTGTAGATCAAATACCTCCCTAAAAATGGAGCAAAAAGAAATCAAGGTTTTTTCAGTAGTTTATGAAGATAAATCCACTTTTCTGAAATCAACAAAAGGATTTGATCTAAGATTAACCAGCCAATGTTGCTGAAAAACATGACGATTGTAAATGCATCTTTTGATTGCCCAGGCTATACAGAACAACAGCCTTCTTACCACTTTTCAATATGCCAAAAAATATTGGAGAAATTGATTGTTTCCGAGGAGGGTGATTTGCGAAACAGCGTCTTGATGTTCCATGGAGCAGAAAGCAGAGTTACCTTAATGCCCCTAAAACAGACAGGGCAGAAACCGTGCAATATGACCTCATGGAGCAATCTGAGTTAGGGAAATATTTGCATAGCTTTATCAAACGATCAATAACCATCTTAAGGCACATGGAACAAAATATCAAGGTAGATTAATGTTGGCATCTGTTGGAACTAGGGAGACTCAATAAGTTACAAGTTTTCATGCATGCATGCCAATTTTCTCCTCAGTCCACTAGCATTGTTCTTCTGTAGCTTAGCAAAGCAGTGCCACAAAAAGAAGTCATGTACACCCAAGGGTCAGTTTCAGGAGCTTTCTGGCAGCCCAAAAATATCAGTTCCGCTTCACTGCACCCCTTCAATATGAGCCAATTCTATGCTTAGACACCAGTGAAAACACATAAATTCATGAGGCAATGAAAATTGAGGTCAGGGTGCGATACCTGCACAGTTTTCAAGAAATATCATTGTAAATTTTGCCTCTGTCTAGAATGGAGCGGTTTCAACACAATCCTTGTAGCTCTGCTGTGGCTTGATGAAGCAAGGACAAGAATAATGTAAGGGATGGTTGACAGAGGGGCTTGTGGAGTAAGGCTGCAGCAGAGGTCTAGGCACAAATGCGGTATTTAGCGTTAGAATCCGTATACTAGTAATAGTTTGCAATTGAATTTCTTCTGTGCAATTTCTCGGAGTTAAATCAATGTTCTCTGCGCATTGAAAAAACTTTACAGTCTGGACTGTCTTTGCCTGGGGGATATTGTGGCCATAAAATCAGTCAGTTGGGCCAAAAAATTCTATTTTTGGCAACACCCCTAAAAACACAGCTACAGCTGTCAAATATTCATCCTTAAACTCAAACAACTTTTTGCAAAGCCTACTATAATTTCTAATAAAGAAACCTGTGACCTGTGACATAGCTGTTTCAGCACAGATATAATGGCTCGTGCTGGCCTTCAGTCACAAACCGAAATAGAACTCAAGAAGCCTTTTGTTTGACACCTGTTAGAGTCCTGTTAGTTTGCTAAGCTTAAGTTCAGTACCGCCATGCACTGCTTACAGTCGGCTCGTGCTACTTCTCATCACTATAAAATAAGCTAGACTGGTGACTGCAAAAGCATGTTAGGTTTCTTACCTGCGATATTATTCCCGACCCCGTTGACTTGAACCTTGTCCCCTGCTGTAGAAGTCACGGCCATTGTTGCTGTTGTGCGAGAACATGCAAGGTTGTTGCTGCCTTCCTGTCTTGTTCCTGATCCTCGTTTCGAGATTCCTCCATCAGAGGTGAGGTCATAGGTTGGGGTTGGGTTGGGTTGGCATCGGGGCTTATTCTGTCATCAGGGGGGAAATACAGCACATAGTAAAAACCGGACCCAGAGACCTTAGATCAAGTTTTCTCAATATTTAATGAAGCTTCCTGTTCAATTTTTATATAAAAAACGACTTATTCCACTTCATAAAACAGGCAACTCTCTATAATTATGGTGATGACAATACTCTCGTTTATTTCTCCAAAAGCATGCCTGATCTTATCAATGTTTTGGAAAAAGAAACCGGAGTTGCTCTAAACTGGTTAGAACTAAAGGACATGATATTACCTTAGTCAAAGAAGAAAAAACTATAACTGATGATAGAGAACTTGTTGAAGTTTTCAATGACCATTATATCAATATCGTTGCAAAATCCTCGGGGAAAAAACCTCCAGCATTACCGAAAATGCGCCCTCCTCAGACGATCGATGTATAGTTAGACAAAAGACCATGGTTAGACTGATACTTCAACATTATCAAAATCACGCAAGTGTTCTAGTAATTATATTCAAAGTCTAGAAAATCCATTTAACACGTTTTCTCTTCATGAAGTTTCAACAGAAGATGCAGGGGTGTCGTGGGTACCAATTGACAGAGAGGGCATAACTTGCTGATTTTCCGACGAACAATGACGTCAAAACAAATGACGTCATCATGCGCAGTCTTCTTAGGAAGAAATGTTACATTTGATGTCATTTGTTGTGCAATCATATCATAGATTTAAAACATACAATACAAACCAAAAGTTGTGGCTGAATTTTAACAAATAATTTGCTGACCGAGAAAGCAATACTATGATTTACAGATTATTTAGTCATAACTGCAACAGTGGCGTGGCGTCGTGGCCAGGGTAAATTAAATGGTGACAGCGAACTGTGGGGATTGGAGGCGAAGCCCCCAGAAAAATTTTTGGGACTATGCTCTTTACTTTGGCTTAAAATGCATCTCCCAACAAAATACTTGCCAATGGGGATGAGGAAATTTGGATAATTTTGTGACAGTTATTCGGTAATTCAGAGTGCGCGAGGAAAATTTTTCAAGAAACATCCTTTGCTTTGGCTTTCAGTGCATGTCCCAATATCATGCTTGCCATTTGAAGTAGAAGACATCTCCGAACATCATGCTTGCCACATTAGTGACTAGAAAATTTCGATAATTTTGTGACAGTTTGTCGGTAAATGAGAGTGCAAGGAAAATTTTTGAAGAAACGTCATTTACTTTGCCTTAGAATGCATCTCCCAACATCATGCTTGCCATTGGCAACAATGATAATTTGATGGTTTTGTGATACTTATTCAATGAACAAGAGTGCGAGGAAAATTTTTGAAGAAACGTCATTTACTTTGCCTTAGAATGCATCTCCCAACGTCATGCTTGCCATTGGCAACAATGATAATTTGATGGTTTTGTGATACTTATTCAATGAACAAGAGTGCGAGGAAAATTTTTGAAGAAACGTCATTTACTTTGCCTTAGAATGCATCTCCCAACATCATGCTTGCCATTGGCGACAATGATAATTTAATGGTTTTGTGATACTTATTCAATGAACAAGAGTGCGAGGAAAATTTTTGAAGAAACTTCTTTTGCGTTGGCGTGGAAGGCATTCCCTGATTCCATATTTAGATCTCATTACAATTATTCGAATCAAATTAGCGGTACAAAATGTCATCACAAAATTCTACAACAGTACGCAATCTCCTCCTTGCCTGGAAAAAGCCATACACCATCAACGTACGAAACTGCCGCAGACGACTTGAAACAAACCACAACCGTTCATTTCAAAGTATAAACGAATTTTTCAAATAAGTAACACCGTCTAGTCAGTATCCCAGATGGCTTATTGTAATTTGCGTAAGCATGCGTAAGTTACGCATCCATGCGTAAGTTACGCATTTTACAACAAAATGCGTAAGAAGATGCGTAAGATGATACGTAAGATAGCTTCGATGCGTAAGACGATGCGTAAGATAATTTCTATGCCTAAGATGATGCGTAAGATGATACGTAAGATGGAAATATCGTCATCCGAAAGAGAATATAGCAGATGAGAACAGCAAAAGCAATTCGATTGTCATCTACTGGCACAAAATATTTATTGCCAGTCGAATTAAGCGACTTCTTTTCAGAATCGGGCTTATCAAGTTTCGGAGAAAAATGCTAATAAGCCATATGTTCAGTATATGTTAACTTCAGTGCTCTGGTATCTTTACCACTCTTCACGATGAAATCCTGATTGCCTGTCAAGCACAACGAACGCCAATTTAGGCCTTCCACCCATTTTCACAAACGTTAGGCCTATGTTATGTCTAAAATTTTGAGAATCTGATATCTTCACGTGCAATGCGATATTGAATTTGATAGGCTAACTCCGGGAGGCAACTATGTAGAGGATCGCTATCTAACCTGACTCGATGCCCTTGAAGCAAATACCAAAGACAAGATAGATGCGAACAGTAAGAGACTTAAAACAATAATACGATACAGAGTAGATTTTCAACATTCACTTCAAATAGATCTTTCTCTGAAAAATAGATTGATGAATAAACGTAATTCAAAGATGTAATTAATTGCAAGTCTCCCAATTCAATCTGCAAAACGAAAGAACAGCCACCAAAGTGTCACAAAAAGGGGATAAATTCAACAACAAATATATCATCGCTCGATTGTAGCTCGATGAATGTTAAACATGTGGAGATACATGTTCATTATAAATAAGAAACTTGGTTAGTAGGATGGACGAAAATTTAAGGAACTCTTAGAACCGAGTTCTATGTCAAGAAAGATATCTGCAACGAGAGTTGGAAATAAGACCGGAACTCATTCCTTCGCAACTTGTATTTCATGTCTCTTGTATAAAGAAGACGTGAAACTGAGCAAACTCAATATGAAAAGGTATGTTCGTCTGTAGAAACTGGAAAATGGCCTAAATTACCATTTGATGTGGTTTCTCCGAAACCTGATGGGCCCAATTTTGAAAAGAGGTCTTTTAATTCGACAGGTAATAAATATTTTGTGCCAGTAGATGATATTCGAATGTCTTGTGCTGTTCCGATCTGCTATATTCTCCTTCAGATGACGATATTTTCATCTTACGCATCATCTTACGCATCATCTTACGCATAGAAATTATCTTACACATCGTCTTACGCATCGAGGCTATCTTACGCATCATCTTACGCATCTTCTTACGCACTTTGTTGTAAAATGCGTATACGCATGGATGCGTAACTTATGCATGCTTACGCAAATTACAATAAGCATCCCAGATGGAATGATTCGTTTCTACGATGTTTGAATGAAGTTTGAACGAGTGGAACGACAAACACCTCGTTTGTGCCAAAAGCCAAACAGATAAAGAATTTCCGAGAAATTTCTGAATTTCCGAAAATTTCCGAATTTCCGACGCTAGGGGGGCAACTGCCCCCTGCCCCCCAGCCACGACGCTTCTGAGAAGATGTTCTCTGACTTTTACGGGCAATGAATGATAAGAAATCATTCAATACCCCCTAAACTTGTCTACTTAGCGGCAAGGGAGCTATCTGTCCCACTAACAAAGGCCATAAACATTAGCATTCGCAAGAGAACATTTCCAGAACGAGCAAAAAAGCTGCAGTCACACCTCTCGACAAAGGTGAATCGATTCTAACAGTAGAAAAAATTTTTCGCCCAGTAAGCATACTTCACGCTGTCTCCAAAATATACGAAAAGATAGTTAACGAGCAGATAAGTCCATTCCTCAAGAAAACTCTTTCGGTCTTTATTGCAGCCTACAGGAAGGCTTACGGTACGCAACATGTCCTAATTAGAATGTTTGAAGATTGGAAGACTAAACTTGACAATGATTTCACTGTCGGAACAATATTGATGGACTTATCGAAGGCCTTCGATTGTATCCCGCATGATTTGCTCGTTGCGAAACTCCACGCATGTGGTTTCAATGAGAATTCTCTTGTCTTCACTTATTCTTTTCTAAAGCGGCGCAGACAATCGGTTGGCATAAACAATGCTTACAGTAATTATCAGTCTGTCTTATCAAGGGTTCCTCAAGGATCCGTCTTAGGCCCTATTCTTTTCAACTTCTATATTTATTTCATTTCATCAAAGAATCATCTCTCGTCAACATACGCAGATGATAATACCCTTACATATTTTTCTTATAGTCTCCCACAACTAATTGATGTGCTAGAAAAGGAGGAATGCGTTGCTCTTACATGGCTCGATCGAAATGAAATGATCGCCAACCCAGAAAAATTCCACGCACTTCTCGTAAAAAAAGATCGAACGGACACTACTGGGCATAGTATTTCTATTCAAGGGAAAACTATTAAATCAGAAGCTTCAGTAAAGTGCCTTGGTGTAAATCCCGACCATCAACTAAACTTTGACCTCCACATATCTGATCTTTGCAAAAAAGCAGCAACCCAACTAAATGTACTAAAATGACTAAACCCTTTTCTTGGTTTCGCGGAGGATAGGAGAATTTTGTTTTTATCCAATCAGCGGATTTGTTATGGTATGCTTCGGCCAATCAGATCGCTAGAAATGACAATGGAATATGCGGGTGTCAGCGTTATTTTACAAAAGTAAACAAACAAAGCTGTGGGAAGATGCCAAAAACCACGACCCTTTCAAAGTGTGCGATGCAGTCGTTTTTGGCCAATTTCATCAGCTTAAAAACTTTTTCGTAGAGAACAGGAGTTTCTCTCAAATGTTACCGCGTAGATTTTCAATGTCTGCATTGGTTCGTCGTAAATCAAAGCTTCAAGGCGGGGCTTTCCCTGGATATCGGCGTACGTATTATGACACTCAAGTTGCGTGAACAGACGAGGAGACAGCACCAAAAAGAAGACTGAAAATATATTGGAACACTTCGGGTGCAATACCAATTTAGTTAAAAGCCATCTGAATGCATGGTTTGCTTCAACCGTCCAAAATGAAAGTCGCCATTTTATCGTCGATGGCTGCTATGCCCTTGCCTTCCTTGGTTTTCGTGGTTTTCGTCTTCCTTGATAGAAATTTGTTTCTACACAACGCAGTTTTCAACGCAACGGAAACTAATATTTGGAAATGCTTTTCAACAACATTTTTCTTGATTTAACAACACTGCACAATTGTACTGGAAAGCTCAAGGTTACCTCAATTGTTAGATTTTAGATCATAGATCGTTATTGAACTAAGTGAGATTGCTTGTGATCCCTCTGCATTTAGAGTTTTAATTTTACAGTTTGCTACATCAGAAATAATGCGATGGAAAAGGAATGAAGGGAATAAAACAACTTCAAGGCACAAAAGACTACAGCGAAGTGTAGATCCATTCTCTACTCGCAAGTATCTCTAGAAAATTAAATGTATCCAGGAATTACTTGACTAGGCCTTGAGAATTCTCCCTGACCTCTGGTTGACCTCGTAGTCTCCTCCGATTGGCCTTAGTCAGAAAACCGAAAGTTAAAGTAATTCTGAAATAAGTAATAACTTACCCAGCTTTCATTCACTGAGACCAAGCAATACTGAATAAACAAAAGTCCACTTGCCTAATCCTGAACAGAGCAAATTCTCAGCAATAAAATGGAACTGTTTTCACAAGCCAAGTTTGACCAACACAGCCTTGACCGTGCTCTCACAATAAGTTGACGAATGTGAAATGTACATCGATCCCGAATCGAGGAAGAAATGGCGCGAAAACGATCTTGTCTCCAGTCTCCAAAAATAGAAGATGTTTCCATAACGAACTTCATTCTAGCGTTTTAGGGCAGTCATTTTCAGTTCAATGCTAAGAAACTGACGAATAAATGTAATTGATTGTCGATGTTTTGATTAGACTTTACTGAAATAAGTTGGAAACTTTTCTAACAACAAAAGATAAGCTCCTGACATCTCCAAACTTCGCATTATGATATGAGAATTCCAGAATTCTTTAATTCTTTATATGAAGAAACTCATATACAGTTCCAAAATTTAGCACTCTACAAGTAGTTTTTAAAGAAACAAAGAATATGGGCCAGTCAGTTTCTTAAAACAATTAGATTTTGAGTACTCAAGAGTTGCCTTAGCAATTTTCATCTTTACTACCTTGCCCTTGTGCCCTCGTGAACGGTGCAACCAATGATTTTTAAGCTTCTCTAATGTTTAGGTTGTCGCTCAAGTGCCGTAATGTGACACAGAAAACAGCTAAAATAACGCAAAAATATTTCAAGGATTTCTTCTGTCAAAAATAGATAGTTTCTTAATTTTTGATTTTGTCTCTACCGGAGTTTCTTAATTTTTTGGCAATCTGAGAGTTGAGTTTCTTATCATAAGCAGCTTCTTATACAAAATACGTATGCCTACCGATCACGGAACTATATGTTTCAGGCATAAGATCTCATAGACGTAGGAATTGGGGGCCACTGGGGACACGTGCTCCCAAAATTTTACAGTGCCCTTTTTATTTTTAGGAAATAACCCCTTTTCTTGAGGAAAAAAGTGCCCTCGAGGTGTCGTGCATGGTGAAGTTTGAGATACTTCCTACGTCCCTGCAAAGGATTTCGAAATGATTGACCTGTTGAAATGGGACTGATTTTTTGAGAGCTTAATGAGAATTGAACAAATTCAATTGTTGAAGTCTGTCCCCTATAAAAGCTGTTTCGTAGATAAAGTTCAAGCATTCAAGTTCGTAGTTTTGTGTAATCTGAGAGCTCGATTTCTTATAAAGCCAGAAATTGTTACTGTTATTAAGTAAATTTGTATATTTCATAAAATGGAAATATTTTTGGAGACTGGAGACAAGATCGTTTTCGCACCATTTCTTCCTTGATTCGGGATCGATGTACATTTCACATTCGTCAACTTATTGTGAGAGCACGGTCAAGGCTGTGTTGGTCAAACTTGGCTTGTGAAAACAGTTTCATTTTATC
Source organism: Aurelia sp. 4 Dawson et al 2005 (assembly GCA_964019985.1). Classification (NCBI taxonomy): domain Eukaryota; kingdom Metazoa; phylum Cnidaria; class Scyphozoa; order Semaeostomeae; family Ulmaridae; genus Aurelia; species Aurelia sp. 4 Dawson et al 2005. The sequence continues at coordinate 30,117,208 of OZ026492.1, read as the reverse complement.
GCTGAGAATTTGCTCTGCTCAGGATTAGGCAAGTGGACTTTTGTTTATTCAGTATTGCTTGGTCTCAGTGAATGAAAGCTGGGTAAGTTATTACTTATTTCAGAATTACTTTAACTTTCGGTTTTCTGACTAAGGCCAATCTGAGAAGACTACGAGGTCAACCAGAGGTCAGGGAGAATTCTCAAGGCCTAGTCAAGTAATTCCTGGATACATTTAATTTTCTAGAGATACTTGCGAGTAGAGAATGGATCTACACTTCGCTGTAGTCTTTTGTGCCTTGAAGTTGTTTTATTCCCTTCATTCCTTTTCCATCGCATTATTTCTGATGTAGCAAACTGTAAAATTAAAACTCTAAATGCAGAGGGATCACAAGCAATCTCACTTGGTTCAATAACGATCTATGATCCAAAATCTAACAATTGAGGTAACCTTGAGCTTTCCAGTACAATTGTGCAGTGTTGTTAAATCAAGAAAAATGTTGTTGAAAAGCATTTCCAAATATTAGTTTCCGTTGCGTTGAAAACTGCGTTGTGTAGAAACAAATTTCTATCAAGGAAGACGAAAACCACGAAAACCAAGGAAGGCAAGGGCATAGCAGCCATCGACGATAAAATGGCGACTTTCATTTTGGACGGTTGAAGCAAACCATGCATTCAGATGGCTTTTAACTAAATTGGTATTGCACCCGAAGTGTTCCAATATATTTTCAGTCTTCTTTTTGGTGCTGTCTCCTCGTCTGTTCACGCAACTTGAGTGTCATAATACGTACGCCAATATCCAGGGAAAGCCCCGCCTTGAAGCTTTGATTTACGACGAACCAATGCAGATATTGAAAATCTACGCGGTAACATTTGAGAGAAACTCCTGTTCTCTACGAAAAAGTTTTTAAGCTGATGAAATTGGCCAAAAATCGACTGCATCGCACACTTTGAAAGGGTCGTGGTTTTTGGCATCTTCTCACAGCTTTGTTTGTTTACTTTTGTAAAATAACGCTGACACCCGCATATTAGTCGGTCACACAGCGAGGCCCAAATGGGAAATGGTGTTCACTTTATTTGGAAACCTGCTTTTAGACCAAAATTTGATGCTGAAAACGATGGTACCGACCGATTTTTGAAAAATGGTGCCCAAAATTCCATAATGGCTACCTGAAAATTCAATATGGCTGCCATACTATTTCTTCACAAATAATACACTTTTCCTGTAGTAAGAGTGCTGTTCAGGTTGTTTTTTGTGCTTAAAATGTTGAAAGAAGCAATATTTTTTATTTTTTGTGTTAAAATTCAAAATGGCGCCTTTTAAAATCCAAGATGGCTGCCGTATTAGTTGATCCTTTGCAAATTGGCATTGTTGGTTCTTGCTAAAGATTAAATGATCAGTGAATCATTTTCCTGCATTAAACATGCTCACTAATCAAATTTAAAAGTTGGAACATTCAGATTTGTATCCTCTTCCCCACCATATCCCCCCTACATCCCCAATTTATTCGACCCAAACAAGTAAGAACTTTACTAGATATTCAAGCTACCAGGTTCCTTTATCAGAAAATGACGATGTACTTACAATGATCGAAAAAACAACGAAAAAGCTTCGATAGAAGTCTGGGGCGAGTAGACGACCCATTTTGGCGCGAAAGGAAACTTGATGCTGACGTGATCGTCATGGTAATTTGGTTTTTGTTGAGTTATAGGTGCATTGCTCTTTACATATCGAGCAGCCTAAAGCTGATGTTAAACAGCTATAATAAATTTTGGAATGCAACTAGAAATGAAGAATCAACGAAGTAATGCTTCAAGATCGAATCAAGTACGTATTTGGTATTGTTCAGTCAGTTTACAGCTAAAACATTGCGATGGATGAAAGCCATGATCAGTCAACACAGCATGAGTCGACAGATGCAAGGCCACAAGCTGGCCTTCCTGAACCAGAATTTTGCTCTCTACCTGTCTACAAAGGTCCTATTACATGTCAAATCTGCTTTGAAAGTGTTCAAAAGAAGCACCTCAAACGTGGCAAAAAATTTGAAAGGCTATCCGACTGGAGTAATTTTAGTTCTTTTGCAAGAAAATGGGCAAAGACAGGTCATGAATTCAACAAGGTTTTCCAAATGGTGGAATGGAATTCTACAGGAGAAAAATGGGCTCATAAAGCATGCGAAGGGAAATTTTTCAAAGAGCAGTACTTGGTGTCACAAGATCAGTTGCTTGAGACTGATGAAACTCGCGAGAATGAAGAGTCCTTTGTGGCCTATGGAAATCAGAATGAATGCAACGTAAGTGAGGATTAGCAAAGGAGGAGAAGTGACAGGCAAAAATATCGGTATGAATCATCTTGGCAAAGTGATGACAAGAAGAGATGCATAATATGTAATGAAGACAAAAGGATAAAAGGAAGACTCGTCGATGTGCAAACTATTACGATTACAGAAAAAGCCGAAAAGACTTTGAAAGAATTTGCCGAGATTCATGTTAAGTCCAACAATCAAAAAGTATATTGATGGGGCAAGAAGAATTTTATTGACATTGTCAACAAGCTCTCTCTTGGCCGCAGATGTTGCTTACCACAAAAAGCTCTGTTATGAACCATTCAGAAGCCCTGTTTGGAAGAAGACGAAAGAAAAGGACGCTGGCAGTAACTATACTGTAGAGGAAGAATGGGCCTTCAATGAAATTTGCCAGCTTATTGAGATACACATTCTGGCTCGCAAAGAGGTGTACTCCCTGCCACAACTAAGAAATTGCTACGATCAAATACGATCAGACAAAGGCCTTCCTTTGAGTAGAAGCATTGACATGAAGCAAAAGCTACTTGATAAGTTTGGCTCCGCTTTGCAGTTTATAAGACCCGAGAACTCAAGCAAAAAATCTGAGTATGTCTTGCCCTCTGGCTTACAGTTTACTGCCAATTGCATCACAGCTTCTAAAGATGGAGGAGGGATACCAACATCTGTGGCAGTTAAAAATGTTGCAAAAGCCATACACGAATCAGTCAAGCGCAAGGACTCCTTACCTTGGCCACCAACGCCACAGGATATCCTAGAATCAAAAAGGGTAGTTGATACTCACCTTCACAACCTACTTGGGTGGATAGTCCAACCAAATGCCACTCTAAATGACAACGGTTTGGTATCTCTGTCTAAATCAAAAGCAAGTAAAATTATGCAGCTGGCTCAGAATATTGAATCTCTCATGCCAAATGCAAAGGCATCACTTGATCAAGCTTTACTTTCATTGACAATGCATCGAAAAACTGGATCTAGTGCAGTAGTAAATACCTTGCATCATCTTGGACATGGCATTTCGTATACAAAAACAGTTTTCATTGAAGATAAATGGGCAGAATGGGGAAGAAATTGCTCCTCTGACATACCATCAAACATCTTGAGAGGCTTGCCAACCACACATGTTGCTGACAATATTGATTGGAAAAACAAGGAGCTGAGTGGTTACAATGAAACTCACAACACCAATTCAATACTTATTCAACATAAGATCAGAAGCGATGCACTTGACAGAGCCCAAGTATCTTTGAAGCCTAGCTATGATTTTGTTAGGAAGCACCACCGATCTTTCAAATCGCAGCCAGTAACACTTTCAGAGTTCATTGGTTCTAAGCGAAGTGCTTGCAAAACATTTCCTAATCAAGATGATAGCACCCACGAGGAGTATGAATTATCTTCGAAGAAGAATATGTGCTGGGCACTTTGCCGTTACAAGTCTGCTGCATCGTCAACGAGCCAGACAATTCCAGGTTGGAGTGGATTTCAAGAGAAGACAACAGATACTCCATCACGGAAACTCAGTGTAGGATATTTACCAGCAATCACTGCATCGCCAACCAACATGAACGTGATTCTTGGTATTTTGAACAGAACTGTGAAATGTATGAAGGAGCTGCATCTTAGCTACATTTTCTTAGAAGTTGATCAAGCCATATACAGCAAAGTCTTGCAAGTAATGTTTAAATACGAGAGTGAAGGACGACACGACTTTGACAAGGTGATCGTACGAATGGGGGGCTTCCATGTGATAATTTGTATGCTAAGGACAATATACAGTCGATTCAAAGGGTCAGGAATTGTTGAACTCCTTTCAGAGGCAGGTGTTGGCGCTGAGGGGACAATAAAAGCTGCAATGAAGGGATCAAATGTCAAGCAAGGTGTTCGATATTTCAAGTTACTTTTTGAAGCCCTTCTGAGAACAAAACTTGCTGATACAGAGAAAAGAAAGGAACAACAGAGACAGATGCAAGCTCAAAATACCAGCAAAGGGAATGTCTTCACAGTGGAAGACCCAGCAGAAGACAGCACTCTTGATGAGGCCATTGACGCTACCTGCAACAATATGACCGAGACGAATGTCAATAAAGTCATTTTCCATCCTGACATGAAGGTAGATACATCATCAACAGGAGATATGGCTGCTTGGATGGACTCTTTAATTGAAATGATTGATTTGCTGCTGAACACTATTCATTTTCAACGTATAGGAAATTGGGAAGGCTATCTGCAAGCAATAGATGAGTTTTTGCCATGGAGTTTCGCTCTCAATAGACAAAACTATGCACGAAACCTGAGTTACTTCTACGCTGACATGAGAGCACTTAGCAAGAGCAACCCTTCTGCCTACAGCTATCTCGAAGAGGGTGGATTCAGCGGGTCACCTGGTAGTGCAAAGCATTCTCAGCTTCCGATGGATCAAATTATAGAAATGAAAATAAACAGATTTTCCAAAGAGACAGGTGGTTTATCAGGGCAAACCGAAAACAAAGGTGCAAGCGAGAGATGGATGCGAATTAGTCACTAAATCGCTGCTCTTAAACAACATCTTGAAACGAAAATAAGAAAGGCAAAGAGTTCAAGTCATTTAGAACTGGGTTCAAAGCGAATGCAAAAAGATGAAGCAGACGTCCAGCGCATAGTAGAGGGGCTGAACTCTTGGATTCCTGAATTGTGGTCTCAGCAGCAGCCTCTGGTCAATATCTGTAATGGCGTATTAGCAACTGATGAGATGACTGAAAATGTAAAATCCACGAAACGTCGAGGAGTGGAGGCAAGGAAACAATTCGTTGAGCGTTTCACCCTACCAACGCAGAGCACCATAACAAATGAAGAACCTGCAGCGTTGAGGGAGCCCGCAGCAGCAGACGAATTGCCTGTGCAGTCATCAATGGAAAGAGCTCCGCTTTCATACCACGATCCCATTAAGAAACAAGCCGTAATAACGTCTGAGAACCAAGTACAAAGAAAGAATACAGCGTCTATTCCTGAAGATGAAGGAAAGTCATTTGCAGCCATACTGGCAGAGTATGATTCCAAGAAGCTAGATCTGCGCGAAATAATGCATTGGCCAATTACAAGCAAGCCATGGTCTCTTTGCAACGACAAAGGTGACAGTAGAGGATCTTCTAAATCATTATTTAGAAACAATCTGCAACTACTGTCTCCTATAGAAGCAACAGCAATCCCCCCAGAAGACATCGAATGTTGTATTGTTGACGCAATGCGAATAGTGAGGATAATACCAATCAATGACTTGAATCCACCTACTTTTAAATCGTGGGCTGAGAGGTTAGCATGTCATCTCAGAGCTCTTCCTGGAAATACCATCCATGTGGTTTTTGATGATTACGACAAGGATCCTTTGTGCTTGTCAAAGGGACGCTTGGATTCAGGAAAGGAGAGGAAAATATCAGATATCAGTCAGAAACTACCAAAGCTCAAAGAATGGAACACATTTTTAACAAGCGACAAAAACAAACTCCAGCTAACACATCTTTTGGCTGACTACCTACTTTCAAAGGAATCATTGCTGGAGAAAGATCTATTCGTAACCAAAGGAAGCCAATGTTTCTTCAGAGCAAAAGAAACAGATTCTTGGGATTGTGTACCAAGCCTTTGTAGCAGTCACAAAGAGGCTAATCCACGATTAGCGCTCCATGCAGTGTATGCAAGCTCAAATCATAATGGCGTATGTGTCGTAGCTGACGATACTGATGTATACATACTGCTTCTTTATGTCTCAAGAAGATGCACCAGTAGTCTCTACTTCAGGCAAGGCGTCATGTCAGCAAAGCAAGGTGTCACCTACCATGACATAAAATCACTTGCAACATTCCTTGGTGAGAGCATCTGTGAATCTTTGTCAGCTTTCCACGCATTGACAGGATGTGACTACACCATGCCCTTCTTTGGGAGATCGAAATTCAGTATATTCAAGAGGCTTTTAAAAGATCCAACATCGTGTGACCTTCTTTCGAGTCTCCATTCTCAAGAAGCAGATGAAGAGCAACTGGTCGATTTTGTGTTGCACATTGTTTATAGCAGACCTCAGAAAGAAAAAGTTCCAGGTGATAGCAGATATTCGATGTTGTTTAGTGGAAAGAGCAAAAGTAAAAAAAAAGTTTACATCGACGAAAAATCTACCTCCTGACATTAAATCACTAAGGATGAAGTTCAAGCGAGCCAATCTGGTGACCCATTCCATGGTGAACTGTCTGGATATTGGATATGAGCAGCTTGACCCCACAGCTTATGGATGGGAAAGAAAAGATGAGGGGCTGCGGCCAAAATGGTTTGAGGGCAATGCGTTGCCAGCAGAACAGGACCTTTCTGAAATGCTCCAAGCATCTGAGCTGGACGATATCGAGAGCAAAGATGATACTGAAAGCAGCGAAGAGAGGGGAATAGCAGGAGAGCAGCAGTCAGATGAAAAAGGGGAGGAGAGTGACACAGACAATGACAATGCAGCATCAGAAGGTGATGAATCAGAGTATGAAGAAGATGACTGGACAGGGCTCTAAAACTTCAATATTGGTATGTGAACATTTACTGTTTATTGCCACGAACATGTTTCTGTCCAAACGTGCTCCCGGGGGAGCGGGTGGGGTTGAATTACTCCCACTTAAAGTTGAACTACAGTGCCACTCAGATGTGCAAAATGACCCCTGTCTGCAATTCGATGTTTCACCCATATGACTAACTCATCGTTTGTAGAAAAATTGGGAAATATTGGTCCATGTTAGAGGTGTATCAGCCCTTTTAACGAGTGAAACCTATGCCAAGGGCTTCATTGCTAAAAGCCCTAAATTTATAGAGTTTCCCTAACAAGATGAGACCGATTTGGGAGACTCGCTCAGTGGTTTCAAGAATTAAGTTCCCCCCGGGACCATGTTTACAATGCTATTTTTTGGGTAACTGATCAAAGGTATGTGTTCCTGAGCAATTATTTTCACACCGTAATTTTTAAACCTTTTCTGTTGCCGGTTTTTGCAGAAACAGCCGGACAAATCTAGAACGTAAGACCATTTTAAAAAGGATCAACTAATACGGCAGCCATCTTGGATTTTAAAAGGCGCCATTTTGAATTTTAACCAAAAAGATTAAAAATATTGTTTCTATCAACGTTTTAAGCACAAAAAACAACCTGAACAGCACTCTTACTACAGGAAAAGGGTATTATTTGTGAAGAAATAGTATGGCAGCCATATTGAATTTTCGGGTAGCCATTATGGAATTTTGGGCACCATTTTTCAAAAATCGGTCGGCACCATCGTTTTCAGCATCAAATTTTGGTCTAAAAGCAGGTTTCCAAATAAAGTGAACACCATTTCCCATTTGGGCCTCGCTGTGTGACCGACTATATTCCATTGTGATTTCTAGCGATCTGATTGCCTGAAGCGCACCATAACAAATCCGCTGATTGGATTAAAACAAAATTCTCCAATCCTGCTTCGCGGAGAAAAAGGTTCTCGTTCAAAGCTTTGTCTTTTCTAACTTTAACCATTGCCCCTTAGTATGGTTCTTCTCGTCAGCTAGATCTATGGATAAGATCAAAAAAATACAAGAAAGAGCACTACGTTTTCTTTATGATGACAATGATTCTTCGTATGAAGAATTACTTGGAAAATCACAAAAATGCACAATGCATGTAAATATGCTTAGATACCTTTGTATCGAGACCTCCAAAACCGAATCAAGGGCCTCAAATCGACCTTCCCGTGGTCCAAATGATTTACAGCACGACAGGCTTAACCAGACAACGTTTGGCACAAATAGTATCAGGTCCCTCGGGCCGCAGATTTGGAATCTTGTGCCAAATGACATAAGGTCAGCCGAAAATGTGGTCCAATTCAAAAGGCTAATCAAGAGCTGGGATAGGGCCACCTGCAGGTGCAATGTATGCCTTCAAAATGAATCTTGTTAATCTTACACATTTGGGTAATCGAATTAGACTAGTTCTTAGATAATAAATATTTCGATTTAAAATAAGATGACACACACATAGCCAACCCTGAAAGATTCCATGCTTTGTTGCTTAGAAAAAACCAAACAAATACCAGTGGAGAGCAGATTAACATTAACGGTAAAATGATCAAATCTGAGGAGACTGTGAAACTTTTTGGAGTCACTTTGGATTGTAGGCTTGATTTTGAACCACATATTATGAATCTTTGCAAAAAAACTGCAACACAATTAAATGTACTCAAAAGATTAAAGACGTTTATTGGGTTTCAAGAGAAAAAGATCCTAGTTCAGAGTTTCGTATATTCAAATTTCGATTATTGTCCCTTGGTTTGGTATTTCTCATCTTCCAAATCTTTGCAGAAGATAGAAAAATTACAAGAACGCGCCCTAACTCAGATTTGAGAGTTCCAAATATAGGGAATCAAATGAAGAAAAGTGTTTGCAAATTTGTTTTTGACTGCCTACAGAAGAATATATGTGAACCATTTAAGGATTATTTTGAAAGAGCAAAGCATGAAAAATGCACAAGAAATAATAATCATGCTGTTAAACTGCCACTCATGAAAACGAAAACTGGACAAAAATGTGTCGCCTTTGCTGGTGGCAGAATTTTTAATGAATTGCCGCTTGAGGCAAGGAAGATTGAGTCAAGGATTGTTTTTATTTCGTTGTTAAACGAACATTTCTCTCGAAGAAACTATCTTTACAGATTTTTAATTAAAAAACACATGATGTAGCTATAAGTTCTTTTCCTGTTACTTTCATGACAGGACCGTTAAGGTAACTCTGCTTTCCGCTCCAGTGAGCAACGAGTTGCCGTTTTGCAAAACCACTCTCCTCAGAAAACAGTTAATTTCTAAGAGATCTAAGAGATCTGATACCAAATTCTTTTCAAGGAATATTCGACGATGCCTAAAGTGCGTAAAATAAATTGTTGACACCAAGATGAATGAAGATGACCTCGAAGCTCACTTGATGATAAGTGGCACATAGATTATATTTTGTAAAACAATCTGTTGTATGGTATTGAGATTTTCTCCTCGTTTTTCAAATTTTGTTGATTTATTCACCGTGCTTCAAATATTTGCTTAGGCCAACACGTCAAAGCTCTAGTTTAGCGGTAGAGGTAAATTTGTCCTTGGTTGTGACGTATGAGAGGGATAAATCAAATGGTTTACAAATAAACTTCAAAACTTTTAAATCCAGGGGGGTTAAGGCATAATTCTCTATATTTAGACTCTGAACCCAGAGCTCCTGTAAAACTCCTCGGTTCCAAGGAAATAAGCAATTGTGACTGACGGATCTTTTGAATCAATTCTCTTTAACAATGGATAAACTTGAATGTTTTCTGAATGTATATATAAATGTATGTCTGATGACAACTACAAACGATAGCAACAACGAAAAACAAAACAACACCAAGCAACAACAACAACAAGCAACAACAACAAGCAACAACAACAATTCAATGGAGAAGTAATTGATATTTATGACGAAACTGTAACGACGACGAGGATGATGATGAATGATGATGATGAAGATGATGATATTTTTTCTTAAACGGATACAGCCTACTGATGACAATTACACACGATAGCAACAACACAAAACAACGACAAGAACAAGCAACAACAACAACAAGCAACAACAACAATTCAATGGAGAGGTAATTGTTATTTTTTTAATCTTTTTTTAAATGTATGAATGTATGTATGTATATATGTATGTATGTATGTAAGTATGTATGTATGTATGTATGTATGTACGTACGTATGTATGTAGGTATGTATGTATGTATGTATGTATGTATGTATGTATGTATGTATGTATATATAGTGAACGGTCATAGAGAAGAAGAAGGACAACATCTTCAGAGAGCAGGCATCAATTTGGTCTTTTATGCTTTTTATTTTTATTTCAGTGCTAACTAGTTTCGCCCACTAGGGCATCTTCAGAGCAACTGATTAACTCGAGGTATCAACCTCTATTTATAGTAAGTTGTATGTTCATATAAGGTTAATTAGTTTGCAAGTGTTAGTTTGTCCTTATAAGGTTAAAATGTTCTTTTCGTCGCTGTCAGTTGAGTCCTGGTCGTTGTAAGAGTCGGTTCAAGTGTCCTGGTGTTGTGTATTTTGCTTTGTCTTTTGACGTCAGATCTTCTTTCATCGTTCTTCGAGCTTCGCTTTTCCAATTTTATGTACGGTGCTTCTATTCCAGTAGCTGATTCCCTGAATCTAAGTCACCCCGGGTGTACCTTTACCCTGTTCTTTCAGTTCGGTTCGGTTCTGTTCATTGGCGTTGTTCGCAGTGCGATGTTGTCGTTGTAATGTGTTGTTGTTATGGGATTTCTTGTCCTATGACGTCGGTTGTGTGCCTTCAAAAGTCTTGTTGTCGTTGTTGTTGTTGTTGTTGTTATTGTTGATGTTATTTGATTTCGTTTTGTTTCATTCGTAGTCAGATGTTTGCCTAGTGTTATGTTGTTGGCGTTGTTATTTCTGTTGATGTTTGAGTTTGACTTATGTCGCTTGATTTCACATCAGATTGTTTTCGTTGCTTTCTGTAGTGTTGCTGTTGTTGTTGTTGTTGTTGTTGTTGTTGGTTATGTTGTTTGAAGTATGTCGTTTGATTTCACGTCAGATTGATTTCCTTGTTTTCTTGAGTGTTGTAGTGTCGTTGCTGTTGCTTTTGCTGTTTTTTTTTGCTTTTGTTGTGTGACGTAGGTCGTTTGATTTCACGTCAGATCGTAGAGTTTCTGCTTGCGGTCGCGAGTTTGTGTCTGTTTGTTTTCTTCGACTTGTTTCATCGATTCTTCATTTGTTGTTGTTTCTTTGTCTTTGACAGTGCTTCCTGCTTCTTGATGTCTCTTCTGTGGCCTGCGTCCAGGCCGTAATATTATATATAGTGAACGGTCATAGATTGTCATGTATGTATGTATATATGTATGTATGTATTATATACATATTATATATGTATGTGGTATATATAATATATTATACATATTATATTATGTGGCCGTAACATTATATATAGTGAACGGCCATAGAAGGTCATGTATGTATGTATATATGTATGTATGTATGTATGTATGTGCATACATACATACATACATACATATATACATATTTCAATACAACAGCAAGTGGCAATCTGGAAACACACGTTAAAGGTGGTTTTGGGGTTCAATCTGACTGGCCCCAGCTGTGTCACCTAGTTAGCAAAGTAGGCGTGAGACTGCACTGGGAAAAAATTGAAGAAACTGACATACATCAAGCTGGAAAAGCAAAGATTATTATCGGAACGTTAAGTCAAAATATATTCACCACTGGAAAAGTAATTCGAAAAGAGATTTTAGAAAAACAAGTATCTGAAGAATTGCAAGATTTGAAAAAGCTACCAATGCAAGGAACCCTTATCGATATCAACAATGCTGACTACCTTCTTTCACAGAACATCTATAGAAATTTTAAAATCAGTGATAATTTGCTAAATTTCTGGTACAAAGCAAGGCATAATGTCCTACCATGCCATTACACATTGTCACTATGGTACCCGGAACATCCACCAGAATGTCGATTAGATGGGTATCACTTGGACAGTATGTCACATATCCTAAATGGTTGTAAGAAAATGAAAAACAATTATAAAAAAAGACATGATCACATCCTGGAAAAGATAAGTTCAGAACTGAAACATCATTGTGAGAAGATTTATGTCAACAAAACCATCAAGACGGCATTTCCTGAATTTTTAGAAGAATCAACGATATCAAATCTCAAACCGGATATCGTCATGAAAATGGGCACAGATGTGAGCATCATAGATATTGCATGCCCCTATGATTTTTATATTGAATCCACCTACCAAGCTAAACTGGAGAAATACAGATGCATAAAAGAATTTTTATCAAACAAAGAAATTGAATGTAGTATCAATGCAATTATCATTGGATCTCTAGGAACAGTACATAATCAAGCTTTGAAGCTCCTGTTAAAACATCAAATGAAGAAAGAAATGGCCAAGGGACTCTTAAAATGGTGTTCTACTGGAAATATAATTTGTGCAAAGAACCTTTGGAATTTAAGATGCAAACTTGATAAGGAAGTGTAGCTGAGGAGATACCGAACAGAATATGAAATGAAACGAGCAGAAAAGTAGTAAAGATTAGGTTGTCTTAGGTAGAAGGTAATCCTTATGTCTGGTGTTTATTGGACACATTGGACGATTAGTTACGATTTATGCTAAACTAGTTCAATAAATATAACCTATGTATGTATGTATGTATATATGTATGTATGTATGTATGTATGTATGTATGTATGTATGTATGTATGTATGTATGTATGTATGTATGTATGTATGTATGTATGTATGTATGTATGTATGTATGTATGTATGTATGTATGTATGTATGGATGTATGTATGTATGTATGTATATGTATATTTATATGTATGTAGAAAGAATACTTCACAAGGAACAGAAAGATTTAAAGAACTGCCAATGCAGGGACGCTTGATAGATATCCCAGGGGCCGATTATTCATTGTCACAAAACATATATAGAAATTACGAAATGACCTTTACATAGACAATGCGTATCAAGAAAAGATAAGAAAATACAAAGTGGTAGAAAGTTTGCTAAATTCAAAAGGATTTAACTGCGTAGTCGACTCGGTCATTATTGGATCACTTGGATCTGTTCATCGCAAGGCATTAGGCGTGTTGCTGAATTTAGAAATCAAAAAGTTGCCAGGAAAGGGATTACTTAAATGGTGCTCAACGTCAAATATTATTGCTGCAAAACAATTGTGGAATCTTAGATTTAGAAAGACCAATGTCTTGTTTACGAAAAGCCGAACTTCTCCTGTCGAGCCATTTTGATTTGATTATGAAACTTTAAGTTACATTGGACATTTAGCATTGTTTTTAGCTAACCCAGTTCAATAAGAATAACTATGTATCTATAAATTTGTCAAACAAAAATATTGAATATCAAAATACATTAAATCTATTTAAAAAGAAAAAAATCTAATAACGGGCGTATGATATTAAATAAATACAACTATCTAATCTAAAAACACTCTTAGGTAAAATGGCAGGGATAGCATTAAAAGGTCAGTGCGACCTTGTTTCCATAATAGTCCCTCCAAAGGTGTCAATGAAAGAAAAGTTTTAATAGAAGAAAAGAATATTCTAGTAGATGTTGAAATACTTCTAATTTCAAGCTATTATGGATTGAAATGATACCAAATCGGGAGTAAGAGAGCGTGTGCGGTGTTAATAATACACATATTCTCATATTTGGAGGACTGGGACCCATATTTTTTTGGGGGACTGGGACGCATATTCCAGTTGTGGAATCTTAGATTTAGAAACATGTTTCATTAAGATGTTTCATACATCAATATAAATTCGATACGAAACAAGTTTGAAAATTTTATTGATTTTATTGACAAGAAAGTAGACGTCTTGGTCTGAAACTAAATTAGACAGCAATTTTTCCAAGGCTCAGTTTCAGATACCGGGTTTTGCACCCCCATACCGCCTTGATGTTTCTGGGAATTCGGGAGGATTATTAGTGTTTGTTAATGAACAAATTCCTTCAAAGGAACTTAAAAAGATAAAGCTACCAATGGGATTACAGGCTATCCCAATTGAGCTCAATCTGAGAAAGTGCAAGTGGCTGTTACTCCCAATATACCGACTGCCGTTGCAGAATGAGAATCAATTTGTAAGTCAAATACAGCGTATTATTGATGGCTATATTAAAACGATACCAAATTCATTAATATTCGGTGATTTTAACCTAGATACTTCTAATGCTAAACTGTCCTCACTTATTGAAAATAATGGCCTTTACAGCATGATAAAAACCCCGACGTGTTTTTAATCACAGGAAGGCAGATGCATCGACCTGATGCTCACAAATATGAAACACCATTTCTTCGCAACCCAGACATTCGAGACTGGCTTCAGTGATTTTCATCATATGATTTATACCATCCTTAAAACACAGTATGTTAAATTACCCCCGCAAAAGGTTAAATATAGAGATTAGGCGCGTGTGGCGGAGCGTAGTGCAGAGGCGCGAAAAGACATTTTGCAAACCGTCGACAGGAAAGGCGCCATGTTTGTCGTGGAAGGGGAATCGAGCTCCGTTACTGGCTGTATTTCGCAGGAATAGCAAGGTTAGGATACGACAGAGAAGAACTAAAGTGAGTATTCATTACATATTAATTGCAAACTGAATTAATTACGTCGGCCAAATCACTACGAGAATACCCCAGCTTAGGCCCAATCCACTCAGTTCGTATCCTATGGCTCATAGTGAAACCCTCAAAAGTAAACTTAGCACAAGCTGCTCTTTCAGAAAATGTATTGGTGTCATGTTTCTCCTCGTACTTTCGGGGATATTCTTGATTAAAGTTAAATTTGACTCTCTGTAGAAGACAGCAAATCTGACAAGTTGTCTGAAGGAAATTATTGCTGCAGTAAAAGTATACTTGATCAAGAATTTTCATCTTTTTTTCAATAAACAATGACTATCTGCGTCTTGGCAATGGCGATCAAACGCTCTGCAATTCACTTTTCTAGCCGAAAAACGGTTATCTGCATTCTTTGCCACTAAAAAGCAGGGTGTAACATTTTGAAAGATTTTGTTCAATGTTCGCCGATTCAAATATCTATAACTCTATGATAACACAAGATAAATGAAAATTTCTAAAGCCCAGTTGTTCTGCTTCCTAAAACTGCATAACAAATAACAATTAGCGTTTTTGAGAACTTCCAGATTTTCGAATGTCTGCCTCTAGCCTACTCTGCACCCGGTACAAATTCTAATTACTACACTACAGGGACGATACCACAAGCGAAAAGATAATGACTACTTCATGGCCAATATGCAAAAGACATGCAATATTAAACTAACATACAACTACACTACTCACGATTTAACAGCAACTGGAAACTGTGCTACATTAGATGCCTGGTCAGGGTTTCAAAAAGAATATGTAATCACGAGCGTAACTCGTTCGTGACGTGGAAGATGGTTTAAGCGCCTGACATCTAATGTGAAACAGAATTACATGGACAAGGAACATTTAAGTTAAAGGACTTGGTAATAAATAGCGTTGCAAAAGATTTTAATCAAGCCAACCAGCTTTTGGATAAACCGAAAAGTCAATTCGAACATATTTCTGTTCAAGTCGTTAGAAAGGTCTAGATCACCACACAGGAAGCCCAGGCAGATAGGTAACTGAACAATGATAAATTTAAAATCTTAAAATCGTTAATTGTATACTACCTTTGTGTGCTATTTGCTGCACTTCTCCACGGCTGTGTTGTATCTCATTGACTGCTGCACTGCACTGCACTGCATAATTGTTCGAATGCGAGAGTTCGATACAAAATAACTTGCTGGTAGTATTCCAATAGGAAGAATAATAGTTCCTTCCTTCTATTAGAATACCAACAAGTTATTTTGCATCGAACTCTCGCATTCGAACAATTATGCAGTGCAGTGCAGCAGTCAATGAGATACAACACAGCCGTGGAGCAGTGCAGCAAATAACACACAAGGTAGTATACAATTAAAGATTTTAAGATTGTAGACTTATCATTGTTCAGTTGCCTAACTGCCTGGGCTTCCTGTGGATCACCATAAAATAAAAGCTGCGTCAAAGAATCATTTGAAAGCAGAAAAAACCCAATCCATTATTATCCAATGAGAATGAATTGGTGACGCCGTAAGAAAATTCTCTTCCTAAGCTGTTTCAGAGAATGACGTAACGAAAGTTATGAAGAAAACGAAGACATCGCATGGCTCGGTTGTTATGGTATCGCAAGCAATATTATAAAGTTTGATTTGTCTCTAATCTCTGATTCATTATGCGATCTTTTTTATGTGCCTTATTTCTCTGGAAAATTTCCTACAGATTGGAAAATAGCACGTGTTGCCCCCCAGTTTACAAGAGCGGAGCGAGAGATGACTGTTCCACCCAGGAAGATATATCTATATCTCCCTGGTTCCAACTATCGACCGATTTCTGTGTTGCGTGTATTGTTTCGTGCATTCGAAAAAGTAGTATATAATCAACCGTATGACTACTTACAGAGTAATAGGCTCATATACAAGCATCAGTCTGGTTTTTGATCTCTACACTCTTTTGTTTGTTTGTCAACTTATTTTACATCGAATATATACATCTAGCTTACTATGTACAAATATGCAATGTAAACTAATCTAAATCGATGAATTACACTCAGTCTTCACCAGCCTTATGGCTAGTACGAATGACTGGTATTTGAATATAGGTAGGGGCAAGTACACTGATTTGATTTTCATTGACCTAAGAAGGGCATTTGATACAGTAAATCATGATATCCTACTAAGGAAACTTGAGAAATACGGCATAAGTGGACTGGAGTTTGATTGGTTTACTGCCTGCTTGCAAGAGAGAAGGCAATTCTGCAAGGTAAATTCCACCTTCTCTAGCATTAACGATATAAGTTTTGGTGTCCCCCAGGGCTCCTGTCTTGGCCAACTTCTGTTCCTTATTTACATAGATGATCTACCATTCTGCCTACACGAAGGAAAGGTCATGTACTATGTACGGTGATCATACTGCAATTTCGCACTCCTCGAGATGCCTTTCTAAACTGCAGGGTGATCTAAACCAGGATCCTCTGAATTTACAGAACTACCTAGATGGCAATAAATTGTCTCTAAACGTCGTAAAAACAGTCTTGGAGAAGTCGAGCCTAGTCAATATGAGGACTGAAACTAGGTATCTGGAAGTTCAAACTGATGACAAACTTCAAGGGGATGGCCATATTGAACAAGTTAAGGCTGAAGCACTACTAGCTCTCTGTCTTATTAAGCATACCACGAAATTTCTTTCATCAGGGGATCTGCATAAAATGTCTTGAGGAATTTTGGAGCCACATGTCAGTTATTGCTGCTCGGATTGGGGTTCTTGTAGTGAAACTAAACTTAACTCTCTCCAAAACATGCAGAATCAAGTTGGAAGAATAACTACAAATAGTCCTTACGATGCTTCTGCTGTCCCTCTGCTCCAAATCTTGGCTGGCCTTCAATCAAAGATCTTGCCAGAAAAACATTAACGCTCACCTACATTAATTTCCAAAACTTTCGGACGTTTTAATTTTCGGAAAATGAGTAGTCCAAAAATATAATTGTCCGAAAATTTAAGTGTCCGAATTTCTTAGGGGTCCGAAAATTTAATTGTCCAAAAAGTAAAGTGTCTGAATTTTTTAATGGTCCGAAAATAATTGACTGGTAAACAACAATGACAAAAAAAGTTCTTTGGATAAGAAATGAAATTCTATTGTTGTAATGGAGGAACGTTGGAAATCTCGATGAAGGATAGGCAATGTCTCAATGAAACAAAAACATAATAATTTTTAGTGAACTTGAAGATTGTGACGGATCTTATGAAACTGATTTGAAATCCTGGAGTGCTGAAATTCTGATCATTTAGGAAACTCTCAGCACTGACTCAAGTTCTAAGTTCCTAATAAAAGACGTATATTTGATCTCTATTATTGTTGTTACTCTCATTATCGTTGATGTTATTGTTGTTACATGAGGGACAAGTCTTTTTGCCCCAACTTTAATTCATGATTATCCTTATGATGCTTGCATTTTACACTTGATTACTATGCTAGTTTCCATTTTGAGACATAGAGTGAAGAAATTCAACTATATCTGGTGTATGATTTGCCTACTCATTATCACATCGTATTAGTCCGAAATTTTATTCACCTGTTTGAAAATGTCGGAACTTTTGTCCGAAATTGTCCGAAATCGATAATAATTTCGTCCGAAAATTTTTGTCCGAAAATTAAACGTCTGAAAATTTTGGAAATTAATGTATAAAGCATTGAACTAACATGCTACTCAATATTTAAGGGAACTTTTCACTAAATTCTCATTCTCAGGGGGAACTTATCGCAATCTTCGCACTCCCGAAAAAAACTTGCAGATGCCTCTTTTAAGAACATGCGCAGGCCCAAAATTTTCTTATCATGGAGCAAAACTATCGAATGAGCTGAATAAAGACACTAAATTGGCACGAAGTACATTTACTTTCATATTTAGTTCTGTTATGCTCATTTGCATTTATCTTAGTTGTACATTGTAATTCTCTTTAATTTAGGCTTTTCTGCTTTTGCACAAGTCAATTTGTAAAATGGTTATCTATTACTGAAATCTGTAGCCTGTATAAATATTTCTGGGCGGCAAAGTAAAACATTAAAACAGTTATATAAACTCGAGAAAAACACATTCGTTAAAGGTTTCTGCGATGGCCTTCACCAGGAATAACCTGGGATCTTCATTTCAAAAGACTCTCCGAAATCTACTGCGCCACTCGAGCGGAATGAAATCTCGGAGAAATCTGCATTCATTAAGATCCCAGGTCTTAACCAAGACGGAAGCCATTTTTTGGTTCTTCGTGTTTCGGCTTAAAGCCTTCATCAGAGCTATGTAAACGTAAATTATTGAATCATTCGGCATTAGATACAACAAGAAAACCGCTTCTCTTTGATAAATTGTCATCACACAATTCAACATCACAGTAAAATATATGCTAGAGGAGCCAAAAAATGTTCCCTTGCATGAGACAAATGATCAGATCTTTGTTACTCATGATGAAACAGGATGATTTTCTTAGCACTCGTTAAATTACTTTAAGTTATTCGGTACTTCACCAAAATCAAATTACTATCCAAAATACAAAACTAGATCAGAATTAGCGAAAAATAACTTGAAAAATCAACGGCAGCTGACTGCTATAATAAGGAGAAACGAGATCAAACCAAATTGCGATGCTTAACGTTGTTTACGTTTATGCCCTCTCAGTATAACAGTTTCTAATCCAGTGCCAAACAGGTATTGACAGTCTTAAGGTAACTCTGCTTTCCACTCCAGCGAAAAGCGAGAAGCCGTTTCGCAAAACCACTTACCTCAGAAAACATTTAACTTCTAAATGACAAGCAGTAAACGGGTGTTGTTTTGCAGAATCTGGCGATTGAAAGATTTATAAATCGCAATGCTTCCGTCAACGTTGGCTTCACAAATCATGGTTGGCTTCGGAAGGGCCGTTAAACTAGGGGTCACATGCCTGGATGAGGCAAGCACAGTGAGACTAAATTGGCCTTCAGTGTCTAGAAATCCTGACAAGCCCACTCAAACGAATAGAAAAACAAAAACAAAACAAAAATGGTTCAGATCTTTTCGCTGATCTCAGAAAAGTGGATTATCTCCTACAATACTCCAAAAATTTTAACTTTTTTCGCTTCATATTCAGCTAGGTAGTCGATCTACGACTTTGCCAATTCTGATTGCAAAAGCTTTGCTAGATGTCTTGCAATCGATTCTCATATTTGTTTATTTTTCGATATCGAAGGGGGAAAGCGATGGTCACAAATAAGCACATAAGGAGCTGACCGCCTTTGAAAAACTTTAGTTTTAAATCTATGTTTATTGTGGACTCTAAAAGAAATCCATACTTTTTCAATGTTGATCGAAGTCTAGGAAGACACTAAAAGCATGTTTTTGTGAAGTTGTCGGTAAAGGCTGGTTTTCATGTGTCGCATTTCATTGCATTTCATCGCCTTCCATCGGATTTCTGGGTCTACGATAAATTAGGATTAATTCCGATATATGAACAGCAACAAAAACATAATATCCAAATTCACCCTAATTCGTCACAATTGATCCCAGCGAATCAAAAACGTATGTTTTCTACGATAAAATAAGACCAATGCCGATGAATTATGATTCTCGATTTTCATATTATTTGACAATCGCAATCATCTACCTCCTATAAATTAAGAAGAAATGCGATGAAATGGGATGAAATGTGACAAAATGAAAACCACCATTAATAGTCAGTAACTTTTAATCACAAGATGCAACGACGATGTAACAAGCGCACAAAGGTTGTATATTGAAACTTGCATACAGTATTCCCAGCAGATCACTGTTTGCCAATGGAAACAGTTCTGAAAGCTATTTCAAACCAGAGATTTTGCAAGCGTTCTTCATGGCATGGTAATCTGTTGACCAAAGTTTCTCCCTTTCGCTTTCAAAAGTAGACAGAAATATAAAATTCGTTTGCAGGAAGTCTAGCCTAGCCTTTTCAATCAGACTTAGCAAGATTGTAGATCAACTGCCACTCTAAAGATGGAGCGAAAAAGAAACAAAAGAATTTTTCCAGACGTTTTGGAGATTAATTCCCTTTTCTGAAATCAACAAAAGATCAGAAATTAAATTTGCGAAGGCAGCGTTAACGGAAACGTTGCGATTTATACAAATTTCAGAGGAGGGTGGTTTTGCGAAACGGAATCTCGCTGTGCACTAGAGTTGAAAGCAGAGTTGCCTTCAAAATGAGTCGACGAGGAATGTAAATAGGAAGAAAACTATGAAGAAACTGCAAAGAGAATCTGCCAAGAGACCAAGGAGCTTTTTCAACGCAAATTGCTCTAAAAATAGACAGTTAAAATAGCTTCTAAGGATACATTTTGAGGTTACCTTGTATTTTCTATCATTTGAGACCATTTTCAACAAAACCTGTAATGTAATTAATAAACAGAAGTATTCTTGCGAGGAAGCAAGAAATTTGCCAGTTCTACTTTGTCTTTGGTTTCTAGCAAGGAATCCAATTACTAGAACCATTTTTAGATTCCATAGAAATTCATTCATCAAACGCAATTCATCTTGTTGAATGCCCCCCTCCCATCTTTCTCGTACTCGTTATGACGTGTCACTGTTATATCCTTTGTAATTTAAAAGCAAAATAGGAGAGGAGGCCAAAACTGTTCCCATGCCAAGACATCAGAAAACACCCCGTGTAGACTCCTTATAGTCTAAACGTCTGTCTTAGTAAGTTTTTACAGTTGGATAATTTAGGAAGGTAAAAATGGTTGAAATATACCAAGTGAGTTTGATTTTCAAGTAAAATACTATCGGAGAATAGCGTTCAAATTTCACTCAGCAATTTTGGAATCTTTAAAAAATAATTAATCTGTGATGAAAAGTTAGAGATTTATAACAATCATCCTACTGATAATGTGCTTAAATACTTTCCCTTCTTGATTTTGGATTCCACTATTGTGTGCGGCATTGTGCATTGCGGTGTTGCGAAAATCCTATCTTCTATTGTCCATTATTTGATTGGCATCGAAATGTTGGGAAATGATTATCTGTTTAATAAAGGTTCTCTAAACTGAAAATGGTTACTTAGCAATATCCTTCAATGACAAGTCTCAGCAATTCATGCAGTCAAATTTAAAGTTAACGGAACAAGCGGCAGATGACTGCAGCTACCCTACTACATAATTTCTGAAGCGAAGCAGTTGTTAAATGAATGTCCAATGAGAATAGTAAACAAAATCAACCATAACATCATAAAATATTTTAGAGCTGTTAATACAGCGTACCGGGTGACTTGGAAAATATCGATGATATTCAGCAATGTGCATGCTTACTTAGAGGTGTAGATCTATTCTTTAAAATCAGTCATGCAGTTTGACTTGAGTATTTAGAATATTCAAAGGTTGCTTCAGTTAGCATTTCGATTGCAATGCAGCAGTAGCTCCATTGAAATCGGTGCATAAATCAAAATTTTGCATCTTCCTGAACGCCGATACCTGTTTCTGTCACACGGCCGGTATCTAACATCTGCTTTTAAACATTGCTTTCAACAGAGTTTACATGGACGGCTAAAATCTCTCTACATTCATTCACGTACCACTACAATAAATATAGCTTTCTTGGCATTCTAACGATCTTCATTTCTAGGGTAGGAATTTTTGCAACAGTACATCTACGCTTACATAAATAGTCTTTTTCAAACATAGGCTCCAAATCTTTAAACCAGTGTGCAAAGTCGGATGTAAATCTATGACCTATTTATTTTAATTGAATGACCATCAAGAAACGTTAGTTCCTTACTGATAATGCTATCATTGGAAATTTCAGAAATCTTGAACACTTTCGCAGTTACAGAATACCTTAACCTTAACTCCAGTCCATTTCAGGATGTAACTTCATCAAATCTCTACGAGTGAGAGGCACTTTCTTAAAACCATACTGGAGACATAATGAAAATGGCTTTCTTGCAAATTAATTCAGGTTTCACCCAACAGTTAGAAATTACCATAGTTTGAAGTTTTTTCAAAATTTTCTTACTATTCAAAATTCATTTTTTCGTTTTTACCACTTAAAAAGAGGAAAACATTCTCATTGTAAAAATAATGAGGATTTCAGAAAGTTCGACGGTAGAATTATAGTGAAATATGTGAAGTATCGTTGAACTCATTCAGTGAAAAGAAAAAGGGCATAGAATTTACATTAACGCCTTTAAAGATTTGGAACCAATGCTATGCTTCGTTTCTGTTCCCTGTCTACTTGGTCAATGAATCAACCAAATATGTTATGAGATTCACCACCTGGTGGCTTTCTGTTCCTCGCTCTCTGTCCAATCACCTCTTCATTACCACCTCCAAAGAGACTGCTGCCACTACTCTGAGCAGGTTGCTTCTTTGCTGGAGCTGCTACACACAAACGTTTAAAGACATTAATAATAATAAGCACTTTATCAGTGTACAGTAAGATCAGCAACTGGAGAAACTCACTTACAAGCAAATTTTGGTTGATCTGGAGGTGCTTCTCACAACTTGTTGAAATGGAAAAGTCAGCATGGCATTTGTGGCAAAACAAAATAATTCGCGAAGACAGTTGTGTCTGCGATAAACATTTTCAGTGCAATTAGGTAATAGGTCCCTTATCAAAGCCCTCCTATCAATCATTATCAGCAATAGCTGCTACTACCCAATGCCCATGCTTAACAACAAGAAGACTTTCCACGGTCCACTAGACTACAGTATATCGGTGATTCATCGTCCAGGTTTGAAGGTCAAATTTGTAAAGACATTAATCGTTGTTACAGCACCCTTGATTCTTGGGTCATTTTCGTGTCTCATTGTAGTCTACCTTAAGTGCAAAGGGATGTCATACCTACCATTAACTTAAGTAATGTTGCGTATGAATTTACGTGCGAGTGCGATGCTCGCAATGTAGGCAGGACACCCCAAAGACTTGTTGACAGGATGAGACAACATGGGCTCCTAGCAACAAGGAAAAGTACCATGGCCTTTGTCAACCAAAACAAAAATGTAGAGCTGACCCGGGTAACAGGAAAGTGATTTTGCGATTGGTACTCATTTGCTGAATGCTTATGAGCGTGGGAGCAAATATTACGAGGATTGTTTCAAGATTTTGAGTGAGGCATGGTCAGCTTTCCATCTCAAGGTCTTAGAAGCGGTGTTTATCAAACTTCAAGATCCTTCCCTCTGCCGACACTAAAAGATTGTTTTCACATCGCTATTGTTTTGCTTTGACGCCAAAGGCTTTGCTCTTTGGTGGCCGTTGATTGAATTTAGCCAATCGGTGGCTTAAAGTTACGGCCATATCATTTTAAGTGTCTGGTGAGAAAGAAGATTGACTAAATGTAACTGATTGAAATTCTGAAGGGAAACAGCAGACTGTAACTAAATATTTGCATGTGGAGTGCATAAAGACAGGGAAACTGATTGGACTTCAGACAAGCTAAACGCAATCAGGAAAAATCACGATTTCGTGCACCTGATCTAACGTCAGAGTCCTTCGATAGATTCAAAGAAAACAGTCTTGTCTCGGTCTCTGACTGGCAATGCCTGTTCAATCTTGGTCACTACGTAGATTCTTAGACTTCTCTTTGAGGTTTCTTCTTCAAATCGGCAGATAACAACAAGCCAGATCAGCCTTGCTGTCTAAGAAAATCAATTCCTGTACGGTCTTTAGCAATTAAGAATAGTCATCGGAGTATTGCCAGGAAATCGAAGCTTCACAGTAACGGAGTACAAGAATTGTGTAAACAAAGAAGTGCCCTTTTTATTTCTGGAAAGTGCCCCCTTTTTCTTAAGAAAAAAGTGCCCTCGAAGTGTCGTGCCCCTCCAAGTTTGAGATGCTTCCTACGTCCATGAAAAAGACATTCCAAGTTTGACATCTAAAGTTAAGACAAATCTGATCATAAAATAAGACATTGATCAATCAATACTGAAAAAGTTGTAAGTGCTGTCAAGTAAATGCAGCAATGGTGCAATTTGTTCAAAAGATTGCATTGTTCTGCCTTACATAGGAACGAGTTAAACTCCTGAAGACCCTTTTCTCTAAGCAGATCAATGCAAATTAATAAATAAGCACGTAAGGCAAATTTCGAAAATACGCGACTTTATTAATGAAAATAATTCCTTGAAAATGTTAGATGCGTTGGTCATTGACTCCAGACGATTCTTCCTCTAACTTCCTCAGATTTTAGTCCTTAATGTCAGATTTTTCGCCGCACTCCACTATGTAAAAAAATGTCCTGGTCCCCCCTCCCAACCCGAAAGATGATAATCCTCGGCTCCCGAAATTTAAAGCATAGCCTCTTCGCCTACCCAACACATCGAGCACCCATGATCAAATGTCTGAAAAATGACTTTTGGAAACCGTCATGATATTTTGAAAGCGGTAAGAATCTATGACTGATTGTGTTGAGATCATTGAGAAGCTAGCTTCTAGGTTCTTCATAAGATTGGCAAAGCAGCAGGCAGGGCTGGAAATGATTTTTTAGTGCCTCCGATCGGGAAAAACGCATTGGTAGAGGGCCTCCAAAAACTGTTCTAAGAAATTCTGTTAAGTCCAGTACCACAATTTAAGTATGGAGCTGTTTAAGGCGTAAAATATCGATACTACATGCAAAGTAACAGAAATCTTGAACCATTGTGAAATATAAGTTTGAAAAGAAATGACGTTCGAGAATTTTGGAAATCTGAAATTCCTGTCTGAGGTGCAGATAGTGACAGATTTGCCAACGTCGATTATCCTTACTTGTTTACATGCACACTATCAAGCTACAAAATTTTGGCAGTTTTCAAACCTTTTGAAATTGCTGAAAAGGTCGAATGATGATACATGAATGGGATAGAAAACTGATATCAAATTGTAAAATAAAGACCAACAATCTCATCTGTCGCTTAAAAATAGTGCTTTCCATACTCTGACCGGCTAAATGAATGACAGAAAACTTTTTCCATTTAGAAGTCAGTTCTTCTGATTTTTCGAACGTTTAAGCTTTTGTGACTCACAAGGGATAAAGAAAAATATTACTGAACGGATGATAATGATTGAAAATGCAACAAAGTCAGTTTCAACAGTTTCTTACAATGCGCGAGAACTTATTAAAGAAATACGTTCCAGTCTTAAGGAAAAGTCTTTCCTCAAATCATTTCAAATGTCTATCAGTTTCTTGCTGTCTTGCAAAAACAAAAAGAATCTCTATAGATACAATGGTCTGGCAAAGTTTGGACAGTTAATACGATGTTGTTACGTAAAGCATTTTAGTGCAAGGGAATCTCATATGTTAAAAGCCAAAAACTTTGGAGGAATATATTACAACATATTTTCGAACAACACGTCTTCAATCTTTTTTCACCGCATTTCGGAAGTTTTTAAAGAAATTTTGGAAACCTAAATAACATATTTCAGTTTATTGTTGCTTCTTTCATACTAAAATTGTCCCACATTTATAGATCACTCTTCATTTTAGAGGTGTTTGGTCAGAAATTTCCACAAATGATTTCTTGTGTTACTGCATGATACAGGGTGTCCCAGAAAAATTGGGCCCCGTTTGCCTGAAGATTGCGACAAAACAACAAAAGATTCTCACTAACCTTTTCCATGATGTTGCTCTTCAGATGTTCAATTAAAGTTTGCCACTGTCCCCGTGAAAATCCGTTGAAAAATGATGGAGCTATGACTTTCAGAAGAACAAATTTGCCTGTTGACTGAATCCAGCGGTCGGCCATTTTATCTTACCATTTTGCAAAGATAAACAGCTTCATGGATGAACTGAAATAGCAGCTTCTAATGTCAGCTCTCACGAAAATTCCAATAATCATCAGAGAGTTCAACTATTTTGTACCCCACGATCTTTGATGGAATACAAAAATGAAGATAAGAATTCCCAAGGCAGTAAAACATCAAAGGTTTCGACAAAAATATATTTCAAACTAAATTTGTCGCCTTCCCTATATAGATTTCTTCCTTAATTTGTTACAAGCAATTGTTGATTTACTACCGAAGACAATGAACTAAAAGAAACAAGAGAGGCAAAAGATTTTGAACTGATCAATAAACTAAATAATTGGTTCAGACACTCCTCACACCTGCAAACAAAACGTGACTATATGTTTGTCATTACCGTTACGTTGTTTATTATCTTGGGGCCCTTGTCTTCGTTTTGACATTCAATCAAGGGTCGTGGGGTACGAAATAGCTGAACTCTCTGATGATTACTGAAACTTTCGCGAGAGCTATGAAATTGGAAGTTACTGTTTCAGCTCATCCATGAAGCTGTTTACCGTTGCAAAATAGTAAAACAAAATGGCCGACCGCTGGTTTCAGTCATCAGGTAAATTTGGCCTTCTAAACGTCATAGCTCCATCATTTTTCAACGGATTTTCACGGGGACAGTGGCAAACTTTAATTGAACATCTGAAGAGCAACATCAAGTAAAAGTATGGTGAGGACCTTTTGCCGCTTTGTCGCAATCTTCAGGCAAACGGGGCACAAATTTTCTGGGACACCCTGTATATTCTATGGAGATAACTACGAGTAGCGGATATCTAGTAAAAAGGCCTTACAGGAAAGATTGAAAAGTGTCTCCATTGTTTTCTAAGATTTCAGAACATGCCTCCGACCGGCGGTCACGCGGTCAGGCACTTTTTCCAGCCCTGGCAGCAGGCAATGTTCTGTGTCCTCAACATCATTGTTTGAAGAACACATTGGGTGAATTGCATGCCTAAATTTGTGAAAATCTAGATTTTTGGGACGGACTCTTAACGGTGCACTCTGGAGTACCGAATAAACGGGGGGGGGGGGTGAGAATAATGGTGGGGGGTTGGAAATGGTTCAACATAACGGTAATTGGGGGGTTGGAACAATCAGGGGGGGAAAGAAAATAGTCGTTTTCTTAGGTAAACATGTCTCTTATATATATTTATGTGAACAGTGATGTTACTAATACATTTACTTTTGAGTTCTGTTTCTGTTGAATGCACTTCTTGCGACTCTTTCTTGCGTTTATTCAGAAATTATGTTTACTATCATTTCATTTTTCCAGAAATTAATAAAAGGGGGGGGGTTGGAATAAGTGTAGCAGGAATACTGCCTACAAATATGTCATTTCCTTTAGCCTCCTTATCACGCTGATTTGATTGAATGAATGTCTTACTTTTCCTTCTTAGTCATGCGCAGTAGCTTAGATGTCAATCACCTTTTGTATTACATGTAACTATTGTTTTAGATTAAGTATAAATATTATTGACTCTTAAGTTTAGAGGGAGAGTTTTATGATGTGAATAATTACGAGAAACATCACAACTCGACTTCTCGCTTGTCATCTATGGAAAATTACAGGACAGATCCGAACATCTGTCACATAAGGGCGGGGGTGGGGGGGGGTTGCAAAATTTGTCAAAAATTAATAAGCGGGGGGGGGGGACGATTATTCGGTACTCCAGAGTAAGAATAGCTAAACCTTTGGGGTCATGAATCCCATATAATGGTTTTAAAGTAGGCCAAGTTAGAGCTAAAATTTTTTATCAAAGCCACAATTTTGCAATACATTCATGTTTTGGGAGTAAAACAACAGGTGCAACTGCAGCAAAGAAATTTTAAGACAATATTTTATTACCTGTGCTGTCATTTCCTCCACCAAATAAGTTCTGACTTGTAGCAGCAGCCGGTTGTTGCCTGGCTTGATTTACTACAATCAAAGGAAATAAAATGTTACTAACATCATTAACACAAGATGTATAGCAAACAATGTAGTTATGTCTATTCCTAATTAGCCTCACACCATAAGGACTCTCCATTTACACTTACGACTTCTCCAGTGAAATCAGGTTCAATCCTCTTTGCTTTATCAATTAAGAAAGAGTTGGCTAACAGCATTCCGCAAAATAACGAAATAGCAAAATAACGAAATAGTGGCCTAACCAAAACATTATGATTCTGAAATAAGACAAATATGGGCCCACATCATCAGAGGTCTTTGGGTATCAAACTGATGACAATATAGCTGAGTGTGGGCAACGCTGTGTTCATTTTGAACAGCAAAAAGGGCCAAACAGGAAAATTTTGCAAGATGTTGCAGGTCTTTCAGATCAGTCAACCTCTGTAATTGAAGTAGTACAGGTATTTGTCATAACCCCAAATATAAACCAAAATATTGTATTGCTGAGTATTGCAAAACTTGCTTATTTTTTCTAGGAACACAAGGGTACTCCCACTTAAGCTTGTTTTGCCTTATGATGCGTTAAATTTGATAGCGTGCAGACAAGGACATAGCTTAATGAAATTCTTTGAAAAATATGAATGAAGATTATTATCCTATCATATGGGGCAAATCACTTCCTTGAAGGGGGCATACGACTCTTTTCCCATTCAATTCTTTTCACAAAGAACCTCTTTTTCCTCACCTGCTGGATTGTCAGAGGATTTAATTGCCCTTGGGCACTGAGATGTTTATCCCTAAATTGCAGGGGTCTAAACTATTTTGTGCAAATTTTGGAAATGCTTCCACCCACCTCCCTGCTATCAAGAATGACTGCTCCCTAATTCATGAATTTTTTCTGGCAAACTTCCGGTTCTGGCCGATTTGCTATGTCTATTCCATATGCTTTATGCTTTATGCTTCAAGTTTTTTCCGACCCACGAAAGGTTCTTTGCCCCTTCTTACATTGAAGTGTAATTTCGGAACCTATGCGTATTTTTTACAAGAAGCTAAGAATTTGGCCCAGTACTGAATGTTTCTTAACATTATCGGGTTTTGAGTGCTCAGAGTTTCTCATGAATTTCTTAAATGCTCCATAAAACTCTTCCTGTTTACACCCTGATCCCCTGTGAACATTTTGAAACAATGTTTTTTAATCTTTTCCAATAATGTCTAGACATTATCAAAGTACCTTTCAAGTAATAAAATACAGAAAAGAGGTAAAAATAAAGTGAAATTTTGTTTGTCAAAACAAATAGTTTCCAAGTTGCATTTTCCCACTACTTGGAGCTCCTTAATTTCTGGCAATCTGAGAGTTGCGTCATAAACAGTTCATGTAAAAAATTGTGTGTCTGACATGAAAAACTTTTATCTTAAAGTTTCTAAAAATCTTTCCAGTTCAAACATTTCAAACAAATTAAAGAGGTGAGAAAACTTTTCATGATGACTGATCTGAAAGGACTGCAACCTCTTGCAAAATCTTGCAAAGTTTTCTTGTTTGGCCAACATTTTTTGCATTTCTCTGTTTCACAATCATAATATTTTAGGCCACTTTTTCGTTATTTCGCTATTTCACTGAATACAGTTAGTCCTAAGAGTCAAAGCAAGGAAGAATACACAATGTGTTGCTATATTACCTGGTGGTTTTGCTTCTTCTGCAGAACCTCCAAAGATTGAGAAGTTGCTCTTGCCACCAGGCGGAGCTAAAACCTTGGTTGCAGTGTGCTTATCAGCTTTATCTTCATGGGAACTAGTACTTGTTTGCCTTGCAGGTGCTGCTGTTGCAGGAGAACGTGAGGGATTCATATCATCAGGTCCTGCAAATACACTTGATTTGCTTCTCTCTTCTTGACATTTATTGACTGGTTTAGGAGCTTCTGGAGCAGACTCTGCAAAGACGTTTATGTGCGTTGCTCCACCTGGTGGTGCCATCACCCTTATGGAAACAAAAACAACCATCATCTAGATTTGTAATTACAAGGTTTTGGGCATCACTTTTGAGCATCTTGTTCACACTTCAAGGAAAACTTAAAAGGGAAGCCTATGAAATTGTGTAGCTGGAGCATCATATTTCAATGATTTCATATCAAGATACACAATATAGTTTAAAAGATTCCATTAACTTAGCATTGTCCATACAGTACCTACACCCTTCACTGTATGAGTCAAGTTAAATGATTGAAAGGGCACTGCTTTCTGGATATCATGGTAGGCAAGAGCCTTAACCCTATTTCACATGGGGGGGGGGCTTTTTTGCCCCTAAAGCAAACTTTGCCAAATTGCGCCAAAACAACACAGGATATGAAGACCAAGTCTTTGTGACTTTTGATCAAGTTTAGTAGGCAATTGAAATCTTAATATCTAATCATTCTAGGTTTGATCAAGTGACCACAATAGCACCATATTTGGAGAGTAGTTGACAAAAAAGCTTTAAACATTGGCCAGGTTTATAATGCGGACCTCGCGGACCTTCTTGAGAAACATGACTTTCTGGTCCCCGTTTTAGAATTTTCCCATAGAGCGAAACTCTAAAACGCGGAATTTAATTTTGCGGACTTTTCATAAGGTCCGCGAAAGTGTTTCCATGTTTTAGGATTTTGTTCTAGGGCGAAATTCTAAAATGCAGACCGTCATCTCGTGGACTTTTTTGTAGGTCCGTGATTGATATCAATACCCATATGAGATTCGTTGATAGCTGTAAGTCAAGAGGGTCATATGTTGCAGGTCATGACAGGATTATACTGTATCAAGAACACATTACATTGTTAGCTTTAATGGCAAGTTACAAATTAAAATTGTAACAAAGCGTTCATTTCTATTCGTTCAGAGTTTTCACGGTCTGAAAATTCTGAATTGTTCAATCCTCGGTCTGAATTCATCATTGACCAAACTGATGTTATCTTTTTCTTGCTCAGTTCTATCTAAATTTAGCTTTTTACTTGGTGGCTCACTCACTTTCGTCTTCCATCGTTTTTCAAGATAAACATCAATGACTCTTTTAAGGATATCATTGCACGCCTTTTGCAACCAATTTTTGTCATCCACTGAAATCATAAGCACCAAGTCCATCCTTCTATGTTTCATGGACAGCCATCTATCTACCAAATTGTTTATCTGCACGCTGAACCCTCTTTCAACAGTAGAGTTCAACCCACTCATAGATATCAAAATTTCTGAAAGGGTGCAGACGTTGGAAAACTCATGCCTCTCGAATGCCAGAATTCTCTCCTAAAGGTTTCCTGCTTCAACGTCTGGCATCTGACCCTTGCATGATTTCTTGGCTTTCTCCAATCATTTGTTCCTCTGGTCAAATCAAAGGATCTCATGAACAGTGTCTCTTGGAAATGAGATGCAAAATGAGCTATGCCCTTGTTTTCATAATCTTTCTCGTTGCTCCAATTCTTTGGCTCAAAATGGTCTACTGGTCGTAAATTCCTACTCTGAAATCATTGAAGCAGTCACTAAGCAGGCTTGAAAGATTTTCTATCACCTTGGATTTTGATTTGCTTGCCTCTACTCTACTTTTGCTGTTTGAAGGAGTTTTGACTCGATAGTAAAACATAACCTGGTTGTTGGTGACCATATTTGTGCCATTGATGAAAACTCTTGCTGGTGCTTTTATACTCTCTTTGATCGTTGGGTCTTTCAGGATGACATCCTTCTTTTTTCGCATACTTAGCACCAGATAAAGTTTATGTACAATCGATCTCCATCTTTCAGACTTTTGAATCCTATCATGTCAGACTTCCCATAACTTTGGAAAGTCTTCAGTTCAACCTTGTTTCCTCTTGTTGTAGTCATGATTGATCGCAATAAGTGCTGATATCATGATCGCAAAATGTTGTAGCAAACCGTACTTTGATACAGGTTTTAATAGTGCAACATTTGTTTTCTTTCAATAAGGGGCAATCAAGTTCAAGTACCAGGTGTAAATTGTATTAATAAATATTTTCGGTGACTTTGATGTTCAATTATCGTTTTCCATTAAGATGTTGCTAATTCAGCTTATTGCTGTTTCCTGTTTTGGTGTGCAGGCTTCGCATTGTCCTTGCCATTTCCTTGGGTCTTTATCCTTCAGGTGGCGGGGAATGCATTTGTTGAGAAACTTCACACATTTTGACAACAGAACTAATGATTTTCTTCCAAAATTACAGAGCGATATTCGACACAATTTACTGTTTTGTGAGAGATCAAAAGCTCCTGTGGTTTCATTTATGCGAGTGCTGACGCAATCATTCATGTGAAA
Source organism: Aurelia sp. 4 Dawson et al 2005 (assembly GCA_964019985.1). Lineage (NCBI taxonomy): Eukaryota > Metazoa > Cnidaria > Scyphozoa > Semaeostomeae > Ulmaridae > Aurelia > Aurelia sp. 4 Dawson et al 2005. Next base: position 30,084,833 of record OZ026492.1, on the reverse strand, counting down.
CGAAAAGGCCCCTCTCTGACATATATGTAATGACCCTTCGTGAACGAAAAGGCCCCTCTCTGACATATATGTAATGACCCTTCCCTTCCTCTTATGTGCTGTGTTTTAATGAATAATGGCAAAGAATTAATTTCTCTATTTGGAAGCAAAGTTTACTCTAAAGGGTGCTGTTCAAGCTTCTAATCCTGAGTGTAATTAATATTGCATTTTCATTGACAGATCAAAATGGTTAGAAAAAATTGTTACATCGGGTGGGTCTGAAAAAATGGGGGGGGGGCATTTGGCAGACTGTGACATCGCATTTAGCCACCAGATTGTCATGAACTAAATTTTTCCGCACAGCCAAGAGTCTAACTTAGATCATAAACCTTCTCCCATCGAAATCGCTCATTTAATGTATTTTCAAAAAAATCTTTGCAACACCATGTATGGGAATCTTCAAAACTGATCAAATCTTTGCGGAGCCCCTTCCACATTTTAGCTTGGCAAGAGTTACAGGTACATGTGGTATTATCAGGGGCAAATGAAATAGTTAGGAGGTAGTATTTTCTCCCTCAGGATGTCTTATCATAACTTGCCTTGCTTGGAGAATTGGGAGAAGACGTTTGAAAAACGCTCTGTAAATCGCAATGGAACTTCATGCAGACAACACTTTTTCCTAAAGCCTAATTTACAGAGTTGTGCTGAAAGACCTAAAAGACAAGGGATTCAAACTCTGAGTCTTTGTCTGTCTTTTGGTTCTTTCTGAATAATATTAGCAACCTAAGCAACCTAGTGTGAACCAGGCTTCACTTTTCAGTATCCCCTGATAATACAATGTGTACCTGCAACTCTGGCAGCTGAAGGGGCTTGGTCAAAGATTTCATCAGTTTGGAAGACTCCCATACAAGGTCTTATGAAGAAAACAGAAAGCAAGAGTCTTATGAAGAAAACATTTGGAAAAAAGCAAGAGTTGTTCCTGTTTTCAAATCTGGAGACATTCATAATATCGATAACTATAGGCCAATATCAGTGCTATGTTGCCTTAGCAAAATAATTGAGAGAGTTACGTTCAACCGCATCTATTCGTTCCTGATAAAAGAAGGCCTGTTACACAAATTTCAGTCTGGATTCAGACATCTACACTCAACTACTACAGCTCTCCTGCATCTTATCAATACCATTTACACGGATATGGATAATAGTTCACTCACAGGAGCCCTCTTCCTGGACCTTCGAAAGGCATTTGATACTGTGAACCACACTATTATGCTTGTCAAAATTAAAGCTCTTAATCCCGATGAACAGTTACTGAATTGGTTCACATCATATCTTGAAAACAGAACACAAGTAGTAGATTTCGATGGCAAACATTCTAAGCCAGCTACCATAAAAACTGGCGTTCCCCAGGGCTCGATCCTCGGTCCACTGTTGTTTTTACTTCATGTAAATGACTTGCCTTCACTAATTGAATCTGAGACAATAATGTTTGCTGATGATACCACAGTGTTATCACATGGCTCCTCGCATCAAGTTGTTACATCTACTATCCAAAGGGATCTAAATAGTATTTGTTTGTACTCATCAAGGAATCATCTAGTGCCCCATCCAAAGAAAACGAAAGTTATTCTTTTCAGTAAGCCATCACAAGCTACACCTTTAGAGGAAAGATCACCTTTATCACTGAACAATGTTGGTATTGAATATGTAACAAGTTACAAGTGTCTCGGATTCACTCTAGATCAGCATTTGGACTATTCTTTACACCTAAAAGATATGTGCAGAAAGATCCATTACGGCTTCCAAATAATGAAACGTGTAAATGTGTACCTCCCCAGAGAAAGTCTGATCCTTCTTGCCAATTCCTTGGTCCTAAGCTATCTGGATTATTGCTCCCCTATCCTATATAATTTGAACTGCAGTCAGCTTGACATATTGCTGAAGCTCCAGAAACAATGTGCGCGCATCATTTTTGGCTATGATAGAAGAACTCATAGCAAGCCATTATTCATCCAACTTAACTGGCTACCATTGCACCAACGAATCGAATATAACATATGCCTCCTTCTCTACAAAGTCAACAATAATATAGCACCACCTTACTTGTCTGAAATGTTTGTGAAAACAGCTGAAGTTCATCAACATCGAACAAGAGCTGCTGTAAATAGTCACTTTTTCAAAATTAGAGGAACTGGACATACTTACCTAAAATCATTTAGATATTATGGAGCAAAAGTTTGGAATTTGTTACCAACTGAAATACGTCACACTGAGCCTATTGAGAACTTTAAGATAAAATGTAAAGCCTACTTTATGGACAAAAATTAAATCTGACTCTTATGTAAAATATGACTGGTCATTCCATTGAACTTTTATGCCAAAGAATTTTTTACTGTACACAATTTGATTAGGATTTTAGTTTTTTTTCCTTGTGAACCAGGCTGTAAACAAGTTTTTAACTTAGCCCTGTTATTCACGTTAAAGAATTTCATACAAACGTTTTTTAAAAAATGCATAAAATGACCGATTTTGATGGAGAATGGTTTATGACTTAAGTTAGACTCTTGGCTGCATGGAAAAAATTAGTTCACGATAATCGAGTGGCTCAATGCGACACCAGTCTGTCAAACGCCCCACGTTTTTTCTGACTCACCCAGTACATATTTGACAAACTACTGATGGAAGTAAGTTAAAATCACTGTATGGATAAAAGCTGTAAAACAAAGATTTAGGGATAACTGAGGAAAAGTGGATACATTCTAAGAAGACTCGTATAAATCCAGCTTTTTGTAATTTGAACTTTTCACTATCCCCAAGAGAATTTGAATCACATCTTGTTCAGTTCTTATCCTGACCATCTCCTGGGGCATCCCATGCATTTGCATTTGACAACAAGAAAGTTTTGCTTAAAAATCACAGGAATGTGAACTTTTTATATTCCCAGCACCGATGCATTTGGCAAAAGATTTGCCTGGCCCCCAGGCATTTGGGCACAAAGCTTTCATTGACCCCCAGATTGCCCAGGGAGGGAACTGGACAAGTCATTATACTGCACTGCGCAGAGTAATATGTATTCATATATGAGTATCTTTTTTGCCACATAATAAAAATTTACAAGTTATTATAGTACAAAAAACCATTTATGCATTACAATACTACCAAATAGGGTTTCACTAGGGTACCACTTTCTTCCATTTGATAATCGTATTTTAAAGTGCTATTCCCGAGATGCATTACTTTACATTTTGTCGCATTAAATCTTAGTTGCCACTTGTCAAATTACCAAACAGCATAGTCAATGCAAATTCATTGTGTTTATTCAAAACAAAATTGATAATTTATTTGGTGACACTAAGTACTTAATGGACACAGCAGATATGATCTCCAAAATCTGAGTACCAATGTGAATTAAGAGTAATGGGGATGTTCTGGAAAAACAGCATGTTACTGTTTTAAAAACATCAAACTCAACCTAGCTTTTGCTTTCTCTTTCATTACCTCAGGGCATGCTGGGTTTCATCCTTATCTAGCATGGCCTCCTATGTTTAAAAAACTTGCATGTTTTTTCAGGAGCATCTCCTCACACAACAACAGTTTAGAACCGTGGTGATCTGTAACAGGCTTCTAGCCTACATTACAGTATTTTGCTATGTTATGTTAATAGGCTAAAAAAGTAAAGGGAAAACACCCCCCCCCCCAATTACAGTGGCAGGGATAGCATTAAGGGATCAAGCTGACCTCATTTCCATAAATGCAATGGTCCCGTACCGTAAATATTGCCTAGGTAGCTCGTTTGTAACAAAGTGTGTGTAACAAACCCCAATTCTGTAAAAGTAGGACGGGGGTTAGAGTAGCGAAATGCCAATGGTAAGCGTTTCAATTCAGTCTCCGGTTGGACTCTTGAAGTTTGAAGAATTTGATTTGCTGATGTGGCTCGACTTAACGACTTCACAGCGAAGGGCTGTGTTTGTTTGAGAAATCTCTCCAAACTGCAGTTCGTTAAGTGGTGTGGTGGGTCCGCACGAGGCCATCAAACCTTGTGACTCATTGTGACTGAGAGGATCCTGTTGTTCCTGGTTCTATGTAGAAACGTACTTCAGAGATTACGCCTTCATAATTCGTACATTCACAAACATTTAGCAAACAACTGTTGCAGGCTTTCTAACGGGTGCCTAACCGCCGAACGATTGGGCCTAATTTGCCGTGAAATGCCCGGAGCAAATTATCAGACGGAGAGACATAAAACAGGATAAAACTTGAACTTACTTGGTAGCCGGCTTTTTGAGCTTGTTGATGCCATGATAATAACCATCATCCATGATTACCCAGCGCAGTCTCAATCGAAAGAATCACGCCTTACCTGATAGTTCTGTCCAAGATTCGTTTCAGATTTGTACTACCAGCTGCCTCCCCTGCCGCGCTTTTTTCTTATCAATCAAAGCCCACATCATAAAACACAGAGCATGAGAGGAAAAACAGAATATCAAAACGCGGAACGACGAGAGGAGCACGGGACACGGGGAACCAAATCTAACGGGAGCTGCCCGATAAAAAGTCAATTGTCAACCATCATTTTTGCCCCACTGAGGACAGATTTTTCCGGGAAAGGCTGATCTTTTAAACCTTTTCCAACACCCTGGATCTTGGATCGTAGGCTTGCAATGGAAACTGAAATAAAAAGGCTTAATCCCAAGAAGGCCACAACCTTCAAGAATATACCACCAAAGATTCTTAAAGGAGAACTGACACGCCAAAACTATTTTCTGCTGTCTGGTGTAGTTTTTAGCATGGATTACGAATCTGTTACTTTTTTGGAAAAATTCCATTTCGTTTTGGCTTTACAACGGTTTTTAGTTGTCAAATTTGAGGTCGAGTGAAGTTTGGTTTTGCCGAGGTGCACACGTTTCTTTGTGTTGTGAATTTGGGCACACGTTTCTTTGTGTTGTTAGTAACCAGAACAATATCAAATCAATATGTCTGAAAATCCTGAAGAAATTGAAAGCGTCGATACCACAGAACAGAGCAATTCCGACCCTGGAGCAGACAGTTCTTCGGCAACAAGCCCAGCACACGTGAATGGCCTAGGCCAAGATGGCGCCCACGAGAGGCCACACGAAGAGGAAGCAAAACAGAGTGCTCCAAAGCGACGGGGAAGGAAGCCCAAAGGTACCACAAACCATGATGTAACTGATACCAAACATGCTAAGAAAGATAAAGTCACCAACTGCACCACTGAAAAGTCAAAATCTAATGAAGCTACAATCGATGCAGACTTAGTGGGGATGAGGAAGATCACGAGTTACTTCCCAACAGTTTCAAGAGATAAAGTGCTGTTATCACTTAACAAGTACTGTTTTGATGATTGTTTACATGACAGAGCTGACGAGGAAGCAGGACCGATGCTTTCTTGTGACTTTTGTGGTGGCTGGTTCCATCTCTCGTGTTGTGGTCTGGATTTTGAGGATGCTGAAGACATCACTGTCTGGTTTTGCAGAAACTGCAGGACTAATGGCAAAGAGATGAAGACACTGAAACATGAAGTTCAAGAGCTAAGAGAACAGATTACCCATCTGAAAGAGATATTGGAAGACAGGCCCAACATGAAACCCAGAGTCACTGACAAGCCCATAGAGGAAGTAGCTGCTATCAACAGTGCAAAAGCCAGTGGGAAACAAACAACAAATGATGATAAAGATAGAATTATTGAGCAGCTGCGTAAGCAAAACTCAGACCAACAGGAGAGACTACAATCAATGCAAGAGTTTGTGCAGCAACTTCTTGATGAGAAGGAGACTGACTCTCAAAAATGGATTCCTGTCACAAGACGTAAGCAACCAAATAATAAAAGATCTGCAAACACAAACCAAACCAAATCTAAACCACATGATGACAACAGAAACAGCCAGTCAACACTCGTCATTGGAGATTCACACATCAAAAGATTGGACAATACCAAAATGCCTGGAGTTAAAGCCTGTGGTATTGGAGGATTAAAAAGTAATGAAGTAATGAGGAGGCATGCCAATACCTTGAAGGATAACCTTCCCAAATCAAAAGAAGTTATTCTGCATGTTGGAAGTAATGATGTCAAGGCAAAAAGCCCTCAGCAGATCCTCTCAAACATTGATCATGTCACAAAGGAGATTAAAGAGATCAATCCTAATGCAAGTATCACTATTTCTTCAACTTTCTTGCGAAAAGATGACACTACTTTGAATGGTAAAATTGTTGAATCTAACTCTCTACTTAAAAAATTTTGTCGCTCGCATGGCCACGATTTCCTAGACCATAGCAATATTTCTTTCAGGCATTTATGCAATGATGGATTGCATCTAAACCCAGCTGGCATTGAGCTCTTTACACGTAACATTTTGAATCATGTCCAGTCTGGGTAATAAGCTCCCTGAGGAAGATGATGCCTGTTTAAGAACTAAACATTCCTTTCCATCTACAGAGGATAATGTGTATTCACAGGGGTCTTATCAGCATATTGGATACAAAAAGGGCATGGCAATTGCATCCCTGAACATCAATGGTCTCCGTAGCCACCTTGATGAGGTTCAGTTTTTAATCAAGAATCTAGGGATACATGTTCTTGCCCTAAATGAAACTAAGCTTGATTCTGACTTTCCCAAAGAATTGTCTAGTGTGCCTGGTTACCAGCAAGAGCGTTTGGATAGAACGCGCAATGGTGGTGGTGTTTCTATCTATATTAGGGACTCGATTAAATACAAACGGCGTCTTGATGTCCCTAAAGATGACCTTGAACTCATTTGCATTGAGGTTCAACCACCCAAAAATAAGCCTTTTCTTGTCATTGTTTGGTACAGGCCCCCCAGTAGCCCTGTTTGCTCTTTCAATAGGCTAGAACATGTTCTCTCTTATTTGGACCAAGAGGGAAAAGAGATTATACTCGTGGGAGACACAAATTGTGATCTCACAAAAACTAAAGCTGATCAGCCCATGGTCAATGATGCGAAGCATTTATGCAACCTCTATGAGCTCTTCAGCTTGAAGCAGCTTATCGAGGAGCCAACAAGGGTTACTTTGAATACTTCCACCATCATTGACCATATTGCCACAACATGTGTCAGAAATATTGTAGATTCTGGGGTGCTCGAAGTCTCATTGAGTGATCATTACTTGGTGTACTGCATTCGAAAATTCAATGGTGCAGTAGAAAAAGGTCACAAAATGATCAAAACACGCAAAATGAAAAACTTCAATGAGGATGCATTTCTGGCTGATGTTTCTGGCATATGTTGGGAACATATGCTCACTGAAACAGATGATATAAACATTCTTGTCAACCACTGGTCTACTTTATTCTCCCTGATCATTGAGAAACATGCTCCAATGACTGAAATGCGTGTCTCTGAGAAATATTGCCCTTGGATTGACAGGAACCTTAAGGATTTAATTCGGACTAGAGATAAGCTAAAAAAAGCAGCAGTAAGCAGTAAATCCCCGCTTCTGTTAGGCTCATATAGGCAGGTCCGAAATAAAGTTAATTCCCTTAACATTCAACTGAAGGAGGAATACTACGCAAATAAGATCTCTGCATGTGAAGGCAACATGAAAGAAACTTGGAAGACAGTTAACGAGCTTCGCAATAAGAGATCCAAGTCTAGTAACATTGACTGCCTCAAAGATTCTGGTAGAGAAATTGTTCACAAAAATGGCATTTCTAATGCAATGAACAGTTTCTTTTGTTCGATAGGACAGGACCTTGCAGATAAAATTGATCCAGTCCCAAACCCCCTTCTATCAGGTGACTATGAAGTTAACAAAAATCAAGCTAAGTTCAGCTTCAAGACTATTGGAGTTCAAGAGATCAGGGCTGCATTTGCCAAGGTTAAGACTGCAAAGAGCTTTGGGACTGACAATATCTCTAGCTACTTTTTGAAGCTTGCTTTGCCGTTTATTGAAAATTCTCTGGCCTTCTTGTTCAACACTTCCATTGAAACAAGCCAGTTCCCAGACTCTTGGAAAGTAGCTAGAGTCACTCCTATCTATAAAGATGGAGATAGGACTGAAAAGTCTAATTATAGACCAATATCAGTCTTGCCTGTCATCTCAAGGCTCTTTGAAAAACTAGTTTTTGACCAGCTGTACCAGTATATGAAGGAAAATGGTATGTTTTCTGGTGACCAATCTGGTTTTTTGCGCCTATTTTCCACAGTAACTTGTTTGCTGAAAAATACTGATGACTGGTACAATGGCTTGGATCTTGGAAGGTTTGTGGGGTTGGTTTTCATTGATCTAAAAAAGGCCTTTGACACTGTAGACCACGAAATTCTCTGCCAAAAACTTGCCCATTATGGTATTCACCACAGGGAACTTTCCTGGTTTAAATCCTACCTTTCTGGTCGTAATCAGTTCTGCAGAATCAATGGCGTTGATTCGGAAATTGGGGACCTAGAAACTGGCGTGCCACAGGGCTCGTGTCTTGGACCCCTACTTTTCCTGATCTATATCAATGATCTCCCACAGGCCATCCAAGATTCTGTTGTGTCTATGTATGCTGATGATACCAGTCTGTGTTACCAATCCTCTGATATGACTCAGCTGAGTGAAGCTATCAATAATGATCTTAAAATATTAGACACTTGGCTACAAGGCAACAAACTTACCTTAAATGTTGCAAAAACGCATTCCATGCTTCTTTGTACTAAACAGAAACGCAAAATTCTTAAGAGTCAAAATGAAAGTATGGTTTTGAAAATTCGCGATAATGAACTTGAAGAAGTCCAAAATACCAAGTACCTTGGTGTACAGATTGACAGCTCTCTTGACTGGAAAGAGCAAATCAAAGCAGTTTCCACTAAAGTCTCCAGAGCTGTTGGCTTTTTGAAACATGCCAAGTCCTTTCTTCCAAAGGAAACCTTGAAGACTCTATACACAGGTATTGTGGAGCCCCACTTTCGATACTGTTGCTCTGTTTGGGGTTGTTGTGGTTCAATGGAACTTGACCAGTTGCAAAAACTTCAAAATCGTGCTGCAAGGGTCATAACCAATAGCAGTTTTGATGCCCCAAGCAGGCCACTTATCCAGGAGCTTGGATGGAAGACCATTGAGGAGCTTATAAATGGTGAAACTAAAACAATGGTTTTCAAATCCTTGCATGACTTGGCTCCGGAATACCTGCGTAGCCTCTTCACCCGTAATTCGCAATGCTCTGTCCATGCCCTCCGTAATACAGTGACGGACCTGAAGCTGCCTAGGAAAAACTCAGCAAATGGGCAAAAATGTTTTTCCTACAGAGGAGCAAAGCTATGGAACAGCCTCTCAGCTGAGTCAAAGCAGGCATCATCTCTAAATAGTTTTAAACTTTCTATTTAGAGCTGCTGTAAATCATTTTCTTTTATTGTAAATATTTTATTGTAATTAGGTTTTTAACATTATGGTTTTTTATAGTTGTAATTAGTTTCTTTTAGATTTAAGTGTATATTGTAATTAATGTTTTTATAGAGGGCCCCTTGTAAATCAACTCAGTTGAAGGGCAACCCTCAAATGAAATGAAATGAAATGAAATGAAATGAAACGAAAATTGCGCCGATCGCGTTCCGATCAATTCCGAGTTTGACCGAGAATTCACCGACGGACACTACGTCACAAATACCATGTTCATAATTCACACGACAAAACCACACAGTGAGCAGCGTTTGTTGGCAAGAAGAACGTGAAGTTCCTTTTTCCGTGGCGCTCTAAATAACCGTTAAAAGTATGGATTCTGATTCTGAAACAGAATTTGAATATCCTGACATTCAACCAGCTAATGTCATCCAGCCGTTTATGTTTGAGCCTCCCGCTCCTGAAGGAGCTGTCGCGGCTGATGGGCCTAACTCGTCGAGTGAAGAAGAAGATGATGATATCAACGTCGAAAGAATTGGAAATACTGACTGGTATGAAACTATTTTACGAACTATCGTTTCATCATACGCTTATTTAACTAATTCTATCGCAGAAGCGAGTTCTAGGACATTATTTCTGCATTTTTCTAGGTGTACTTGTGGTCACTGTGTTTCGATGACGAAGGGACGAGAAAGTGTTTGCTGCCAGGAAACAGCTACCATTCGAGAACGAGCGGGGCATTTAAACTGCATCACTCTACACGAAGGATTTGTTGCAGTGTGCCTGAACCGTTATGTGATAGAAACGGTCATTTATCAATATATCGACGAGGAAGAAGGAGGCTACATAGATGATAGACCAACTTTTGAGTAAGAAAATTTTGTTTAAAATTATTACTTTTTCATTGTATTCTTCATGACCACTGCACAGCTTTGCCAGGAAATTTCCCTTCCATAATGTCATTTTAAAATTGACCTCATTACCAAAATATGTTAAAACTGTCAACAATTTTCACTGAGCAATTAACCTGATTTCAATTTTCTATGAGGAGGCAAGGCAAGTAAAAATCTTAACCCAAGTCTCAGTCTCAAATCCAAACCTTGGAAAACCTTGGAAAAACAAGTACATACTGTAATCTAACGAGTTATACTGCATAAATGGATGAGAAGAACAATCTTTTATAATACTTTCTATGGTATACAGATTAATTGGAAACTACAAAACAAGGTGTCAACCACAAGGTGTCCACCACAAGTGCATGAAAGGAATCCAGTGTATCAAAACACTGTTGTCAGTAATTGAGCATATTTCTTTCATAATTTCAGACTATTTCGACATTTGGCATACAGACAGTTTGTGCGTTGGATATGGAACAGGCTAGGTCACCATGTGAGAAAAGTGCTTCCCTCATGTGTTGTAAACAAGATCCGTGGTCAGTTTCCTTCAGAAGCATTTACTGGCTTTAAACTGGCAGGTGTAGATCATTGATCTTAAATAGGTAAGGACTAAAATTTGCATATCATCTTAATTGTAAACTGTAACATGCTATGTGGCTCAGAAAAAAACTCAAAAAAAGTTTCTATCTACATTACATTAAGCGTCATTTTCTGATAGTACGTTTTGATGCAATTTTTCTCCTCTTTTGTAACAAATTATCCCCTGCCATAGCTGAAGCTGTTCTTTTTTTTCCACGAGATTTTTTCTCTGGTTGCACTTGCAATGCCCCTTCCATTGTACTGCCTTCACTTGGAGCTGGTGTGCCTATGTCTGATGAAAATCGGCCTCTGTGTTTTTTGACAAGATCAGATTTTGCTTCCTTCTCATGTGCAGATGACAGTGGGCTTGGGACTTCCATTTCAGATAACCCAGCTTTTGCCTTTTCATATGAAGGATACTTATGCCACCTTGCTATTGCTCCTTTCACCAACTTTGTAACATACCCTTAAAACAAACAAGTATCTCAAATAGAAGCAATATATGTGCGCATTCTCCAAAAAATATCCCTATTTTGTGTTCTATGTCAAGTCCATGGCAAAGGCTTATGCTTGCAATGAAAGTCATTCAACACTAAGAAAGAATTTGATTTCAATATTATATTTTCTTCTACACCTTCATCAGACTATGGTATTTAAATAAAAAGAAGGTCAGCTCTCCCACTTGAGGTAAACCAAATCAATATCTTCCATGTTGACATGATTATTTCCAGCAGTCGCTGCCTGAAAGAGAATCTCCAAAGCATTCATCACCAGATTTGATTTGAAGTTAAACTTACTATATGTACTCTTAGATTTGATTGGCTTCACAACACCAGAGTTCTTGTATTTCAAATAAGAAACTCGCCATCTTTTTTCACCATCTTTTGTTTCCAACTGAGGCTTGTCGGAATTCTCATTAAAATGAATTGCTGCCAGCAATACTCTGCAAAAATAGGTTTTGATTAATTTCCTCTGATCTATTTTGTCCTGTTAGCACCACTTAATTTCTATTTAATTGTATTATGTAAGCCTTTAGTTGCTCAGTAGTAGCTCTCTGAGAATGCTTTTGTTTTGTTGGCTAATAATTATGAAATCTTCAAAGGCAAGCTTGGAGAACATTTGGAGTAATTCTGAAGGGAAAATGCTCAATGAAGCCATAAACAAAGATGTCCTCCATTAATCATATAGTTTATTTTCACTGGAGCAAAATCATCTCTGTGACCTTGAGTTTTTTAGATAGAGCAAATAAGCACACACTTGTGGTATGCACAATTTACGTAAAATTGACTAAGGTTTGTTTACACCCATTTCAAGTCATACCACCAGTCTCTTGATAAAACTTCTTTTGATTTCTCTAACATATTTTGTGCCATGTGAAATTGTGCTGTGAATGCAAAATGTAGAGTGATATTAAGACTTCCCAAGAGTATGGTCACATGACTTGAAATGGGTAAAACAAACCTTAGCCGATTAGGTCCAGAGCTCTCCTCTTATCTTCTTACTTCCTGGATCAATTGGTTTCTATCAAATTATTTTAATTCATCATGAGGACATATTTGAAAATTTAAAAACAAAATATGGTTCTGTGTGGATTTTGTAATAAAATGACATTTCATTTTCACAGCCTTTGAAACCCAAACAAGGAAATATCTTACCTAGCAGCCATAGGCAGAAAATGAAAGTGTGTGTGCTTTGGAGCAAAGTACAGCACAATGTTGTGAAATGACTCCAAATAGCTGGTTTGTTCTTTAGGGGACAGCTTCATGATATCATTCACAAGAAATGCTTTTGTTAGCTTGTCTTTCAGCTCTTTGTATCCTTTGCTGCCTACAATGTATAGTTTATAGAAAAAAACTGGTGGTTATTTTGATAAAACACAATTCAGTAAAAATCAGGCATTAAAGGAAAAAATTGAAAGTCTCAAGGTTGTTGTTTTCTTTCTTGCCTGTTCCTTTGGTGAGTTTTCTTTCAGTGGCGGTGCTGCGGGGAGGGGGGACTGGGGGGACTCATCGCCCACTTCCCAAAAGTTGGCAAAATTGTCAAAGAAAAATGGCATAAAAATAGTTGGGCATACCTTTAGATGGAAAAATTATGTCAAAAGCCCCCCATTTCTTTCAAATTTTTCAGAGCTGGGGCCACCACTGTTTTCTTTTCTTTCCTGACCAGTTTCAAATAAAATAGATAAAAACATGTAATGCAATATCAGCAATGTTTGTGGAAACAGTACCGTACCTTTTTTTAGCCAGTCTCGCTCTAGGGCTCCATGCGGACATTTTTTGTAGAGGGTGGCTTCATGCTCATGAACATTGATTATATGGTTAAACAATGACAGCCATTTCTCTTTGATGAGTTGCTCATTATCATTACTTGTACTGGCACACCAATGTAAATGATTTTTTATTGCTTGTACCCAATTGAGGACTTCCTTTGTTTTCTTGATCTTGCCTATTTTTTCAACCTTTTTTCCAATTGCTGTAAAATGAAGAGCAGATGGAAAGAAAATTGTAATGAAAGCTTATTCCCCATTGTCACTCTGACAGTTGCAGACAGGGCAATATACAGTATGTCAAATCCATTGTGGTTTTTGCATTTAAAGGGAATCTAAAAGGTGCTGTTTATACGGAGAAGAGCCAGCCCTCCTAGGTGGGCTAGCCCTCCTTGCCAAGATCTCACCTTCAGGTCTAATCCTTCACAAAATTCTTTTTTGTTTAAATGAGAGGACAGCTAGCCCATCTAGGCGAGATCTCACTATCAGTACAGGAGGAGGGCTGGAAATTTCCCACTATAAACGCAATCAAGAGGGCTAGCCCTCCTGTGCAGGCTAGTGAAAACAATTGAATTGATGTAGAACAATAAGATTAGAATTGTTGGCCCCAACATGTCTAGCCCTGCTAAGCTCTACATGTAAACGCAAAATATAATCCAGCCTTCTTAGTAGGGGAGGGCTGGCCCTCCTCACAACCTTCATACATTTAGACTACAAATCTCCGGCAACTTGTGGTCAAATTCTAGTCAATCAAATCAGTATATTTCTGGTTGATGCAGGTCAGCTACCCATATTGTGTGGAATTTGTCACTGTGTTGTCTCTTTTAATTTGGAGGCTTGCACACTTAAAGTCTGTTTAACTTAATTGTTTTATGCAATTATTTGTAAATGAAATATTTTTAGAAAATATTATTTGGTTTTGACTGGCATTACTAAACTGTATATATGGAATCAGCCAAAATGAAAGGGCTGAAGAAAAAAAAACAAATAGACCCAATGCAAAAATAAATATACAGACATTGAAAATTTTCTTTCAGAAGACAAGATCTTCCAATAAATTATTCATCAGCTTGTTTGTTCAACCTCTGCTGAATGCTTACATCAACAATTATTTGTGGATGAATATTTCATAAACTCACATTTTGCAACATGGAATGCATCAAAACGGTGTTTCTTGTTGGAATGCTTCTCACGCATGTACTTTTTCACACCACCATGCCTATCCGTCACCAGCATATCAAAATTGATTCCATGTTGCTCAATGTCTGTGATTGCACGTTTCAAACCATTCAGTTCAAGTTTGCTTGAGCCCCCAACTTCATTGCTCTGAAGACAAACAAGTGAGTGGCCGAGTGGCTTATACAGTCTTCGTCAGGTGACTGAAGTTAAGCTTGGTCGAGTGAGGTCAGATTTCGGATGGGTGACCACTGAGGCCTGACCTCGCAACTCACCTCGCCGTCCTTCGGAAGGGACGTTAAACTAGGGGTCCCGTGCCTGGATGCGGCATGCACAGTGGGCCTAAATTAGCTTTCAGTAGCTAGAAATCCTGACAAGCCCACTCAAAATAAATTGAAAACAAAACAAAACAAAGTACTACTGTATTTACTGTTTGTAAATTATTGGAAGAAGTCAATTTATTTTGGGGAGTACGGAGACATTTTGCTGGAAAAGAACAAATGGGAAATTGAAAAAGCCACCAGAGTTACTACTGTATGATCTCTGCAAAATGGCTCAAGTACCTGTTAGTTACCAGAATAGCAAGGGAGAGTCTAGCTAGATTTCTGCTATTTCATGCTGAAGGCATCACGGTGTGGTTGCATAAAGGAAAGTGTGGAAACTGCTCCAACAAGTTTAGCTTTTAGCCTGTTTTTACTTGTTTAATTACTACGCTATGGATCTATATTTTGGTTTAGGCCTAATTTGGTTTCAGATATTCTGAAATTGTACTGTCCTTGAAAAGGACCCTGGCTGACATAAGCTCTGTAAGGTCAAACACCATTGGTGGATGCTACGGTAGGTAGAGACATAACAGTCTTGGCAATAACGTTTGGAGGGTTAGAGAGGGGTTCTTTGTTCAAACATGTGAAGTGAATATCTGACAAACCTGAATTGTTTGAACACTGATAATTTTTTTTGAAGACAAGTCCATTAATGAGTAGCTGCCATATTTTGCTGTAAAACCAGGCGAATCCATTCGTGCATCACCACCTAACACTTTAATATCTGCAATGTTATCCTGTATTAATTGAGTCCTTTCTTTTTCCCAGTGCTCAAAGACGGATGGAACCAAATAATAACGCTGTATTCTGTTGAATGTTCTTTCTGAGATTTGAGGAATCCGTAAATTATGGAAGAACAAGTATATTTTGGCTGGCTGACAACCAGAAAAAAGAGTACTTGCAGCGACAAGGAAGTTGCCCAGTGGCATGTCACCAAGAAAGTGTTGGCTGTTCCAGATCCTTTTATGCCCATTAATGCAAGTTGCATGTACCCTAAGCAGGGTTCCACAAATCACTTTCTTGAGGTTGTAGCAAGGTGCAAGACTAATTAGGCACACTGCAAAAAGTTGCATGAGACAGCTTTCAAAGACTATGAACTTCCTCTCTTCATGGGACTCTGGTTGCCCCTCATCATTAGAATCTGTGAAGGCACTTGACAATTCCTCTTCTGAAACATCATGTCGCCATTCAGGACTGTCTGATCTAAAGTCCTCATGATCCGACTCTTCATCAAGGGTCTGACATGTTACAGCCTTGTGCTTGTTTTTTTGTAAAATTTGCGTTTGAATTCCTGAAAAGCAAATGAATAGTGAATGTTGAACACAAGTATTAGAGAATCTGATGCCCCATGTAAACGTTTTATTGGAAATGAAAAGTACTGGAAAAGTCTGGAAAAATGAGAATGTTTTTAATCAATGCTCTAACGAAATACACCATGCAATGCGGTATATGTGTTTCATGGAATTATTTTTTAAGAAAAATTGAAACATATTCTTGCAAGGAAATTTTTGAATAAATTCAGGGGCAAATCTTCTTGTTACATCAAACATTTAACCTTCTAAAAATGTCTGCACCATTTAGTGAAAGTTTTCATTTGATGGTGTATGTACAAAGCATGATGTAGATATTAACAGCAGACAGCCTTGGATATTCCCTAAGTACAGTATATATGTAAAAATTTTAAACAATATCAGCAGAAACCTAAACAATCAAAATGACCATAAGATTTTATCCGTCATTTCAAGTTGTAAAAAGATTAATTTATGAGTGTTGATGGTACATACCTATAGTGTCAGTTGGTATTGACATCTGTGTCCTCTTTGAATGTGTGATTGGCTTGACTGTTGAAGTCTGAGTACATTTTTGTGCATATATCTTCTTTTCACTCTGACAAAATGAACTTTGACATAAAATGGGCTCAGTTTGGGTATACACAGATATCCCATTCTTTTCATTGTGGCAGGGACTCGTTTGTGTTTTGCATCCAACAGTTTTAAAGAGTTCTTCAACACCTGCTTCATCTTCCAATCCAGTATGCTCTGTTTCTGATTGTTGCATTAAGTTTGAAAGGATCTGTAATTTGAAATGAATTTAGTCAGGACTGGGGTTTGCAAGCAGTTTCTTTTAAGTTTTGCTGCGTAAAGTTTAGTGATTTTGTAGTTTTTCAATATGCATTTTAACTGTACGGCAAAGTTTACCTACAGTGTTTTATTCGTAGTTTGCATTGTAACTGCAGAGTTTATCTTGTGCCAAATTGTACTTTTAAAATGTGTCAATGATAATAATCCTTATGATCTTCACTGAAACTCACTTTTGAGGATGGAACCCCTGTCAAAATAGCCCTCCGCCAATGATGCTGATGCAGGTCAAAGAACAAAACGTGAAAAACAACTGGCACCAAAATATGGGGTGAAAAACAGCTCTAACAAAGTGTTTAGTTCCACAATTAAGTGACCAACCGGAAAATAAGTAAAATTACAAAACAATACTTCAACTAACCTCATTGCGTTTTCGTTTTATAAATGCACCGCCACTGCGTTTGAATTTCTTCACTGGGCTGCCTTTCGTGGGGCTCAATTTTGGCCTTAGTGTCTTACTCATCATGAAGGTATGTTTTCCTTTCTGATGACATTTCTTCTTTGGGGATGAGAAGTCAAATATCGTGGGAACTGCATCATCTCTAAGAGCAAGCTTGAAATAAATTCCCGTTGCCTTCATCAGTTCCGGATTCGTTACGAAACAGTCATTTGTGAAATGACTTTCGCACAGTCGCGAAGCCAGAGTGGGCCTAAAATTTTGCCGTTTCACATTCTGTACCCACTTTCTTCGTAATGCTACATCCTTTGGAAACTTAAAAAGTGCCTTTCCGTCACCAGTGCAGTTATAAGCAGAACAGACAACCATTTCTAATCGTGTTCATCGCAAAAATAAACAAAATCGTGCGTTGAATTCGCAATCTGAAGGCTGCTGATGAAATGCTTTGATAACAGCGGGCAAACATGGTATCTGTTACGTCACGGATTCAGTACGCCGAAGCCTCACGAGCGGTAACGAGAACTTGCTGAATTGTCGGGATTCCCGAAGCGGTTTGTTATTGCGTTTTTCACGAAAAGAAATTGCAGGAACGAAAAACGAATATGATATTCGTTTTCTCCGTACAAAACTACATCAGATACGAAAAAATAGTTTTGGCGTGTCAGTTCTCCTTTAAGAATAATTCTGATATATGTTCCGAGCCTTTACAGGAAATATTTAATAATTGCATTGGAAACTCTACTTTTCCTGATGAGCTGAAATGTGCAGACGTATCTTCACTTCATAAACAAAAAGAAAGTACAGTTAAGAAAAATTACAGGCCAATTAGTGTTCTGCCAACTGTTTCAAAAGTTTTCGAGAGGCTTCTAGTCAAGCAAGTGGAAGCACACATAGAACAGTATTTGTCCACACTATTATGTGGATTTCGCAAGGGTTATAACACTCAGCAAGCCTTAGTACGTTTTTTGGAAAAGACTAAACTTTGTATTGATGTAGGCGGAAAAGTCGGTGCTGTTATGATGGATCTTTCCAAGGCTTTTGACTGCCTGAGACATGATCTCCTCATTGCCAAACTACATGCCTACGGTTTCAGTCATGATGCATTGTCTCTAATTTATAGTTACTTGCATAACAGACAACAGAGGGTCAAGGTCAATGGATCTTTTAGCTCCTGGAAGCAACTTACTTTAGGAGTGCCTCAAGGATCTGTCCTTGGACCTCTTCTCTTCAATATCTATATCAACGATTTGCTTTTTTCCTTAAATAATACTGATGTATGCAATTATGCCGACGATACAACTTTATTTGCTTGTGATATTGACACTGATAGTGTTGTTGCTAGGTTAGAACTTGATTCCGCCCGTGCAATCAAATGGTTCTCTGACAACTATATGAAGCTCAATGAAGACAAATGTCATCTACTAACATTTGGAAATATAAGTGATGACTCTGTTTCGGTTAGAATTGGCAGTTCTATTATTACTAATAGTACTGAAGAAAAATTGTTAGGAGTTACCTTAGACAGCAAACTTACATTTGAGCAACATGTAAGTAATCTATGTCGAAAGGTTAGCAACAAGCTCTATGCTCTGTCACGCATAGCACACTATATGGATCAAAATAAATTAAGGATACTGATGAAATCATTCATAAATAGCCTGTTTCAATACTGCCCTCTGGCATGGATGTTCCATAGTAGGAAACTAAATACTAAAATCAACAAACTGCACGAGCGAGCCCTTAGAATAACGTACAGAGATCAGGAATCTAGCTTTGAAGATCTCCTAGGATATGATAACAGTGTATCTGTTCATCAAAAGAACTTACAGGTATTAATGATAGAAATGTTCAAGACAAAACATGGCTTAAATCCTCCTTTTATGAAAGAAATATTCTGTCTACAAACCAACCATTATAACCTCAGAAATGATCGCGATTTTAACTTACCAAGAGTGAGATCAGTCATGTACGGCTCAGAAACTGTTCGATATAGGGGTCCACAGTTATGGTGTACACTTCCAGTCTCTCTAAGACACTCAACTAACTTGATTGAATTTAAGACCAAAATCAAAGCTTGGAAAGGAAATGAATGCCAATGCCAATGTAGGCTCTGCCGAAATTATGTACCACTTTTAGGTTTTATATGATGTTTTTATCCATTCTTTTCTTGTAAATTGAAGTAGTTGGCTTTTATTAGCTATGTTTGTAAATATTATATACATGTATAGCTATTTTATACCTTATTTTTATGCCAACATTGTAAATAAAGTGTTAATAATAATAATTAATGCACTAATGGTGCTAGGAACAAGTTGCATATTGCACTTGGTAAGGAGCCTGCTTTCCGCGCAGTGGCGAAACAAAGTTTAGGGCACCTTAGTTCAAAAACTAAGGGCCCCGGACCAAAAGGAGCCCCGAAAGGGCCCAAATCAAAAAATTTTCTTTGTTAATTTCATTTTCAATTTGGTGCCAATGGTGCAATTTGGTGCTAATTTTTAATCTGGCGCAGTCTGGACATACGCGAGCAGAGGGCAGACGTATTTTCGAGTTTACTCCGATGTTAGCCTGCGTGCAGACTTTCATTCACAGTGGGAAGTAAAGTCTGCACGCAGGCTACTCCGATGTTAGATGCAGTGAAGCTGCAGCTTTCAGCGCCAAGCACTGGGATCGCAGAAACAGAGCAGACCTAAAGTATTAGTCGGTCACACAGCGAGGCCCAAATGGGAAATGGTGTTCACTTTATTTGGAAACCTGCTTTTAGACCAAAATTTGATGCTGAAAACGATGGTGCCGACCGATTTTTGAAAAATGGTGCCCAAAATTCCATAATGGCTACCAGAAAATTCAATATGGCTGCCATACTATTTCTTCACAAATAATACCCTTTTCCTGTAGTAAGAGTGCTGTTCAGGTTGTTTTTTGTGCTTAAAACGTTGATAGAAACAATATTTTTAATCTTTTTTGTTAAAACTCAAAATGGCGCCTTTTAAAATCCAAGATGGCTGCCGTATTAGTTGATCCTTTTTAAAATGGTCTTACGTTCTAGATTTGTCCGGCTGTTTCTGCAAAAACCGGCAACAGAAAAGGTTTAAAAATTACGGTGTGAAGATAATTGCTCAGGAACACATACCTTTGATCAGTTACCCAAAAAATAGCATTGTAAACATGGTCCCGGGGGGAACTTAATTCTTGAAACCACTGAGCGAGTCTCCCAAATCGGTCTCATCTTGTTAGGAAAACTCTATAAATTTAGGGCTTTTAGCAATGAAGCCCTTGGCATAGGTTTCACTCGTTAAAAGGGCTGATACACCTCTAACATGGACCAATATTTCCCAATTTTTCTACAAAAGATGAGTTAGCCATATGGGTGAAACATCGAATGGCAGACAGGGGTCATTTTGCACATCTGAGTCGCACTGTAGTTCAACTTTAAGTGGGAGTAATTCAACCCCACCCGCTCCCCCGGGAGCACGTTTGGACAGAAACATGTTCGTGGCAATAAACAGTAAATGTTCACATACCAATATTGAAGTTTTAGAGCCCTGTCCAGTCATCTTCTTCATACTCTGATTCATCACCTTCTGATGCTGCATTGTCATTGTCTGTGTCACTCTCCTCCCCTTTTTCATCTGACTGCTGCTCTCCTGCTATTCCCCTCTCTTCGCTGCTTTCAGTATCATCATTGCTCTCGATATCATCCAGCTCAGATGCTTGGAGCATTTCAGAAAGGTCCTGTTCCGCTGGCAACGCATTGCCCTCAAACCATTTTGGCCGCAGCCCCTCATCTTTTCTTTCCCATCCATAAGCTGTGGGGTCAAGCTGCTCATATACAATATCCAGACAGTTCACCAAGGAATGGGTCACCAGATTGGCTCGCTTGAACTTCATCCTTAGTGATTTAATGTCAGGAGGTAGATTTTTCGTCGATGTAAACTTTTTTTTACTTTTGCTCTTTCCACTAAACAACATCGAATATCTGCTATCACCTGGAACTTTTTCTTTCTGAGGTCTGCTATAAACAATGTGCAACACAAAATCGACCAGTTGCTCTTCATCTGCTTCTTGAGAATGGAGACTCGAAAGAAGGTCACACGATGTTGGATCTTTTAAAAGCCTCTTGAATATACTGAATTTCGATCTCCCAAAGAAGGGCATGGTGTAGTCACATCCTGTCAATGCGTGGAAAGCTGGCAAAGATTCACAGATGCTCTCACCAAGGAATGTTGCAAGTGATTTTATGTCATGGTAGGTGACACCTTGCTTTGTTGACATGACGCCTTGCCTGAAGTAGAGGCTACTGGTACATCTTCTTGAGACATAAAGAAGCAGTATGTATACATCAGTATCGTCAGCTACGACACATATGCCATTATGATTTGAGCTTGCATACACTGCATGGAGCGCTAATCGTGGATCAGCCTCTTTGTGACTGCTACAAAGGCTTGGTACACAATCCCAAGAATCTGTTTCTTTTGCTCTGAAGAAACATTGGCTTCCTTTGGTTACGAATAGATCTTTCTCCAGCAATGATTCCTTTGAAAGTAGGTAGTCAGCCAAAAGATGTGTTAGCTGGAGTTTGTTTTTGTCGCTTGTTAAAAATGTGCTCCATTCTTTGAGCTTTGGTAGTTTCTGACTGATATCTGATATTTTCCTCTCCTTTCCTGAATCCAAGCGTCCCTTTGACAAGCACAAAGGATCCTTGTCATAATCATCAAAAACCACATGGATGGTATTTCCAGGAAGAGCTCTGAGATGACATGCTAACCTCTCAGCCCACGATTTAAAAGTAGGTGGATTCAAGTCATTGATTGGTATTATCCTAACTATTCGCATTGCGTCAACAATACAACATTCGATGTCTTCTGGAGGGATTGCTGTTGCTTCTGTAGGAGACAGTAGTTGCAGATTGTTTCTAAATAATGATTTAGAAGATCCTCTACTGTCACCTTTGTCGTTGCAAAGAGACCATGGCTTGCTTGTAATTGGCCAATGCATTATTTCGTGCAGATCTAGCTTCTTGGAATCATACTCTGCCAGTATGGCTGCAAATGACTTTCCTTCATCTTCAGGAATAGACGCTGTCTTCTTTCTTTGTACTTGGTTCTCAAACGTTATTACGGCTTGTTTCTTAATGGGATCGTGGTATGAAAGCGGAGCTCTTTCCATTGATGACTGCGCAGGCAATTCGTCTGCTGCTGCGGGCTCCCCCAACGCTGCAGGTTCTTCATTTGTTATGGTGCTCTGCGTTGGTAGGGTGAAACGCTCAACGAATTGTTTCCTTGCCTCCACTCCTCGACGTTTCGTGGATTTTACATTTTCAGTCATCTCATCAGTTGCTAATACGCCATTACAGATATTGACCAGAGGCTGCTGCTGAGACCACAATTCAGGAATCCAAGAGTTCAGTCCCTCTACTATGCGCTGGACGTCTGCTTCATCTTTTTGCATTCGCTTTGAACCCAGTTCTAAATGACTTGAACTCTTTGCCTTTCTTACTTTCGTTTCAAGATGTTGTTTAAGAGCAGCGATATAGTGATTAATTCGCATCCATCTCTCGCTTGCACCTTTGTTTTCGGTTTGCCCTGATAAACCACCTGTATCTTTGGAAAATCTGTTTATTGTCATTTCTATAATTTGATCCATCGGAAGCTGAGAATGCTTTGCACTACCAAGTGACCCGCTGAATCCACCCTCTTCGAGATAGCTGTAGGCAGAAGGGTTGCTCTTGCTAAGTGCTCTCATGTCAGCGTAGAAGTAACTCAGGTTTCGTGCATAGTTTTGTCTATTGAGAGCGAAACACCATGGCAAAAACTCATCTATTGCTTGCAGATAGCCTTCCCCATTTCCTATACGTTGAAAATGAATAGTGTTCAGCAGCAAATCAATCATTTCAATTAAAGAGTCCATCCAAGCAGCCATATCTCCTGTTGATGATGTATCTACCTTCATGTCAGGATGGAAAATGACTTTATTGACATTCGTCTCGGTCATATTGTTGCAGGTAGCGTCAATGGCCTCATCAAGAGTGCTGTCTTCTGCTGGGTCTTCCACTGTGAAGACATTCCCTTTGCTGGTATTTTGAGCTTGCATCTGTCTCTGTTGTTCCTTTCTTTTCTCTGTATCAGCAAGTTTTGTTCTCAGAAGGGCTTCAAAAAGTAACTTGTAATATCGAACACCTTGCTTGACATTTGATCCTTTCATTGCAGCTTTTATTTTCCCCTCAGCGCCAACACCTGCCTCTGAAAGGAGTTCAACAATTCCTGACCCTTTGAATCGACTGTATATTGTCCTTAGCATACAAATTATCACATGGAAGCCCCCCATTCGTACGATCACCTTGTCAAAGTCGTGTCGTCCTTCACTCTCGTATTTAAACATTACTTGCAAGACTTTGCTGTATATGGCTTGATCAACTTCTAAGAAAATGTAGCTAAGATGCAGCTCCTTCATACATTTCACAGTTCTGTTCAAAATACCAAGAATCACGTTCATGTTGGTTGGCGATGCAGTGATTGCTGGTAAATATCCTACACTGAGTTTCCGTGATGGAGTATCTGTTGTCTTCTCTTGAAATCCACTCCAACCTGGAATTGTCTGGCTCGTTGACGATGCAGCAGACTTGTAACGGCAAAGTGCCCAGCACATATTCTTCTTCGAAGATAATTCATACTCCTCGTGGGTGCTATCACCTTGATTAGGAAATGTTTTGCAAGCACTTCGCTTAGAACCAATGAACTCTGGAAGTGTTACTGGCTGCGATTTGAAAGATCGGTGGTGCTTCCTAACAAAATCATAGCTAGGCTTCAAAGATACTTGGGCTCTGTCAAGTGCATCGCTTCTGATCTTATGTTGAATAAGTATTGAATTGGTGTTGTGAGTTTCATTGTAACCACTCAGCTCCTTGTTTTTCCAATCAATATTGTCAGCAACATGTGTGGTTGGCAGGCCTCTCAAGATGTTTGATGATATGTCAGAGGAGCAATTTCTTCCCCATTCTGCCCATTTATCTTCAATGAAAACTGTTTCTGTATACGAAATGCCATGTCCAAGATGATGCAAGGTATTTACTACTGCACTAGATCCAGTTTTTCGATGCATTGTCAATGAAAGTAAAGCTTGATCAAGTGATGGCTTTGCATTTGGCATGAGAGATTCAATATTCTGAGCCAGCTGCATAATTTTACTTGCTTTTGATTTAGACAGAGATACCAAACCGTTGTCATTTAGAGTGGCATTTGGTTGGACTATCCACCCAAGTAGGTTGTGAAGGTGAGTATCAACTACCCTTTTTGATTCTAGGATATCCTGTGGCGTTGGTGGCCAAGGTAAGGAGTCCTTGCGCTTGACTGATTCGTGTATGGCTTTTGCAACATTTTTAACTGCCACAGATGTTGGTATCCCTCCTCCATCTTTAGAAGCTGTGATGCAATTGGCAGTAAACTGTAAGCCAGAGGGCAAGACATACTCAGATTTTTTGCTTGAGTTCTCGGGTCTTATAAACTGCAAAGCGGAGCCAAACTTATCAAGTAGCTTTTGCTTCATGTCAATGCTTCTACTCAAAGGAAGGCCTTTGTCTGATCGTATTTGATCGTAGCAATTTCTTAGTTGTGCCAGGGAGTACACCTCTTTGCGAGCCAGAATGTGTATCTCAATAAGCTGGCAAATTTCATTGAAGGCCCATTCTTCCTCTACAGTATAGTTACTGCCAGCGTCCTTTTCTTTCGTCTTCTTCCAAACAGGGCTTCTGAATGGTTCATAACAGAGCTTTTTGTGGTAAGCAACATCTGCGGCCAAGAGAGAGCTTGTTGACAATGTCAATAAAATTCTTCTTGCCCCATCAATATACTTTTGATTGTTGGACTTAACATGAATCTCGGCAAATTCTTTCAAAGTCTTTTCGGCTTTTTCTGTAATCGTAATAGTTTGCACATCGACGAGTCTTCCTTTTATCCTTTTGTCTTCATTACATATTATGCATCTCTTCTTGTCATCACTTTGCCAAGATGATTCATACCGATATTTTTGCCTGTCACTTCTCCTCCTTTGCTCATCCTCACTTACGTTGCATTCATTCTGATTTCCATAGGCCACAAAGGACTCTTCATTCTCGCGAGTTTCATCAGTCTCAAGCAACTGATCTTGTGACACCAAGTACTGCTCTTTGAAAAATTTCCCTTTGCATGCTTTATGAGCCCATTTTTCTCCTGTAGAATTCCATTCCACCATTTGGAAAACCTTGTTGAATTCATGACCTGTCTTTGCCCATTCTCTTGCAAAAGAACTAAAATTACTTCAGTCGGATAGCCTTTCAAATTTTTTGCCACGTTTGAGGTGCTTCTTTTGAACACTTTCAAAGCAGATTTGACATGTAATACGACCTTTGTAGACAGGTAGAGAGCAAAATTGTGGTTCAGGAAGGCCAGCTTGTGGCCTTGCATCTGTCGACTCATGCTGTGTTGACTGATCATGGCTTTCATCCATCGCAATGTTTTAGCTGTAAACTGACTGAACAATACCAAATACGTACTTGATTCGATCTTGAAGCATTACTTCGTTGATTCTTCATTTCTAGTTACATTCCAAAATTTATTATAGCTGTTTAACATCAGCTTTAGGCTGCTCGATATGTAAAGAGCAATGCACCTATAACTCAACAAAAACCAAATTACCATGACAATCACGTCAGCATCAAGTTTCCTTCGCGCCAAAATGGGTCGTCTACTCGCCCCAGACTTCTATCGAAGCTTTTTCGTTGTTTTTTCGATCATTGTAAGTACATTGTCATTTTCTGATAAAGGAACCTGGTAGCTTGAATATCTAGTAAAGTTCTTACTTGTTTGGGTCGAATAAATTGGGGATGTAGGGGGGATATGGTGGGGAAGAGGATACAAATCTGAATGTTCCAACTTTTAAATTTGATTAGTGAGCATGTTTAATGCAGGAAAATGATTCACTGATCATTTAATCTTTAGCAAGAACCAACAATGCCAATTTGCAAAGGATCAACTAATACGGCAGCCATCTTGGATTTTAAAAGGCGCCATTTTGAATTTTAACACAAAAAATAAAAAAGTATTGCTTCTTTCAACATTTTAAGCACAAAAAACAACCTGAACAGCACTCTTATTACAGGAAGTGTATTATTTGTGAAGAAATAGTATGGCAGCCATATTGAATTTTCAGGTAGCCATTATGGAATTTTGGGCACCATTTTTCAAAAATCGGTCGGCACCATCGTTTTCAGCATCAAATTTTGGTCTATAAGCAGGTTTCCAAATAAAGTGAACACCATTTCCCATTTGGGCCTCGCTGTGTGACCGAGTTGAATGGAATGGTTTTTGGCCATAGAACTACCATTATTTTCCAAAATAATGTAATCTACAGTAGATATCATCCGAAAGAGCTTAGCGAGCAGAGCTTGATTCTAGCAAGAGATGTAAAATTTTGTTCATTTAAGGGGCTTTAGTCCCATGGGAATTATAGATAGTTTTTTTTCGCCGATTTTTCGTAGCCCTTATAGATCACTCAAAAGCGCAGGTCTTCGTAACAGCAATTTGAAGTTAGATTTTGCATAAGTGGACTCATTTGACCGTAGCCTATCATCGAATACACTGGTCAGTTTTTGCTCCTATACTTTCTTAATAAAATTTGACAGAAATAACCTTGACCAGGGGCTATTTCGGAGCTCACTGTTTTATAAGAAAAAAATTTCCGTATTCTGCAGGCAGATTCCTAATCAGAAGGCATCACAGTTTCATCTGAAACAAAACTTTTTTGTCAAGACAAATAAACAAAAATTTCAAAAATTTCCCAAGGGACTAAAGCCCCCTTAAGTAAGCAAAATTTAATAACTCTTACAAGAATCAAGTTCCGCTCCCTAAACTCTTTCAAATGATATCTAGTTTGCATTATTCTGGAAAATAATGGTACTTCTATGGCCAAAAAACCATGGAACTTTACATGGTTTTTTGTTATACTTTTGTTTTTTAAATCGAGTCCGCGACCCCTAGTATCAGTCTGGTTTTATCTATTATGTTCTTTTAAATCAAAATTTTTGTTATTTACTTTACATGGTAGCATTTTATTTACTTATTCTTCGACAAATCAAGAGCTTTCATTGGAATTGATTGGATATTAATTTGGATGCGAACTTCTGCAGTACCCAAGGCAAACCGAAGGTTAGGCCCAGATGGCCAAGGAAACAAAATCATGGGATATGGACACTAAGTCATAAGCTGCAATCAAAGAAATGAGAGCAAAGGATAGGAAAAGGTCCTATTGCAGCACGATTAGCACAAAACCATGGGTTTTGGGAAGCGTGGAAGTTCTTATAGATTAATCATCGTTGTGGGGAATCGGAACTGTCGGGCCTACTTTTGCGTGTACTTTATTTTCCATCCTCTCCTTTGTCTTGTCGACTTAGCATTTTCAGCTTGCTGCTATTCGCTTTCCTGATCAAGTGATTTTCTGTGATAGACCGTCAGAGCCCCCCCCCAAGCATTGCTGAATCATAGGTGATTGCACGGGCCGTAGGAAACTCTTAAGAATAAGAGTTGTATGGCGGGCCATGAAGTTCTCTCTAACTTTCCATTTTCTTCGCATTTTTAATTAAAAATCATCGACTTCTATCTTCGCTACTGCAATTGGCTGTGTGGCACACTTTACCCAGGGCCGGAGTAAAGTCAAAAAGTGAACCAGGCAAAGTGGTCGTCAAAGGAAGTTCTCTGCAGGACGATGGAAAACGATCAAATATATAAAACTATTTTCGTTGGATAAACTGATCCGTTGGACATAATATCAAATCAACGTTGAAGTGCGCCCTCAGCTGCAGTCTCTTTGGGACATTCATAAGAACCTTCTAAACACCATCGTACCTTAGGTCATCCTAACTGAAAAATAACAAGACAGTCGACGATGGCGTAAGCCCCGTGCAGTAACCTGGTGGTCTTGGACCTAAGTTGAAGGCTGATTTGGCCTAAATCAGGCATATAAAAGCACAAGGACGTTTGTCGAAGAGTGACAGGTAAAAGACTTAGGCCTTCGTTCACACTGCTTATTCAAAAAACCTCCTGACAAATCCGTCAACTGAATGTTTAGGATAACAACTATCGTATAATACCGTTCTAAAAAATAGAAATTGCTTATGAAGGTTTATGGATGTATGAAAAAGCACGATACAGTAAGATTGTGATAAGATTGCGGGGGTCTTAGGGGGCTCCCGACAACCGTAAAGCCGCCAAAATATTTCAGAAAAGCAGTAAAATCGCCTCCTAATTCAGCTAAAACCGTCACAACTTTTTTTCCACTTTATGCATTTATCACCTTGGTTCAATGCTGCAGACGACTGCATCCTTATCATCCTCGTGACCCAAAAAAGAGAAAGCTTATTCCAATGCCTTAAATCCGGTGGAAAAGGTGAAAATCTGTAGAACATCCCCAAAAATTAAATCGTACTGGACAATTATTCGTAGCTTTAGTTCCAATTTCGTGATAATTTGACTGCCGGAGCTATATTTTTCGAGAAATATCTGCAAACCGTACAGAAAGAAAGGAACCGTAAAACCGTTATTTCTAAGGGCAGGAACCGTAAAATGGCGTCAGAAAAGGCTATAAACTGCAAACCGTCAGTCCACCCCCCCCACCGACCTCCGCAGCATCAGTTTTGTAGTTGATAGGAGTCAAGCTGCTAAAGCCCGTACAAAGCCCAGTAAATGCTTTTTTACGAAACAAGTTTGCGGCAAAAGCGGAATCGTCCTAAGTAATTCAAAGTAGCGAAAACGCGCAAAAATGATAACAAGTTGTCTTCTTCAATTTCATGAGAACATTTAATAGATGACATTCCGATGCCGTCCGTTGAGATACGCAGGAAACTTTTCAACATGCACTACGGAACGGAGCCCCTTAAAAAGTAGCAGAGGATAAACGAAGTGGTGCTAAACGAATATGATATTGGGGGTGTTAGAATCTTCACAAAATTGCCTTCAGAGTTCAGTGCATTGAAGGAGCATAGTTTTCGGCATAGATTCAACTATGATTCAGCATCGTTTGGCTACTATGTGACTGCGGTACCGGGAGCAACGATAAAAAGCATTTTCTCCTGCATTGCCCTTGTTTTATTACCTTCGTAGAAACCTCATCGGTCAGCTCTCAGAAATCCTGAACATGGACGTTTCCATTTTCGATGACGATTCTGTTTGCTCGCTGATGTATGGAAGTCCTAAACTTCCATTCCTTGTCAACAGAATGATCATTGAAGCTACGTTAGACTACATCAAATCATTCAGAAGTTTTGTTTCATTTGACCACGAAACTTAATGGCGTTTTGAAAACAGGAACTTTGTGCTCCGTGTATGCAGCTTTTTTTTTGTTGTGTGTGATTTTGTGTGTCTTTTAGTGTACCTAGCTGTTCTTTTTTCCTTGTTGCATTGCTGTAGGAGGGAGATAGCCTGGAGGCCGTACAATTTTCAAGTCTTGATAGATTTCGCTTCGCTCGAGCCTAGACCTCCTAAGGTGTATCCTTGTTTTCGTTAAAACTAAAGGGCCAAACGCAATGGCGAATTGTTTACTCCTGGAAGTCCCTATCCTACGGCTGATTAGTTTTATGAATGTTTATATTGTGTATAGTGTAAGTGTCATGCATTGTGGGAACTCGATGATAATAATTCCCACTATGGATGACACGTACCTAATAGACAAAATCGGCTAAGGTTTGTTTGTACCCACTTCAAGTCACATGATCAATCTCTTGATAAAACATCTTTTAATTTCTCTAACATATTGCGTGCCATACAAAGTTGTGCCATGAATGCAAAAAGTAGCATAATACCAAAACTTCCTATTGTTATGGTCACATGACTTGAAATGGGTAAAACAAACCTTAGCCGGTGTTACTTTTTAAGGGGGCTCCCTGTGACTCTACTTTTTCAAACAAACAATAGATATCGTTAACATATTTAGGGTATAATATAGACTTAATCGATTTCCTTATTTCGAGAAAAATTCTTAAAGGGGCAGGGTCACGTAATGTAAACAAACTTCTTTCGAAACGACGATTTTGCAGTATCTTTGATTGGCCATATCACAGCGATTTTCCGTTACTATTCTCAAAATGAAAGAGTTATTTTGAAGATAGACTCTTGTACAGGGTGTCTCAAAAAAATTTTTCGACGTTTGATTAAATACTAAAAAATAACGATACGCTGAATGCACCCTTGGTTAAGTCACCCTTTTCCTGAGATTTTAGATTAATTTACAAGAATCTTGCAAATCCGCTAAAAATTCATAGAGTTACAAGCATTTGAAGTTCAAATTTGTGCGAATGCTGAAATCAGAGGCCTCGAAATGGCATTTTTGGTAAAAGCTCCATAGGTGTCGTTTCTGTTATTTCTCAATTGCTTCAGGGCGAACCAAGTTGGATTCAAACAGGTTTTCGATAACGTAGCTGTCAAGCATAACGATGCTTTGAGGAAACAGATTAGTCTCTCGCCGATTATGTTCTGAACTACTGTTTTTGGACTTTTGCAATGTAAGGAAATTTAGAGAATGATTGCAAGAAATAATTTACTTTAGAAGTCCTATTTGGTTTGCTCTGATATCAACGAGAGGTATGACATTGGATAAGCTTCTCTTCTCTCCGTCTTCGAGCTTTTTGCAATACCAGTAATCTGGGGGGTCTCTGGTTTCAGCTATCGCATATTTTTTATCTTCGAGAGCTCGCAACTCAGTGAATTTTCAACGGATTTGCACGATTTCAGTCTCTAAAATTATTTCATAATCTTAGGAACAGGGTTATCTTTCCATAAGCTTGTTCACATTGTCCTTATATTTCAATATTTTATCAAACGTCGAACAATATTTTTGAGACACCCTGTACGTCGAAGAAAAACAAACAACACTCACACGTTGTACGATTGCAGAGATATTGGTGGATTTTTATAAGTAACTTTAGTGTGAATTCACCCCATCCACCATAATCTGTGCAGAACACAATGGTCAAGTGTGGGCAACAATATAGATTCTAGAGATAAAAGGCTTGTTTATGGTTACGTGACCCTGCCGATTTAAGAGCCAAGAGCTCAAGCTCGCCAAGTTTCAGGGGCCCAGGGAGCATAGGTTCCAAATCTTTAAATCTACGAAAAAAGGCGAGTGTAAAATTCAATGACCTATTTCTTTTAACTGAATAACTTGGAAGAAACTTTAGCCACTTTTCTAGCATTCTACCGTTGGACTTTTCAGAAATCTTGATTGTTCGTCGAAATTACAGCCTAGTTCATATTTCAGCTCATTTTATGATGTGACGTCGTCAAATTTCTAAATCACAAACCAGAAGAGCGAAAGAGTTTTGTTTGATATCATATTGTAGGCATCCATAAATTATGGTTTTCTTGAGAATTATTCGATTTTTCGTCAGCAGGTTTAGAAGTTACAACAGTTTCAAGGTTTTTTCGAAATTTTCTTGAATTCATACAAAAGAAGAAAAACACAGTAATTCTGAAAATATTGAAGATTTTAGAAAAGTCCAACGGCAGATTCACTGTAAAATAGTTCAAGTTTCTTTGAAGCCGTTCAGTTCAAAGAAATAAATCATCCAATTTCACACCCAGCTTTTTAAAGATTTGAAACCTATGCTGGCCCAGGGAGTACTTCACTATCCAATCATATATGGATGTGCACAACTTTGGATGATTTTCGGAACGAAACTTCTGGGAATAGGATACACTTTCTAACGAAACATTCTGGGATTGGGGCTAATTTTCGCTAGAAATTCTAGCAGTGCCCAGGTTTGGAAAAGTTAACAATTTTCCTATTGTTTGGTCGCGCAAACACTGGCTAAATATCAGTTACAGAGTCTGGGATTGGGTCTCAAAATCCCAGTAAAATTCTGGGATTGGGCCATAACAGAAATTCTTGGAACGCACACCCCCATATGACCCAACCGTGAACTACCCCCGGCTTAAGGAGCAGGCTCTCTCGAGTATTACTATAAGTAGAAATAGCTATCGCTAACTAATGCCCACGCTTCATCGCTTCAATGGAAGCCTGAATTACATTAGGAAAACGTTGCAACGGCTGCTAAAAACTTTGTTTTGAAATGTTCACGAAACCACAGACAGCGAAAACTACTCTCGCACGGTGGAAGACCAAGCTCCTCATTTGATTCAACAGGGAAATACTAATAACTAGAATTTGGTTTGGCCTAACTTAACCTGCCTGTTCAATTTGCAGCGAGAACACAGGCGGAATTCCTGCCAGGGCTTTCTCATTGAAGCCTGCATGGCAAACAAACCCCCAATCAAAATGTCAAAGCCATTATGTTAGAGACTCCATAAAAATGACACCCAGGCTTGATGTGCCTTCAGAGGGACTAGAACTTCTCTGTGTTGAGATATCTCCACCTAAAAGCAAACCCTTTCTTGTTGTTGCTTGGTATAGACCACCAAATGACCCAGTTGATTCCTTTAATAAGCTGGAAAAAGCACTTGCTTTCCTTGACAAGGAGGGCAAAGAAATCATTCTCCTCGGAGACACAAATTGTGACCTTGCCAAGAAATCAACTGATCAGGCACCGGATAACTACGCAAAACACATTTCTAGTTTGTATGAGCTTTTCAGCTTCAAACAGCTCATAGAGGAACCAACAAGGGTCACTCTTGACACTGCAACAGTCATTGATCATGTTGCTACAACTTGTCCCAGAAACATTATCAAATCAGGAGTGCTTGAGGTTTCCTTGAGTGATCACTATATGGTTTACTGCATTCGGAAATTCAATGGAGCAGTTGAAAAAGGTCATAAAAAGATAAAGACTCGAAAAATGAAAAATTTTAATGAGGAAGCATTCCTTGCCGATGTTTCTGGGATATGTTGGGAGCAAATGCTTACTGAAACCGATGATATCAATTTGCTCGTCAACTACTGGTCTGAAATGTTTTCTCTGATTATTGAAAAACATGCGCCTTTGATTGAAATGCGGGTTTCTGAGAAATATTGCCCCTGGATTGACAAGGATCTTAGGGATTTGATGCGGACAAGAGACAAACTAAAAAAATCAGCAGTCAAAGGCAAATCCCCAATCCTTGTGGATTCTTATAGACAGATCCGTAATAAGGTCAATGCACTTAATATTCAGTTGAAGAAACAGCATTATACCAATAGGATCTCTGCATGCAAAGGCAATATGAAAGAATCTTGGAAAGCAATGAATGAACTTCTCAACAAGAGATCAAAGTCAACTAGCATTGATTGTCTCAAAAAATCTGGTACTGAAACTCGTAACAAAAAGGATGTTTCTAATGCAATGAACAATTTCTTTTGCACAATAGGTAGGGATCTAGCGGATAAAATACAACTTGCCGCTAACCCCCTTCTTTCCGGTGAATATGTAGTTAACAAAGATAAGACCAAGTTTAACTTCAAGACCATTGAGTTGAAAGATATCAGGGATGCATTTGCCAAGGTTAAAACAACAAAGAGCTTTGGGGTTGACAATATCTCTAGTTACTTTTTGAAGCTTGCTTTGCCCTACATTGAAAACTCTCTGGCTTTCCTGTTTAACACATCCATTGAAACTAGCCAGTTCCCAGATTCATGGAAAGTAGCTAGAATTACTCCGATTTTCAAAGAGGGAGATAAGACTGAAAAATCCAATTATCGTCCCATATCAGTCTTGCCTGTCATCTCAAAGCTCTTCGAAAAGCTTGTTTTCAACCAGCTGTACCACTATATGAAAGAAAATAGTCTCTTTACATCTGACCAATCGGGGTTTTTGCGGCTACATTCCACACTAACTTTTTTGCTTAAAATGAGTGATGACTGGTACAACGGGCTTGATCTCAGTAAGCTTGTGGGATTGGTATTTATTGACCTAAAAAGGCATTTGATACGGTCGACCATGATATTCTCTGCAAAAAGCTCGAACTATATGGAGTTCAGCAGCGAGAGTTGTCTTGGTTTAGGTCTTACCTATCCAACCGCAAACAATTCTGTTGGGTTAATGGTGTTGATTCAAATCTCAAACGGATCCCGCTTGGTGTCATTGGTCTCATTCGATATAAGCGTGCTGTTATCAAACAATGTCTTTTCCAGTATGCCTACTTTTTCATTGCGTGTATGACATGCTACACACTTCATACACAATGGTTGGTTTTTGCGACCATCTTGCTCTGCGGTGATGTTGAAACTAATCCTGGTCCTGAAACACTTGACTTTTGTTGTTGGAATTTGAATAGTATTGCCACACATGACTTCTTAAGAATTTCCCTTATCGAGGCATATAACTCGGTCTGTAACTATGATTTAATGGGTATTGTAGAAACTCACCTTGACAGCACCGTTGATGAAGATAGGCTGGCACTTGACGGTTATACATTTCATAAAGAAAATCATCCGCAAGATGTTAAAAGGGGAGGTGTTGGACTCTATGTGAAAGATTCTCTCCCTTCAAAAAATCGTCCTGACTTGGTTACTTTCCCAGAATGCATTGTTTGTGAGGTCCAGTTAAACAAGAAAAAGTATTTTTTTGTTGTAATTTACAGAAGTCCGGGCCAAACTCAGAGTGAATTTGATAATTTCATAATAAATTTTGAGCTTTTGGTGTCGAAAGTGCGTGCAGAAAATCCTTTTGGTATTATTATCATGGGTGACTTCAACTGCCGCTCGACTCAGTGGTGGGAAAATGATATTGAAAATAATGAGGGGAAGTTATTCGAGCCAGTAACGTCCGACCTTGGTCTGCATCAGATGATTTCAGAACCAACGCACTTAATGGGAGATTCTAAATCTTGCATTGATCTAATTCTAACTGATCAGCCTAATCTCATTATAGAGTCAGGTGTCCATCAGTCTCTACACGAGCATTGTCATCATCAAATTGTTCATGGAAAACTATCTGTCTCAAATATAGCACTGCCATCTTATACCCGCAAAATTTGGTATTATGATAAAGCTGATTTTGTTGCAATTATGAAAAGTATCGAAATGTTTAAATGGCATGAACATCTCGACAAAATTAAATGCCCCAATGAGCAGGTCAAATTGCTCAACGAAGTGCTGTTGAACACATACTCGAACTTCATTCCCAACCAAACTAAAACTATTCGGCCTCGCCAATTGCCCTGGATAACGCAAGCTGTCAAAAAATTCTTAAGGAAAAAGAATCATGCTTACAAAACCTTTGTGAAGAATGGTCGGCCAGAGGACAAGCTAGAAGAAATGCAAAACATGATATCTGAAGGTGCAAAAATGATCGAAGATGCAAAACGAAATTACCTGCGTAAGACTGGGCAAACTCTAGCAAACCCAGGGACATCTAATAAAACCTACTGGACTTTAATAAATACTGTTCTGAATAAAGCGAAGATTCCTATAATACCGCCCCTCTTAGAGAATGGGTTATTCATAACGGATTTTACTGAAAAGGCACAGTTATTTAATGATCATTTCATACTCCAATGCACGACCATCGACACTGGTAGTGAGATTCCACAAGATACCCCAGGAATTCCTACCCAGATTGAGGACTTTGCCATCTCAGAGGAAAAGATACTGAAGATCATAAGATCACTTAATCCTAACAAAGCACATGGCTGGGACGGTATTTCTACAAGAATGATTAAACTAAGCGATGCTTCATTAGTTACACCTCTTAAGATAATATTCACGAACTGTTTGCGATCCGGTGTATTTCCTGAAATATGGAAGCGCGCAAATGTAGTTCCGATCCATAAGAAAAACGAAAAGAATTTAAAGAGCAACTACCGTCCTATTTCTCTTCTACCAATTTTTGGGAAGATGCTTGAAAAACTCGTTTACGACTCCTTATACTCACATCTTGTTTCATGTGATTTACTCAACCCCAATCAGTCAGGTTTTCGTCCCGGTGATTCAACAGTCAACCAATTAATTTCCATAACGCATAAAATTTTTGAGGCATTTGACTGTAATCCTGCTCTTGATGTTCGTTCCGTGTATCTAGATATTTCTAAAGCTTTTGATAGAGTATGGCATGATGGTCTCATTTATAAACTGAAACGATGTGGTGTCTCGGGACAACTTCTTTCTCTGATTAAAAGCTTTCTAGGGGATCGAAAACAGCGAACTGTTCTGAACGGGCAATGTTCTAATTGGGGAGATATTTTAGCAGGAGTGCCCCAGGGCTCGATTTTAGGACCATTATTCTTTCTTGTGTATATAAATGATCTCACTGCAGATTTGAAATGTAATGTTAAACTTTTTGCTGATGATACGTCCTTGTTTACGATTGCCCGAGAAACTAACGAAGCTGCGGAACACATGAACCATGACCTACAACTGATAACCCAGTGGGCCAATGATTGGAGGATGTCTTTCAATCCCGATCCACAAAAGCAAGCAGTTGAACTACTGTTTTCAAAGAAAAGAAATGAAATAGATCATCCAGTGATCCTCTTTAACAACATACCTGTAAAAAAAGTGAATGAACATAAACATCTAGGAATGATCTTGGACTCAAAACTTTCTTTCTCAGCTCATATTAAAGCTGCTATCTCCAAAGCGAGAAAGGGCATCGGTTTGCTAAAGTATCTCTCCAAATATTTACCGAGGCATACCCTAAGTGAATTATACAAACTCTACGTGCGACCTCATCTGGACTACGGCGATGTTATCTATCATATTCCACCGAAAGTATGCGAATTCAGTCAAAACATCGCCTTATCAAATTTAATGGAAAAAGTAGAATCTGTTCAATATTCGGCTGCTCTTGCTGTATCAGGAACATGGAGGGGAACATCACGGGAAAAACTGTACGCAGAGCTTGGCTGGGAATCATTAAGTTCCCGAAGGTGGAGCAGACGCCTTACCCTGTTCTATAAGATTATAAATAACCTCACCCCATTGTACACGAAAGAACCAATCCCACCACTTCAACAGTCAAATTACTCACTGCGTAACCGGGATGTTATTGGGCGAATAAAGGCAAGGACAGAGAAATTTCTATCAAGCTTCTATCCTAATTGCATTTGTGAATGGAATAAACTTGACCTAGAAATCAGGCTTGCACCTTCTGTCGCTGTGTTTAAAGCAAAGCTTTTGTCAAAAATTCGCCCCCCTGCAAAGTCTATCTTCTGCATTCATGACCCAATAGGCTTAGGCTATCTTTTTCAATTAAGGGTCGGTCTCAGTAAATTAAATCTTCACAAATTCAACCACAACTTTAGCGATACGGTGAACCCAATGTGCCCAACGAATGATGGCATTGAGGATACGGAGCACTTCTTGTTGCTTTGCCCTTCATTTCACATTCAACGACGAGATCTTCTCGCTGGAGTTTCGGAATTGTTACGACCATTTGTCCAAATCAATATCCTTCCAAACAACGTTCTGGTACAATACTTATTGTATGGTAATAAAGAGCTTCCTGATGACGTAAATAAACTTTTGCTCGAACTCACTCTTAATTTCATCCACAAAACCGGTCGGCTTGGATAAGTTTAAACTTTTATTTTACACCACACAGCCACTATTTACTATTTACGTTTTTCCCTATTTCTTTTGTAAGTCTGTTTCACATTTGATGTTAAGCACAAAAAGGGTCAACGAAATTCTTTTTCCAAATCGCTATTATTTCTGACCTATGATATCGTTAACTCAACCCTAACCCAACAGCATAACGTTTCCCATCACGCGTCTATGCTGGCCTGACATCCAATGTGGAACAGATTCCATTATGTGTTAGTATCTAATCTTAATTTACTAATTGCTTTTTTTTTGCATGTCTTTATGTTAACGGCCACAGGGTAGTCATTGTCTTTTGCTCCTTGTGGTCTTGTCCCTGTAGTGTTGTATTGTTGTAGAGTAATTAGAAAGTATAGTAGAACGTAGATGTAGCATGTATTGTAATTTTTATATGGATATAAAAAAAAAAATGTTGCGGAAATAGAAGTGGGAGTCCCACAGGGTTCATGCCTGGGCCCTCTTCTATTCATCATTTATATCAATGACCTTCCCCAGACCGTCCAAGATTCCTCTGTGACAATGTATGCCGATGACACGAGTCTTTGTCATCAGTCTCACGATTTGACTCAGCTGAATGAGGCTATTAATAGCGATCTCAAGAAACTGGAGACGTGGCTGAATGGCAATAAGCTTTCATTGAATGTGGCAAAAACTCATTCAATGCTCATATCCACCAAGCAGAAAGGCAGTTCTCTTAGAAGTCGAAATGAAGCTTTGGAACTGAAGATACGCGAAAATGAGCTCGAGGTAGTTCAAAAGACAAAGTACCTTGGAGTGCAGATCGATTGCAATTTAGATTAGAAAGAGCAAATCAAGGCTGTTTCTACCAAGGTCTCCAGGGCGATCGGCTTTTTAAAACATGCTAAATCCTTTTTACCTATGGCAAGCTTGAAAACTCTTTACACAGGTATTGTCGGGCCCCACTTTCGATATTATTGTTCTGTCTGGGGTTGTGCTGGGTCTACAGACATCAACCAGTTGCAAAAACTTCAAAATTGTGCTGCTAGGATCACAACAAACAGCAGCTTTGATACCCCAAGCAGACCACTTATTACAGAGTTGGGCTGGAAGACCGTTGAAGAACTCATTGGAAATGAGTCCAAAACAATGGTCTTCAAGCCGCTAAATGATTTGGCTCCTCAATACTTGTGTAATCTCTTTACCAAAAACTCAGCATGCCCCTCCCGCATCCTCCGGAGCACTGAGACTGATTTGAGGTTGCCAAAGAAAAGATCAGCAAATGGACAAAAATGCTTTTCTTTCCGGGGAGCTAAACTATGGAATAGCCTTCCCGCTGAGTCTAAGACGGCATCCTCCTTGGGTATTTTCAAAAAATCAATACAGGGTTGATTATTTCCTTTTTTTATTGTAAATATCATATAGTTGTAAATAGGTTTTTAATATTATGGGTTCTTATTTTTTGGCATTCTAATTGTATATTGTAATTAGTTTTTAATTGGAGGGCCCCTTGAAAAACAACTTCGGTTGAAGGGCAACCCTCCCTAAACAAATGAAATATGAAATAAATATATAATATATTTATTACACATCAATAGTTTCCAAACAACGGAATCCTAAAGCCAGTGTGGCAATTCAAGAAAACGGAAGTTTTGTGAAGACCAAGACAAACGGTTGTTCGTCGACCAGTACAATATCGATTGTCATGAAATCGATTGTCATTGAACTCCGGATATCACGAACCCACACGGAATCGCTATCGCGATTCCGCGTGGGCAACAAGATATAAAATGACGATTAAGCCACTGCTTTGAACCCAGTATCTAATAATCACAACCAAAGTTAAAATCTTCCAGCGGTTGTTTACTGAGTTTATTGGCCAGATGTTCAAGTATATGAAAACCTGACAGCATTTTAACTAAAAAGGACATATAACAAAAAGTAAGTCACGTTACAAAACCACCTTGTCTATATCATTTAATTTCAGAAGTTTCAATGATTAAGGGTGCCTTTATCCGGTCCAATAGCATGCCTTAGATATTCTTGTTTTAAATTTTCTAACTTTTGAATTTGGACTACTTCGGAACCCTGCAAGGATTTGTAATTACTAAGAGAAATAAATGATGTTAAATCCTGCAAATCTAAATAGCTAACAGATTTCCGAAGATTGCCCGATGTTTATTCAAACTTTGCTGCAAGTTTCTTGGCGTCCCTTCGCCAGTGATTCTATCATATTGTAACCATTACATTGAGATAGTTACGAACAGTGAGTCAGGGGGTAGCCGGATTGAATGACTTCTGTTTCTTGTTTCATAAAAGTTTATCACTTACGCCAAAAAGAGTAGCCGTGGACTGCAGACTTTCGATCATGACAAGTTTGAAAAGCTGTTAGTGTGAAAATTGTCGATTATTGGCTGTAGATCGCAATGGCTTGAATTGTTACATTCTATGCAGATCTGGTAAAACCAAGGGTTTCAGAATTAATAATAGTATTGACATTCATCACCTGGTAATTTTCCTTAAGTCACCACCAGCTAGAGGTCCTTTACTATTCAAATTTAACAGAATAGATCTGAGATTGAGAGCAAAGAATGGACGTTCTTCGTAGCAGGTTGCAGCAAGGTTCCGGATCACTTTGACGAAATTGAGGCTTTCGAAGTACTTATGGTTGGACCTGGTAAGAGAGAAAATGAAATTCAAATCATTTCGACACTACTGTTCATTGACATAAGCGGTTTGAACAGCAAGCTCTACACTATTTGAAATAGACCAACAAAATTGCTTCACTATTTTGAAGATCTAATTCTCGAATCTACTCAGTTCAATTCCGTTCAGTTCAGTTTTAAATTTCAAATTCCACTACATACAATTTATCAATAATGACTTATTATACACATTTAAGCTACAAAAATTACAGTACAATTTTACAGAAAATTAATACCTCAATACAACAAATTAATGCAATAATACGAAACATGCAAAGAAACAAGATAGATTGTATGAAGGGAATTAATTAAAGGAGGAGCTCTCTCAGTAGCTAGACTAATCGAGGAAAGCACCTCTTTGCTAGTGGACGAAGAACTTGGAAGGTCAACGCAGTTTCGAAGAAATATTTTGTCAAACTTTGGCAACCACTTTGTACCCACAAGGTATGAAAATCTACTCTTGATGCTTATCAGTTCTTTCTAAATCATGCTTCATATTCACAGCCGTAAGTAGTGAGTATTTTGTTGTCTTGTTTTATGGAGGAAGTCTGGCTGACGAAGTTCATCAGGCTGCAGAGAGAAAAGGGAGGCGTGCTCTTGTAATAACCACTACAACGCATTGACCGCCACCTGACTCAAAGAAAGAGAAACAGATACACACTGTGTGCGGCTCTTCATCTTAAAAATAGCTTCCTCTGACCGTGGGAACATTCTACAAGGAGAATGACTCTATCATTATTTGAGCAAAGTGCTGCGAAGACTGAGCACACTGCTTCTTAATGATCGCTACGTTGTTCGGTAAATGGTCTCCAAGTGATCAATAATCATTATTATCTTCTCGATGATGATTGTATTTAATCTTTCAACAGTTATTAAAACAAATGACAATTCAAACAACTTACTTAATTTTTGATAGTCGCTGTGAAATTATACTAAGTTTCTCCATAGTACTGTTATCAACAGATTTGCTCTGGAATAATTCGTACAATATCCTAATCCACGACTGGGTGCTCAGACTCTCCAGAAACATGCCAAGAAAAGCTGGAAATAAAAATAGCAAGTTTCAGCAATTCTGCGATGAAAAGCCACAACGAGTAATAGATCCAATCATTCAGCGTTTCGCTTGAATATGAATTAATCGAAAAGTTTCACTGCGTATTACCAAGTTATCTTGGTATTACCAAGACATAGAATAGGAACGTTAGTACCTACACAAAGACCAGTCACCAATTCTGCAACATGAAAAAATCCAGCCCAGACCATGACCGTGGGGAAACATTTGGATTGTACTTATGAAGATGTTGCGGTCATATGTTGCAGTTTTCAAGATAGAATAAACAGTCCATTTATGCGGGTGGCCATTCTTTCAACAATGGTCTCCCTTTGCAGCGGAGGTGCGACTATTGTTTTATGGACCGTTGATTTTCCTCCATCGTGGGAGAACGGCAGTGGGCTTCAGTGGGCATGATATTTTCATTTCGTGCCATTAACACGGAGACCCTAGTTCAATTTGAAAGTCACAGCCCCAAAGCGGGGTAACGAGTGAGCAGTTTGAGGCCAAACGCCAAATGAATGCTAGTCGATGGACTGCAGAGCACAGCCAAGAAGCTGAGCGAACCTGCAATTGCCTACGGAAACCTGCAAACCTTCAATCTTCTTTCTTTTGAGTGGAAACCGGAGCCTCGATCGGAGCCAGTTGTATCAAAAACATTGTCGTGGCTGGCCTAATCTAGACAAAATCGGTAAATTTGGCAAACATTAAATCAAAAAGAGAGTTACTTGTTACTTTTACTAAGTTCCTTCATTATCTGTGGTTCCTCCATTATCTGTGTTATCTGTGTATTTCGGAATTGTTACCGTTATTTCTGTCATTGCTTTGCTTGTCTTTTGTTCTTCATTTTGCGTCGCACAGTATTACAAACTTCTCTAGGGATAGACAGCACTCTTTTTCTGCTTTCTGTTGCTGTAACTCGCTCGCTCATCTTTCCCTTTTCGACTCTCTAACCACTTTTCATCTGGCTTGATTTCGATCCTAAGTATTAGATATTTCGAC
This sequence comes from Aurelia sp. 4 Dawson et al 2005, assembly GCA_964019985.1. Lineage (NCBI taxonomy): Eukaryota > Metazoa > Cnidaria > Scyphozoa > Semaeostomeae > Ulmaridae > Aurelia > Aurelia sp. 4 Dawson et al 2005. The sequence continues at coordinate 30,042,516 of OZ026492.1, read as the reverse complement.
ATTTTGTATTAGCCTTTTTGCTAGGCTGTTTTCGCCATGCTACCCTGTTATAATTTAGGTTCAACGGTAAGCCCCTAGTAATTGTAGGGTCGGTTGTAATGAAGCAAGAGCGAAAACGTTAAAATAAATGCCAATAGTTTTGAAAAGCTGCACCGTGCATGCATAAGAAAGGAAAAAATTACTCCATCACCATTACCTAAAGACTTTAGGAGGATCAATGGTATGAGCACCTTCCATTAATTAGGCCACATCGATGAGGTCATTGTGGTTCTCTTGGACTGTTGGCTGTTTGGAAAGTTAAAGAAACAGCAAATGGCACAACTTCTTTCCCAGTACTTTGCCATGAAAAACACAAACTTTATTTTGGCAGAGCAGATTGCAATATGGACACTTTGATATGGTTTAATCTGGTAATTATGGGTTACGGATACCTCACACAGCCATGCTTTAACAGTAATCCTCACTTTATTGCACGATGCATAGTGACACTGAAAGGTGTCAGTCATATTGATATTAAAGACATAAAATGATGGAGAGAGAATTGACAAGACCAAGCGAATTATACATACGGGATTCGACTGTCATTTGCATTAATACGTCAACAGTGATGTTCAACAACCCCTAAGGCAAAAAAAGAAAGATTTTGAAACCTTCAGCAAAAAAGGCCAATCAGGAGAAACGTTTCCGAGAATTGTTTCGTTGAAAATAAAATGCCGAAATTCGAAAATTCTGCCACTTAACTGCAATTTTGACATTTTCATTTTGAGTCATTACATCAAAATAAAATCAGTCCTAGCAATACTGACTTTGGGAAGTGCTGAAGCTAACTTTTATGGGAAAATTCTGCTGCAGTTATGAAACATGTTTTAAAAAATGTATCGAAGTTTAGCAAGTCGATTTCTTGGTCTAAAGAAACCTATAGCTCAGAATAAGGCTTTTCAAGCTGTGAATTCATAATTCATAGAAGGGCTATTGACGCTTATATGACGGGCAGGCACACAAAGGCTACTTATTTCATGAGCTAAAAATAATTTTAAGCCAAAACGGTAAAGCTCTGTTTAGAGATCGAAGGGCACTTCATTTATGCAAAAAGGCGTACGAGATCTTTCAGAACAAAAAAGGGATTTTTACGGATTTTATATGGTTTTTCTTGAAAGCAAAAGGACTTCAGTGAAAATTGGACATGATTTTTTTGGAGTGAAATGCTCTTTGTTGGAGATGAAAGCAATTTGAATATTCAAGACTATCATTTTTATCATTATTACTTGCAGCATAAATGGGCATATCCACCACAAGTATGGCTCTTCAGCTCTAAAAGTTTCAAGCGATACAAATAGCAATAAGCATATTACAATGCCAAATTCAAATAATCACAAGGATTTTGGCTCTCTGAGTCCATCGTGCTCTCATCAAGAATGACTTAACATCAGCGCGAAACTTGTTAAAATAAGTCTGTTGTTTTATATCACTAGGAAGAGTATTCAAGCTACTTGCAACGGCATGTTGAAAAGTAAGATCAATATTTCAATTCCCAAGCACAAATATCAACAAATATTCATGTTCGAGTCGAGGAACTTTTTTAAAAATGGTTACCAACCAAATCTGTTTCCTTTTTTAGGACATCTACTGGATTGATCAAATCTTTTGGATGATGTCAAAATATCATTGCTTAAATATGAGATGAATATCTGAAATTTTGTTGCCGTTCATGGCGTTTTGGCAAAGTTTATGGGTAAAGAAAGGGATCAAGTAGCTCCTCCTCAACAAATGTTCACAAGGACGAGCAAGCCCATCGAAGAAGTAGCCAAAAAGGAACGGAGAAATTATCAACGTACATACTAAAGTATGACACAGAAGTCAAATTCCGTCAGAATTGATCGCTTATATACTACTTTATGAAGAGTTATAAATAATAAAGAGTTAAAAATAAATAATTTTCTACAACCTCACTTATATTGACCAAGTTGGCAAATTATTATATTTACTTCATTCAATTTTACAGGAATAAGTAAAACAGTACTTGATGAAAAAAACAATCATCGTGATATTTCCAAGTCAAATTAGACTGGATCTACACCTCGCATAATAGAGGTGTCGCATCAAATTGCTCGTCAAAAATGACTAAGTATGAATTAACTGCAACTATAATGTGACGTATGAAGCTAATTTTGTATTCCATTCGTCTCAAAGTCAAATATTCGACTCATCCAGCCGAATATGCGACCATTATGCAACTTGGCTTTTCACATCGCATTTAATTCAACTTTAGTTGACTTAAGGCAACTCTTCTTTCCGCTCCAGTGAGCAACGAGTTGCCGTTTTGCAAAACCACTCTCCTTGGAAAAAAGTTAATTTCTCCAATGCTATTCGGTCGATCAAGTATCGGTAAAAAGTACGTTGTTCTACATAGCCTTGGCAATCGAAATATATGCAAATCGCAATGTTTCCGTCAAGGCCGGCTTTAGCATATCATTTTTCAAACCTTTTTGTCAACTTCAGAAAACTGGATTTATATGCAAACTACTCGAAAAATTTTTGATTTCTTTCACTAGATCGTTAGCTAAATGAAGTTGCTCGATGATCGCATTTAATAGCATTTTAGCCAACTTAAATTGAATTCTATTTGACGCTACTATTATGTGATGTATAAATCTAGTCCAGCCTTACTCTGACGGATTTCAAAATGGCATTGCATTAAACATACCTTCTGAAGGCCACTTAAAAACGGGACCAAAACAGCTGAGCCATAATAGCCAATGAAAATTTCCTTGCCCTGTGGTGAAAATAATAAATATAATGTCAGCAAGGAAACTGGAAAAATAATGCAAAATTATCAGGGCTAGAATGCAAAGAAAATCTTGTATACATTTGATTTCAAAGACCATGAAAAATATAGAACGGCATTTGATAAATTCTGTCTCAAAACCGAAAGACCTATGTAGTTTTATTATTTTTCTTGTGCATTTATGAATAATGAAAATATACGAGAGCTTGAAATCCTTTGTTGGCTAAATGCCTGCCGGGAAAGATTCCTGAAAAATATGATCAAATCAGAGTGCAAGAACGACGATACCAAATCATTCAAACTTCTATTTATCAAGAAAGATGAAGATCCATTAGATAGCGGCAAACCCATTAATACAGCATTAAGTCGAGTCCGAATCGACAAACTGTGTATCATCTAAACCATTCTCATTTGAAGAAGAAGTAAAGAGAATGTGTGTTTTTTACTATGGCTTTTTGAAACTCATAGTAGGTATGAAACTACCTAAATACAAATCATTCTCATTTGCTTAACTCAATTGAACGTTTCACAAGGACTACCCCTCCTCCTTAAAAGATTCAAGTATGAAATATAGGATCCATTCCTAGATCAGCCATCAGCGTGTAAAATCATTGCCAATTACCATTAGACAGGGCACTGAAAAGGTCTTTATGACAAATTGGAAGAGAAACTTTTTACACCGGAGTATATTTTTGACAGTTATGGGATTAAAAAACATACGGATCTATCGAAAAAAAATTTCAATAACTCTAAAGAAAACTAAATGCCCTTGCGTAAGTTTTGCAGTCAATGAATCTTCGTAAAATTGAATCAACCTTAATTTCGTTGGTCATAAAGCGGAAATAATAAAAAAATACTTCTGTCTTTCTGCCGTTAAGCGAAATTTGATTATTCATATCCGTTCAGTAATTTAGGCACAGGGATTTACTTCTGAAGCTTGTTTTGTGCAGCGGTTGATGTTTTTCCACACATCATTATCGCTTACATGCATAAATCAGGTTTACACAAATAAAAAACCAATTTTCCCCATTTAGTGCAAAGGGCGCTAATGCGAACTTAATGAAAATGAAACACTTTAATAAATGGTCCTAACGAGGTATGCGAAATAAATAACGACAGTGGCTCCTGTTGGGTTCTGCCATAGTTCATATCATGTTAACATGTGTTCGCAGCAAACTTAGTGTTTTTGCCACGGTTTGAAGTTTACACTTGTATGGAAAGCAAGCATTTGAAGTCCCTATTTAAGAAATCTGTGAAAACGGGTCATATAGCTCCTAAGTACAGAATAGGCATATTAATTTAACAAAAATTGCTTGCCACATGCAAGCAAATCTAATTTCTATACCGCAGATCCTCAGCGAAATAAATTTGCAAAGTTAATATCATGTTCGAGACAAACACGCCACTTTTCTTACCCATCCCGTTTCGAGGTAACACGGACCGGAATCAAAAATTCAGTTTCGAAATCAGATTCATTTTCAAGTTATTTAAGTCATTCAGCTGCTTGCATACAGAAATATATTGAAACTAGGTCTTGAATTTACTGGAAATGGACTGTCAAAAATTTTTAGTCGATTTAGGTGCATCTTTTGGCACTGTGAGCGCAACCAAACATTATGAGTCCAAAGTAGAGAATATCAATTTTCGCAACCGATATCATACCTCGTCTTTCCTTGTGTCCAATTTAAGAGCCTCTAATGCTTTTGCTACAACATCCGCTGTTTGAAACAAAGATTAATGATAGTAATAGATAGGAGAGACAAAGTAAAGTAGTTGCCGTCATCCCGGGTTTAACTACAAGGTACTACACACAATCAAGGCACACAAACCTTTACCGCTTCAATAAATGTGGCCATCGAGAAGATTTCATTAATCCAAGTCACTGAATGATGAATATAGACATTCATCGCAACAGCTGACGAGCAATGCTTTCATAACGACAAGGTCACTGCCTCTGTTACAGCTTGCCCTTGTTGCAACACAGCCCGGTCTCCCGTACCACAGGATATTTGCGACAAATTCGAGCGATATGTTTGTGCTTAGTTTTTTTTATCCATATAAAAATTTTGACAACATACCTTACTTTCTACAATACTTCCCTAATTACTTTACAACACTACAGGGACGACACCATGGGGAGCGAAAGACTATGACTACGCCATGGCCAATAGATAAAAACAAGCAACTTAATGTACCTACACAGAACAGAACAAAGTACGAATGATTAGAAACTAATGGATACTGTACTAGATTCTGCCTACATTAGGTGTCAGGTTGTGATGATTTTTAAATGTCACGAGCCCAATTCGTGTGATGTTACTAGTGAAAAAAAATGACCGGACACACGATGCAAAACAGAATTTACAAAGAAAAAGAACATTACATTAAGGACTTAGTGGCTGGTTTGTACATAACTGAAATTTCAAAAGATTTTAGTCAAACCGACCAGTTTCGTGAATGAACCGCAAGGTCAATTCGAGAATATTTCTATTCAAATCATAAGAAAGGTATTGATCACCATACAGTAAAAGCTGGATCAAAGCATCATTTGAAAGATTGGTGATTTGCACAAATGGTCGTAATAATTCAGCAGTTCCAGCAAGAAGATCTTGACGCTGAAGATCAAAAGAAGGGCAGAGCAACAAAAAATGCTCCGTATCCTCAATGCCATCACTTGTTTGGCACATTGGATTTATGGTATCCCTAAAATTATGCTTGAACTTGTGGAAGTTCAACTTGCTGAGACCAACTCTAAGCTGCATAAGATGGGATAATCCTTTTGGGTCGTGAATTCCAAAGACAGATTTCGCAGGGGGGCGGATTATTGATAAGAACTTTTTTTGAAAATAGCAGCAGAAGGTGCAAGTCTCAATTCACGCTCAAGCTTATTCCATTCGTATAAACAGTTAGGATAAAAACTACTTTTGAATTTTTCTGTTTGAATTTTTGTGCTTAGTGAGGGTCAAGATACACGATTTTCTAGATGCAAAAGCAGATAAGGATAACGTTGAAGATCTTTCAGTTTTGCCTCCTTGCAAAATCAGCCCACTGAAACACGACCCAGGGAAACTATCGGATGCCCAAAAATTAAAAAAATTGATCCTGGCTGATGTATACAAATTTGTAGATTGCCCTTCGAATCTTCTTAAGATGTAAAAAGTCGAACACAAGTTGTCTAAAATAACACCTAATATTTCCTACAATCAAGACAATATCCCAACCACACTTCTATCAGCTATATTATCAATTTAGTCCCCTTCAAAATAAGGCAACCACTTCGAAGTTTTCAGCTCGTAAATGATATCCAAATTGTTGATTCTGGTAGACAGACAAAAAAGGAAGAATATTTTCCTGTCAAACCTGTTTGATTTAAGAACTTGGTTGGAGAGAAAACCGTTTGTTTTGTTATGAGGCCAATGAGTGTTAGGGGATTTCCGACGTCATTTTGAATTAATAGTACTTTTGTAGGGTAGCTTGGGGGTAATGTGGGTCTACGGGGTAAAGTGGGTCTACTGGGGCTTTTGCCAGGAATATCCTTCCTCCCTGAATCAAAGAAAGGCTGCCTGTCTTCATCGTAATGTCTACATTATAAGCTGCCTTTTGACATAAAAAACTTGTCTTAGACTTCTCCTGCCACTGTCATCTTTGGTTTTCTAGACCACTAAATGAACATGCAGTGGGAGTGTGGTCTTTTACGAATGAAATGACGTCTATTTGAAAGTCATTGAGGCGACGGTTCTTTTTATATTAATTTTTAGCCAGGTGGGGTAAAGTGGCTGTACTGAGAATTCAGCTATAAATCGCATTCAACGAAGCTTTAACCTGCTTAAAAATTTCGCAACTACATTAATTCTGCCACATTGTTTTGTGTCCAAGATATGAAAAAGGCTTTGCTGTCACCGTGGTTGCTGTCTTGAACCAGTAAATGAGAGTAAAAAAAATTCAAATACTTTATCTGATCATTACTGTCAAATTTGATCACTACCCTTGAAGCCGGAATGATGGCGGATTAGCGCATGAAAATGGAATTTCACTTTCGTCGCAAAAACAGGATTGCATGCGATTAAAGGCAAAGACCGGGAATCCACTGAATAGAAAATAGTCGGGAAACATATTTCCATTACTCTTTTTATTCATTTACCCTCTCAAAATCTCATAGTATTCAAGTTTTGAGAATAGACCAACTTTTCCCGCTCATCGGGAAAAAATGGGCCTATTATGGTGATCAACCCTGAAATTCTTTTAAATATTTAACTGCCTTTATAAGAGCTGAGATTTTTCGGCAGGAAACATTGAAGCGTTGAATGTCAATTAAACGAAGAGTTTTAAAGTGTTTGCACATTGCTGTCCTTTTGCCAGCTACTAATTTTGAGATTTTGCTCAATTTAGACTCACATTACCCCCATTCTTTTACCAGAGTCAGCAAACGTTTAAAGGGAAAATTTTCTGGAGCCGGGTAAAAACTTTTTTCCTAGGAATGATACTGTACAAAGTTGAGTACCCTCTTAGACAAATAGGATCGTAAGGAATGGCTCACTTTAGCAAAAGTAAATCTTCATTTCAAATTTAATTTCCTTTCAGTGACAAAATGACCAAATGGTCAGAGTTATTTTTGCCAAATTACAATGCGACCTGTCGATGCCACAAAAACTTCTAGATTCACCTGGTGTAAGTGCAATATTCTTGCACCTTAAAATTTGTGTCATTAGAATTGGTAAAAAGGAAGTACCTAGCAAGCAGTGCCATATACAGTATGAAACAGAACTAAGAGTTTGATGATTGCTTGCTGATTTAAGCATCGATTTGCCAATTAAATTGATTGGGATTACATAGGTTGACTTGAAATATCTTGGAATTGAGAAATCCTCATTTTTAGCACAAATTTGATATGGACGTCAACCAAACTGGTTCAATTTGTCCAAACCTGGTACCATGATTTACAAAGACTTTCCAGTTAAACCAGGCTAGATTCCCTAAATCCCAATCAACCAAAATCATCTCTGGTTACCCTAAAGGATTCCAAAATAAAAAACAATTGAGGTAAACAAGTCAATTTTGATAAAACCATATAATCAGTGGCGCCGCCAGGATTTTTTATTGGAGGGGCAAAACAGGACGGGGTCTGGGGCGGAGCCCCAGAAAACTTTTCTTGGACCACGCCCTCTACCTTGGGTATAGATGCGACCAACGCCCTTTTTATTGCCTGAAATAAAGATTAAATGAGTCTGTTAAACAATACGAATAGGGTACCACACTGTCCACAATTAGAAAATGACGTCCAACCGGCGACCGAGCGTCCAACCTTTGGATCCCCAAATATTTCAGCGACCAATTTACCACATGCCACTCTGTCATGAAATTTGCCATACAGCTGCCGTGTACTCTCAGATTCAGAAATATGAAGTATACATGGTTTGTGAAAAAGAGGGTATCGGGATGGGGAGAAACTTCAAAGCTCAGTAAATACTGAGGCCACTGACGGGGTCTGGGGGCAAAGCCCCCAGGAAAATTTTTGTAGATATAAACTCTTTACTTTGGCCTGGAACACTTCTACCTATCACATTTCAGCCTGTGCTGCATTGGAGTTGCTGATCACTTCGCAACAGTTATTTGAATCAGCATCTCCAGTAAAATTTTTAAACATGATATTTTTTGGCTTAGAATGCCTATCCTACATGCAAAATTACGAAGACCAAATGGGAAACCTTCACAATTTTGTGACCATTTTCAATGGATCACCTCCGCAGGAATATTTTTGCGTAGACACACTCTTCTTTCTCCTAGAACGATCCCTAACGGTCCTCACAACCCAACTTCCAAGGACTCAAAAAAAGTAAGTCTTGGACAATGTTATGATAGTTTGTCTACAGAAGTTCTCTAGGAGTCAACTTATGCTATGGCTTAGAAGAAGTCTCCCGGTCACTTTCCAGTATTTCACCGAAAGATTCTTACCATGCACCACCTACGCAACTACCAAACTTCTATGTCCTCGTTCGTGAAAAAGATCTAGACTTACGTCCTCCATAAGCTATGCTGATCTATGTGCTGATGAGGTATGCAAACTTGGAGCGTACGTAGAACGGGAGCCTGGGGGCTTCACCACGAGAAAAAAATTCGAGTCAATGCCGTACAGATCGTGGGAAAATGCAATTGACGTGGCAAGATTGTAGAATCCTTTTGCTCGTACACATCATAAGTGCCAAGATCATCGGCCTTACCCCCCCCCCGCAATTTTTACGCCGGAATTAGAAAAATTAGAAAAATGGTCCTGGAGAGCATTGGAGGGGCGGCCGCCCCCCCCTTGCCCCCCCTTCCCGGCGTTTCTGCATATAATGATAGCTTTCTTCAGGCAACATAGGAACCTCCATTTTCAGCAACCCAAAAGTCAAAAAGTATTCTCAATTCAAGCCTTCACAAATGCTCCTAAGGAAAAATAGCGTGTAATCCGTCTTCCTAAACCAGTAAATCATGGTCAAGTAAGTATGATCAGAGAATTGGATTCAAACAAATACATCATTTCACTAATTCAGTGTAAAGCTTTTGGAAATTTGGTTCGAAGCGTCAATTGCTTAGAAAACGTTAATGCTAAACACTTAACATGGCCTTGTCTTTTTAATCATCAACGACATGGATTCTCCTTAATCACTTGGATCTGTCTTCGGAATGAAATGGTAACAATGAAAATGACTATTGTCGCAATTGTTGTTCTTCGCTTCCTCATTAAACCTCGTTTTCCCGACAATACACCGATTTCTACAATGTAAAGTAGTTATGTCTGTTTACCCTATTTTTTATATCTCGTTACTGTCATCTCCTTCACAATGTGTCATCTACTGAGTTGTCAGTTTTGGCTTTCCCAATAGCACTGTATGATTATCACAATCTGATATCATAAGTTTTGCTAGGGATAAAACTTGAAGACAGCTTTGAATGTAATGAAAATACACTCATCAGAGTATGAAAAAACTTGATTATTTAATCTTGATAACAAAGTGAATTGTACCAGAATTATCTTTTACATTGCCATAGAATTTACAATACAAATTTACTACTTACACTACTTACAGAATATTTAACGATATTACGAGGACCATGCCACTGAGTGCAAAATACTAAGAATAATCCGTTGAAACAAAAAACTAAGACGACTTACATATGAAGTACGAAAGGAGAAAAACAAGACATGAGAAAAAAAGAAGCAAAGAAAAATACACTCTGTTTAAAATTCGATATCAGCTGAAAATGTCAGTGAATAATCACAGACAAGATGTTTGCTGCAGTTATGAGTAATTTTTCGTTATCGTAGACCTCACCTCATATATAACTTGAGACAGACTTTACACATGATAGTTAACTAAATACAGTACAGTAGCTTTTGTACGTAAAATTTGAGTTGGGATCGTCTAAGCTACCGTTCTCACCTTAAGTTTACTTTCTTCTATGAGCTCTTAAAATCTATGCGAAAATCCCAGGAGAAATACTGCAAGTTGAGAACTCAAACTCTCTAATGAAACGTGTTCTATTGAGAAGTCTCCCTTTTGGTTACCTGAAGAACTGATAATTTTCATTGTTGACAGTTAGACACGAACTATAAGCACAAAAAAGAAAAATCATTGTTTAATTTGCTATCCCTTTCTATCCGTACATATATTCAGGAATGCTTTACATTTCTATTACCTCCTCATAAGAGGAACACAGGGCCACAAGGAAAAGAAACAACCGGACCCTTACTGCATATGTATCAAAATCTTATTTCATGTCTGTGTTCTTGCCCAATGCCTATTTTTCATGAAAAATTCATTACTTGCATCTCTAATCAACAATCTTTTGTCGCCTAGAAACAGAAATAAAACTCGAGCGTTTTCATCGTATTTGCAAGCATATATTCTAAAGTAAGATTCGTAGACATTGAAACTTTGCCAAAAGTTTGTCTTGGCACTACCGATATTTTATATTACATGACTCGAACTGCAACAGATAAAGAAGCTGATCAGATTTGCAATCGTATCACCCGCGAAAATTTTGAAAGACCTTATTGACAGAAAAGGGCATGCAATGGTAGAAGGAAATGCCATATTTGCTCTATGATGAGGGAGGAGAATACATATCATAATTCTGACTCAAGGAACACTTTAAAATTGTCGATGGATGTAAAGAATTTGCTATGCTTGTGAGTATGTGGGTAGTATTGCTTCGGTTTTCTTCTCTGCGTTGAGATTTGCATGAAGGTTTGGCGTACTCTCGACATGAAGGAGACGCATGGAGCAATTCTAGCCACATGCAAACTCTTTCAAAGTCATGATCGCATGAACTAGATATGTGGCAAATTGTTTTGCCTTCAATAGAGAGCCTCGGTACCATCCATTTCCACTTATTCTTTGCAAATTTAGATTAGCTACGTTTGGAAATGAAATTTTTTCAGTAAATTTGTGCTCAGTGATGCTGCAAATGAGCTCCTTTTCACTAACCATCCCTGTAGTGTTACTTGCAACAGGACAAAATCACATTTCAATTTTCAATACTTTTGAAAATATCAGCAATCATTGCAGCAGTGACTTTTGATCTTCAAAAGCAGCGCATATTACAATTTATCGTACCCTGTTAAAGGTACATAACTGGTTTGAGCCCTACAGCATGTACAAGGCATCCAGGCAGTAACTACCTGTGCTAAAAACATATATGCAAAGAATGTATGATAATATGAGTCATACCTTGGCTTACTGTTTTCAAAACAATTAATTCTGATAGCATTTTGGCTTCTGTGTCTGACTTGAGAGTAAGTGCAGTCTGGTCTCTCACTTCGCTTACGTCTGCGTCTGCGGAAGGCTTGCTCGTCCTTCGTGAAATCTGTTGAAAAGTAGAAGTTGATAAATCATGGGAGCTTTTCCAACGAGGCTAGTAAAGTTTCAATAATTTCCTAGCAATACTACATTCAAAACTCAGAGAAACAAGGCAAATAAAAGAAGGGGGAAGCAAGTCTTGTCTGTTTTGTCTGTTTGCAAAATACGAATCTTGCATGCTATAAATTTTTGGCTTGAAAGTGCTGCACGTAGTAAAATGGTAATGATCATTCATTCTGTAAGATGATCTTGTATTTTCCGTCCTTTTAAATCATTTCATGGAGGAAAGTAAAACAAATGCCTCATGCACAAGTTAAGGAGTTTGAGAATATTGTGACGCAAAGCATTGAGGACTGAAAGACGACAAAATTGTTATCGAGGATAGACTAATAAATATGCTTCCGTCCTCTTTTTTTCACACAACTCTCCTTGAGGCTAGGTTCTATGGTTAAGATATTTCATCCAACTGTGACTGCAAAAAGCAAATGAGAAATAGCACGAGTTTCTGCCTTACGGCAACGACAAGGGCGATCACATCCTTCCTATTCCTGATGTCGAATTTGTAAACAGACCGCTACAGTTAAATATTTCCTTTACAATACTGCTGTGCACATTTTTTTAAATATTAGCATCGCATACCTGGGTTCTGAAGAGATCTTCACCAATTCTTCGAAAAGCTGTTAGTGGCAAACCAGCCTAAGAGAATCAAGCAGGAGACTCATGTTATGATAAACCTTTGGAAGTATAGCCTGCGTGCAGACTCTACAGTCGGTGCAGAGGAGCGAAAAGGAGAAGAAAGCTCCCTGTAGAGTCTGCGCAACGGCGACCAATTTTGTGTTTTGAGTTCTCAGATTTTTCTGGAACCGTCTGGGATTGACTGCACAATTTAACTTTTGTTCTTTCTTGTGTTCAGCGTGTTCTGCTTGAAAAAAATTTGGAATAATGTTTGTTACACGCAAAATAGGCTGAACATGAGTAAGAACAATATCTAAATCGTGCAGCCAATTCCCGACGGTTCCATAAAATCTGAGAACTCAAAACACAAAATTGGTCGCCATTGCGCAGACTCTACAGGGAGCCTTCTTCTCCTTTTCGCTCCTCAGCACTGACTGTAGAGTCTGCACGCAGGCTATGGAAGTACCATTGGAATTACCATTGATTTGAACCTTCTAAGAAAGTGTTAACAACTTGTGGTACATTCTTTAAAATATTAGTTTCTTTCTATGATCCTTTATTTTCTTCGTTTTTCCAGTATGGGATCATTGTTTGGGGTCATACTTATGAATAACATACGAAACCAATATATCTTCTTCAAAAGAAAGTTGTTAGGCGATCGCCTGCAACAGCTTTATTCTTCCATCTACACCAATTTTTTCTCTGATTTGAAACTTCTTGAATTATGTGATTTGTTTTATTTAAAGCTGCTTTCATTTGTCTATGAATCTGTTAACATGTTTTCTCTTGTCTGTTTTCATATTGTTTGAAAGTTTGATGTTTGCTCATCAATATAATACGCGGCAGGCAGGCTTAGGGTTAGGGATATTTTTTATTACTCAAGAAAACACCTTGCAATATCATCTATCTAAGATCTATTAGATCAGGTGCCAAATTCAGCAATAATGTTCCATATTGAATCAAACAATTTCCTTCGATTATAATTTTTCGCCGTAAACTGAAATTACATATGTTCTCTAGAAAGTACAAAGTGAACTGAAATATCTGTTTTGCACCATTCAATATCAATATTTTCCAATACATGATAGCAAGATGATACAGTATGCCCTTAAGAATAGGGGGTGTTCTCTCTTCGATTAGTTTAGCTATTGAGAGAGCTCCTCCTTTAAGAAATTCCTTTACATAGAATATTTTATTGTTTGTTGTAATTTGTAATCTCTAAACTTTTTTGTCATTGTTATGAGGTTTACGCAGCATTACTAATCTTCTTTATTTTCTTTGTTTTTTATTTCAGTGATAGTTCTGTGTGTAAGAAATAGTAATTGTCTGTTGTAGCTCATTGAATTCATAGATATGTCGTGGAATTTTAACATGAGAAACTGAACTGAACTGAACTAATCTGCTGACACCTTACAGTTACAACGAAAAAGGTCAATGCACGATTCTGGAAAAACCATCGCCAAGAAGTGCCCGCCTAAAGCATTATGCACGTCTTAGGGTTATTTTGAAACTTACAGGAATAGTAACTTTTTGGGTTAATAAATAGAAATCAAAGTGCGAAAATGGATTACCGACTCAATATTCTTGCTTTACATTTGCATTAGCGTGTTTCCCGCAACTTCTTTTTATGCCGACTAGAACTGATTTGACGCACCTGAATTGCTACGCTGTGGGTTTGTTCATGTTTCCATTTATCTTAGCCAACAGCGTTTTTTTATTCACCCACAGTGTAAAATGCCCACTCGCAGCAATGTTTAATAATAATAATGATAATAATAATAATAATAATAATAATAATAATGATAATAATAATAATAATAATAATAATAATAATAATAAGGGTCAATTAAGGGTCAAGGATCTGTTGAGGAGTAGTGCCTTTCCTAGATGGCCTTTAGTGGCGCCCTAGACTGGTCTCCTGACATCCAGCATCATGTGAAGCGTCAAACAGAGCCTCTCCATGGTGAAGACCGTCCGTGCGTGGTGAAGAGCCACATCCTACTCGAGGTGACCCTGTGTCAAGCAGAACACGGCGGATCTAGGGGAGTAAACCCTGATTACAAATCCGTAACTCAAGGTGTTAATCGTGCCAAGGAATGGATGGCTGCAACGTGATTGAGTCGCAAACGGTACCTGGCGGGAGATGGCGAAACCCGACAGTAAGGAGCCTTATCCTATGAGCCGGGCAACTTAGGATGGACCTTTCAATCCCGTGCGTAATTACAAGAATCATATGGGAGATACTGATCAAAATAATCAACTTCAACAAAACCAAAACCAAGGGACCCTGAATCATAATGTGGCAGGTATTGCACCTTCCGATTCACAAGGGACACCTTTGGACAACAGAACTCACAATAATAGTGTGATTTGGACAGTGCGAGAGAAGATACGATTGGTAGAGATTGATACCGAGGAACAAGCTACGGGATATGGATTCATGAATAGAGTGAAACGTAGATGGGATGAAGAGTTCCCAGAAAAGATACAATACAGTAGGCAAAACCTTAGAGATAACGCTCGTAGGTTTAGAGAAGACAGGGAGTTATCCATCATGGTTTCAAATGAGCGCACACTAGCAAGCAATTTGGGCTCAAATGAACAAAGAAGAGAAGGATCAAAGACAGCTTGGTCGAACGAAATGAAGATAAGACTTGTGCGGATGGAGCAAGAGGAAAGAAGCAAAGGCAGAGGTTTCATGAGCAGATTGAAGACTAGGTGGGATGATGAGTTTCCACAGATGCATCACATCAGCGCTCAGAGTTTAAGAGACAATGCCAATAGATTTAAAAAGGAAACTGCCTTGATGAATCTTTTGGTTGTGAGGGATAGAGAGAAACCTGAAGAACATGACGAGGAAGTTGTGCAGGGGGTGCGAGAGGAGGAATCTGCAGTAGGAGTGCAAATAGGAGATGACATCGATCATGAAATAATTGACGGAAGCTTAATAGAAGGAGGTAGGGATGAGAGCATCGCAGTAGGTGATAGGCAGAGTGAACAAAGTGAAATGCGGGATACATTTGTTCAACAGCTAGAGATACTAAAGAAGTCCACATTGACGGAATTTCAAGAAAGAGAAAGACTCAGAAAATTGAAAATAGATGAGAAAATGAAAGAAGAAGCAAATGCAATATTAGAGGACTACCTGAAGAGTGTGGATTCAACGGCTGAGATAACAGATGCAGTATACGCAATGGCAAAAACAATTGAACAATTAATGGGCATGAACGAGGAAAGAGTACAGAGAGTAGGAGGTGAAAACAGAAGGGTGCGTAAGTTAAAGGGCAAAATGAAGGTGCTGAGGCAATGCATTGCAAGAATAGCAAACGAAATTCATCGGAGAAAAATCTGGAGAAAGGCAACAAATAAGGAAAAGAAGATGTTGGAAAATCTCAGAAGAATAACAAACAGTGATCTCTCCTATCTGAGGGAGTTGCTAGCTGCAAAAGAAAAATGGTTAGACGAGCTGCGGTCAAAGAAGGTCAAATTAGATCAAATGGTTGCAAGGGATAAAAGAATAAAGAATAACAACATGTTCGTTCGAAACGAAGGAAGCTTCTACAAGCAGACAAAAAAGTTGGAAAAACACGTTGGAAGATTACCCAGCATCGATAAATTTACCGACTTTTGGGCAGGAATTTGGGAAGACGATAGCAAAACACCGGTCACTAAGTGGATGAAAGAAATTGAAAAGAGGCTGAGGGAGAAGGTTAAGACCATCAGTGAGTTCAAAGTGACAGAGCAAGATCTTCAAGATGTGGTAAAGAAAAGGAAGAACTGGTCCGCTCCAGGAATTGATGGGATAACCAATTATTGGTGGAAGACATTGACAGCTGCTAGGAAGCCACTTGCAAGAGCAATGCAAAAGTGGGTGGATGACAACACAACAATACCACAATGGATAGCATTTGGTAGAACGGTTTTGTTACCAAAAGCAAAGGATCTGTCATCAGAAGAAGAGTACCGCCCAATAACATGTTTGAACACATCCTACAAGCTGTTCACAGGAATATTAGCGAAGTTCATGAAAGAGCATGCGGAAGAGAATGATATTTGGGATAGAAATCAGATGGGGACATGCCAAGAAGTCTTAGGGACAGTAGACCAACTATTGATTGATAATTGCATAATGGAGGAAGTTCGAACTCACAAAAGAAATTTAGCAGTTGCTTATTATGATTATCGTAAAGCATACGACATGGTCCACCATGATTGGATGCTTAGAGTATATGAATGGATGGGGATACCCAAGGCAATTTGCAAAGTTATAGAGCAACTAATGATGAGATGGAAGACCAGACTGGAAGTCTTCGACCAAGGCAAGAAGGTTTTTAGTAGATGGATAGAAATCAAGAGAGGGTTTCTACAAGGAGATAGCTACTCCCCAGTGGGGTTTTGTCTCACAGAAATACCAATTGCTATGTTACTAGAAGGAACTGAAGGATACAAAATGTGCCCACCTGGAAATCGAGAAGTGATCCGAACACACAGCCTTTTTATAGATGATCTAAAAGTCTACCAAGAAAACCACGCCAAACTAGAAATTGCGAATGAGACCATAGTACAGGCAAGTCTAGACACAGGAGCTTGCTATGGCGTCAAGAAATGTGCTGAAATAGTGTTTAAGAGAGGTAAGATGATAAAGGGAGAAGGACTTAGTGTTCTCGAAGAAAGGATGAAAGCTTTAGATCCGGAGCAAAGAGAAATTTATAAATTTCTAGGATGTGAGCAAGCAGAAAAGATAGATATGGAAAGAGTAATGGAAAGGGTAAAGGCGGAAACAGAGAAAAGGACGAATGTTTTAGTTCAGCAAGAGCTATACGATAAGAATCTCATCAAAGCTATAAACAGAACTGTGATCCCAGTCGCTGGATATGTGATGAATGTTTGCACCTTCACTAAACAGAAGTTGGATGAGCTTGATAAGGCAATTAAAAAGATTTTGAGAGACAATAAAATACATGGAAATCAAGCCAGTGACGAGCGGTTGTATATGAGAAGGGAAAATGGTGGAAGGGGTCTGAAAAGTATGAAAGATCTCTACGAGGAAACAAAGGTAAGAGTTGCCTGTTACATGATTCACTCGGAAAGTACCTGGATAAAGACAGCTTGGAGAAGGGAATTCCAGAAAGAAGGCAAATCTATCAAAAGTGAAGCAGAGGATGCACTGAGAGAACTCGGAGAAGATGTTCAATTTCGCCTAGATCATGTAGAAATACAAGGCGTAACACAGGCAGGAGACTGGAGGAAAATTTGGAAAAACTTGAAAAAGAAAATCAAGGGAAGGAGAGAAGAAATACGAATTGAAAAGTATAAGAGCAAGAATATGCAAAGTGAGCATTTCAAGGGATTTGACATGGAGAGTCATCAATGGTTAGAATGTAATATAGATGCAAGGAAGGTAAGTGCCATTATCAACATGCAAGAACAAATGATCGAAACAAGAGGGTGGAAAGCAAGCAGAGGGTTGAATGTGACAACGGAAAATTGCAGACTCTGTGACGCACATAAGTAAACTGTAATGCACATTTTGTCTGGATGTAAGGTCCTGGCGGGAAGTGACTATCTAAAGCGGCATAACAATGCATTAATGGTTCTCACAGTCGAATGGGCAAAACAAGAGAGTCTGTCATCCAGAGATTCTGTATGGTATAAGCAAAAGTGGAGTAAGGGAGCTGTGCTGGAGAAAAATGGTAAGAAGATCTGCTGGGACTTTGAGTTTACCATGAGAAAAACAACCAGTGCAAGAAGACCAGATTTAATGATTGAAAATGATGATGAAAAGAAGTTATGGATCGTGGATATGGCGTGCCCTAATGAAAAGAACATTGGCGAGAAGCATCGTGAAAAGCTCACTAAATATCAGCAATTGGCCTTCGAGATACGAGAGAAAAGACCAGAGTATAGAGTTGAAATATTACCCATTGTCATTGGCTGTTTGGGAGGAGGAATGAAGCAAGTGGAATGTCAGGTGAAAAAGATCATAAAGGACGACGAAGGAGCAAGGTGGACATGTAATGAAATGCTGAAGGCCGTCCTATTCGAAAGTGAGAGTATGCGGAGAAAGACATTGTCCGGTATCATCCAGAAGGACTAAAATTAGAACGATTAGCATAGTAGATTAGCTGTTGTGAGCTTCTGTTGTAAGCAGGGCTACCAAAACTTGTTAGCCTGACACCCTTGATCCTTGGCCAAATGTGACCCAAGCCTCTAGTATATTGAGACTCAGGATTTTTTTTTTTCCGATCTAGGCCACGTATCGCCAGGGATAAAGGGCAAAGGCCTGTTCATGACATTGTTCAGGTTGCAATATTGAATAATAATAATAATAATAATAATAATAATAATAATAATAATAATAATAATAATAATAATGATAATAATAATAATAATAATAATCGAGGAAAGTAAGATCTTCTGGAGTAACATATGGGACCAAGGCACCAAGCAAAACGAAAAAGCAAAGTGGCTGGAAGATGTAAAAGAAAAATATAAGAGAATAGACCAACAGGATGAATTTTCTATCTCAAAAGACATCCTTACAGCTCAATGGAAGAAAATGCCTAAATGGAAAGCGTGTGGACCAGATGGTGTGCATGGTTATTGGTTAAAAGAATTCAGCAGTCTCCATGAAAGACTCGCAGTGCAACTTGATGTATGCTTAAGTGCAGGAGATGTACCAGTATGGATGACGAAAGGCCGGACGAGTTTGATATTGAAAGACAAGAACAAAGGAAACATAGTGACGAACTTTCGACCTATTACATGTTTGCCAATGGTATGGAAGCTGTTGACAGGAATAATATCGGAGAAAATTTATTACCACCTAGAGAGTAAACATCTACTTCCAGAAGAGCAAAAGGGATGCCGAAAGGGAAGCCGTGGCACAAAAGATCAGCTTCTGATTGACAAAATGGTAATGAAGAACTGCAAAAGCAGGTTAACCAATCTATGCCTTGCTTGGATTGATTACAAGAAGGCATATGATATGATTCCTCATTCTTGCTTGATTCAATGTATGCAGATGTTTAAGATTTCAGATAAGGTGATAGCATTATTAGGGAAGTCAATGGAGAGCTGGAGGGTTGAGCTGACCTCAGGAAACGACAAGCTTGGGGAAGTAAACATTCGAAGAGGAATCTTTCAAGGCGACACATTATCTCCTTTGTTATTCATTTTGGCATTGATCCCCTTGTCTACTTTGCTTAATGGGTTAGATCATGGGTATAGGATGGGAAAGAACAGAGGAAAGATCAATCATCTCCTATTTATGGATGATTTAAAATTGTATGGTCGTAATATGCAAGAGCTAGATTCGTTAGTTCAGAGTGTCCGAATTTTCAGTGCCGACATCGGGATGGACCCCTATCCACCGTCTTAGATGGACCACTCACTATCTTAGGCTCTGAGACAGAGCTTGATAGTGTTTTAATCCAGTATTTAGTGCTGTGTACAATCGCAATAATAATAATAATAATAATGATAATAATAATAATAATAATAATAATAATAATAATAATAATAATAATAATAATAATAATAATAATAATAATAATAATATAATAATATAATAATAAATAATTTATTTTAAGTTGGCTTACAACTCTAATAGCTATGAAAAGCTAATTAATGCCAACTATCTATCATACATATAAAAAATGTTCAGAAAGAATTTTAAAGAAAAAATGCTAAATAAAACCTAAACCCGAAATGAATGCCGTACACAATCTACAGTCACACTCTATTGTGCAGGTTCTTAATTCTTATTTAAAAGCAGTTAGTGATTGGGACTCTCTAACACTGCGAGGTAATGTTTGCCACAGCTTTTGAACCAAATATCTCACAGTTTCTATGCCATAAGAAGTTGTCTTGGCATTAGGAATGCCAAGAGTATTCTTATTTCGCAAGTCATATTGTACATCTCTTGCCGCAAAAATCTCACTCATGAAACTAGGATTCAGGCTCTTTTTGGTTTTGTATATTTCTATCATCAAGTACTGTAGATTGCGTTGGTGAATGGATACTGCATTATCTAATTTCAGCAAAGATTCGTAATCGGCGTGACTGTTTTTATACACAATTCTGAGTGCTCTTTCTTGGATTTTATTTACTTTTGCATTGAGGCCCCTGTCATGGAACATCCAAATTAACGGACAGTAGCTAAACTGAGATTTTATGAAACTATTCATTAGCAGACGCAATTTATCAGGATTCATGAAAGCAGATACCCTAGCAAGGGCATGCAGTTTTTGGCTGGCTTTTTTGCATAAATTTGAGACGTGACTTTTGAAATTCAAATTTTTATCTATTGTCACCCCTAGCAACATTTCTTCAGAGCTTTCTTTAACAATAGCCTCACCGACTGTGACCTTAATATCATCTTGGCTTGTCCCACAAGTTAGAAGATGGCACTTCCCTTGATTCAATTTCATAAAGTTTTCGGGAAACCATTTTGATAAAACAAGAGCATCAGTTTCTAACCGTTCCAAAACTCTATCTAATTGACAGTCAGCTGCAAAGATAGTTGCATCATCAGCAAAGTTACATACTGCCGTATCCATTACCGAAAAAAATAAATCATTTATGTAAATATTAAAAAGAAGAGGTCCAAGAACTGATCCTTGCGGTACACCTGCAAAGGTCTCTCGCCAAGTGCTGAATGAACCATTTACTTTGACTCTCTGTTTTCTACCAGTCAGATAACTATAAATCATCAGCAAAGCATCGTTGCAAAATCCATAAGCACTTAGTTTTGCAATTAGCAGCTCGTGGTCTATGCAATCAAATGCTTTTGAAAGATCCATTAGCAAAGCTCCAACGACTCCTTTTTTGTCTAGGGAATTCTTACAGGTATCCATTAATCTCAAAGCGCATGCTGTGTGTTGAAACCTTTCCGAAAATCACACAAGTAGGGGACCAAAAATGTATCTGCATAGCCAGTCATCTGGGCATATAGAAGTCGCTCAAAGACCTTTGATAATGCGGACAAAACTGTGATAGGACGGTAGTTTCGCTTTTTTGTGGTTTCATCATTTTTAAATAGCGACGTTATGTCTCCTAATTTGAGATCTTCAGGAAACGTTTTCTGGAGTAATGAATTGTTAAAAGTTTCCACTAAAAATGGTGCAAATATGTCTCGATTTTCTTTTAGTATCCGTGCAGGAATACTTTTAGCTGTGGACGCCTTTTTTGGGTTCAGATTCGACAATTCATCAATGACTGCCTTCATTGTAACTGGTTGGAAGTCAAAGGATGAGTCTTGTTTTACCTTATCCTTAATCTTTTGAAGCTGGGATGATATTTATGCTTTTCAACAGCAATTTCAACAGGGTCCAGCAAATGCTCTGTCGGGACAGGTGTGCACTCACCAGGGGTAATATCCATTGTCTTCGTAATATTGGTGAAAAATTCATTAAAGATCTCAGCTACTTCACTGTCATTCGTAATTATCTTTTCATTCTCAACAAGTGTGATACTCGAAGAGCTTTGTACCTTGTCAGTAAAAAGTGGCTTCACAGTTCTCCAAAACTTTTTATTGTCAGTGACAGAGTTCATGTCAAGGTTTCCATAATAGATGTTTTTGCCTGACGCAAAATTTTCACACACTTGTTTCGCTGTTTTTCAATAGCTTTCCAGTTTTCTGAGGTGTTATACATGTTCAATCTATTACGTAACTGTGTGCGGAGCATAATTGCCTTTCTTAATGTTTTAGTCATGAAAGGTGCATCGTTTGCACGCAAATATTTTTGTAAGCCCCTTTGAATTAAATATTCAACTATTCATTCGAGTTGTTGATTCCGCTTTTGTTCAGGAGGCTTCTTTTTCAAAGCAAGTGGGTTGGCTCATATCTCCCTGAGGCACCATGACGTGTGATACAGCCTTGCATTCTGAACAGCGACCATCCTTTTTCCGTTTGAAAGAAAGAAATAATATTTTCATTCCAAGAAAATATTTCTGAAATCTGCGACATTTTGTTGAGATAGGAGTGGAGCATTTTTACACACGGCGATGCTGGTAGGTCAAATAAGAAGTAAAAAATGGGGATGAACAAAAAGCTTTAATTTCCAATCCCATCAAAATGCAATAAATGTTAATGACATACGAGATGTGACTATAATAAATAGTTTTCCTGACTGTATGGTACAACTTCCTACTAGGATAGCGGATTGCAGAAAATGAAGGTGGCGGTTCTGGGCGGTAGAATTTATCCAGGCCCATTTTTGAGTTGTGGATGTACTTTAAAAAATGGAAAACAGTGAAGCAGTAAAAAACTGAAACGATAAATACTATGAATTGAAGAACCTTCTAAGGGCAAGTAGCAGTCTTAAGTCCTTTTCATATCGCACTTAACAAATGTTTACATGAAAAGTGGCGGTTCAGGGTCATGGTAGCAAGGACAGATTTTGTAATACAACAACATTAGTTGCTTTAATTTGCACCTCATTTCAAAGCGATTAGTGACTGGAGAAAAAGAAATTCTCTCAACCAGTAAATCAAAACAAACACTACTTCAAATGTTGTCTTAAAGCCAATGGGGCAAACTCTCGCCTTGTGCAAGAGAAATGTGTTTTTACGAGAAGCTTAGAACGAAAGAAGAACGGTAACTCTAAAGTTCTGTCTCACGAATTTGGTTTATTTGATTCAGGAGAAGAGAAGGTATTCTAATTCCCCCGTATTTAAGGGTCAAAATCAAACAATTACCACGCAACTCCAGAATCAAATAAACAAAATCCGCGAGATAGAACTCTAGATTTACCCTTCTTCTTGCGCTATAAGCACAAAAAATTTAAAAAACCGCATTTCGCTTCCACTGGTTTCGACGCAACTTTTGAAGTTGTGTTTGCTTGGATTTACTGGTTGAGAGAAATTCTTTCGTCTCCAGTCACTAATCGCTTTGAACTGAGGTGTCAATTAAAGCACTATTGCAGTACAAAATCTGTCATTGTTCTTCCAAACCTTTTAAACCTGCGGATACAGCTTGAACAATGCTTTAAAAATCAAACTATGATAAAGGGGCATGGTATCGAAAGCTTACTCGTCTGCCGCTCAAAAAAAAGATCAATTAGTTTTTAAATTCCACTTGTTTTCAGATTGCCTTGCTTCAAAATACAACTCGATATGAAACCACGTTTCATCTTTCGACAGCTATCTTTAGATCCGCAAAAAATCCGCGGCGCGAAAACTGAGGGTCAGATGTTCTTAAAGAGCCACAGTATAGTTTGCACAGCTGTGGAACCTAAAAAAGTTCAAATTTTGAAAAAATTTTTTGAACAAATCGGGTACAGTGATGATCGAGAACATGACGACGACTTCAGTCCGAAATATAATTTGCTACATGCGGTTATATCTTTGACTATTTATTCGGAGCTATACAGGTTCAAGTTTAATTGCATCGTATTTTGTATCCCACAGCCTAACAAAATGCAGTGACACACTAATTGAGAATCAAAATGAGAATAAATCATTATCGGTTCTAATTGTTTGAGTTTGCGGAAAAGATGGGTGTAAAATTGTATGACATATTTCTTAAAACTGAATGGCTTTTTACGAATAGAAACTTTAGGCTATTCAAGATTTTACTGTTGGACTTTCCAGAAATTTTCAATATATCTTTTTTAATTACAGTGCATTCAAAATTTCAGCTGATTTTGGGATGTGACGTCATCAGTTTTCTAAATCATAAACCAAAAGAGTGACAGAGTTTTGCTTGACACAATATTGTAGATATCCATGAATTATTGTTTCTTGGAAATTACTTCACGTTGCGTTAAACAGTTTAGAAATTGCGACATTTTTAAGAGTTTTTGAAACTTTTTCTTGAATTTTCAAAAAAGAAGAAAAGCACTCCAATTGTGAAAATATCGAAGATTTCAAAAAAGTCCAACGGCAGAATCATAGGGAACTAGCTAAAGTTTCTTTGAAGCCATTAGTTGAAAGAAAACCTTCGTTGAATATTAGAACCACCTTAAAGATTTGGAACCTATGCAGAATAAATCAGGACAGTCAATCTAGAAATTAAGTTATATTCGAAGTTTGAAAACCTTCTAAATAGAGGCGTCTTTAAAAGTTGATTTTAAAAAATCAGTCAAACGTCGAAGAAAGTATTAAGTTTTCGTGACGGCAATGAACGATTAGCTTCTTCGGATCTGTGAAAATACTGATTACTGCAACCTACTCTATGATTTTTAAGTGCAAATACAAATAACTGTCTCAGAATTCATACCTTTCTATTTTGGGTGAATTCAGCATGCAGCAAAGACCAGTAAACAAACTGCAGGAATGGAAGAAGAATCTTCGAGTGGGATAAATATTGCAGGATTAGAGGCAGCTGTTGAACAACCTATGGACAAATAGCATCAACAATAAATTCTGCCGAATGGAGTTGCAACAAGTCGCAATGTAAAAGAAAAGTACAAAAGAAGGAAACAGACGAGGCGAATCACGTATTGTTGATATCACTAGGAAATTTACCTGATGCGATCAAGTCGCAAACTTATCTGTTTAGAAGAGAAAGTATACTGGTGAAATTCAGCGTACTCTAGCCATGTAAAATATGCCAGAAAAATACCGGGTTAGCCAGAAAAAGTTCACACTTTTTAAAATTCATGCCACCAATTTTAGCTTTCTTACCACCACTAGAAGTATTAGTGAACTCGACTTTATGAGAATTTCATGGTTGCAAAATGACTGAAAAGGGGCCTAAAACATTGATCAAATTGTAAGGACTTTTCTTACACAGAGCAATAAGCAATGGGCGTTTCACCTCTCTCGAGAGTTATATGACATCAATTTTCAAACAAATGCTAAGGATTTTCAGTCCCATGGCAATAAATGTGCTGTCGATAAACTATCACAAGGGTAAAAATAACGAGTAAAGGTGGCAGCAAAGCAGTATCATTCATTTCCAGAAACAATTATTAGAATAAGCACCTATAAACGGGACGGATTGATTGCCTCTAAATTTACCGAAAAACTGCAAAGAGCACATATTTGTCACTTGCTTTTCCGCTCCAAGAGACAATTTTGCATACTGTCAAAGTTTTGATGCTGCAATCAGACAAAGTTTGAAGGAATAACAGGCTATTGTTTAAAGAGGTAGAGTTACGTAACCGTAATTGTTTGGGAGACAAGATACGCTTGACTGAGGAAACTAATGTGTCCCCCCGTGCAGTGGGTCAAAGCTCATACGCCCGTGAGAGCTTCAACCCTAAAACGCTACTGCGCATGAGCTGTAACCTACTGCACGGGGGGACACACAAGTTTCCTCGGACAAAGCATATCTCGTCTCCCCAACAAGTAAACAAAACTTTTGTCTCTACAGTCTATATTGCTTCCCACTCCTGTCAATTGCGTTTTGCACAAACTTTGATGGATAGCGTATGAATCCAAAACAAAGTTACTTTTAAAAATCCACCGATATTTCTGTAATCTTACAACATATGAATGCTTCGTTTGCTTCTCTACGAAATTCAAAGGACCATCTTCAAAATAACACTTGCATTTTGAGAAAAATTGTGGAAAAGTTGTATGAACTACATGGCCTATCAATGAAACTGGCCTATCAATGAACTAAAAAACCGTTATTTCAAAAGAAATTTGCAACTTTTCCAAATAACTTTTACGTGACCCAGCCCCTTCAAAGCATTTTCGAAAGAGTTCCATACACAAATCAAATCCTAATGGCGTGCTCTGGCTACATAGTCATGACGCCGCTTGTATTCTTGTTGTGCAAGATTGCTATACATCCGCTTACACTGTGGTGGATGGCTGGTCGAAAAAGTCGGCTTGCAAGGCTGATCGATCCGTTATGACATACAAGATCATGAACAGACTAAATCTTGAAAATGAAGAAAGTTTGTGCACTTTCGGAGGTCCGAGCTCAAGCAAAATTTCAGAGTCCAGAAAATCTCACGCCTGCATGGCTGTGAACCGGAGGAAGGTTGTACTTTTGAATGCCATATTTGAGGACGGTTTAGTAATTTTGTAGGAATGAAGGAGAATGTTACGTTATTTTGGCAAATTTCATAAACTGTAGAGTTATAAGTAACGCAGTGAATTTGAGCACCTTGTTATTTTGCCTTTATGAAATATTAAATGAGGAAGATTTCACGAACAAAATTAGGATCCGGAAAACTTATTGAATTTTTTCAGACTGCTTTAGACTGCTTTAAAATGTATTTCAAAACATTTCCTGCAGTTGAAATGTTATAAATCTTCGATTATGAGGCCCCCTAGACCCCAAAGTCCGTGTAGCAAAGTGCCCCTCCTGCTTCCCCCCTCGGAGGCCCTGAGTATTGTGGTTGGTAAACGTAGGTTTACGATTTAGAAATTTGATGAAGCTATAATTTCAAACATGTTGAAATTCAATAAATGCTATCAATTTGAAAATAATCAAGATGCAAAAAATTCAGTAAATTACCCTATGTTTGTCTCAAGAGATACACCTTTTCAACTAAGCGGCCTCGTTTTGCAATCTTAAAATCTCTTTAGCTTGCGTCTTATGAAATTTCTGACCCAGATTCACATTTAACACCCAAATTTTAGCCTAACTGCAAATTTTCATAAGGGTGTAAAGTTACACCCTGAGCGATTTTCACGGTCAAATCCCTTATGAATTCCCAAATTTATTATCGCCATAAAATGAAAATCACAAAATCTATGAAAATTTGCAATTAGACTAAACTTAGGGTGCTGAATCCAATTCCGTGGTCAGAAATTTCGTATGAAGACATTTTCAAAACTTTCCAAAACGAGGCCGTTAATTGAGATAATGTATTCATTTGAAAGAAAAAGTGATAGCTATTTTAACAATCGACGTTAACGATTTGGAGTACACATTGGTGTGGTAGGGTAAACAAGTGAAATAAATCATACCTTCAATGCTTTTTCACTGACAATTTCAGTGACGACATCATTCTCGCCATTTTCTGACGATTTGCTTACAATTAATGACTGAACTGACGGCTTTAGCAGTGATTCAGCTATCCATTGCAAACACACACCAAGAGTCTCTGAGAAAGCATCGATTTCTATCTAGAAAGAGCATGATTCAGTTCAAGGGCCATCGGAAGACGGAACTTTAAACTCAAAGTACATTCCATAAAAAGTTGCCTGTTGCCAATAAGCTGTAGTGTCCAATGAGGTACAAAGAAAACTTTGTCACCTGTGTAATCATTTTGGAGTTCCATGACTTAAGGGCTTTAGAGGATACTTGCATGAAGCTACTCTGCTTGTACAAGCTACTACTGACTGCAATCGCAAGAAAATTGGACAAGTTTTGCGAGTGAATCCAAGGTAGCATCCTTGGCTATTGCTATTGCTGGTCCTTTCTCTTGTTAAGTCATATCTGTGATAAGCTAAGAATAGACATAAATCAGTACCTTCATTTGCTTTGCTCTCTTTCCGCTTTGAATTTCAAAATGATCACCTTAGACAGAAACAAAGAAAAGAGTCGTCAGTTAAACAGCACAGAGGTTAGGAAGCTGGGAAGGCACTCAATCACACCATAATAGGCCATGCTTCCATCATTTTATCATTAAAACATCATGAAGCAGACCACGCCCATTTCTCCTCACCATCCTCAATATGACACTAGTGACAACAGATAGACAGATCTGAGAACATTATAACAAGAAATGACGCTTCAAATTTTAGAATAACGCTTATCATAAGGTCTCACAGGTCTATAAAAACATGTTATATCGGGTGAGTCAGAAGAAACGTGAGGCCCAAATCTTTTTTGTGCAATTTTCTCCACAAATTCATTTTTTTAACATTCACAATGAAAGGCGAAAGGCTAATTCAGATATAAAAATCAATTTTGTTGAAAAATTTGCTCTCCTTAATTACGGGCGAATTCAAAGAAATTGTGCTTCGCAAGAATCCTAAAATAGGCCTTCAATAAGATTCATGACAAACATTATGTTTCACAACCAAGGGACTGAAATAAGGTATTCATTGTGTTAGAGAACAGAAGAGAACTTTTATTACTTATTTTATATCCATAGAGTAATAGAGTAATCCATAGAGTAATGGTATTGCTAGAAAGCACAACGTTTTCACAACAACGATACATGTTCGCAAAAAACTGATTTCAGAACATCGCAGATGAGTCTGGAAAGAAATGGTCGATTTTGATAAACATTCAACAAAATAAATTTTTAAGACTAATTACAGTTTTCCTCTGCAATATGAACCTTCAAAAATTCAACCTGACTTGTATTTTATTCACAAAATTATAGCTTAACGTGCAAGTCCGGGGTTGATAAAATGATTGTTAAAAAGCAAATTTACCAACTTCTGAACACCAATCGTGAGTTCTTTCCAAGTTTTGACCTCCAAATTTCATAAATTGATTAATGAATCTTCATAAGTTAGGCCAAATATTGTCACCATTTTGTATTTTGTACGAGTGTGCGAAGGCGCGATAAGGGGGCTAGCGA
This sequence comes from Aurelia sp. 4 Dawson et al 2005, assembly GCA_964019985.1. Taxonomy (NCBI): domain Eukaryota; kingdom Metazoa; phylum Cnidaria; class Scyphozoa; order Semaeostomeae; family Ulmaridae; genus Aurelia; species Aurelia sp. 4 Dawson et al 2005. The sequence continues at coordinate 30,013,774 of OZ026492.1, read as the reverse complement.
CGTGAGTGGTATAATATCAGCACATTTGGCAGCCTCGTTCAGGTCAACGTGAAGTGACGTAATAAAAATAACATCATTTCGCACTTCTTAACAGATTGAAATATGTAGTTTGCAGATTAGAAGAGGGAAAAATTGAAAAAAGTACAAAAGACCATTCACAACAGTGTAATCTCTAGAATAATCAACAATCATATCATAACAACCCCTGATTTGTCCTTTAAGGTATACTGCACATTCCTGGCTCTCCTGGTATTTGATAGTTTCAGGACTGCAACAAGAAAAATACCGAAAGAACACATGTGAGTTGCTTTGTGTTCGTGTCTTCTACAGATCACGCCATGTAGTTCATAAGTTAACTCTAATTTAAGATGAAAATTGCTTAAATATTACAACATATGAATCTGCGTGCAATCCTGCTCCAGTAACAATTGCACCCGTGACTGGGAAAATGGTACATCCAATGTGTAACAGCTGCAATCCACGCGAAACGTCTTAAAGGGGTATGGTAAACAGAGATAAACAAGTAAATAACATGAAATGTAAGCACTTTGATGCCAATTGAAAGAAGTGACGTTTCGAGCATAGCCCGTTGTCAAGCCAACTTGTCAGGCTTAATAACGTGCTATGCTCGAAAACGTCGCTTCTTTCAATTCGCATCAAAGTGCTTACATTTCATTTCATTTCATTTTCATGTTATTTCATTTCATTTTAAGACCTATTTGTAATGACTAGAGTAGCCTAAGAGTAGATCCATTATTCAAAGATGAAAGGTTTTTGCCAGATGCTTCTCGACATCGGTCACATAAATCAAGTTCCAGAAATCTCGAACCAGCAGTAGCAAGCTTTTGGCTGTGTTTCGTATACCTTTCTTCTCTTCAATAATGGGTCTACCCATAAGCTAAACTGGAGTAGACATATCGATAAGGAATTCGAAGGCAGAAGTCATCAAAAGGTACACCTATAGCCAATAGATTAAACATGTTTCACAGTTCCAGCCAAGAAATGACAACCGACAGATAGGAACAGCCTGTAAATGTCCACGGAACGTCTACTTACGTTCTTTCGTTGTATTTTTTGAAGTTTCTGCGATTGACTTCTCGTCTAGTTGCTTTTGAAGTATTTCGTTCCTTCTCTAAGGAAAAAATGAAGTCAAATTAACAATACAAACATGCCTCAAAATCATACGCTGACTGGTGGAATCGAGAGGTCGTATTTTTTTATAAAAAAACTTTAAGAATTAATCTGATACAATAATCTCAAAGGTATCTTCAGGGTGTCTCATAAAATGCGTCACAGTGTTAAACTCAAATATCTCTCGACCTGCTCATCCTAGCAAAACAAATGAAACATGGTCTAAAAGCGTAGTAGCATACACTACTGGTTGTCCCAAAAAAGGTATACGGAATCGGTCGACCCTAGCGACTAGAATATAACGTGAGTCAAACCGAAATCATTTTCACCACATATCTCGATAGCTATTTCGAACATGGGTACCTCGTTCGTTGATATTGGTGCGTTGAGAGCTAATATATTAATCTTCAAAAGACAGATTTACCTCCACCTCCAAACCAGAGCTGTGACGCTTTGGCCTAAGCAACTGAAGCACGGTGAATAAAATCAACAAAGGTTGAAGCACGAGGGGAAAATCTAAAGACGGCACATCAGATGTGTTTTACAAAATACAATTTATGCTAGACCTATCGTAAAGGGAGCTAAAAAATCAGCTTCATTCATTTCAATATCTACAATTTATTTTACACATACTATACATCGGAGAAAGTACTTCATTGAGCATTAAGACATTCTTGGAATTGTGGAATCCAATTGTTAAAGGGAATAGTCAATGAAACTTGGGAACGATATGTTTCAGCTGCAGAGTACAGGGAGACGGAGAAATGTTTGATGATTTGTTGACAGATATCAAGATCCTAAGCAAACATTGCAACTTTGTGATACATGTTACAATGGCCTTATCTGAGATCGTGTCGTTGCCGGATTCAATTGTGACCAACTTAGGAGAAAGTTATTATCTGCGGACAAACTGGATCTGAAGAAAGCAGAGAGCATAGCAGGAGCCACGAAAAAGCAATAGAGGTTGCAGCTACAACGAAATAAAAAGGTCTGGGGAGATAAATGTATTAAATTCACAAAATCAGAGTAGAACGATCCAGAAAAGCAAAGATCCACCTTTCATCGACTGTGTGGACATAGATCTACACCAAAACTTCCAAAAAGGCTCTGCAACTTCTGTTGCTAGTGTCAACATTGGGGAAGAGATTTTTGTCTTGCTTGAAACAGAACGTGTGACAAAGTTTTAAAGAAAAACTACTTTCGTTGCAGTAGCTGATGCAAGGGGAGGGAAGCTGCTGGTAGCATTGAAGCAGATATTGAGGAAGAGATTGATTCAGTGCAACTGATGGAGAAAGCAAGAACAATTCTCTTGAAGTGTCCAAGCAAACAAAAGGTGTTCCATAGATTTTAAAGATTTGATTGATTTGATTTTTATCTTTTTTATACAGGGTTTACTTACAGTTACATAAATACCGATTTCCAAACTGCCTTGTTAAAATAAATACAATAAACTTAACATTTATAATCATAAATATCAACGTTACATGCAAGAATAAAGGTCAAAAAGGAAAGCGAACTATGTATTAAGGAATTACGCGAAAAGGTTACTTGTTGTTTTTATAAGCAGCTTTGATTCGACTCAAAGTGGGTGCTGTCTTGACTTCAGCTTTAAGGTTTTTCCATAATTGTGCCCCTCTGTAAGGAAAACACCGTTGACCATTCAAGGTTTAATTCGAGGCAGTTTGAGGTTTGTATTAGTATTACGAAGCTCTCTAACACTAATATCTGAAAACCTATGGATTAAGGAAGAAGATGGTATTGTTAAACAGATAAAAAGGAGGAAGCTGGCAAAATAGATGCATTGGAAACGGAGACCGGAAAGTATAGTCACGATGTCAATAGAGGGTGAAACAATGGGAAAAAATAAGAGAGGAAGAAGAAGAATAGCCTGGGTCGACGACATCAGAGAATGGTCTGGAGGAATGTCAATGGCTCGTAATAATGCATGGGAACATTAGACTGTTTTACTTGAAGGGTGCCTACGGCTCCAAAGGGACTCTGGTGTTAAAGTAGTAGTAGTATGGATCAGAGCTGTAAGATTATTGAGAGCTTCCTCGTTAATCGACCTGTACTAGCGGTTTCCGTTTCAATAAGTCCTTTGATTGTTAGCCATCCTAGAGTAGACATTGGAGCTGATGTAACTGTAATGATACCCTGGGTACCAGACTCTCTCTAAAAGGAAATTTTAGAGAGAGTCTGGTACCCAGGGTACTGTAATGACGGAATCACGGAATTTTCACTCGAAATGGATGGTTTGACTACGAAGATTGTGTGATGTCGAGTGCAAGTCATTATGGCCCCTAAAAAATTAAAACTGTGGTCTGGAGAGGCAGAGGCATCTGATTATGCATTTATATAACAATGCTAAATCTAGGAGTAAAGAGAGAGTTCTATCAATTGACATTACGCTAAAGATGGCAGCGAGGAGCTTCTTACCAAGATGCTTTGCGTTATAATTGCGAATCCTTAACGATTCTGTAGGAATTCGATTAAAGAACGCAGTGCATCTAGGTAAAAAGTTTCTTGCCGCCATCTGTAGCATAATCGTCTATTAGAAAGCGCATAGAGGGAATCAATCTCTAACCTGGAAACTAGTAGCAAAGTTATATCGAAACTAGATACAAACTCAGAGTCAAAAGTCAGCTTCTTGCAACAAGTATCACTCCAGTTGGAAGCTATTGCTGCACAAGCGACTTTATTCAATGTAAAACTTATTCAACAACAAAATAGATTTCATAATTGGAAGCCTGGAAAGGGTTGCCAAAAGCACAGGTAATTTCCTTATATTTGGTAAAGACAAAAGCTGAACATGATGTTAGATTGACAAATTTACAACATAGTATTGACATCATGAATAAATACACAATCCATTGGTAATTTAGTACACGAACACTGCCTTGCAATAGAGAAAGGAAAAGGCGTTTAAAGCAGCCTTTAGAAAGAGAAAGAAGATTCTGCAGATCCTGCCAAGAAACAGTTGAAAATGAAACCCACTCCATCCTTTCATGCTAAAAATATGTCTCCGAACGCATAGCATTCCTACAGCTAAAAATTTCTGCCTCCAATTTCAGTAATATACCAACCGATGAACAGAAGCTTATATACTTAATGTCCAGCGAAGATGAACTCCTTCTAAAAACAATTTCTGAATTTCTTCACCATATATATACCAAACGTTTGGCTTTAGAAAACTATTATCAATAGGCTTTCTCCAGTTTAATGTAGTTTTGAAACAATTTAGCCATAACCTCTTATTTCGTACTATTTGTTTTGTATTTAATCAGTTTTCGTCTTCTGTAGCTGTAGTCGACCATGTATCGAGTGATATGGTGTCTATGATAAAAATAAAAAATAAATGAATTTAGTGACAATCTTTAATAATTAAGCCATTCAATGATTGTGACATAAACAATTCAGAAATGTTACGACATACCACAAAACTTGCAGAACGTTTCGGTACTGAAATTGGACCATTCTCAGATAAAGAATACAAAAATACACGTAGTGGCTTTATTGCATTGATTATGGAAACCGGTTAAACTAATCAAACAAGATAGTATGGAAAACAAACAAGGGCAATTAATCTTTCAATAGAGCCGAACCGGCTGTTTACATTTGCACGTTAGCCAATCAGATGCGACCATGACGTCAAACAAACAAAAGAATCGACAGGAGAAAGTACCACTCACATATAGAGTCGTGCAAGCGACTATTAGGTAGATTCAGGAAAAATTTGTATTTTTCAGCTCTGTACTAATATGGTTAAATTATCCTCGCGGGTTTTTTTTAAAAGAACGCATAAATCCAGGGAAAACGGCTTTTGAGTAAGACCTATCATTTGGGGCCTTGATCCTTAAAAAATAAGCCCTTCAGAAACAACGTAAATTCATATCAATGTCTTCCAATTTTCTAAATATCACTGCAAATACATTAGCAAGTGACAGGCAGTTGGCTTTAAACAGTGCCGAAGTTTTATATTACAGAGGCAGTGGCAACACATATCTTTGCGCTTTGGATACATGAACAACATTGGAAATCCTAAATCTTGTGTAAAATAGTGTGAAACGCGACATATTCTCCTTTCCCTTTTAAAAATCTTTTATTTGAAGTATCTTTAAAACTGTGATCTTTATTTCTTGCTGTTCCCATCCTCAAAAATGTCCTTTCAACTGCAAGGTTTCAAAATTATGCGGTCGGTTAATTCAAACGTTATGCAAAAACCGTCCACTGCCAATCACAATCTAGATATCGATCTCTGAAACGCTGTATTTTGAACGTAAGAATATATGTTACCAAAGGTATGAGGAAAGCTTCACTTATTTCCTTTCCACTGAGAGTTGATCTTTCAGCAAAGAGCAAACAAGATATCACGTTTCAGTTTATAACATCAAAATGAAAAGTAAAGGGGCAAGATTGTCAACTTCGAGAGTACAGCCATTTAACAGATCTACCAAGGGGTGCAATAAAGTCGAGGAAATCCACCTATTCCCCCGTTAAAAACTGAAGCTTTTAGCTAAATATTGTCTCCTGTTGATAAAGAGTGTCTGCACTTTCTGAATTTGGCTTTCTGTGATAGTTTAGGCTCTAACACCTAACGTTCTTCTTGGAAACTGCTTGTAAGAAATTCTGGGCTCTGGGCTCACTAAAAAACAAATGAATGTAGTCTACCTAGCCTAGTTCAGACAAAAAACAGAAGAAGGAAGCCAATATGACTGTCAACATATACCTGGTTATTTCCTTGCAACTTCACTGACAGAATGGTATTTGTTGGTCAAGTATGATTCCTCAAGCAATCTGCTAGCCAAATATCTCACTTCGGTACACCTTTCTGCTGAGTATGCAAAGCAATGCAGATCAAGCAAATCTCCCCTCGGGAAGCAGCAGAATATTTCACCGAGTCCATATGGGTCTGGTACAGTGTGGCACTATCTTTGGTAAGGTGAGTCCCTTCAATGGCTATTTTCAGCATTCCTTCTGAATCTTGGACGCTTTTGTAGACGTGTTAGGAATGATAAACTGCACAGCAATCCTATTTTGCTCAACGGCCTCAGCTCACGTCGGGTCAAGAGTTTTCCCGCCATACCAGATTTTGACCAATGACGAAGGAGGGCTAAGGTCAAGCTCAATAACTGATGAAGGACATTGGAAATTGACGATAATATTCATAAATCAAAGTTTATTCTTAAATATTTTACATCAAATGAAATCGACAAAGTGAATCATTAATGTTTAGCAAGGCAAGTTCAGCTTTGGTGTTGCTTTGAATTGATTCCCTAGGAACGCAACGATGAGAGAGGAGCTGCATCATATGATACCTTCTCCGTCGTCACAGCCTCGGTAAAGTTCAGTACCTTTTAATACCAAACTATTGCCTTGTTAGTGTATTTTCAATGATATTTAGAAAAAAGGAAGACATTGATATGAATTTACGTCGTTTTTGAAGGGCTTATTTGTTAAGGACCATGACTCCAAATGATAGGCCTTACTCAAAAGCCGTTTTCTCTGGATTTATGCGTTCTTTCAAAATACCTACGAGGAAAATTTAACCATATTAGTACAGAGTTGAAAAATACAAATTTCTCCTGAATTTACCTAACAGTTGTTTGCACGACTCTTTATATGTGAGGGGTACTTTCTCCAGTCGATTCTTTTGTTTGTATGACGTCATGGTCGAATCTGATTGGCTAACGTGCAAATGTAAACATCCGGTTCGGCTCTATAGGAAAATTATTTGCCTCTGTTCGGAAAACAAGTAGACAGCTCCGGAGACAAGGAGGGGTATTGTAGAGTCTTTCGTTTGCATTAAGGCACGGTCTACCAAGATAGGAATCAAATGTTTTAGCCGATTTTTGCTCGTGGCCCATGGCCGGAAACCTTCAAATCCTCACTTTCACGGACCAATCAGACGGCGAATAAGAGAGGAGGACAGAAGAAAAGTGGGAAAATTTTTCTCAACTTTACCTACCCACATAAAACCCAACCAGGACAAAAAACTGCTGGAAATTGCCCGAATTTTTTTTGAAGGAATCTACTCGCCAGATGTTTGGGTATCCAGATTTGGATGCCGGTTTAAATATCTCATGGCTTCTCGGAGTTATGGCGTTTCCAAAACCGATGAAAAATTAGTGTTTAACCAACTTCACCAATATCTGGTTAAGTATAACCTTATTCATCCTGGTCAATCTGGATTTTTAAAACTCCATTCTACATGGACCTGTCTACTTAAAAACACTGATGACTGGTATAGTGGGTTGGACACTGGACAGATGGTGGGTACAGTATTCATTGATCTTAAAAAGGCGTTTGACACTGTAGATCACGACCTTCTCTGCAAAAAGCTAGAACACTATGGTGTCCGACAAAGGGAACTATCTTGGTTTCAATCATATCTTTCTAACAGAAAACAGTACTGCAGAGTAGGTGGAGTAGATTCTGAAACTGGGGAAGTGGAAGTAGGAGTACCCCAAGGGTCATGTCTTGGACCACTTCTCTTCTTGATCTACATCAATGATCTCCCAAGTGCTGTCCAGAGTTCAACCGTGTCAATATATACTGATGAAACTAGCCTTTGCTTAAAGTCAAAAGATATTTCTCAGCTGAACGAGGCTATTAATGTTGATCTTGAGCGCTTAGACTCATGGTTGAAGGGCAACAAACTTTCGCTAAATGTTGCTAAAACACAATCTATGCTAATCGCAACCAAACCGAAGCACCGAACGCTCAACGATGCAACTGAAAAACTGAATTTAGAAGTTCGTGGCAGAGAACTGGACGTTGTCAAGAAGACCAAATACCTTGGTGTTCAAGTTAACAACAGTCTAGATTGGAAAGAACATCTTAAAGCTGTATCTAGCAAAGTATCGGGTCGAGTGTGGACGTGAGTTTTGGAGCTCCGATGAGAAACGAGATTTCAGAACTAAACAGTGAAGAAAATGGCCAGTAATGAAGAGAAAACCTTGGCAGTGAATGTAATGAACGTTGTAGAAGAAATAAAGAATCAAAACCAGGGACAAAACCTCGAAAATATCCAGAAAAAGTGCTCAACGAAGTTTGGATGGACCGAGGATGACACGCAAGCGGCACTGAAAGCAGCAATCGAGCAGAATCTGTTGAGGGAGACTATGCACAAGAAAAAGGTCTCTTATCGCCTAAACACACCAAATTTGGTCATTATTCGAGATAATGATAAGCCAGAAGTGGAATCTGCCACAGTGGAAGGTGTGGACGAACATAGTGCAGAGCAAAATGATATCCCCGAATTCAAGAAACACATTTGCGATGTGGTCGCGAAATTGCAGGTCGAAATGCAAGGGTTGAAGGACTCTGTTGACTATCAATGGATGGATCCTCCCCGAGACCAACAAGATGTACATACCTTGTACGAAAGGTTGATTGGATGCTTGGAGGAAAGAGTCAAAACTCTAGAAAAAGAATTAAATTCAAAACAACAGATCATCGAGACAATCCTAAAACAACAAGATGCTAGATGTCATACGCAACAGGCAGACGCGATACAACATCTCAAAGTTCAACAAAGCGAATCAGTACAAATGCAAATTCAAAGCCCCCATGAGAAAACCAGCAATCAAGGGAAGGCGAAAAAAAACAAAGGTGAACAAAAACCCCCCTAAAGCTGAAAATCTCAAGACACCGACAACAAACAACAGCTCAAAGTCTCTGCAACAAAACAACAACACACAAGGAAACAGAGTACAGGCACCTCCCCAAGTAACACCAGAAAATGAGAATGAAAATAAAAATGCAGAACCTGAAGGAGAATCGAAGGATCGAAACAACAAAAATGATCAAAGCCGCCAAGTAACGATTACTGGGGATTCCATGCTGCATGGTATAAGTGATCGAGGTCTTCTGAATCGTCAGCGTAAAGTGTATGTGAAAGTAAATCCTGGGGCAAACACCCAGGACATTGTGGATCACCTGAAACCTGTCGTTCGTCGAAGGCCAGACACAATCATAATACACACTGGCACAAATGATATTACCAGTGGTACTGACACACAGCAGTTCCTAGATTAGGCTGTTAATTTGGTGGAAACAGAATCTCCCCAGACTGAAGTTGTGATATCACTGCCAATTTTGAGGAAAGATCGAGAAGGCCAGTACACAAAGAAAGTACGTGAGCTGAAGGCAAAGATGAAAAAATACTGCACACAAAAGAATATCAAAACCATTGAGAATGAAAACATCACCGAAGAAGGACTTGGTATGAAGGGCCTGCATTTGAATAAACGAGGTGTGGCAAAACTTGCTCATAATTTCTTAGATTTTTTGAACAATAACTCATGCGAGAAACATCCAACTGATCAAACTAGTAGGGCCTGTAGTAGGGATGGTGATAACCATAACACCGAACAGATTCTCACTGATCGTAATCTCATTCATCATCCTGACTGGGTAGAACAAATTCAAGATCTTCGGAAAAAGCATCCAAAAAATGTTATCATTAGTTATCTCAACATAAATTCAATAAGAAATAAATTTGAAAACATCATGGATATGATAGGAAACAACATTGATGTGATAATTTTTGGAGAAACGAAGCTTGATGATTCTTTTCCAAGAGGCCAGTTTAAGATACCTGGCTTTAAACAGCCATATCGGCTGGATGTAACTGCTCGGTCGGGGGGATTGATGGTACTGATCAATGAGAATATTTCATCTAAAACCCTCGATGGGATCGATATTGCATCAGATATGCAAATAATTCCCATTGAGCTAAATTTGCGTACGAAGAAATGGTTGTTACTACCTGTCTACAGGCCCCCCCAACCAAAACCCTGCGTATTTTAGAGAAAATTTACAACGAGCAACTGACTTCTTCTCGTCTACCTATGATAACATACTAATGCTTGGTGATTTTAACATGGATGAAAACGAGGCTGGTATGCGCTCTATTATGGAAGACAACGGGCTGGTAAACCTTAATCACAGTCCAACTTGCTTTAAATCTGCAAATGGTAGATGCATTGACCTAATAATGACGAATAGCAAAAATAATTGCTTCTGCAGCAGCACGTTTGAAACAGGTTTCAGTGACTTCCATCATATGGTGTATACCATCCTTAAAACTACTTATGACAGATTACCGCCAAAAGTTGTTAACTTTCGTTGTTACCGAAATTTCTCTGAAACTTGTTTCCGAGAAGCATTAGCGCGTAAAATGAATGAAAATCCACCTGAAAATTATGCAGAATTTGAAAATTTGTATATTACCACCTTAAACAACTTCGCCCCCAAGAAATCTGTCACTATACGAGGCAACAATAAGCCTCATATGTCTAAAAAACTACGCAAAGCTATGATGAAACGCACGCGATTAAAAAATAGAGCAAATGTTTCTCGGGATGACGAAGACATACGGAAGTACAAGATTCAGAGAAATCTCGTTGTAAGAATGAATAGGGAAGCAAAAAGAGATTTTTACAAGAATCTTGACCCAACGAAAGTCGGAAACGAGAGGGCGTTCTGGAAAACATTCAAACCTCTTTTGTCTGATAAGGCAACGAACACAAATACCAACATAACACTTGTTGAAAATGGGCGCACAATCTCAAAAAGTGATGAAATAGCTGAATGTTTCAATTCTTATTTTGTGACTATAACGGAAACACTAAACATCGAGCAAGCTCCCACAAGTAATGTCATTGAACCATCCCCTCATCCGGTTTTTGAGGCCATACAGAAATTTAGATCGCATCCAAGTGTCATAAAAATCAGACAAATGGCTGAGGAGAATGCTGTCTTTCAGTTTCGCCGTTTCGAGTATGGAGAGGTATGGGATGAAATCAATCGCTTAGACGTAAGTAAAAAGACGAGTGGGGATTTGCCCGCACATATTCTTAAGTTGACCTCTGATCTTTCTTTCAGTGAGGCTACTAAACTTGCTAATGAAATGGTTGAGCAGTGCATATTTCCTGAAAAACTGAAACTCGCAGATGTTTCACCTGTGTTCAAAAATGGCGATGCCACAGTGAAAAAGAACTTTCGTCCAATTAGTGTCCTTTCGTCACTATCAAAGGTTTTTGAGCGCCTACTGTTAAAACAAATTCTACCGTTCATTGAAAAGAGACTATCGTCGATCCTTTGTGCTTTCAAAAAGGGGCACAGTACTCAGCATGCTCTTTTTCGGGTTATTGAAATGATTCGTCGCTGTGTTGACAAGGGGGGTGTCACTGCAATGGTACTTATGGACCTCTCAAAGGCATACGACTGTCTGCCACATGATCTGCTTATCGCTAAACTTGAGGCTTACGGCTTCGGAATAGACAGTCTAAAACTCATTCACAGTTACCTCACTGAGAGAAAGCAGAGAGTCAAAGTAGGAAGTAGCTTTAGTAGTTGGAAAACATTGTCAAAAGGAGTTCCACAGGGGTCCGTACTTGGTCCCCTCTTATTTAACGTATTTATAAATGACTTCTTTTATGCTATAGAGCACTCTCAGGTTTGCAACTTCGCTGACGATAACACGATCTTTGCATGTGGTGAAACCCTAGACGAAGTAGCCATATGCATTGAAGATGACATGAGAGAAGCCATGAACTGGTATAAGCTTAACGAAATGGTTGCAAATCCTGACAAATTTCAGTTAATTTTCTTTGGGCTCAAAGAAGACCACGAGTTATGCATTGATATTCGTGGCAATATCATAGAAATGTCTGATACGGTGAAACTCTTGGGCGTCACCATTGACTCAAAACTAAACTTCAATGGGCACGTCAAAACTATCTGCCAGAAGACCAAAAATAAGGTTAAAGCTCTTTCGAGGATTGCAAGAAACCTTGACTATCAAAAGGCTAGCCTGCTATACAACTCATTTATACTGACAAATTTCAACTATTGCCCACTCATCTGGATGTTCTGTGGAAAGACAGCCAATGAAGAAGTCAATCGGGTTCATAAGCGTGCCCTGAGAGTGCTGCTGAATGATTTTGACTCTAATTTTGAAGAGCTCTTACACAGGAACGAGGAAGTTACAATACATGTAAAAAATTTGCAAAAACTTATGTTAGAGGTATACAAATGTATTACCTCTGGAAACCCCTCCTTTCTGTGGGAGTTCTTCAATCGAAAGATGCTTCCATATAACTTAAGAATAAACAATCTCCTCCAACTTCCTAAAACCAGGACTAATAGATATGGAAATGAATCTCTTTCATTTTGGGGTAGCATAGTCTGGAATCGGCTTCCAGACAAATATAAAGCTGCAAAAAGCTGTGAGGAATTCAAAATGAAAATCAGAAGTTGGAAGGGATCTGGATGCAACTGCCGCATATGTATCGTTTAAATAGGGTAGAACATTTGTAAATAGGGTAGAGTTGGCCTTTATTAGCATTAATAGCTATTCTTCTAGCCAACTGTAAATAAATTGTATTATTATTATTATTATTATTATTGTTATTATTATTATTATTATTATTATTATTATTATTATTATTATTATTATTATTATTATTATTATTATTATTATTATTATTATTATTATTATTATTATTATTATTATTATTATTATTATTATTATTATTATTATTATTATTATTATTATTATTATTATTATTATATTATCCAGAGCCATTGGATTTCTAAAACACGCAAGAAATATTCTCCCAATGGCTTCTTTGAAAACTTTGTACTCAGGTATTGTGGAGCCCCATTTTCGATACTGCTGCTCTGTATGGGGTTGTTGTGGCAACACTGATATCAATCAGATCCAAAAGCTTCAAAATAGAGCTGCTAGAATTGTAACGAATAGCAGCATTGATTTCCCGAGTAGACCATTGATTGTGAGCCTTGGTTGGAAGACAATCCGTGAGCTTGTCGATGAGGAGTCCAGATCAATGGTCTACAAGTCTCTCAATGGGCTTGCTCCACAGTACATGCGCAATCTTTTCACTAGAAACTCTGCTTGTAACTCTCGTAGCCTCCGAAATTCGGCAACAGACTTGAGGCTGCCGATGAAAACATCTGCTAATGGGCAGAAATGGTTTTCCTTTCGCGGTGCTAAACTTTGGAATAGCCTCCCAGCTGAGACCAAGCAGGCATCCTCTATTGATACTTTTAAACATCTTTTATGATGGACTGGGGGTTTTTCCGGCGGCCGGGTGGCTGGCGCGCTCGTTGTCCCTGTGTTTGGTGTCGGCTGGGTCGGGAGCGGAGATTTATCTTTGGGTTTTCGTTGTCGGCCTGGTGGGCGGGGATAGGGGGCGGGAGTCGGGCTGGTTGCTCGGTCGTTGGGGGAGCTCGTAGTCCATTTGCTTTTAGGTACTTTTCTTTTATTTTTATAGACTTTTGGTTAGGTGTATATATTCATTGTAATTAAGTTTTAGCTGTTTTTAACATTTTTTTAGTTTTGTAAATTTTTATATGGAGGGCCCCTTGTAAATCAACCAGTTGGTTGAAGGGTCTCCCTCCCTAATAAATTGAAAATGAAAAATGAAAAATGACATCAGGCACTCAAACTTAAACAATAGAAATTCTGGGTTATAAACAATGGCAATAACAATAGTGGTTGTTTTAAGAACGATCCCAAAACGGCAAATATTTACGTTTCCAATTGTTCTTGCTATTGTCCTTACACCGCAGTTTCTTTGGTTCAAGATTCAATGCCCATTCGATTTCTTTGTGAACTAAAGAAATTCGCTTCGGTTACTTCACACATTTCAAGTCACATGGCCATACTCTTCATTTTTCATTTTGATTCAATTAAGGAGGGTTGCCCTTCAACCGGAGTTGTTTTACAAGGGGCCCTCCACTTAAAAACATTAATTACAATGTACAATTACCAAATAAAAAAGAGAAATTACAATACAAAACCATAACATAAAATCCTATAATACAAAATTTACAAAGTCTAATGTAAAAGAAAAGAGAAATCCTAAATAGATTTTTTAAAACTATTCAGGGAAGATGCCTTTTTTTTTTCTTCACTTTATTTTAAGTTGGTGAATAACACGTGATAGCTATGTCAACAGCTAATTAAAACCAACTATCTAAGAAACCAAATGAAATAATAGCAACTAATAATAAACAAATAGCTAAATACATCAATCCATAGAAGTTTCCTGTTATTCTATATAGCCTATCTGTCCTATAAATTGTTTGCATATTCGGCATGAGCAAGAAATTGTAGATAGATTTTTAATACTTGCTTTAAAAATGTTTATGTTTGGACTTGAGGTAATTTCTGTGGGAATTGAGTTCCATACTTCTTGACATCTATAGGATATTGTGTCTAGTCCATATGCTACTGTATTTGGCTTATTTCTAGTGAAAGTGACCCCTCTAAGATTATAAGGTGATTCATTTATGCTAAAAATTTCTTCCATGAATCTTGGGTTTTCATGATGAATGGTTTTGTAAATTTCTGTTGCAAGTTGTTTTAAGTTTCTTGTATGGTTGGTAACTGTGTTGTCTTTAAGCAGTAGTTGTTCAAAGTTTGATGAAAAGTCATTATAAGCTATTCGCAATGCTCTTTCATGAATGTTATTAATAAGTTTATTGTTTTTTCTACTGCAATACATCCATACTAAGGGACAGTAGTTGAAGAATGTCAAAACAAATGTCTTCATTAAAAGCTTCCTTTTATCTTCATTTAAGTAAGGTGCTATCCTTGCAAGTGCATTTATCTTTTTGCCTGCTTCTTTACACATATTTTTAATGTGATCATCAAATTTTAATTGGTTATCTATTGTTACACCTAACAATTTCACTTTATCTTCTTCTTTAATTATCTGTCTGTTTACATAAACACTACATTTTTCAACATTGTTTGGCTTGGTGGAGATCATCATAAGTTTGCATTTGTCTCCATTAAGCTGCATAGCATTGTCTTCAAACCATTGGTTTATGAGATTCATTTCTTGTTCTAGTTTAATTGTTATGCCTTCCTTATCAGTACCTTCAATCCATATTGTATTGTCACCAGCATAGTTGCACAGTTTACTTTGATCTAGGCTTAGGCATATGTCATTTATGAAAATATTGAAAAGAAGGGGACCAAGGACGGAACCCTGGGGAACACCTTTGGTTATTCTTTTCCATTCACTAAACTTAGAATTAATCTTTACTCTTTGGAATCGCCCTTGCAGGTAGTCTTGGATTAGTAATAATGCATCTTTACTTAGCCCATATGCTTCTAATTTTGCTAGTAAGAGTTCATGTGAGAGACAATCAAATGCTTTGGAGAGATCCATAAGGACTGTGCCTCCAATTTTCCTACTATCTAAGCAATTTTTGAGATCCTCAATATATCTTATAAGAGCATGCTGTGTTCCATAACCTTTTCGAAAGCCACAAAGAAATGGCGACAGCATAAGATAGAAAGAAGCATATAGTTGGTTGAAAATAATTCTCCTATGCCTGTTTGGTATCGGGAGGAAGGTCATTCCACGCTTTTGCTCCTCGATAAGAAAAACATTTTTGCCCATTACTTGACTTTTTCTTGGGCAGTCTTAAATCTGTCTCTGAATTGCGCAGGACATACGAAGAGCTCTTTGAGTTTCGGGTGAAGAGGTCACACAAGTATTGCGGAGCCAGTTCATGCAAGGACTTGAAGACCATTGTTTTAGTTTCGCTAGCTACGAGTTCGTCAATGGTCTTCAAGATATTTTGTTTTTTGGATGATTTCGAGCTTATTGTCTCGAATTTTCAAATGCAAATCCTCATTTCGACCTTTGAGGATGTTATGCTTTTGTTTGGTGGAAACAAGCATGGAATTTGTTTTCGCAACATTTAAGGAGAGTTTGTTGCCTTGAAGCCAACTATCCAGTTGTTTGAGATCGTAGTTAATGGCCTCATTCAGCTGATTTATATCCGAAGACTGGTAGCATAGACTTGTATCATCAGCATACATGGAAACGGTTGAATTTTGGACAGCTTGCGGTAGATCATTGATATAAATAAGGAAAAGAAGGGGACCCAGACATGAGCCTTGGGGAACACCAATATCTATACCTTCAGTTTTAGAGTTGACACCGTTTACCCGACAGAATTGTTTTCGATTGTTCAGGTATGATTTAAACCATGCGAGTTCCCGCTGTTGGACACCGTAATGCACCAATTTTTGGCAAAGAATCTCATGGTCAACAGTGTCACAAGCTTTTTTTAAATCAATGAAAACTAAGCCTACAAGCTTTCCAAGATCCAGCCCATTGTACCAGTCATCTGTATTTTTAAGTAAATGGGTTACTGTAGAATGAAGGCGTAAGGAGGCTGATTGGCCTGATGAAAACAAACCATTGTCTTCCATATGCTGGTACACCTGATTGGTTGCAAGTTTTTCAAAGAGCCTTGAAATGACAGGCAAGACTGATATGGGGCGATAGTTCGACTTATCAGCCTTGTCACCATTTTTGTAAATTGGAGTAACCCTCGCAATTTTGCACGAGTCCGGAAACATACTTGTTTCAATCGATGTATTAAACAAGAACGCAAGGGAATTTTCGATGAAGGGTAAAGCAAACTTCAAAAAGTAGCTAGAGATATTGTCAGTTCCAAAGCTCTTTGCTGTTTTGATCTTGGCAAATGCATCTCTGATTTCCTGTACTGCAATAGTCCTGAATTGGAACTTTGCTTTAGCTCTGTTCATCTCACAGTCACCCGATAGAAGGGGATTCGGAACTGGACTGATTTTATGCGCAAGATCTTCACCTACTGAGCAGAAGTAGCTGTTAATTACATCCGGAATACAACTGTTCTTGTGAACAGTTTCTGAGACAGAGTCTTTAAGACAATCAATGTTACTCGACTTAGACCTTTTATTGAGAAGTTCGTTGATTGTCTTCCATGATTCTTTCATATTTCCCTTGCATGCAGAAATCTTATTATCGTAGTACTCCCTCTTCTGCTTTGTATTTAGAGAATTGACCTTGTTGCGAACTTGTCTATATGAGTCCCAAAGTAGTGCAGACTTGCTCTTGACAGCAGATTTTTTTAGTTTGTCTCTTGTCCGCATAAGATCCCTTTTAAGTCTCTATCAATCCAAGGACAGTACTTTTCTGAGACACGCATTTCACATAATGGGGCATGCTTGTCAATGATAAGAGAAAATAAGTTAGTCCAATGGTTGACAAGCACATTGATATCATCAGTTTCATTAAGCATTTGTTCCCAGTTAATGCCAGCAACATCAGACAAGAATGCCTGAGAAATTTCGTTATTATACTACTTTTTGCATTCATGGCATAAGTTTCCATGGTTCGAAATTGATTTTATCACTTTAGGTTTTATCACTTGACTTGAAGTGGCGTAAACAAGGCTTGGCAAGCCTCGGCCGATGTTGCCCATCGGGAAAACGCTATATTTCCACCCAACCGTGAGGTATTTAAACCGGCATCCAAATCTGGATACCAAAACATCTGGTGAGTAGATATCTTCAAGAAATTCGGGAAATTTCCAGCAGTTTTTTGTCCTGGTTGCCTTTTATGAAGGTAGGTGAAGTTGAAAAAACTTATCACACATTTCTTCTGTCTTCCTCGCTGATTCGCCGTCTGATGGGTCCGTGAAAATGAGACTTTGAAGGTTTCCGGCCATGGGCCACGAGCAAAAATTGGCTAAAACATTTGATTCCTATCTTCGGTCTACCAGGGAAAATTGATAGACTTTCACAATCAATAGATCAGGTTCATTGTAAGCCTCCTCCGAAGTCTAAAATCATGTAAAACTTTCAAATTAGCACCATGATTTGATTACTTAATGTGTTCACTGACGGCCAAAGGTGATGTTTTCAGGCTGATCATCATTACCTATTCCCAAATGTTCCTTGTTTCTAATTAACAAGTAGCGAGTTGATAGCCCTGCAAACCTAGACACGAGTACTTATATACCACATGGGAGCGAAAATTCTTAGGAATCTCAACCATCGAACAATAGTACTTCTAAACAAATGAAAATAAATGCTGGGTGACCCAGAAAAAGTGACCCGGCACAATCAGTTGTAGAGAAAAATTAAGTGGCCGATTGAAATGCTTCGAAAGTTGTTCTGTCCCTAACTCGGGGGGGGGGTAACTTGAGTTTCCAAGATACGGGGTTGTGCCATTCAAATCGTAAAAGTACCAACCATAAATCCGGATAAATTTCTCAAAGTATACCCATAAATCCGGAGAAATTTCTCAAAAGTATACCCATAAATCTGGAGAAAATCTGAAAATCATACCCATAAATCCGGGAATGCCAAAACAGCTCACCAATAAATGAATTCTGACAGAAAACTATACCCATAAATCCGGAAGATGCAAAATATTGTTGAAAACCATACCCATAAATCCAGAATCTATCATGAAAAAGGTACCCTAAGAAATGGCACAACCCCGTACCATCGACAAGTTAAGTTACCCCCATCCAGGGGTCCCTAAAAGACTAGCCTACTACGTTATGAGTTATGAGTATCTTTGCAATTTCATTCGGTACCGTAAATTTCCTGAATTAAGGATCTTGAGGAAAAGGGCATGCCTAAAATATTCAAAAAGTCAGAAAAAACTGGGGATCGATTTACAGCCAATTCAGATCTTCAAAACAGTTAGGAGCGTGTTTCGGTGCAGCCTGGGAATGGCCAACTCAGTCGAAAGTTTGCAGAGAAAGTTTATAGTCCCTAGGTACCTAAAAATACTCCGCGGCTGAATTGAAACACGCTCCTCATTGTTCTGAAGATCTAAGATGGCTTTCAATCGATCCCCTGCTTTTGACAACTCTTTGAGGAAATCAAGCAGGCCCTTTTCCTCGAAATCCTTAGTTCGGGAAATTTACAGTACCCGAAGAAATTGCGAAAAATACTCATGACCTAAGTTTGTCTTTTAGCAACCGAACAATGCTTGAAGGATTTCAATCGGTCAATTAATTTTTTCTCTAAACAGATTGCCTTGCGTCACTTTTTCTGGGTCACCGGTATAACATTCGTCAACGAAAACATCAAATTTGTAGATCAAACAAAACATGGTTATGCGAAACATAAGGGCTTGCCTAAGGAATGTTTTACCTTCCTAACTCAAAAGCATTCCCAACCCAGCAAAGTTTGCAATCAAATTAAAGAAAAGTATGATTACTTGGAAGGAATTGGACTGCCATCCAGCTTGTTTAAATAATAAAAAATTAAGAAAAAAGACTGAAAATGGTTCTGCGGTTGATCTGTACGCAATTCCTGTTGTTGTTCCTTATTAATCTTACAATTATTGATTGCAGTTGTCTTGCAGTAGCATACATTGTGGTCTTTTAAAACCTCAATTTGGTGGCCCAATCTAGATAAGCTCTGCTTTTCTTGAATCGCAAAGGATACAAGTATTTTTACAAGTTTTATTTTTGCATTAGCTTCTATTTCAAAACTAACATTGAACTGAATTATAAAGATTCTGGAAATGGCCTTCTGTTTTATCTTGGAACAGACTACATTGGTGCCAATCCACTTAAGAAACCTATGCTAGCTAATGAATGGAATTTTTCGAACAAGATGCAGTTCAAATCCACCTTTATTAAAGAAGATTATCTCATACAAGGAAACAGTAGCTACAATCTGAGGCATGGCAATGATGCTCCATTCCCAAAGGTACAAACAACTTCCTTTGGAGTTGAGTTCATGACCTACCTTGAAAATAAACTGCGGAAGCTTTTACCACAAGGGAAATAAACACAGAAACATCCTTCTCATTTTAAAAAACAAAATGCATGTTGGAATGACTACAACTGTAGACTCTGCAAAATATGTACTCCACAAGCCGTGTTTCTTACAGGACAGAAAATTAACTTGTATTTATCTTGTAATACTTATTGCCCCAATATTTAAATGTTTCTTTCTTCCAAACTGTAAATAACGTAAAATAGTAGGTCTTAATAACCTGTAAATTGGCTATTTGTAATTCTTGCCTACTGTCATGAATTAATAATGATGATGATGATGATGATGATGATGATGATGATGATGATGATGATGATGATGATGATGATGATGATGATGATGATGGTGGTGATGGTGATGATGATGATGATGATGATGATGATGGTGATGATGATGATGATGATGATGGTGATGATGATGCTGATGATGCTGATGATGATGATGATGATGATGGTGATGATGATGATGATGATGATGATGGTGATGGTGATGGTGATGATGATGATGATGATGATGGTGATGATGATGATGATGATGATGATGCTGATGATGATGATGGTGGTGATGGTGATGATGATGATGATGATGATGGTGATGATGATGCTGATGATGATGATTTTGATGATGATGATGATGATGATGATGATGATGATGATGATGATGATGATGATGATGATGATAATGATGATGATCATGCTGATGCTATTAATAATGTTTATTATGATTATGAAGAGAAGGTATCACGTGGACTAGTGATAATGCCAGGCCTTATTGCAAAGTGTTTGAAACAAAGATCGATTATCATCTGCTTGATCTGCATCCAAAAAATTCTTCTTTTTGGAACAAAAAAGGAGTATGCCGCCAAAGTATTGGCAACAATAGCAAATGAATGGGCTGTGCTTCGTTCGATCCAAGATTTCTTCCTCCTGCACACACTGAAAATGTTAGTTTGTTCCCCGAAGTCTCAACAGGGAACAATTAACTAAAATAACATTACCCGAAGATTTGAAATCCTGTTGCTCATTGAAGAAACTTTTTCTTCTAATTTGCTATTATCCTCTTCAATTTGTGCATTCTGCAGAAAATGAAATGAAGGATCTTCAAGGCAATGTTAGTAGCAGTGTTTAAAATAGACGGACAAGATAGAAATCAAATATGATTTAGCCAAATTTTCTCGAGGCCCATAGATGAAATTAAATGCAGATAAATGCCATCTTCTGGTTCTTGGGCAGAGATGTGACGATCCAGTTACAGTTAAGATTGGAAATACTGATGTTGTTAATAGTTCAGAAGAAAAATTGCTCGGAGTTCATATTGATAGTAAACTCTCCTTTGACCATCACGTGTCGAAGCTTTGCCAAAAAGCCAGCAATAAACTTTATGCACTAGCCCGCATATCCCCGTATATAGAACAGAAAAAACTAAGAAATTTGATGAGAGCATTTATTACAAGTCAGTTTCAATACTGTCCTTTAATCTGGATGTTTCACAGCAGGCAACTTAACCAGAAAATCAACAAAATACAGGAAAGAGCTCTAAGAATTACTTATAAGGACACCGAATCTACTTTTAGTGAGTTATTACAGAAGGACTGTGCAGTTACTATTCATACAAAGAACTTGCAAATACTTATGACTGAGATGTACAAAACTAAAAATGGGCTAAACCCTTCATTCATGCAGGAAATCTTCCGTGAAAATACAACTCATTACAATTTGCGAAATAATAACGAATTTACTCAACCCAGAGTGAGATCCGTCAGCAACGGGACAGAAAGCGTCCGATTTAAAGGTCCGCAACTGTGGCAAACGTTACCACTAACAATACGGAATTCAGAAAACCTTTGTCAGTTCAAAAATCAGATTGAAAATTGGTTCGGAGAAAACTGTACTTGCAGATTATGCCGCATATTCATTCCAAACTTGGGCTATTTGTGAAGATTGTTTTTAGATTTCCGTTTTAAATTGTATATTTTGATGACATGTAAATATTTTATCTACTATCTTCTTATGTTTAACATTGTATATACACTTTTTTAACACGTTGGAATTAATTAGCTACTTTTTTATTTTAGCTATGGTATTTTATATCCAACGATAAATAAATTGAAAAAAAAAGACGGAACCACTAAAACCTCGTTTTGCACGGACCAATCAGACGGCGAATAAGTGAGGAAGCCAAACGAAACCCGTGAGCATTTTTCTAAATTTTACCTACCTTTATAACACGCAACCAGGACATGGAACTGCTTGAAATTTCCCGAGTTGTTTGAAGAAACCTACTCCCCATACGTTTGGGCAAGAAGTGTGATGGATGCCGGTCAAAATATTTCCTGATTCCAAGGAATTATGACGCCTCAAACTCACGACCTTTGTTGGTTTTCAGCATTTCTGGGCTTCCAGCATTCTTAGTATGCAATTCATTCTTAAAAATCTTCTAAACACATCTGAAACATCACTGATTCCCATAAAGTCGATACCGTGGGCTTGGGGACATTTCCTTTCTTCGCATATGAGCAAATCTGACCTGCTTTCTTTGGTGTCTGAAGCATGGCTTAGCTCTAAAACGTGCTACATCATGTCTTTGGCTCAGAAATTTCAACGGTGCCAACCTCTTTTTGTTTGTTTAAGGAATCTTGTAGTTCTGTGTATCTACAGAACTACAAGATGCCTTCAACAAAAGAAAAGTCTCCATTTGACGACTTCATTCCATAAATAATGAAGTAAATAACATGATAAAATCAGTTCCTGTGTTTCTGGGCCCGAACATTGATCGATGATTACGAATCACAACATGCGTTGCGCGAATGACGTGATAAGTGATATTTTGACATCTTTCCGCCTCTTCCCCAGGCCTTGCAACGCGCAGCGCATGATGTGATTCGTGATTATCGACCAGTGTTTGGGCGAGTACTTCACAGACTTGAATGATTCAAATTCTACCGAAGAGTCGAAAGGCTGAAGCAGTTTTGTGATTTTTCTCGCCGTCTTACGAGCATTTGGAGATTCGACAAATTCAGCTTAATAAAAAATTCATGATGGCCAAATGACAGAAATAGGGCCCAAAACTGTGATCAAATTGTAAGGACTCCCCTTACACAAAACAATACGCAATGGGCGTTTCACCTCCCACAATAGGCCTTTTAGCCATTTTCAGAGAGAATCACAGTCGAAAGATGTTTTGCTACGTTTTGCGTTTTGTAGAATTTTCGAATATGCACAATAGTGACAGAAGCTCTAACGCCACTCCATCGAACCCTGCGCACAGAAATTTAGTTATACTTTACATGCTCTACATAGTTTTTGGTTATACTTTAATAATATCAGGCGTCCGCAATAACATTAGACTTCCTCAGACACATTGTCCGTAGTATTCCCTTCAGAGAACAATTCAATTAATGACCGAAGAGGAGACTCACTAGACTTTTTCTGCCTATTCAATTCAGTAATGCGAAAGCAAGGGACATACAGAGATGTAAGAACTGGGGGAAGTGTCCTTTTTGCTTCAATGTTCCTTTAGCTTAATGACAAAATTCGGGCCCTGGACATTGATCGTGACTCACTTTTCTTTCTTCTCTTATTTCTTCTTGAGACTCTGGTACCCAGGGTAGAGCAAACACAATTTACGTTCGCTAAGAAGACCTCTTGGATCCCTTATCTGCCAGTCACAAAGTTGAATATATGACGAGTATTAGTAGCTACTTCTCAAGCAAATTTTGCGTAAAGGGCCTCTACATTGTCTTAGAACCCATCTCCCCGTACAACTATTGCCTGCCCTAAACATAGACATGGAATCGTTGACAATTCTCGGATCGTTCGTCTTGTAGTTAGCATCCCAAGGAAAATTTTGAAAATTGCAGTCATTACATTGGCTTAGAACGCCTCTCCTAATCATGCTCCAACACCTCTCGAAAATATCGATACTGTACCCAAACTATACCGAAACACTTTCTTCTCGTTTTTGAAAGGAATGTTAGTGCATAAAAACTTTAAAATATGCGGCAGACAGAGCGTGTGCATTTTGTTTGCTCATTCAAATAGAAATTCTTTCCTCCTGAAATGTGACTCGTTTCTTCATTGCAGTTTCTATCCCACCTCCGAAATTTCCGACTTCTACGGAAAATTTCCGAGTCTTGTCGAATTGGGGGGGGGGCAATTGCCCCCCCAACCCCCATAATTTCCGCCACTGTAAGGAAATGATACTCTTGGGTGATACCAATTATAACTTTAGTGATTTTTCCACCACAGATGCTAATCTGAGCCACATTTCCCATTTACGTGAAATGTATGATCTTTTCAGCATGAGTCAGATTATAAAAGAACATTCCAGGGTCACTATTGAAACAACTACTTTAATTGATCATATTGCAACCACAAATCAAACAAACAATGCTGATTCCGCGATATAAAAGACTTGTCTCAGTGATCATTACCTTGTCTATTGCGTCAGAGAGCTGCATTGAGGGGTGAAAAGGGAACACAAATATATAACATTTAGACAGTTAAAGAATTTTGATAAAGCAGCTTTCCTTTCTGATCTTTCTGAGGTAGACTGGGGAGAACTTGTATCGCAGGCTCAAGATATTGATGAAGCGGTTTACAGCTGGACCGAAATGTTTTCACTTATTCTTGAGAAGCATGCAACACCATTACACAGACGAGTATCTGATAAATTCTCGCCTTGGCTTATTAGCAGTTATTTCAAATTGGTGAAGACAAGGGATAAGTTGAAAATCAAGGCTGTTAGAAGTAATTCTAAGCTACTTATGCAGTCCTATAAGCAAATTCGAAACAAAGCCAACAACTTGAACAAGCGACTAAAACGTGAATATTTCTCTGAAAAAATCACCAAGTTTCAAGGCGACCAAAAGAAAACATGGAAAACAATCAATCAAGTCATTAATAAGAAATCAAGCACAAAATTTGTTGCTTCTCTTGAGGTTGACGGTGAGAGGATTTCGGATTCGGTTAAGATCGCATCATCGATGAATGAGTTCTTTTGCACTATTGCAGATCGGCTTAGTAAGAAGATTCCTGACAAACCTAACCCTCTCTTATCGACTGAATATTCGACTGATGGGCCTTCGTCGAGCTTTGCCTTCTCAGCAATCATGATGGATAAATTAACAGCTTCATTAGATAAAATGAAAACCTCCCATGGATCTGGTAATGATGGAATTGCAAGCTACTTCCTGAAGATATCTTTGCCCATTATTAAAGGATCTTTGTGTGATTTGTTCAATTTATCACCATTTTCCAGGAAGTTCCCAGATTGTTGGAAGATAGCTTGAGTTGCCCCTATCTTTAAGGGTGGTCAAAGGGATGAGAGACCTAACTATAGGCCTATCTCTGTCTTACCATTTATCTAGCACCTTTTGAGAAACTTTTGTACAATCAGTGTTATGATTACTTAAACACCAATACGCTTATATACCGGGATCAGTCTGGCTCTATATCCTTACACTCCGTTGTTACCTGCCTTATGAAAAACACTAACGACTGGTACCTTAACATCGACAAAGGAGAAACACACTGGTTTGATTTTTATTGACCTAAAGAAAGCTTTGATACGGTGGACCACAATATTCTTTTGCAAAACTTGAAAAATATGGTGTAAGTGGTCTTGGAAATGACTGGTTCGCTTCTTATCTTAACAACCATAAGCAGTTTTGCAAGGTCAGTGGTGTTTCATCTGGTATAAGTGATATAAATTTTGGGGTCCCACAAGGCTCTTGTCTTGGCCTACTTTTGTTTCTTATCTACATAAGTGATTTACCTATTTCGCTTGAAAAAGTGCATGTCAGTATGTACGCAGATGACACTACTATATCGCACTCCTCTAAGAGTCTCGCTGTTCTACAGCATGACTTAAACTGTGATCTTTCGAACTTGCAGGACTGGTTGCAAGGAAATAGGCTTTGATTAAATGTCATTAAAACACAGTCCCTTATTGTTGGTCCGGGCCTAAATATCCGTAAGATCCAAACCCAGCCTGGCTCTCAACCATCGTTTGAAATAGGTAATGACAATATTGAGATAGTAGTTTTAAATATCTTGGTGTTCAAGTTGACAATCAACTCAAATGGGACGACCATATTGAAAATGTAAAGAAAAAATCACTCCGAGCTCTTGGACTGGTCAAGTATTCAAATAAATATCTTATAGCCCCATTTGAGTTATTGTTGCTCCGTGTGGGGTAATTGCATTAAGCGTAGAATTGAAAGCTTGCAAAAGGTGCAAAATCGAGCAGCAAGAATAATCATAAATAATGCATATGATGCATCAGCGGCCCACTTATCCAGAGTCCAGGCTGGCCAACGATTTCCAATCTTATTCAAAAAGAAACAGCAACACTGATGTATAAATCATTGAATGAGCTTGCACCCGGATACGTGCCAAATGTGTTCACAAGGTGTTCAGACAGCAACGGTCGCGTACTTCGTTCAACTGATACCGATCTAAAACTGCCACTTTTGAAAAATTAGCGCTGGTCAAAAGTCCTTTTCGTATCGAGGGGCCAGACTATAGAACAGCTTGGGTAGGGAAACTAAAGTGGCACCCTCGCTCAATGCCTTCAAACGGCTATCAAAAGATGATATCGATACACCAAGCCAGAGCTAATACTTTCCTTTGTCTTGTTTTCTTTTCATTGTTTTGCTAATAATGATTGTTTTAGGGCTACATGTTTTTTTTCATTATTATATATACATCAATTCTGCTTTTAACACGTCAGTTTGAAAAACAGTATTTAGCTTACACTGAAACTTTTTACGTGTTTAAATATTATAAAATGAAATGAAAATGAGAATGAAGAGTTACATGAAATCAATTTAAAAAATACTTAAGATTTTCAGTCCTATGGCAATAAATGTGCAGTGGATATCTCTCAACCATGACGAAGTGCATTTTTTCCATTGATCTGAGCGAGGAGTCCTTTATGAATTGATCAATGTTTTAGGTCCTTTTTCAGTCATTTTGCAACCATGAAAGACTTGTATAGTTGAATATATTTACCTATATTTCTAGTGCTCGTGAGACAGCGAGAAAAATCACACAAATACCATCATCTTTGGGCTTTAGATACAATTTGAATCATTCAGATCCGTGGACTATCCTCGATGCTATGAATTTTCAAAAGTGGGACGTCTTTCTGGCTCTCCCGGTATTTTGCCTGCATCCATAAACATTGATGATCTCCCTTATAAAAGACTTGCCAATTGTCAAAAAAAACATCATTAGCATTGTCCCCAAATACTAGCAAATGGCAATTGTTGTCATTTAGCTTCGAGCAGTTTCATGGAACCATCCAGAGAGTTGTAAATCTTCCTGTTCTAGCCGATTCAGAATGTTTTCAAGGTGATTATTGCATACCTACAAATCGCCCTGTCCTTTAGTAGATAAACCCGATCTTTAATATAAATATCAAAGAAAAGGGACCCTAAGAGGCTTGACTGAAATCAGTAGTCTGATTGGTGCGTGAAAATGAGGCTTTCCAACATTTCGGTCAGTTAACACGGGGCCACGTGCGTTAGCAACGGGCAAATATCGGGGAAAACAATTGATGCTTATCTTATCAAACGCATAGTGCTTGTTGAGATCCTTGACCAGCATTTTGCGGTTGAGATAAACATACCTTTTTCTTCAATGTGTCATTTGCTTGCTTCATTACTTTGAAAGACAATTTAGTTCTTTTGCAATCTTCAGTTAGTTCCATAGTCCTTTCTTCCAATGTCTAGGGCAATAGAAAAGTTGATTATTCTTACATTATTACTTTTCCTAAACCAATTTATTATTATTAGTGGCTTGCTGTTCAGCTATATATCAAGTCGATACCCTTGACCTTAGATATCTAGAGCGTTCCTGTTCTAGACACACGAGCTTTCTGCATCATGTCAATCATCTCCTCTACTTTAATCTTTGCTGCTCATGAGCTAAAGTCCTTGTTCAATGTACCCAACGCCCCTATCACGATTGGAGCAAAAAGTCTTTTCTACATTCCCAAATCCTATAAATCTCTCTTTTCAAATCCTGATAGCGTTCAATCTCTTTGAGCCTTTTCATCTTTACCCTCGTATCAAATGGCAATGCAACATCTAAATGGCGTCTTACAAAAACCTTCCCCGTTTTAAACTCAAATATCTCTTGACCTGCTCATCCCAGCAAAATAGGTAAAACGTTTTCTAACTTCGTAGCAGTACAGTTACTATACGAGCAATTCTTTGATAAAATTGAGCAACGCAAACAAAACCAGGGGCTCGTCAGATATTTATGAAATTTTCAGCATTAGCAAGCAGCGTTTTAAGATATCAACACTTAAATCGAACGCTTACCATTTTTGCTACACTGACCACCGACCTGCTTGCAGAAATAGGGTATGATACACATGAGATATATTTCAATTGCAGAAGAGTCATCAATATTGAGATGAATTAAAAAAAGAGAGGCAAATAATTATGAAATGGTTCATTACATGTTGATGTTATAAAACGCTGCTTAAAAGTTCTGAAAAGTTTATTCAAATTTGACGACTCCCCATTTTTGTTTCGTTGCTAACTTTTACTAAAAAACTAGTGTTCATTTAGTAACTGCATTGTTACGTTTTTAGGAACAGTCTACAATAAGCAGGTCGAGAGATACTTGAGTTTAATCAAAACGTGGAAGCTTTTTTCTTCGTGTTTCTACTTATATTACCGTTGGTTTTTCTCGTGTGTTACTACATCAAGTATATTGTGTTGAAGGTGGTGATCCTTCTGAATAGAAAAGTCCCACAGTCGCTTTACATTTATATTTTCTCCTACTCTTTCTGGTACAAGTCCATACCACTGATCGTTAAGGGAGAATCCAAATCTTTTGCACAATGCCCAATGTATGCAGTAAATCCCCGCATACAAGAACCTACCAAAATAAGAACCTAGAAGTTGCTTTTCCTAAATCATGCACCTTGCAATTAAGAACCTGTTGCAGTATGACGAAACATAGGCTCTTATCGCAGGGATAGCAAAGTTGATTTTTGATAGTTGCTATGAAGTTCATTTTTGTGCCAATTGGTTGTAAAAGTATGATTCTCCTTCCCAGTTGGTTATTAGGCCCATAAAAACCCTTCCAGAACAAATAATGGGGCTGAACCACCTTTGGAAGACTCTGAAAAGAACTAGAAAAGTTATCCTTCAAATACGAGCCTCTATACCTTCAAATTAGTGTTAGTGTCTTTGAAATAAGAACCTATTTCAGCCTCTCTCTCCAACGAGTAGGTTCTTATACGCAGAGATTGACTGTAACCAATACGACCTCGTCATGGTACTAGTAGCGATATCGCTTCAGTGCGAGTTTGCTCCACTCTCCAAGAAAATGGCTGATGGTCTCTTCTCTTTCCCCACAAAGTCAAAGGGCAAAGTCATCTATAAATACCTGAAGACTGATCATCAATAAAATTTCAGCCAATGCAATAAAAGTCATTTCAAACACGACAATATTGGCCAATTTCTTCAATGCTGACTAAGAAAGTATTCCAGCGTGGAGGTAATGGTCCCTCCTACCGGGTTTTCCTCCTCATATACATAAGATTTTCAAATAAAATACTAAAGACTTCATTCACATGGAGATAAGTGTGCAGATGATATCTCTCACCCAAGAGAAATGGCATTTTCTTTGTTGTTCTGTGCGAGAAATCCATTAAGATTTGATCAAGTATTTCAGGTCTCTCTCGGTTTTTTGCTATCATGAAATTTTTGGAAGGTTCAATTTACCTATATTTCCACTGCTCATATAAATGTGAGCAAAATAATAACAATACTTCGATGTCTTGGCTGTCAAGCAAATATTGATTGATTCAAATCCATTACGAAGTCTTCGTGGTATGAATCTCTCAAAAAGGGAATCTTTTTTCTGGTTCATCCCTATGAATTTCTGCTTCATTACAACCTTTTGGATATACCAGTCTCCCAAAATAAAGTTCTATTGCAGATCTTATGTAAAAAATTTCCCAACGAACTTAAAAAATATATACACCTGCGAACTCTGTGATCCACCCATAAATCTGGTCGGCTTGATTAGAAAATTTCAATTTCTGTTATAAGTCACAAAACCACAACCACCATATCCCATTTTTGTCTTCTTTGTAGCTTTGTAGCTTAATGCTGCAAGTAGTGTAGCTTGCAATATGTATTGTAATTTCTTAGTGGAGTGGATGAAAAATAATATATTACAAGTATGATCTTAATGCGACATTGGATTGAACAGACCTAAGTACTCTGCCGATCTAGCAGCTACGGGAACTTGGAGGGCTACAAGAAATCTACATTATGAGATGAACTGTGCTGGGAAGATCTATATAGTAGACGATAGTACAGCAGGCTGTGCCATTTTTGAAATATAGGATAGACACGTTCTCCTGATTATTTTTTTGCGAAATTCCATGTGAGCACCAGCTATGTTACGATCTGCAAAGCTCTCGGGCTTAGGAAAAATTGAAGGAAGAATAGCTCAGTTTACGAACAGGTAATTTCAGAATAAAGAGCTTGAATTGAATCTACTGGGTGATATGAAAAATACCAGATCTCTTGCATACAGGTATTCTTTATAAGAAACTGCTTATCAGAAACTCAGCACTCAGATTGCCAAAAACTTGAGAAACTCCACTATTGGAAAAATATAACTTAAGAAACTGTTTGTTTTGATAAAGGCAATCCTTGACGTGTTTCTATTCTTCCTGCACTTGTTTCCTGTATCATTTTACTCAGAAGGTACATGAATGGGGTCTAGACATTGGAAAGGCTTCAATAAATGTTTCTTTGAAATGTTCAGCGGGGCACAGGTAGTGAACAAAAAGATTCTTTCGAAACCTTTAAGAAACTTGCAACAAACCCTGAGTAATCAAAATCGGAGAATTTTAAGAAACTTTCAGCACTGGCCCCAATTCTTAGTTTCTTATAAATAAAATAAGTGTAGTTCAAAAGCAAACCAACCGACCATAACAACCACTGAGAGGAAATATGAATGATATTCGAGTTCAAGATATCGTTGGTATCAAGCATTTGGTGAAACTTCTTGCAGACTTTAGTACGAAAGCAGATGCTGACACAATAATCATTTTTAATCCTGGGTAAGAGAGCGGAGGATTTTTTGTAAGAGTAGGAAATTTTTTCAATTACTTTGTGGGGGTACGAAAATATTAAGGGACATTTTTCTAGGGTTCAAAACTATTTTGCTTGAAAAGTACTTACATTTAGTAATCTGTCAACACTTAAAAGTAAATTATCAGACATCTGGAAATGATGATCACTTGACGCATGTGAAATTCGCCTGGGACAACTTGTTATGTGTACATGTATAGAAACGCCCTCAACGAGTTCTGGATGGGGTAACGAACAATGCTGTTGAAGGGTGATGGGGTCCAAAATACTTCTCTCTATTCAAGAGGGGGCATGAAATTTTTTCTTGCAGTGTAAAATCATCCTCCGCCCTTCGCACTTAGGATTAAAAATGACCAGTCCCTAACCCAATCTGCTTTTAAGGTATTGACAAAGAAGACAACGTATCAGCTTTATGTGGTGCATCATGACTTCCGGGTCTCCATCTTACAAGTATGGACCCAAAAGCAACCATGTCTTTTAAAGAGAGGTCTATGTGGTCGGACACCAAAGATCAAATCAACGGCAATACCTTTCATCCGCGGTCTAATGTGAGAGATTGTCGTTTTGTACTGTAGTACTTAGTACAACTTGGGGCTACTTGGGGTGGGGGGCTGCCTTCTTTTCGGTCGTTTGGTCTTTTGGGCGGCCACTGCTTGCGGGTCTTGCGATGGAAGAATTCGAGCTCTGCTTGCTGGGTTTTCTGCATCGGGCATGGTTTGCGGTATTCTATGGGCTGGTTGTGGTTATATGATAAGGGGCGGCCTAGCTTAATTGGTTTCATTGGCATTTAGCGTAGTGTAGCGCATTGTAATGTGGCGTGGCGTGGTAATGCATGGCTTGGTGTAATATTTTAGTGTGATGTGGCGTGGAGTGGTGTGATGTGGCGTTGCCTTGCTAGTTTTATCTATAGATTACTACTTAAATTCATTGAAAGAGTTCAGAAAGGCCCGGAATTTAGGAGACCACATAAAAGAAACTTTAGGCTATCAAAAATGATTGGCCCCCTACTTGCAGGAAACTCCTGAGGCTCACACCCCAAAAGAAAGTTTCTTGTATTTTGATTGATGCTAAATTCTTGTCTGATGATCTGAGAGCATTCCATTTCATGCAAGATTGATAAGAAATTGCCAGCAAGCTATCTTGGATTTTAACAGATTTTTACTCAAACTTTATTGATGTTCTTGACAATCATTGATAACATATGCATATCGCTAAATATGGCTGATATATCTATAAATAATACCATTCTGTTATAACTTATTTCCCAAAGACTCCCCAGAACAGAGCATAGAAACTTAAGAAACCTGAGCCTTAAAATTGAGTATAGATCACAGATATAAGATATATTTTAGGCTAAGGTGCGAAATACTGGTTTCTCAAATGCCTTACTGTATCTATAGTAGGCATAGATGACCGTGTGTCTTTCCGGCTATGATTGGCATAGATCGTTGTATTGTACCGGGTGAGCCAGAAAAAAGTTCCCATTTTTGAAAATTCACAGCACCAACAGTACTTCACAGATTTAAATGATTCAAATTCTAGTTGAAACCTAGAATATTGAAATATTTATGTGACTTTTGTCGTTGTCTCACGAGCGCTATTAATATCGGTAAATTCAACTTTACAAAAATTTCATGGTTGCAAAATGACTGAAAAACGACCTGAAACAGTGAACAAATCACAAACGACTCCTCGCACAGATCAATTCTTCACGGGTGAGAGGTATCCACTGCCCATGTATTGCTCTGGGAATAAAAATCTATAGTAGTTGTTTGCAAATTATGTCTAATAGGAGAGTCCTTAAAAATTTGATCAATGTTTTAGTCCTTCTTTGAGTCAATTTGCAACAATGAAATTCTCATAAAGTTAAATTTACCGATACTGCTATTGCTGGTAAGACAGCGAGAATAATCACAAAAGTATTCCAACCTTTTTGCTCTCAACTGGAATTTGAATCATTCAAGTCTGTGAAGCACTCTCGGTGCTACGAATTTTTTGAGGTGGGAAATTTTTTCTTGCTTACCCGGTGGCTTCTTTACCATTACAGTATACTTAAAAGACAGTAAATAACTTGTTAGAAAGCCCAATAAGATACCTTCTCAAATTCACTGCAGCGTTTCTGTGACTCGTATTCAATGAGTTCATCAAGAGCATTTTCATATTCTTTCAAACGTGTCTTCAGCAAATTGCAGTGAGTTGTTTTCTCTACTAGATCCGCCTCCCATTTCTTCAATCTCTCATTTTCACTCTGGAAGAAAATCGTTGTCCCTCAGTTGTGAAGATCACAGTTACAGTAAACTCGGAGTTAAAGTACAGGGAGCCCCCTTAAAAAGTAGTGAAAACCAGACACAATGTGTCCCCTACCCGTCCTCTACCCGTGAGACACATCAAGCGATCGTGGCATCTGCAAATGGTCAAAGGAGAATTTACCTCATTATTGCGCTAAAGTTGCACCCTAACTAGCTCCGTTCTTCCGTCTTCATTGCTCCTTCGCAGATGCCGCGCTCGCTTGATGTGTCTCACTGGTAGAGGACGGGTAGAGGACACATTGCGTCTGATTTTCACTACTCTTTAAGGGGGCTTCCTGTGGTTATAGAGGTAACATTCTTAACTGCACCACGTCTACGGGGTCATTCAAGAAACATGTTTACATGTTTGGCCGGCTGTGGGATAAACACTATGTGGCTGACATTGAAAACTGAAATATCAACAAATCAGTCAATGTTAACTTAGATAAGAAAAACTTAGTGTCGTAAAAGCACTCATCTTTAACACTTACACACGAGGAAAGTGCCTGCAAGGGGTTTGCATGGGTATGGGAACGAGAATTCCACATTCCATTCTGGTCGGAGATTTACTTGCTAATGAAAATAAAATCCTACTCCTGAAATTAACAATTGTATTGAATTTCAAATTTTGCCAAGTGAATAATGGACCAGAGTGGAACGTGGGATTCTTATTCCCATACAAACCCCTTACCAAACGTATCCGACTTCTTTTAAGTACATAAAGGTGAGTAATTTTACCTAACAATCTAAATAGCCTTTACTGATGGATTTCGCTTTGAATATATGCCACACACTATGCATTCCACAGCCGGCCAAACGCGCAAACACGTTCGTAACTCAGCCGGTACATCTCTACTCAAGCTTCCCAACAATTTCCTTCAGAACACTGGATGAACAATGAATGAATTGAAGCAAATGGTTGTGCAGAAAATGATACTTTCTTTGTGATATCAGCGAAAGGCAAATCTGCAGAATCCATGAGACAACATACCAAACCAGTTCAATAACAAATGAATTTACGTTTCTCTGGGATATAGTACCAATCTTGATAAGTCCCTTGACAATATACGCCTAAAACTGGATTGCACTGCGCTACTCCCATGGTGTTGAGTTACGGTTTTTTTTATCTACTTTTAACTCTATAAGTACTGGGCGATTTCTTAGTTACTTTGTACTGGGGGAAGGCATTTTTCGCCCACCTCTTTTCTCCAAAACTACAAGAGATAAAAATAAGATACCCTCTTAACAAGAAAAAATTCTATCTAATTAACTGTTTAAGCGATTTTCTCTACATTTGTTTCGAATAGTAGGAAACATGTTGTAGATTCAAAGTACATACTTTACTTTTGAAATATATCTGTCGTTTCAGTCTCTAGCGCAATTAGCATTTAATTAGCTCTGTCCTTGATGTGATGCTTTTCTTCGCAGTTTTTGAGCCTTTCATCTACTACATATAGACTCAGAATGAATCAAATAACTGAGATGAAGCAAATAAGGCAACAATCCTTATATATTACCGTTATCTATTAGGACAATGACGTCATAAATGTGAATGACGTCTAAGATATCAAATCTTCCTGATGTCAGCAAATATGAAGAAATACGCATCAAAAGAAAGTATTCATCAAAGGCAGTTGAATGGTGCATGTTTGAGATCAATTAGACAAACGAGTCAAAAGCTATGGACATTTTAAGCAATTTATTGTTGACCATCGTCCTAACATGGTACTATGGTGGTCATATGATCAGAGTCAGAGCAATGAAATATTACAAATTAATATTCCAATTAAATTTGACTGAAGGTTATAAAGATTGGTGCTTATGCAACTTGTCGTTTTAGCGTTATGCAAATAATTTTGGAAGGGGGAATGGCGAAAAAGACCACGCCATCAGTGCTTGTATAGGGTTAAATGTTGTGTTTCCACTAAATATCAGTCCAATTTTGACATATTTCTTTCAGCTTCCCCTTTGATCGCTGAAGCAAATGCTTTATGGTCGCAAAGGCTACTAACTCTTCTTCTGACGGAAAATATTATGCTTCGATCCCATACCCATAGAAACTTGTAGAAATTTCATCAATAAAGGCTATTATGCAAGTGTGAGCCTGTTCAAACTTCTCCGTTGGTGACTTTTTCTGTTTCGCTCATTACAGTTCTTCGCCAGTTTGTACCTGTTCGTTTCATCATCGATATCCTTATTGCTATCGGTGATTTATCTACATGAATTTTAGAGACCTTATGGGAAATGCCAATCAGTTGTTGCATTATGTTTATCGAAGGTGTTTCACAGCAGGTTGTATAGCATATTGTGTTTCGTATTGATCAGTCTTTTCCTGGAATTGCAATATTTTGTGGAACTTTGCCCTCTAAGCGGCGGTGGCGTAACGGAGCAGCTTGGGCCCATAGTAACTGAGTAATACAAGGGCCACTTGAGGAGAAAGATACATCAACAACAATTCCAAAATCAAAGTGTTGTTTATATCAGCAAAATCATTTCAAAGGCAAGGCAAGCATATCAAAACCTCTATAGCCCTAAAAGGTTTGTATATGAAGGTACGTTAGTGCTAGAAACATATTGGAAAGGGCGGTGCCGTTCTTAGGTTATCTCCTCTGTCATTTTTCAAACTGCACTCGTTCCATCGTCGGAAACGCATCAGTCGTAGAGCATCCGCCATCGAATGGAACAAAGGTTCGTGATAGGCTTCCCCAGGAAAGTTTTGAAAATCAAGTACTGAAATGGATTATTTGTCAAGTGATCTGCCAAATGAGTTGGACAAGTTTTCAGTTCAATACACTCCTTAATATACTAAACTTGCTTACACTTCAACTCACAACGGTGTTCATTTCACTAGTCTTGGGACCTCTTTAGAGACCCATATCTATGTATTTGGAGACCCATATTTAGAGATTTCTGAGTTTCAAAACCCATCATTATGGGCAGCACGTACCCGTCGCTTTGCATATGGAAGTTACCAGCCCGGGCCCTAAGCATATAAGAAATTCTATGACATTATATCCTCCAATGAGCTGAAATACAAAATATGCTGTAATTTGAAGAGTACATAAAATTTCAAAAGTACAGTGAGAATTTTAGCAAAGTAAATAAAGTTTCTTTCAAGCCGTTTAATCAATGGCATTTTCAAGGCTCTGACGTTTATTCTCAAATATACCCTGTATATCATTTTCATTTCGCCACTATCACATGGTTTGTAGTCTTACTACAACTGCTGTTATCTTTCATCTTTGATGAAATCAAAAACAGAGTTCATCAGTGAAATATGGGGTCCATGGCTCAACAATCTTAGTTTGTCTAAATGACATAAAATTCTTTTACCTCAAAAAGGCACCTACTTGCAGTCCTTTGCTGATTTCACAGAGCTCTTCAAATATTCGAGTCTGCTGGTGGCTTCTGTTACTTTTCTGTTCCTACAAAATCAATGAAGTAGATCGTTCTTGATGAATAATAACACACACTATTTGTCGGCCCCTCTATTTTCATGATGTAACAAGTGCAAATTCAGAATATCACCAAATCAATTGGCGTTGCTAACATTTTAAAGTTTGTTTATGTGTGATATTGTCAAAGAATGATATGATTTCTGAGATGGTTGTTTTCATTTATGCTGTAGATGCTTTGCACCCAAACAAGCAGCAGAAAGTTTTTCACACAGACTATCGTGATTTTAGCAAAGAATTTAAAAAATGTAAGATGAAATGAGTTAATTTGAAAGCTGAATGAAGACTCTGCTTTCTCTAAGTGCCAGCAAGCAACCCTAATCTTAAATTCATTCTATTCTGTTGTTAATTCCAACAAGGGCACTGTTCCTATTCTCCTTTTCGCTCTGTCAGGTCTTATCTCTTAATGTCTGTGACTAGTATCCATTGATTATATACTATTTTCAAAGTTAATTTCAATTTCTTCTACTCTAACAGGTTAACGAAAACATCAACCTTTTTAAAACTTTCATAACATTTCTAATCTACAAACCAAATTCTGAATTTTCACCAAAGGTTTTTATTCACTTTATTCAATTTTCTATCAACTAATTTAAAGTAGATATGTACATAAGTAGCTATAGATTACAAAATAATTCAATGAAAAAATAAATATCTATAATGCGGAATAAATTTATAAAAATACAAACATAAAAATTTCACAATGCCTGTAAAGTATTCCCCGTACAATGTTTCCTTTTGGTATTTACAATGCAACAAATTTTATCCATTCAAGAACAGAACCTGAGCCACAAAAGGTCTACACAGTTATACTCCTCTCCTTTCCAAGTTTTCATTCTCCATTTAAAACTGGAAAGGATATCAGAATGTTTCATGTCATCACCGAAAGCCTGCCATAATCTACTCCCTAGAAATGATATCACCTCTAAGCGACAGCAACTAGTACAGTACACGCTTGTGGCAATGGTAGATTATGGCAGCTTCTTAACCCATAAGGATTGCGGCTGGTGTAATCTGCATAACGCAGGTTGCATAATACAGGTTGCAGGTCATGTTTTATGGCCAAGGGCTGCATGGCTGTACCAAGAGGCTGTCACCCACAGAAGGCTAACATTTCTGTGTCAGGGGGGATTGCAAATTATTGATATGCGAGAATTTCTGTTCCTGTAGAAAGAACATGCCACAGGATTAGCAAATCAATAGTATGAATTAAATCCTTTGGTTGCAAGTGATTAATTGCCTCTGACTCAGATCTTGATGACCACAAACCATTGTTATCAAATCAATGGGGCATCAATGAGTGACATCAATGATGCAATTGTATTGTAATGGTATCCTCAATAACCTTGTGGATTGTCATGAATATGTTATGTTTGTTGGTGGGGAATTTCGTGGGGACTTCACTCATTCATCAAGATTTTTTCAGAGCAAAGGATTTTTAAGATTTTTGATGGATTTCCTCAAAAGTAAAAAGGATTTTTGCTAGAGGTGTACGAGATTTTTTGGGAATCAATGAAATGCCCTTGTGTTAGTTGCTTCCTCAGAGCAAACTTTTGAATTTTTCAAGTCTGCCCTTCTCTGTTGGTCCTACGTCAAGCTCGAAAACATGGACTTTGTGAGCAAACTAATCTGAATATTCTCTTACCGAAATTGGTTTCATTCTCCACAAGAAACTTTGACAAAGTAAAATATGACCTGCAACCTGCATTATGCAACCTGCATTATGCAGATTACACCAGCCGTAAGGATTGTCCTTTTTGAGAAATCTTCTTCATGAAACTAGGATTAAGCTCCCATTCTAAACTTCAGTCATCAACAATTTTAAATTCCTTATAAGGACTGGGACCACATTTTCTCTGAGTAAAATTGAGTCAAAATCTGACATCTCATATCTTTGGAGGATATTTGCAATGCCCATTTGGGAATACAATTAAATTTTTTGCTCAGTGTTCAGTTTCAGAGCATCTAAACAAAAGGACATCAGCTGAACAAGAAAAAGAAATGCCTTCATTACTTGCATTAGTTGTTCAGTGTCCAGAATATTTCAGGTGCCAAGTCATTCACAAAATTATCCTTCCATTGTTGATGCAAATATTAGAGTCCATTCAGTACTTTGCCATAAAGGAAGCATTGAGGGGAACCTCACATGAAAAGCTAAGAGCTTTGATGGGAACGATTAACCTGCCAGAGGTGAGGAAGATGTCTTACCTATTCTACAAGGCCATGCAGCAGTCTCCTACAATCAGGACGTACCTGAGCAAATAAGGGCAGGAGCAGTAATGAACCAATCAAATAGGTACCCCTATTGTCTATCTGTATGGGCAGAAGGTGAGACTGTCACCTTCTGCTCAGAATAATAATTTTAAAAAGGTGAACCTTACAAGAATGTTACTCCCTATTGTCTTGTATGGCCTGTGGGTTGCGTGTTCATAGTCAACTCTCTCTGATGACACACCTGAAATTGAATGACAGTGTAGGATACAGAAAAATTTTCAACAACATTCACATAACACACCACATTTGATACAGAACGAAGGCTATAAAGGCCGGAATTTGGCTAGCATGAGAAAAATGGTCCTTGTGTCAAGGTAATGAACTGAATTGGGTGGTTACGGCCCTGTTTAAAAAGGCAGATCCAAATGGGATTGAATCCATTTGGATCCAATCCACTTTTAGAGGGGCGTTTACACAGGATCAGATCCAGAACTGTTGGCATTTACACGGGATTGGATCAATTTGGATTTATGAACCCCCAGCAGCGACCCAGCAAACCTTTTCTCTTATTTTAACCAGATCCTTTGAAATTTTGCACTCTAAAAAGACTCTGTCTTATCTCTGATTTCTCTCTTTGAAATGTCAACAAAGGATTTTCAGTTTAATTGTCTCACTTCCTATCCATGTCTGTTTGGATCCAATCCCACAAGTTTACATGAGACCTTTCTGGGATCGGATCCAAACGGGATCACTTTTGAAAGTAAGTGATCCCGTTTGGGTATGGATAGAAGATCCAAATGGGTTTGGATCAGGGGCGGCTGGGACCAAAAATAAATAGGTATTCAGAAATTAGGAAAGACAGCCCTCCCAAGAGAGGGGTGCGGAGCATGTTCCCCCAAGAAAATTTTAGTTTCAAAACATTCTCAAACGTTGCAGACAGCCCTTTATAGTTCGCTCTGGAGAAAAATTTCTCTTCAGCAACCATCTTAAAACAGAACTTAGTAGTGTGCCAAATGTCAAAAGTAGTTAAAGGTTTCTAAGACATCTAAGTCTTCTGGGTTTGGAAAAAACTGGTAAAATCCTTGTGCTTATGAAGAACAGGTAACAGGAAGAGAAAGAGTCTTAGGCTTTAGGCCGTTAGGGTTGCCATTTCCATCAAAGATCATATTCCAATCAAAATTCACGGCGACTAGCCGACCCCACAAAGCCACCAAAAGGGCAAGGTATTGAGATTTAGACTTGAATACCAAGGCCAGTCAAAAGGACCTCATCTACTCATAAATGTGTTCGCATCTGCATTCTGAAGCTTGCTGAAACATTTCTTGGCACTGTTCAATGTTCTACATAGTAAATCGTAGAATCCAAAAGTTTTCTTCAATCAAGATGTTAGCAACTTGAATAATCAAGGAACCCTTTTATCGATGTGCATTTCAGTCACAAAAATCCCATACACCTTTGGAAAAAATTATTTGTTTTCAAGGGCAATTCCTCAAAACCCGGTAGAGATCATTTGGTTCTATTAAAGCCTCTTTTGCTTTTTTGAAAGAGTGAAATGCCCCTCGCCCTTTTATAATGTATAGCCATAGCACACTCGTAAAATGACTTCTATAAGGTTAAAACAGTATTATTGGCCTACTAATTTACCATTGGACGCTGCTCAGAAAGTGATCTGATCTCTTTATTCCGATCACTAAATTGTTTTTGTAACACCCCAACGATACCAGCTCCAGCTTCCCAAAACCCAATCCAACATGCAGAATTGCAGCGGAACGCAAAGACACAAGGGAACCTTGCCATGGTATTCAGAATGACAGCTGAATACATTCAGCTCAGAAACTCTTTGTTGCCTTGCCAAATGTTCAATAGCAGTCAACGTCACAAAGGGCCACGGAAACAAAGACTTAGTATTCAGGATGGCCACAGAATACCTCATGGCCAACGGGGCCATAGTAAGCTCAGATATCAATATTCTCTTTTGAAAAAATTCCCCGATTGGATTAGCGATCAATTATCTACTTTCTTTGAGACAAAAAGGATAATACTGTAAATATAGCATGTGCGTCATTTCTGGAATCTTAAAAGGGTCTTTTCATCTGACCTGATAAACAGAGCCATCGGCATCTCCTGCACAGAGGTTTGTTACTAGGATACTAATTTTAGAAGGTTGAAAAATGTAAGGAAACTTTTGCAAAAAAATAGGTATTCAGTGAATACCTTGAATACCCCTCAGTGCCAACCCTGGTTTGGATCGGTAGAGTCCCGTGTAAACCTAGGGCCTATCCATTACAGTTTAGGTACGGATCCATTTGGATCTGATCTTGGATACGATC
Source organism: Aurelia sp. 4 Dawson et al 2005 (assembly GCA_964019985.1). Classification (NCBI taxonomy): domain Eukaryota; kingdom Metazoa; phylum Cnidaria; class Scyphozoa; order Semaeostomeae; family Ulmaridae; genus Aurelia; species Aurelia sp. 4 Dawson et al 2005. The sequence goes on along the minus strand of OZ026492.1, from coordinate 29,972,603 downwards.
TCATGTAAACGGGGCCAAACAGGAAGCAGTGATCAGAATCCCACAAACAGTTGCAACTTTTCAACATAATGGTCATAATGATATGATCCTAACTTATTTTGCACTCAAGCAAATGGAAAAGCCAACCACTTTGTTAACATAGCGAATGCTTGCTGGTTTTACAGTCACTGTCAAAAAGTACTATGGCACATACGGTGAATGGATTTATCACTGAGTTATCAAAGATTAACAGAATCACAATTCTTGATGTACTAGGCTTAAAAAGGCATGTTTATCAACATCAAACCAAAACAGAATGTGAAATGGAAAAAATCTTCCAGTGACTTGATTTTTCACCCTGTGGCTGGGTACTGCACCTCAATTCAAAATTATGCAGGGGCCAAGTTGTGACGAAAGGGAAGAAAGTAGGGGTCCAGGGGCTTGCCCCTGGAAATATTTTCTTAGACCATACCCTTTAGAATCTGGAAAAAGCCTATCCCTGAGAATCTGTGGCCTTTATATTACAAGGTTACAGTTGAAATGAAGTCTTTTCTTATTCAAATAGACTGCATTGTATACTTGAAGCAAATGATTCTGTTTAAAAGTGAATATCATTACTTTTGGACAACATAAAGTTCTTTCAGTTCAGTTGATATTATCTGCATATGCAAAAGAAACCTTCAGCAAATCAAAATACATTTATATATTTACAATCATAAAAACCCTAAGGAGAATACCTAGCCTTTTAAAATCTATATAAGCATTGCAATGCTCTTCCTGGGAGACATGTTTGAGAGTCTAGCTCTTTTGATGTGTTTTACATCAAGATTTCCAGGTTATGAGATTCTGCTGACTTAAAACTCCTACAGTACCTTCTTCAGGGAAACATCAAACAAATGGCTTTGGCCTCACCAAGCAACAGTTTCTCAATTTGCAAAAATTTAAACCCACACCATTGAAAAAAGTGGATGGGCTTTAGCCCTGCAAGCAGAGATGGCACCAGGGAAGAAATGCTGGGGGAACAAAACTTGTCAAAGTGCTGATAGCGAGCGAAGCAAGCAAAACCTTTTATGGGTCATACCTTTTCTGATTCACTTTAGATTCAACAAAACTCTCTAAAAACACGAAAAGCAAGTTACAGAAGTGCATACAGTGTAGTGCATAGCCCAGATTGGAAAGTTTGAAAACTGCGCGGGGGATTTTCAAACAGGGATGAAAATGGCGCAGATAGCCTTCCAATTTCAATTGAAAATGCGCTTATCAGCATAAACTTTTATATACAATTCAAGTAATATGCAGTCCTGTCAGTACAAATTTTGCAAAATACGCAGATGGCTGTGCGGATAACATAAAAGTGCGTGTTAATCCCCCGCGCATGTCAAACTTTCCAATCTGGTGCATAGCAGTTGTCCAAAATTCAAGTGCCTATGGGGGCTCAGTGAATTTTTTGGAGGGCTCCTGCCCCCAAGCTCCCCCGGTTGCGCCATTCCTTCCTGCAAGCCCAATAGCTGTGCGGTCCCTGCCTTTGGTTACCCTGTCATGCCTGGCACAAGAATGTGTGCAAAGTTGGCAACAAATATCTTGTCAAATGCAGACTGGCAGGCAGGCAGCCATTTAGATCCTGTTTTACACGGTGCCAGACATGTTTTTATCCGTACAAGTTCAAAACTTTTTGTCCTGATAAATGAGCAAATAATCGTTTAGATAGGGAAGTATTGTGAAAACGCGAGGATAAAAACTTGGACAGCACCGTGTAAGCGAGGGCCTTAAACCTACCCGGAAAGCAAGCCAAAAGGGAACCTTATATGCAATCGTCAATGATGACAATCCCCCCCCCCCCATGAAATAAAATAACTTGCGTGAAAATTGCTGTGGCATCTCATCTTCCTGTCTCTCCATTTCTGGATCTTCTTCGGAGCCAGATCCTGACCAGTGCATTCTTAAGCTTTCCAGCTTGACAAGCTCGTGCATCTCTTTTAGTGCCCGGTTGTAATGGTGCCTCTTTTTGCTTGACAGTATCTCTTCTACCTCTGAGCCATCCAAACTTAGGTCCCTGGACCTCATTGTGTTCTTTTCCTTTCTGTTGTTGGTTCTTCTTGAAGACATCGATCTCAAGCGCTGTATATCCATCCAACTACGCTGATAGTCTCCTTGTGCTAGATAAGTTACTACAATACATAATACAACGAGATCCTGTATTCAACTTCTACTTCTTGAAGCAAAGCTTATGGTAACAGATTACACATAAACGGATGCACATAACAGATCCACGCTCAGATTTGGCGCCTCTGGTAACCATTGGGTATCGCAGCAACAACAACATGTTTTATGATTGAACAATATCACTACATAACTGCTCATCTCCCTGCTCATACGCACGCCCGACAACACCAAGCCTAAAGTCTGACGTCACTTCCGGCCTCTTTTGCAAGAAAGCTGTGGCGCGAAAGTAAAATTTTGTGATAGATGGCGTCAGTAGGCGTCGCAAGAGTCGCAAAATGAAATATCGAGAAACGCAATAGCTGTATCCTCGATCTTTAAACTTCTTTAAGAGTTTGGACTCAAAGTTTCTTGGCTTTGCAAACTTTTCAAAGGCCGTCAACAACTCTGTTTACAAACGTCGGATGCAGCACAGCAGGTGAGCAAACTTTTTCGCAAATTCAACGTTTGACCTTTTCGAGTTTCATGGTAATTTCGTTAAAAGTTTTGGATTCCTCGATATTTTTTGACCTGGGTTTTCACGCTCTACGAAATGTTGAACAAATAAAGTTATAATTTTCTTCAATTGAACTTGGCCTAGCTGTTTCAAGAAAATCAACTTTTCTTGGCCTAAGTTTACCCAAAATTTTTTCAAAGTACAATATTTTCTAAACTAAGGCAGAAATCCTCAATATGGAGATATAACGCAATAACTGTACGCATCTAGTTTCTAAAAATGTTCGTGGTTTTGCTGTAGCCTTTGCCATTTTCCCATAGTTTTCAAAGGCAATTGTTGCTTGAGAGCCATGACTGTTTATTCTTCGTTAACTTTACGGGCTTCCTTTCACAAACTTGTTTGTTTTTTAATCGGAAAACAAACGTTTACCCTTACTGAACTTACTGCATTCAAAGTTTATTTGAAGTTCATCGAAACAGAATTATTTTGGAGCACTTTGTCAGCCGTTTCGGCACAAAGGCAAGAAGAATAATAACAACATTTTGATTTCGCCTTCTGAGAACTTTCCTTTGGATCGGCCTAAATGTAAACAATCATGAAGTTTCATCGTTGTTGAATGGAGGTTTACATATCGAATGATGTTTATGAAGACTCTCTTGTACGAAATACCCAATAGCTTTTATCATCTTGCCTATAAATGCGAAGCTTATGCTGCAACTAGACTCATGTTATTGTTCTTGATCAGTTTCTTTTGCACATGAATTCCATATGAGACTGGATAAGATATGTTGTGCAGTACGGATATTTGTAGGATATTTCCGTCTGTTCTCCTTTAGGATTCTCAAAAAGAGCAAGTGTATCGTTATCAAAGAAAGAACCTGATGTAGCATAAATGACAACGACGAAGACGGGAATGCTCGTTGTCACAACGCATGAAGACTGACGCAATTCCGATGGAACATCACTGTTGCAAATTAATCATTGAATGAAGAAACCATTACAACGTACAAGAAACTTTTACTGGTGCTGTTGTAATTGATACTGATGATTTTGTTTGTGATGTGAAGATAATCACACAATTGAAATTTTGATTCTTTTAAATTCTGAGGCAACCTGAAACTGCTTATGAATTTAATCTGCAAAGGTTGGAAGTTTGGAAACGTCGAGGATGCATGAAAATGAACAAGAATAAGTACAAGCCTAACCACCAGAAATTTTCTAGGCCCAAAGCTGTTTGATATCTCTTTCTAGTGATTTTGAAAGTTGATATCAAATGATGCCATTTCAAGTGACATCAAAGAATAAAGTCAAAGAAAACATTGCAAAGACTTTTCTTTCCAAGAGCTGCATCTCATGAAGAATATGCTTAAATCAATAAAGCTTTATTGTGCCTTCCAAATTAGCAGAAATGAAGATTGATAATACATCGTGTTGCACTGCAACAGGGGTAAAATGGGTAAGCAAGGGGTGAAACAGTTAAATTTTGACACCTGGAAACCATTGAATTTTTACCTGTTTAGAAAAAAGTATGCGAATCAACATTTTTGTGATCCAATTCTACCCCAAGTGTGCCCATTTTACCTTGCGGACCGTACGTCTATTCTTGTTTGTGAGTTTCTGAAAATCATCAACATAGCAGTCATTGCAGTTGTCCTTCGGAAGTGATCATTTCAATTTCAATAGACAGCATCCACCCCGCACTTGTCTGCCGTTTTAAAGCCAATATTTTCAGAACGAGAAGCAGTTTCTAGAAAAGTTTCAGAAGTTTGAAAATTCTCTTCGTTGAGTTGTTAATCCATATATCCAACAAGTGGAACTCACTGTCCAGTACAATTAACATATTGTCTATCATGTGTTCTCCATTAGTCCATTAAAGACTTCTGCTTTCATAAACAAAATGTAGTTCTTGATCCATAAACATGCGAAATTTCTCCCTTCGAAGCTGTGGCCTAAACAAGCGGATGTTTGCTTCTGTCGAGTCTTTCTTTCTGGCCACTTTGTTGCAAAAAACATGAACGCATCTCGAACAAGAAACCCAAATATTGTCCTTCACTAGTGGTAAAATGGATCATTGGTGCTCTGCGTAGTGATTTATTGCTTTGTTCAAAATTAAAAGTTTCCTCGAGCAAGCAGCACGAAGACGACGCCGTTTTCAAAACAATCTTTGCGCTCTACTGTATTTTCTAAATGTCATGGTCTTGGAGGCGCTGCCTCCACCATGAAAGACAATGAGTTCGAATGATCATGCTCAAAGACAATGGAAATTCTCTCAAAATAAGACTACCACTCTTGTCCAAATTTGTGGAGCTTACCGAGGAGCTTAAATCAAAACAAATTTGGTTTTAAATGTTTCTTAGATAAACAAACTATCTTTTAGAATTGAACTGACAAGGAAAAGTAACATCTCGTTCGCGCAACAAGCGTTCAAAGTCGTCAAACATATTCACTTCCGGTCATTTTCCTATACATTTGTATAGGGGCATCAAAACGAGGCAAAGCTCCTCGAGAAAGGTGTTGTCGGGCGTGCATACGGTGCGCACGAAATCCCACCGTTGCTCATGCTCCTCATTGCTATAGACGATTCTGCAAAAGATGGCGGATCTCATTTCACGCAATGCATGATAGGAATATGCCCCCTAGCAACGCATAGCTACCAAACTTTACAACTGCTACATAAAATCTTGACCACAGCTACCATAAACTTAGGCCGTCGCATCTCAACTTTATCGTAAAATCCACGCATATTCTTTTGGATACCTGAAGTCTGTCTGCGTCCTCCTCTGAAAACGGTAGATTTCGCAGATAAAAACCTCTGCTACCAAAGGATGCAAATTCTGAAAACAGTAGAATCAAGAGTTGGCAGACTTGGCGGAGAAAAATCTCAAGAGAATGAGAACTCTGAAAGAAAGTTAAAGAGTTCGAACGTCGTCTTCGGTCGAGTGAACTGAAGCCATTGCAATACTTTTGTTATGCAAATCACAAGAGAAAAGAATTTACAATATTTCATTCTTTTTTCGAATATTTTTATAACTATTCATTCAGGGTCTCTTTCTTCAACAACTCTCCAATCAGTTATGTAAAAAAAGTCAAAATCTTCTTGAAAATCTTGACGAAACAACGAAAACAGCTGGCCAATACATCTTGATATTATTGGAAAACGAACTGTAACTGTATATTGCTAGAGAAGGCTTATGAGAGTGTAGATTTCACGACGTAGTTCCGACGGCCTAAATCTATCGAAGCTGCGGTCTGCGGTCAAGATTTCATGCTTGCAGTTGTAAGTTTTGGTAGCTACGCGTTACTAGGGGGCATATTCCTATCATGCATTGCGTGAAATGAGGTCCGCCATCTTTTGCGGAATCGTCTATTGCTGATCATTGCTCATACCCCTCAATAGACCTAGACTGATGACGATGAGTCTCTTGTTGCCCTGTGCTCTTTGATTTGATGATGCCGCTTCAGGCAATGGAGACTCATAGTATTACTCTGAAAAACTTGGCCTTATTTAGGCCCAAACTTCGCAATTCCTAACGTACCAATCAGATTGCGAGATTCGGCAGAGAACAATGATGTCGAATTTTCGATTCGAATGATGCAGTTGACTAGATTTTGAACAAAGTTGCTACGGCAGGTGGCTGAAGTTTTCTCTGGTTTGTTTTGGTCTTAAAAACATGGAAAATGTAGTGTTGAAAGATTCATTTTGGATTTACCAGGTAAAGCAAACATCCTTCTTCAGATTTATACCAAGTTTCTTTGATGAAACGCCTGCTTAACGTGGTTTTTATCGCATTTTCTTTCCGAGGACTGACCGTTGAACAGAGCTATGGCAGTCGTTCGATACTGATTCGATCGATCGAATCATGATCGAATGCAGGAGATAGGGCCGGGTTTTTCATTGTTTCATTATGAGTTCCTCTTGAGCAAGGTTTACCGCAGGGATACAAGGGACTCATTGTCATAAGTCGATGACGACTATTTCAGGGAGAGAAGGGGGCATTGGTCATCTTCTTTTTTAGGTATAAATAACAAAATACCAGCTGTTGGCTTAATTTCATCTAATCTTTCAAAGAAGGAACTTTGGTTTATTTTACTTGCATGATTTCTGGGGTCGAATGACTTATAACGATGAGTCCCTTGTATCCCTGCGGTGAACCTTGCTCAAGAGGGACTCATAATGAAACAGTGAAAGACCAGGCCCTATCTCCTGCATTCGATCATAATTTGATCGATCGAATCAGGATCGAACGACTGCCGTAGCTCTGTTCAAAGATCACTCCTCGGAAAGAAAATGCGATAAAAACCACGTTAATTAGGCGTTTCATCAAAGAAACTTGGTATAAATCTGAAGAAGGAAGTTTAGTGGTGAGTGCAAAAAAGTCTTTCAACGCTACATTTGCAATGTTTCAAAGACCAAAACAAACCAGAGAAAACTTCAGCCACCTGCCGTAGCAACTTTGCTCAAAATCTAGTCAACTGCATCATTCGAATCGACAATTCGACATCATTGTTCTCTGCTAAATCTCGCAATTTGATTGGTACTGGAGGAATTGCGAAGTTTGGGCCTAAATAGGGCCAAGTTTTTAAGAGTAATTCTATGAGTCTATATTGCCTGAAGCGCCATCATCAAGTCAAAGAGCACAGGGCAACAAGAGACTCATCGTCATCAGTCTACTCCTCAACCTGGTTCCAAAGGCCAGCTTCCTACGTCAGTACTGACCCTGGTACCGGCCAGTTCAAACTCGCAATTTTGATTGGCTATTCGATAACAAAAGGCTCTCTAATTATTCCAAAGAGTTATTGCTTGGCTTTGGGAAATTGATCAACTTTGGATCGCTGTCACGGGAAGACAGGACAAAGGATTGACAAATGGATTATTGGTATACTAAAAAGTCATGTATGTTCCCCAGTTGACGCGGTTTGAGCCCTATCCGTCTGCACTTGTGGGAGAAATTAGCTATATTTGGTCATTTTGGGGACCACTCCTATTAATTCCCATTCAAAAATGATACTATTTCAAATGGTTATTGAGGAAAATATGTTTATGTGCAGGGCCAGTGAGGAGTTGAAAAGGGGTAATGGATCATGGAGATTTCGAATTTGGGGTTTCAAGAAAGTTGGGGTCATTATGACGTCATAAATGGGGTCAAAGAAAAAAATGATCGTTCTTCGACCTGACATTGCGTTTGGATTTGATGCTCGATGCTTACTGAACCGATTTAAGGACGGGAAAAAGATTTCAAGAAACCGACCATCTGGGTGTCTTTTGCCACCATTTGGGGTATGAAACTGCCTCCAGGGGCTTCGTGAGGGGAGGGGGTTCGGAAATGGGTAAATTTTTGGCACCGCGCCTCTTTGCGCGCTAAATCAGTTTTGCGCTGGGCAAATGACTTCAGGATGCCAAAAATCAATGCAAACCCCCATTCTTTACCTATCCCAACTTTAGTTTGCTATTTTGTTTCAAAATTCGAAGAATAACGAGCCATTTCATTTTGGAAGCTGCGGTGAAAGTTTCTTAATTTTCCAACTTAGGCCCATTTCACTCCAAAAAAATTGTGCTCGTTTTCCTATTAAATGCACTTGCTAACCTTGGATCGGATAATTGTCTAAATACCTTAAAAAGGGTTAAATAAAGGTCTTCACAGAATTTGATTTTAGTTTCTCGCATTATATACTGCTGCATCGCTGGAAGAAGATCGGTCATTCTTCGTCGCATTTTCATTCTTCCTCCAATTTTTTTGGACTTATTACATTGTATGTTATGCATCAAAATCTATTGGCATACTAACTACAGAGATAATATGAGAGTTTGTAATGAGCCTGCAGATGATAACCCATGCCAAACAAAATGGCGACCAAATGGTCACTTTTGCGGCAACCGGTACCAGGGCCGACATCGATGACCGAAGGAAGACAATGGCTGCCCTGGGAACGAGGTTGCATACTCCTTCTTATCCAAGTGTACCCACAGGTTACAGCGTATGATAGTAGTAGAATAAAAAAATTGTTGTACACAACCTTTGTTTTCTTTCAGACAGGTTTGGGTCTGGCTTCTAAAAATATCGGAGAACCTAATACCATTATAAATAGGGATCTCGATTGTCTAAATAAATGGCTACAGGGTAACAAACTGTCATTAAATGTTGTAAAGACTCAGGCGATGGTTATAGGATCACAACCAAACTTGAAGAAAATCGCCGATAGGAGAGTAGACACGCCATCCTTTTCCATTGGAGATTCTGCTATTGATCTCGTTAAAAATGTGAAATACTTAGGAGTTCAACTTGATAGTAACCTTGATTGGAACCAGCACATGAAAGTTTTATGCAGCAAGGTATCTCGTGCTATTGGCTTTTTGAAGCATGCAAAAAATTCGTACCAAGAGAAACTTTGATACAAACGTACAAAGGCATTGTCGAGCCACATTTTCGTTGCTGTTGTTCAGTGTGGGGAAGCTGTGGTGAAACTAGATTGAGGGCGTTGCAAAAATTGCAAAATCAGGCTGCAAGGATTGTCTCCAATAGCAGTTACGATACATCTGCTACCCTTTTGATCAAGAATCTTAAATGGCTTACTGTCACCGACATGATTAAAAGTGAAACAGCTACGATGACGTATAAAGCAACAACTGGTATTGCACCTAGCTACCTTTCTAATTTGTTCACAAAAAATACTGACCGAAATATTGATATTAACTTGCGAAATGCAGCAAATTGTCATCCCAAGAATGACAACTAGCAAAGGACAAACAGCGATATCTTATCGTGGCGCTAAAACTTGGAATCAACTTTCGCCTGATATAAGAGAAGCAAATTCGCTTAATTCGTTTAAATGCAAACTAAAACACCACTTGCAGCCTACTATTTGAAAGTAATATTTCGTTCCATTCACCAATTTTGATTTTAATCCTTTTTATTTTTTATCATATGTACTTAAGTTTAACTTTTTAGGTATTAGCACTTGTAATTAGGTTATTTTAGGTTTTAACTCATATATTTACGTTATCTTAGCAATGCATTATTAATTTTGTAAGTTTTTTTAACACGGCCCCCTGTAAAGCAGTTTTAGATTGATGGGGCCACCGTGTATAAATAATTTAAAATGAAATGAAATGAAATGACTGAGGTCGACTGATGGGCCTAATATTTTGGTGGAGTGAGTTAGAAGACAGGATAGGCATCATAACTTAGAGAACGACGATAAGAAAGGAAAAAAGGTTGTGTACAACATTCTTTTTATTCTACTACTACCATACGCTGTAACCTCTGGTGTACCCGGAGTTAAAACTTACCGAACAAGGACAGACTTCGTAAATAGCAACAGTAGCTTTAAATCAAGACACATCAATTCAAAGCGATTAGTGATTCCACACAAAGGAAATTCTCTCAACCTTCTCAACCAGTAAATCAAAACAAACGCAGCCGCAAAAGTTTCCCGAAAACGATGGCAAACTCGCATCTTGTGCAAGCGAAAAGTTTCTTAAGATAAGTTATGTTCTTAAAACGAAAGAAGGGTAAATCTAAGTTCCGTCTTGCGGATTTCTTTCATCTAATCAAGAAAACGTGCAGAGGGCATTATGATTTTCGGGTATTTAGGGATTAAAGGTAACTCTGCTTTCCGCCCTAGTGAGTAATGAGTTGCCGTTTTGCAAACCACTCTCCAAAGAAACCAGTCAATTTCTCCAATACTATCTATATTTCTCCATCACTTTATGTCGATGATTTCGTTTTCTCAAGTCGATCGAGAGAAAAAGCCCTAGAAGTTTATCGGAAGTTGAAAACTATTTCAGTCAAGCTGGATTTAAAATGTCGAAATGGCACTCTAACAATGCAGACTTGTTGGAAGAAACTGAGCGGCTCGAATCTTTCTCAGGAGTTGCGGAGGAGGATGAGAGCTTCTCGAAATCTGAAGGCAGATCTGCCTGTTCTGAGCATGAATCGAAGAATATAGGATTGTCACGGGACAAAGAAAATGATAGTTTACATTTTGATCTTGCGCAGACAATGAAATCAGCTCCAGCAGTGGCGTGGTGGCCGGGGGCACGGCCCCCAAGCCACGTGAGAGGATGGGGGCGCCGAAGGCGCCCACCGTTTTGAGGGGGCGCCAAATGTCCGAAAGCTCGGTTCACACCAAATTACGTTGGCATGCACAAATGCGACAGAAAAAGTATTGGAGATATCTCTGTCTCAAATCTAAACTTCGGGCCTTTGAAGATGCCTTCGTGGAATTAGAAATTGAACCGTTCGATAGCGAAGTGATAGCAGGCTGATAGCTCGCCAGAAACGCATTTGATATGTTTTTGGAAAACGCACTTTCACTTTTCATCTCAATTTTAAAACGTTTAATTCCAGTGTGAACTAAGCTTTGATTCAAGCCAAGCCAGGAAGAGATACAAAGATCTTACACGTTTGATTTTCTTGTACAATCAACAAAAAGCAAGCACGTCGGATGTAGGATTATAGAATGGAAGATGCAGCGGGCTACAGTATCAGGATAGGGGTTCAGGACTTCGATATCATTTTTATTTACCTGAATAACGCTAGCATGTCAATCACGTTCTTTATCCTGAAAATTTACTTTTGAGTTGGAGTCTCATTTTCTTGGTGGTTTTTAGAATCGCTAAATCTATCAGATGGAAAAGTGGGTCTAGATGTCTGGTACCCAGGGTAAGGATGATACCCTGGGTACCAGAGTCTGGTACCCAGGGTAATAGGATGAATATCAAGGGTCAGGGCATAAAGGTGAATATCTGTTGTCGCTGACTGTCCAAAAGAGAACGAAAAGGGATTATGCAAGTGCTATTAGTTTACCTCTTATAACAAGGCAGTGTTTGAGATTTTGATAGCCAATTTTCAAAATTTTCTCCGAGAAGCCTCTCAATTTAATATTCCTTCTCGTAGTAAAGTTGTGCATTCTTCACAGAAGGAGCATTTTCCAACGATGTGAAGATCATGGTCTCAAAAATTTTCGCTCGCAAAAATATTTAAGCCCATCCCAAACTGTTTGATTTAGGTATCTTACGACGAGATTATAAAAGAAGCTTAGTTATTGAAATTCAAAGCATTATCTAAAGAATGAATAACTTTGAAATAGCCACAGCACGCTGTAGAACAAACAACAGTCACAGTTTTCAAGGAAACGCCAAAACTGGCTGTGCCCCCCCCCAGACAATGTTGAGCCACCACGCCACTGAGCTCTAGCTAATCCAACAAAACGAGATATTTTGAGTTTAACCTCAAAGCTAAGCTTTATGACCCTTTGGGACTCTCTTCGCCAGTTATAATTTCGTTGAAAATTTTCAAGAGCTGTGTAAGGAGAAAGATGATTGGGACTTCCCACTCCCGGATTTGACTTCTGCTAAATGGAGAGCTATTGTCTCAGGTCTCAGACTTGATCGATTTTGGCCCCATTGAAATTGATAGATCTGTTTCCAATGCAGATAACGACGAAATCTCTTCGATAGAATTGCATGGGATTGCTGATGAGAGTAGTTTTTCATATGGTGCCACTGTTTACTTGCGAATTAGGCAGAAATCAGGACACATCTCGTCTTCTTTAATTGCATCAAACTCACGCCTCGCCCTACTGAAGGGAGACGGTTAGAGCTGATGCCAGCCTTAATCTTGGTTCGTTTAGTTTCAGCGGTTTCAGAAGCCCTCGAAGGTGCTGTGAAAATTGATCAAATCGTGTGTTGGCTTGATTCACAGATTGTTCTTTGGAGGATGTTGGATCTGAAAAAGGAGTTTATACTGTTCGTCGAAAACAGAATTCGTGAATTCAGAAGTTTATAAACGTGAAAGATTGGCATTACGTACCAACTAGCCATAATCCTAGTGACATCGCTTTTAGAAGGATGAAGGCATCTAGTCTTGTTGCAAACCGAAAATGGTGGCAATGTCCAGAGTTTCTTGTGGCATGGGAAAAATTTTTTGCCACAGATTTTGAATTTCGAAAATGCGAAGAAGCCGTCTAGCGAAGATTTCTGACGAACAACTCTTCATTCAACCGTATCAACCGTTGGTGTGGAAAGCATTATCGATTGCAAACAAATGTATCGGGCACCGCATATAGGGGGGTCACTGGGGTTTTGGGGATAGCGGATATCGGGCTCTTCTGGGGGCAAAAATGCGGAGGTAAATCATCATTTCTGGGATTGGGGATATTGGCTGCATTTTTGCGGGATGCTGATATTTCTGCAAAACAGTGTTATTTGCTAACACGTAGCAGGATTGATGCGAATTCCGTGAAAACATTGTGTAAAATTGACTTAAAGGCAAAACACTACATATCACGAAGATCTGAATACAACTGCCGCAACAACAATGACTAAAACAAAATTATCGCGCAAAAAGGAAACCCATGACGACGGCAAAACTGCTTGCATGTAATTGGCACAAGCAAAATAGAAAGACAATGGTTTTCGTTAATCGTGTAGTATTTTTATATGAAGCAGAAAGACTTTGCTCACAGGCCCCGCGAGCATCAGAAAGATTCAATTTCTGTGTTCGGATTTGCCAAAATATGGCAAAATAATTGCGAAAACGCGGAATTACATACCCCCCCAGTGACCCCCATATGTTCTTTGTTTTGTCAACAGTCTCAAAGCCAAGATCAGAAAATGTTTATTAAGCAGAGTTGCAATTATCGGAGATAAATAACTGGAAGACATTATGGCATCGTCAAAAGCAGAAATCGTTTCTTTCAGAGAGAACTTTCCACAAATTCCAAACGATTTGGGATTGTTTGAAGATGAAGATGGGGTTTGAGGTGTACAGGAAGAATTGAATCGGCTATACAGCTCTTTGGTGCAAAGCATCTAGGAGGAAGTTCCATGACAAAAGTGGAACATAGGTAAAGTCGTTAAGCTGATTCCCGGAGAGAACAGCGTTGTTAGAGCAGCTGAAGTGAAACTTTATATGCAGCCCGAAAACAAGTCAAATCAAAATCAAATCATAACATTCTTTACAGTTGGTGTAACGTAGTTCAAAGGAAAAAAACTAATTAATACCAACTATTTACAATATAATTTACAAGGATGTCAAAGAAATATTTTTAAAGCTACACAACGTAATGGGCAGGCTATTTACAAATTTTGCAGTTACATGGTTCACCCGTCCAAGTTTTGATCTTTGTTTTAAAGCTTGCAGCTGTTGGTAGCTCCTTTGTTTCATCGTTAAGATTGTTCCACAATAAGCTACCTCTGAATGAGAGTGACTCCATGCCAAATTTTATTGTCTTCGTAATCGGCAATTTGCATAGATGCTTAGTTCTGAGATCATACTTAATTTCCTTCCTTTCATGAAGGTGCCAGATGTATGATGGATTTAGATGGCTCATTGACTTTTAGATTTCTAGCATCAATTTTTGTAGATTTCTAACATGGATCGTTACAGTGTCACTTTTCTCCAAAAGTGTATTAAAGTAAGAGTCGTAATAATTGTGGAGTATTCTTAAAGCACGCTTGTGAGTACGGTTTATTTTATTGTTGGCATCTTTGCCACAAAACATCCACACTAATGGGCAATAGTTAAAGCTTGAGATGATTACTGTGTTGCACAGTTTCATTGCCTGTTCTCTTGAGAGATAAACATTTAACCTCCTGAAAGCACTGACTTTTCTGTTTGTTTTGTCGCATAGTGTTTCTACATGCTTATTGAATCGAAGCTTGTTGTCAATTTCAATTCCGAGAAGTTTAACGAGTTTAACATGTTCAGTGGACGATATTTTTACACCCTCGATATTCAAGCGTAACTTGTGTTGTTCATTCAGTCCCAAGAACATCAATTGGAACTTATCAGGCAGGGTTTGCCACCATACCATTAGCATAACACCAAGTTAGGAGTGTACTTAGGTCGTTTTCTAAATTTGTCGCAATTTTGCTAATACGAGTTCCACATGAATACACAGCATTATCGTCAGCAAAATTACATATTTCTGAATTTAATTCCATATAGAATAAATCATTTAGGGAGATGTTGAATAGCAATGGCCCAAGAACAGAGCCTTGGGGGAAGCCAATCTTGACATTGCTCTGAGAACTTTTATAATACCCAATTTTTACCCTCTGTTTTCGATTCGTTAGGTAGCTATACATTAGTCGCAAGCTTTTTATATGAAACCCAGAGGCCTCCACTTTAGCGATAAGAAGGTCATGAGGTATACAGTCACATGCTTTTGATAGGTCCATAAGGATCGTACCAACTATACCAGACGAATCCAGGCTTCTTCTCCATGCTTCTATAACTCTTACTAGCGAATGTTGCGTGCTATATCCCTCTCTGAACCAAAAAGTAGACTTGATAGAATAGGTTTAAAAATACCTTCCATTTGTCCTTTGAGTAATCTCTCGAAAATTTTGGAGACCAATGGAAAGACACTAATAGGCCTATAATTCACCTTTGTAGTGGTTACACCTTTTTTAAAACCAGGCGACACATCAGCGTCCTTCAGTTCCCTTGGAAATTCAGAATCGTAGATGGCAGAGTTGATGCAGTCGATAAGATATGGGCAAGCTAAATCCTTTGCTTTCTTAAGTTTATCTGTAGATATTTTGCCAGTATTTGCTTTATTACTATTTAGTGCGTCTATCTGCTTCCCAACTTCATTTGGTAAAACGTGACTGAACTCAAAGTTGGAATTTGTCCTGTCACTATTCTCCCTGATTCTCCTGATAGAGGGGTGGTTTCTATATTTCTCAACTGCCCTTTCTACCATCTGATCAACTGTTAGATCGACTGCCATATCCTCATGAACGTCCTTAAAGCTTGGTGCAATATCTAACGAGTCAGTTATGTTGCTAAAATAATCGTTGAAACATTCAGAGACATCTTCGTCTCTCGAGAGTATCTTGTCTCCTTCAATCAATATGATCCTATCTCTTGTAGGATCCACGTTTGAAAACAATGGCTTTACGCTTTTCCAAAACTGTTTATCATTCTCGATGGTCTTCGATTGAATGGATTCAAAATACTCCCGTTTTTTCCTTCTATTCAACTTTACAACAAGGTTCCTCTGATCTTTGACTCTGGTCAAGTGACTCTGAAACGATCAATTCTACATTTATATCCAATGGAAATTAACGATGAGAATAGTAACTCAGATGTGATCGAGGCAGATGAACCAACAGACGTTAATCCAGTCGAGAATGAAGAGGTGACTGATGTACCACTGCGTTCAATTCTCGACAAAGACATTGAACATCATATTTCAAATAGATCGTAATCTTGCTGTTAATCGAAATTGCTATGATTGAGTCCCTGTATCAGTAAGTCGCAATTGTTGTTTGCTTTGTCAAGAATGCAAAACTCATCGAGCGAGGCCGCATGAGCAGTTGCATTAATATGGTCCCGAATGGACGAAGAAGCGCTCTTTATACTTAATGCCTTCTTGTTTAGTACCTAGTACTTAGTACCTTCAATAGTCTTTCCTTATTTAGAAATCATACAATTCATACTTTGATTATGCATTGCTTGCGAATAATTTGTAGCTTAAAATCTCGCACGTAAACGAATTTTATTCAGCTGAAGATGAGACAAGCTGTCTCGAAACGTCCTAATTAAATACATAATGGCTTAGTTTGATACACCACTTGTACTTAATATGGATTTGTCATAAATTGAATGTCGATTTTACACCGATTGTTCGTTTTCTGAGATGGCCCTTAAAATTTTCGTCGTGGCACTGTTACTAAAATATTTCATTGGCTTAGCCAACACTCTCTCACCTAACGGACTAAACAGAACCACAGACCGCTAACACAAATAACTCCACACTAACCGAATCTACAAGGACACTTTCCTTATCTTCCTATCTTACTCAACATCACCATCATCATCATTATCGTTCTCATTATTTCACTTTAGACTATCAAATCATCATTATTTTCATCACCATTATTCATTATTATCATAACCAACTACATCATCATTATTATTACCACATAACGCAATCCACATAACATTATCATTATTATTACCACATAACGTATTTATATTTAACGTGGCTAGCCCGCGAAAGTCTGAGAGACTTATTTCCAGCAGGGGCCACGGATGTTTTACCATCAGTCCGCCGCAGCTACCCGCCACAGCTACCAGATTTCCCTCACATGGCTCTGGTCGACCCGGGCTAGTGTTATGGACAGCGACCAAACTGTCCAGCGTGGGATTTGAACCTACGGCCGTTCTGACCTTTGGTTTACGAGTCAGACGCCTTAAAGGGCAAGTGACAAAAAATCTTTGCACCCGATTTTTATGGTTATTTTTAGAGACTGAGTTAAAATAAATATGCAGGCACCATTTTGCTTATTTGTGAACAAGTCTTGCGGCTTAAAAAATGAGCTGAAGATTGCTAATGTGGCGAAGCGAAAGGCAGAAATTTTTGAATTCACGCGCGACACTAAATCGAGGCTGTGACGTCAAAGTGAGAACCGCGAGGTCAGACCCGCACCGCATCGCATTCAGTGAAAGACAGTGTACTTCGCCTTCTGATGTACTTGGTACTTCTAGCTTTCATTTGGAATTGAAAGCGTCCACTTATCGTTTAGCGATGCCAAGAAGATGTGTTGCAGCGGACTGTAATCACCAGGACAGTCAACTTTTCAACTGGCCAGAACAAGCTTCTTTGGTGAAACAGTGGAATTCTTTTGTGAAGACCAAGAGGGACAAATGGAAGCAAACAAAAAATTCAGTTCTGTGTAGGAAGCATTTTAAAGATGAATGTTTCAGTAACCTTTCGCAGTTCAACTCCGGATTTGCTAAAAGGTAAGCCAGAATTTACGATTGCAATACTTCAGATGATGATGCACAAAGCTGTCAAAAGCATCATTGACAATATTATGCCTTTTAGGGGCAGTTGTTGACAAGGCACAATTTCCATTTCTCTATCAATTTCAACAGGAATGTTTTTACCTACGGCTTTTCCAGTGACGTTCTCAACCTGTTTTGCTTGACATCTTTGACAGTGATAGTGGCCTGTGGCTAATGTCTATCAAAAGTATTTCATTGCTCACAGAAAATGTACTTGTTGCCTAAACTACTCAAGTAAGCTGAAGTAAACTTTTGTTATGTAGCACTTCTCTTGAAGAAATCATATAATAGGGGTTGGAAGCAAGTAAATCCTTGCCATAGGCCTAACCTCACAAATCACCTTCTGAAGGGACATTTAACCATAAGGGGTGCCATGCCTGGATGCGGTACGCACAGTGGGCCTAAATTAGCTTTAAGTGACTTGAAGTCCTAACAAAGCCCACGCAAAACAAATTGAAAACAAAATTCTTGGTTTCTGTACGTGTAGTTATGAGATTTTCAATTTCTTTTCAGACTTCTACTGAACAGAAAAACTGCTGTGCCAACTATCCATTCTCAGAACGCATTAACACATGAGACATCAAGGTTAGCATTCAGTAAAAGAGAACGGGCACGTATACTGGAAGAAATATTAAAAGAAAAGTGTGAAGATAATATTCAAGATGCTGAACAAGATAATACTGAGAAAGACTTGGCAGTGGATACTGCCCATAGCAATAACATGATTTCAAGAGCTACACAGACTGACCAATTACAACTTCAAAAATCATTAAGTAAATTCACTCAGACAAAGAAATTTAAGCAAGATGCCTCCAAGAAAGACCAAAAGACAATTGGCTTACAAGCATCATTGGACTTCGTTCCTCCACCATCTTCTTTGCAAAACAAAAAAAGAAAATATGAATATTTAGAAAATCCAACACAGAACATGCAAGACATTGATGATGCCATGAGTGATGGTGATAGTGACAATGATGAATTTAGTGCCAATGAGGATTCAGACAGTGATTATGACCCAAATGATGATCTTGATTATTACTCAAGTGATGAAGATACACTGCCACAGTCTAGGAAAATGGAGCCCTTCCAAGACAGTTCAGATCCTCATAAAGAGCCTAAATACATTGTGTTTCACAACCAGCTGCTATTGTTGTTGTCAATATGCCATTTTTGTTTATCCACTGCTGTCACTGTCAGCTCTGTTTTGAAAGGTAGCATGTTAGTTGCTGTAATTAAGTGTTCACAGTGCAAATCTTTGTGGGAATGGTGCAGTCAACCAAAGATTAGGGGCTATGCTGCTGGTGATATATTACTGAGTGGAGCCATACTTTTCTCTGGTAATCTACCAAAGAAATCATTGAGGTTGTTCAAAAGTATAAGCATTGCTTGTCTTTCCAGAAGATCATTTTTTCGACACCAGGATAACCACATTCACCATGTTGTGACAAAACTCTGGAATGAACAGCAGCATGAGTTATTGCAAAATGTACAAGAAGATGGTTTATTAATTGGAGGGGATGGAAGATGTGATAGCATGGGACATTCTGCTAAGTATGGATCCTATGCAGCTGTTGACCTAGAGCGAAATAAGATTTTGCATGTAGAGCTTGTTCAAAGCAATGAAGTCAAATCTTCATATCATATGGAGCTGGAGGGTATACAACGAATAATCCAATTATTTGATAGATTTCAAGTGAAGGTTAGAGCACTTGTCACAGATCGTCACAGGCAGATTGCAGCATGGTTGAAGAAGAATTGGCAGGGAGTTAAACACTATTTTGATTGTTGGCATATTGCTAAATCCATTAAGAAGAAACTTAACTCATTGTCTAAAAGGAAAGGATTTGAACTTGTAGGTGATTGGACTAAGTCTCTTGTCAACCATTATTACTGGTCAGTTATGTCTACAGAGATAGATGACAAGGACCTAATTGAAGCAAAATGGAAATCTTTAATCAGGCATGTTCAGAACAAGCATGAAGGTCATGGACAGCCATATGCAAGGTGTTCACACCAGATATTATCACCAGAAACTATACGTGAAACAGTATGGTTTACTCCTGACTCTGAGCCCTGTGATGCATTGGAAAAGATTGTTTTGGATAAGACACTAATAAAGGATATTGCAAATAGCTCAGCATTCGGTCAGACATCCCAAGTTGAGGGATATCACAGTCTGGTAAATCAATTTGCCCCCAAAATGTACCATTTTTCATTTCTTGGCATGAAAAGCAGATTGCTTTTGGCTGCCATGCATTACAATGAAAATGCAGGAAGACACCAATGCCAAAATAAAAAAGGAAAGCCAGAGTTTACCATTGCATTTCCTAAGTACAAAAAAGGTGGTTACATTGTTAGAAAGATTCTAACTGAGTGCACTTACAACTATGTTGACAGACTATTCACTGCTTTGATATCCAGATTGATTTCACAGGAAGATGTTCCTGAGCAACAAGCCATAATTTCACCTCCCCCACTGTGCATCAACTTTGAGAAGCCAAACAAGAAGATTGCAATAGAGGAACACACAAGTAGATTTAACTGAGTTTCTGTACTGTTGAATTCTGAATTAGGCAGCTTTTCTCTGGCCACACAACAGTCTTAGATCTACTGACAACTAGTATCAGCCAAACATGAACAACCATTGGATGTCACTTTGAGGGGGTAATCTATTGCATATAACATTTACATCTGTTTGCAGTAAATACTGCCATCTAAATTTATGTGCATCAAAATCCTATTGCATTTCTTAAAAGAAATCAAATGTTTCCTATTTTATGGTATCTTGAAAATTTTCTCTCTTGAAATATATAAGCACTGACTTACCAATTTTTCAAAAGATGGGCACACAGTATTCCAAATTTAACTACCAACAGTAAAGAATTCATATCTAGAATTTATATCACAGGGAAAAGAATTGAAAATTGATTTGAAGGAAAGTTTGATGCTCAAAAACTTTTGTTGGCTGTCAGACATGAAACGTACTAAGATATTTACAGTACATCCAGACTTCTTTCTAGCCTCCAAGAAGTCATACAGTTAGTTAAGAAAACCAGATTTTTTGACCGTCTCAAGAACCAAGCCCATCATATTGATCCACTAAGCATTTTTTGCTTTAAGAAACATTGTTTGAAGAGAAACTTTGTACCCAGATGCCTGAGTTTTAAGAACCTTTAAGAAACCTTTTGCAGGCTGAATTTTGCTAAAGAATAGTATAACTTTGTTGAAGGTACTGTAATGATGCTTCATATTAGCATGATATACTAATGCAACCTAAAAAATACATCAACCATCATTAGAATGTCTTCAAAATACACAAGAATGCCAAATGATAAATATAGTATCTGTCAAAAATTTGAATTTAGTTATTCTTAAGAAACATTTAAGAAAGATTGCAGGCTTGAAATATGAAAATATTAAGAAACAGTCAGGCTAAACTCAAAACTTTCATGTTTCTTGTAGAGAAATGAGTACTGTTAATGTAGTTCTATAGCAAAACTCATCTTTAGGAGAGACAAGCAGTTTTTACTAATTGTGTGTAAACATTTTTAAGATATGAATTTAGAACTAAATGCAAATGCATGCTTCAATTTATGGCAACCCAGTTGTAATCAATTGACCAGATCTGGAATTGATGGTAAATGGTAACTAGCTTCAAATTGATGAAGGAACATGACTACAAACAAAACAAAATTTTTTGACATTTTTGATTTTGACACTGCATCCACTTTTGGCATTGTGCTCTGTGTGTAACAAAAAGTATACTCATGGTCTAAAGGTCAGGATATAAGAAACCAACAAATTCAAAATTTTCTTCATCTCCAGGTGGAGGGAAATGTGCTCTGATACAGCTGACCGCACAGGAGGGTATCACAACTCTAATTTCCTTTCCAACATATCCGTGAGTCCATCTTACATATTGTCTATATGCAATATGTCGATATTTTTTGTGGGTTGGTCCTTCATAAGCATTGTTATAATGTTGTTTGTAACCAAGCCAAGCAACTTGCAAAACAAATGGGTCAAGGCAGACACTTTGAAATCCTTTGTGATCTGTGATGCAATTAAAACAGTTCTCTCTCCTGAATAAATTTATGTTATCCGCAAGCTTTGCAGAAGTTTTTTCACATTCCTTGCAACACAAACACTCCACTGCTCTGTCCATCATTTGGCAATGCTCACAACTGCACCTATGGCAAAATATCAAATTTAAAGTTTGCCTGGTCTGTTTTGTTGTGGTCTTGGGGGAGGAAGTTTTGCAAAGCAAAACATTTTAGCAGTTCCCAGAATCTCTCTGACATGTGCATTTCAACCATTTAGTGGTGGATGATAGGCGTGAAAATCTATTAACATTACTGCTTTTGGTGGAAAATTTATAATCACAAAATGGTGAAATCAACATGATGAGCCAGCATTTCATCTGTTGCATGCATATTTACATCATTTTGCTTGAGTTGAGATCATTCAATACAGACAATTAAGATTCTGCAGCTACTGTACATTCAAATTGGGTGCCCCCCAGGTTGATTAGTAATTCTGGTACATTTAGTTCAAGGGGACGTCCCATTTTTCAGGTTATCATTTCACCGATTTTTTTGGAGTTGGTTATCAAAAGGTTGGCAGTTTTCTGGAACCAGTTGCCAAGAGCACATCTTACTGGTGCAGGTTGACAATTATGGAGCTGGTTATCTTTGTCTTCTTAGCGGCCGCATCCCCAAAAAGGAAAATGAAGTGCCCTTCCCCCCGGAATTAACCTGGAAATTCTAACTGGCTACTTGCTATACGTACCAATCTAAATTTCCCAAGCGGTCATCACCATCTTCACCATCGGCGTCATCAGCCATCTCTCTTTCAACAACTGCTCGCCTTGGCTCAAACATGTATGGCCGTATCTGAGGGCCATTTCCGTCATTAGACGTTGAATCCGAATCATATTCCGATTCTGAGTAGCTAGTGGAGGCAGTGTGAAACGAATCTTCGCTATCTGACGTTGCCATACCGAAAGAGTTCACAGCTTCACCCCCACTTCGCTTCCATCTGACACACGTTCTTCATACCTTCTCGGTGTGACGTCACCATAATCTGCGGGCGCACTTGATTGAAAACGAGGCTGCCTTAACCGCCGACTTTTAAATCGACCAAATAGTCATTTAAAATGCTTTTTCTGAGAATTTTTTTTTCAGCTCTGTCATTGGTGGTCAAAAGTAGTTAGTTATGAAGTTAACAGAAAATTTCAAAAATTTATGTCACTTGCACTTTAACCACTCGGCCACACGCTCACCGACATAGCCTCGTAACCTAACCGACATAGCCTCTGCGTAGACATCATATCTAGCCAATCTAATATAACCTCTCCTATTCAAATCGTTGTACATATTCAAATCATTAATGTACTCTCCTATAACAGCCCTGAAGAAGTCATGCATGGCAGGACGAAATATTGGCAAAACATATACATAGTCAAATATATACGCGTAAAGCCGACTCATCTACTGTTGCTTTTCGTCGTGTTGCGGTGTTTCTACCTACAATTTCATTTCTTATCCGTTATCGCAAGCACCTGCAAATCCAACTAGCGACGTTTATATCGTGGCCTTTTCTTTTTCGTTTTATTTCATTACGTAATAACCTCGTTTAGGACTATGGTATGCCTACCGGGATAGAGACCTTTTATTGCATGCGTTTGATCATGCCTCGTCAAGGTGTTGAATGCACCCTTTGTAAATAGGATTACGTGTTGGTAGGTATCTCGTTGAAGGGATAATGGTCTTTGATATTGCGTGGAGCAGAGAACTAGACTAACTTCAGTCCCAGTTTCCGCTTCGTTCATTGAATTGGATGCCGCCACTGCGCTTCATCTGGGCGTGGTAATCAAACTAACTGAAAATGTAGCCAAAATCGCCGCAAAAGTGGTTGATTATGCTCAAACTGACCAATAGGATATCAACATTTCAGCCTCATTCCAAGAATTAGCCTCCCTTTAGTCAGGAGGCTTCAAAAATGATAAAACGTACAAGGATTGCTGTCGACTGTTGTGGTGAAATCCTAAGAATAATTTGGCCGTTAAAAGCAGATTTCCCATGTCAAAGTGAAGGAATCTCAAAGCAGTACACAGAAGAAGCATTCATCTTGACGCAGGATGGTTTGGTTTTTGTTTTCAATCACAACGAAATACGAATGTCAGGTGTCTTCGAATTGGTGAGTTGTAATCGTGTTGGGCCTAAGTTCTGATCTTCCGGCATCAACTTGAGGTTCATCAATTTCTGGCCGGATTTTCGATGGTTTGATTATGCGTCGTAGTTGTAGCGATTATCAGCCTGTCAAGGAGCGAAACTACGACGATTTTCGTTAAGTCTAGCAGAGAACAGAAGACTTAGAAAGGAATCTAAGAAGCCGTCTGAGATTTTCTGAGCAAAAGTAGAAGAGTTAATTTCATGGACGAGAGTACGAATCTTATACAGAAGAACTTTTTGGAACATGAATCTATAGTGTCTTATCAATATTTTCGCGAAGTTAGTTTGAATTTATAGATTGAGAAGAGGTGAGAATTTGACTCAGAAACAGATATCTCGCAATCTATTCGTAGAGACCTTCTGATTTTCGGTGGATTTATTGCTCGCTCGTTATGCTCGTAGAGAGTGCCTGAAGGTCCAAATCGCCTGAATATCTCTTCAATGACATACCACAAGAGCGTCAATTAACGTACAATTTGCGAAATCCAAGTGCATATGAGCAGCCAGCGGCAAGGACAGTTCGTTTTTCCAATACCTATTTTCGAAACACGCTGTTCGAATGGAATTCACTTGACAGCGAGATCCAGAATGCTACTACAATCGCGCAGTTTAAAAAGAAATTGCTCTCAATCGTTCGACCAGTTAAAAATTCTACATATCGCGTATCTGACATCCCAGGTATAAGATTATTAACTAGGCTCCGTCTTCAGTTTAGTGCCTTGAATGAGCATCGTTTTAGACATGCCTTTGACTGTCTTTCTCCAGTCTGTAATTGTGGTTTAGCCATTGAGGATAACGAACATTTCCTCCTGCACTGCCCACAGTATTACACCTATCGTTTGGATCTCTTTGGCCAGCTCTCTGACATCTCAGGAATCGATCTCACTCGCCTCGATGATAGATCGCAGTGTAATATTCTTCTATATGGAAGCCCCCGTTGCAGTGTGATAGAAAATAGCATTATTCTCGAGTCTACAATATCCTACATCAAAGATACGGGCCGGTTTGATTGGGGATAGATTATCCTAAACAGCAGCAGCTTTTACTTTTGTTTTTACTTTTCTTTCTTAGATGTCTGTCTCAAGATAGATGCTGGAGGAGTCTGCAGGAATTATTTCTGACAATTAATCTTTCAATTACTTATCCTTAGTTCCGTAGAAACTCCTTGCGTCTATCTTGAGATACACCTGTTGACACTATTTTGTTTGGTATCCTTTTTATTTATTTTTCTGCCTTTTTTCCTGGAAAATGTAAGTAGTTGAGAATTGTAAGTACTATTCATAGCCAGAACTCGGTGACCTTGTGTCTTTTTTGGCTATGGATGGTACATTAGTTGTATTAAAAAAAAATTTGTGTTAGGTTTTATGAAGGATAAAAAAAAGAGTGCCTATTAACGGAGGACACAACACTTCTATATCAGCAGGTTGTATTTCATCTGCTAGATCCCTACCAATAGTGCAAAACAAATTGTTTATTGCATTAGAAACATCCTTTTCATTCCGAGTCTCAGTACCAGATTCTTGGAGACTATCAATGGTAACCTTTACATGCAGCGATCCTGTTGGCATAATGCTGCTTCTTCAATTGAACATCGAGGTCATTGACCTTATTACGGATATGTCTATAAGAACATAAGAGTCCATAAGGAGTGGGGGTTTACATTTGACTGCCGATTTTTTTAGTTGGTCTCTTGTTCGCATCAAATCCCTAAGATATTTGTTGATCCTTGGGCAATGCTTTTCAGAAACCAGCATTTCACTCAATGGGGCATATTTCAGACCAGTAGTTGACAAGCAAATTGATATCATCAGTTTCAGCAAGAATTTGCTCCCAACATATCCTAGAGACATCAGCAAGGAGTGCTTCCTTATTAAAATTTTTCATTTTGCGACCCTTAATCGTTTTGTGGCTTTTTCTACTGCGCCATTAAATTTCCGAATGCAGTAAACCAACTAGTGATCACTCAAGAAAACCTTGTGCACTCCTGATTTCATAATGTTTCTGGGACATATTGCAGCAACATGGTCAAGGACCGTTGCAGTGTCGGGTGACTCTTGTTGGTTCCTTGATTATTATCATTATTATTACTATTATTATTATTATTATCTATTTATTTAAAGTAGACGTATAATGGATAGCTATAAAATAAAAGCTAATTCAAGCCTACTACAAAGTAAAATTGTTTCAAAATAAAAGAAAAATACATATATATCTAACATAAGGATAAATTCAGTATAATACATATATACAGATTTTTACAATGTTTTTACAGAAATTTTTAGTATTTACAATGCAACGCATTTATCCTCTTAAGAACCCAACCTGAGCCACGAAAGGTCTACACAGTCTACAGTTACATCCCTCTCCTTTCCAGGTTTCTATTCTCCTTTTAAAGGTGGAGAGGGTATCTGATTGTTTCATGTCATTGGGAAGTGCCTGCCATAATCTACTCCCTAGAAACGAGATCGTCTCTAAGCCATAGCAAGTAGTGCGCACTTGTGGCAGCAATAGATTATGGCAGCTTCTTAACCCGTAAGTACTGTGCTTTTCAACAAAGATCTCCTTCATGAAAGTAGGATTGAGTTCCCATTTTGTTTTATAAATTTCAGTCATCAGCAACTGTAAATTTCTTGTGTGGATTGTGACCGCATTGTCTTTGAGTAACATTGTGTCAAAATCTGATCTCATATCTTTGTAAGTTATCCGCAATGCCCGTTCGTGAATACGATTGACTTTGTTATCAAGTGTTCTATTGCAGAGCATCCAAACAAGAGGACAGTAGTTGAACTGGGACAAGGTGAATGCCCTCATTATTCTCTTTAGTTGTTCAGTGTCAAGAAAATGAGAGATTCTCGAGAGAGCATGCAGCTTTTGCCCAGCCTTTTTGCAAGTGGACTTTACTTGCTGTTTAAAGCATAATGTTTTGTCCAGAATCACTCCAAGCAACTTTTCTTCCTCGCTTTCTTTAATCCTCACTCTTCCGATATTTAAAGAAATATCATTACTTTTATCTCCAAAGATCATCGGATGGCATTTGTCCTCATTCA
Organism: Aurelia sp. 4 Dawson et al 2005; assembly: GCA_964019985.1. Classification (NCBI taxonomy): domain Eukaryota; kingdom Metazoa; phylum Cnidaria; class Scyphozoa; order Semaeostomeae; family Ulmaridae; genus Aurelia; species Aurelia sp. 4 Dawson et al 2005. Next base: position 29,945,887 of record OZ026492.1, on the reverse strand, counting down.
ACTTCATACAGTTGTTCGGAAACCATTCTGCAATTTTAAGGGCATCACTCTCTAATGTTTCAATGATACCTTCAATATTGTTGTCACAAGCATAGATAGTCGTATCATCTGCATAGTTACATATTTCAGCATCATTCACAAACATGGAGAGATCAGTGAGGTATATGTTAAACAGAAGAGGTCCCAAGACCGAACCCTGCGGCACACCTATCGTTGTTTCTCTCCATGTGCTGAAGGACCCATTCATCTTTACCCTCTGCTTCCTCTCATTGAGATAGCTATGGATCAACTGCAATGCACTTATACTGAAACCGTAAGCACTTAATTTTGCAATCAAAAGCTCATAATTTAAGCAATCAAAAGCCTTTGAGAGATCCATGAGCAGTGCTCCAGCAACACCCCCTTTATCTAAGGTCTTTTTGCAGGTTTCTATGAGTCGTAAAAGTGCATGTTGGGTTCCATAGCCCTCTCGAAATCTACACAGAAGAGGAGAGAGGAAGCTAAGGGTATGAGATTTTATTTGACTCTCCAGGACTCTCTCGCAAATTTTGGACACAGACGATAAAACCGTTATGGGTCTATAATTTTTCTTGATAAAAGCATCAAGACTTTTGAACAGGGACGAGACCTCACCAGCTTTCAGTTCCTTTGGAAAATAGCACTTCGACAAATTCGAATCCACCTTTTCAAGGTTAGAGGCGCGAAAGCGGAAGTCTTTTGTTGTTAGAGATATTGTATCTGTGAGTCCAAATTTCTGTTCTACATACAAAGGTTAGCACAGAGGCAAATTTTCACTTTAATATCTGTCTTTGTTTCGAAATTATGGCATTATGAATAATTGGAACTCATAAGGGCTTTGACCGTGAAATCAAAGTTTGGACAAAAATTTGTCCAAACATCTGATTTCACGGTCAAAGCTCTTATGAATTCAAATTCTTTAAATCGCCATAACTTCCAAACGAAGACAGATATGAAAGTGAAAATCTGCTGCCATGCTAAAGTTTGTACGCAGAACAAGATTTTAGACTCAAAAATGCAAAATCTCTAACAACAAAAGACTTTCGCTTTCGAACGTCTTACCTTGAAAAGGTGGATTGAAGATTTTCTGGATGAGGACAGCAAAAATATCTGCATTCTATTTGAGGATCTTAGCTGGAATGCTGTTTAAGGGAGACGCCTTTTTTGAGTTCAGTTTTTGAATCTGTAAAAGTATCTCATTAATAGTCACTGGTTTGAATTCAAATTGACTCAGTTCGCAGCATTCTTTGATCTTTTCAATGCTGGGATGATTAGCACATTTTTTGATAGCTTTTTCCACTGGATCATTTATCCCATTAGTTGGTGAGAGCAGTGTCTGGTCTTCGGAAATTCCCAAGCTCTGTTATATTTGTGAAATAATGATTAAAAATTTCTGCTATCTTTAAGTCCTCAGTTATCATTTTCCCATCTTCCATTAGAGTCACAGATGAATTTGTTTGTACTTCATTTGAGAAAACCGGTTTGACTGTCCTCCAAAATTTACGGTTATCTGCAAGGTCTCCAAGGTCAAGGTTCCGATAGTAATCATATTTCGTCTTGCGCAGGAGTTTCACACAAAAATTTCTTTGCGTTTTAAAAGCTTTAACCCTATCTCACCTGGGGGGGGGGTGGATTCCACCTCCCCTCGTACATTTCCATTTATAAGTTTTTCCGCGTTTGTTGAATGCCTCTGAGATTTAGCAAGTTTAACTTTCTATCATACAGCAATGAAACTGTAACAATTTTGGTGTTCTATTTTTAGCCTTGTCTCCTTGGTAACCAAGTTGTCGTGCCACACTCTGTGAAAAATATAATTTGTATCTCTTTTAATCCTTTACAATAGGTCAGATTAAGCCTAAAGTATGAATTTACATCTATTTTGATCTATATATTTCATTTCTTTACGAAAATAAAGTTTTACGACTTTTTAACACACTTTCATTTTTATGATGTCATATGACGTCATAATGTTAATTAAGCTATAGCAACAACAACAGCAACGCTAATTAAACCATTGTTTCACAAATTCATTGTTTATATAATCGACAACCGTTGTGCCAAATTTTGCTGCCATATCTCAAGCAACAACAGAGATAAACAGGGGGGGGGGTGGATTCCACCCCCCCCAGGCATTGACCGTTTCAAATCGCCCAGGTGAGATAGGGTTAAGATTATCCTCAGTTCTACTCCTGATGTATCTATTGCGTAATTTCTTGCGATGCATCATCGCTTTTCGTGAGGCCTTTGTCATAAAAGGGCCATCATTTGCACGCAAATATTTTTTCTTCAGAGGAGCATGTTTATTAAGTGTATTTGTAACTACAGCATCAAAAGCGCCGTAGTCCTCGTTATCCTGCAGTTCAGACGTTATCTTATCACCAAGATCCTTCCTAAAGTCCTCAGCACAGAAGTTTGTGTAATTTCTATATGTAATGATCTTGGGCCCTTTTTTCCTATATCCACCCTTAATTACTGGGACTATCATGCAGGGGCGGACTGGCAGTAGAATTGGGGCCCGGGCGATTCTGCAGTGTAGGGGCCCGACACTGAAGGCGAGCAAAAACTTTGCAGGGCACTCCCTTGGAAAAATTTTCGCGGACACACTCTCAAGATTGGCCGCAAATGACATTGGACTCAATTTCTAACAATTTTAATGGTTTCTATGCTAGTTGCAAGTTGCTATCTACTTTCTCAAGTGATGTTTGACAGGCTCATCAGAATCAAATTCATATTGGGGAGAACTGAAGACAGTTACGAGCACAGCGAGCAAAGAAGGGGGTCCGGGGGGCTTGCCCACGGGTAAAATTGTCTTGACCACACCCATTAGATCGGTGGAAAACGCCCAATCTTTTGGAGGATTTGCCGTTTAAAGGAAAAGGGCATCACAGGTGATGGGGTTCCTACCCTTAAAAATTGCGAAATGATTGCAATTTTACGATTAGATACATAATTTTGAGTTGCAAAATATGTTCAATCATTTGATAAGTTCGGGCAACTTCCTGGAATAAAGATAGGTTTAGATCTTCATTTCCATCAGTTAGGCCTCCACAGCTTTTCTACTTGACAAATGAAAGAACTTCAGCACAGTATTTAGGGGCTGAAGCCCCTCAGCTCCCCGTTTCCAGCAGACCTGTTTGGAGAATGCAATTTTAACATAGGCTTAAGAGCATCAAGAGTTTGAAGGGGAGAACGATAATCTCAATGGCAGTGCCAGCCGTCAAGCAAGAACTCTGGAGGACTTGTCCAAATGGGGTCCAGGGGCGAGGCCCCCAGAAGACCTTCCAAGGCCGTGTCCGTTTCGCTCTTGGGGAATGCCAGGCTCATCACTGAGAAATGCCTTATTTGTCTTCGAACTTCAAGATCTATCTAAATGGAAGGCCTGTGACGAAAGACCTTTCTGGGAAAATTGGGAGCCTTCTACCCTGGGTACCAGAGCCTAACAAAAATAGAAAAAGGGTAGGAGCATTCTTAAAAGTAGAGCATCAAAATTGTCCACAAACGGTCTCCTAGCCAAGTCATGTACTGTAAAAGTGTTCTTGTTATCGTTCTTGTTATCGTTCTGTTATCGTTTCATTAAAGTAGGAATTTTATTTCAAAGTTCACAACTTCAAAATTCTCATTTTGCATCTCCAAATTCTAACGTTAAATGCGTCTATCTTTTTCCTAAAAACCTTATTCATAAAATAGCCCTATCAGGGCCTCCTAGATCGCTGTAAATCGAGTGTAGATATGGGCAAATGCATTGTTTGAAATTAACAGACTTGCAAGGGCGAGAGGTAAATTGAGAAGTGCCCTGCTTACAAGACATTATCTCGACCAGGTTTTTTCGGCCCCCTTGTCCAGAGCTCCTTCAATTTCATCAAGTTCTACGTTTGCAGATTCTCATGTTCACCTACCAGTAGAAAGTAATTTTACACAAACGAGATAGCGCCAACTGAAATTTCGCGTCGTCCTTATCTTAAAAATTGGCGCCCACGCTGCACACGTGCACTTGGATGTCTTCAACTGTTAGACAAACAAGAATCACTGCTGAAAGAATTATTACAGGTCCCTTTATAACCAATTTTCGTTGATTTCAACTGCTTGCTTTGCCACTGCCATAAAGTTCATCCAAAATCAACAATCTGAAGTATTTTTCTTCAAGCATAGATGGGGCCCAAGAGGGCCTTTGCTGAGAGGGGCCCTTCGGGCCCCAGCCCGGTAGCCCGACTGGCCAGTCCGCCCCTGCTATCATGGCATGAAAATCCGACAGCCCTGTGTGCACCGTTACCGTATTCTGAAAACTTCTCCTCCTGTTCGTCAGGATCAGATCAATACATCTAGGGCTGTCAGACCTAAAGCAGGTTGGGCTCTTGACCAGATTAGATAAATCATAGTTATCCATGAAATCACTGATAGCACTATCTTTGGGCTCACAATTAAAATCGCTTATCAAAAAGAAACTTTCACATTTGCTACTGTAAAAGTCCAGCCCCTTTCCAATCTCATCAAAGAAATATCTTTCAGATTGTGCTTGAGGTCGGTAAAGGCATAAAAGTAGCCATTTTTGCTTCTTGAGAGTTACTTCAATTATGCCACATTCAGTGTCATTTGGTATTTTGTAGACAGATATCTCTGTAAGGGAACACCCTCTCTGACATGAATCAGTAAACCACCTCCATGTTGATTCCGATCAAATCTGATCAAACCTTGATAAGCTGCTTGAAGCTGAAAAGCTCATACAAACTAGAAATGTGTTTTGCATTGTTATCAAATGTCTGAGCAGATCATTTTTAGGCAAGATCACAATTTGTGTCACCAAGGAGAATAATTTCCTTGCCCTCCTTGTGAAGGAAAGCTAGAGCTTTTTCCAGCTTATTAAAGGAGTCCACAGTGTCACTTGGTGGTCTGTACCAAGCAGCAACAAGGGTTTGCTTTTGGGTGGGAAAATTTCAACACAGAGAAGTTCTAGTCCATCGGAAGGCATATCATCCCTCGGTGTCACTTTGACAGTCTCTTATGTAAAAGCAACACCATCCCCATTGCAGGTCCTGTCAAGGCGCTTTTGCTGACAGCCGGAAATTTCAGTAAGCCTTTTTGGAATAGAAGTATCAAGCTCAGTTTCATTTAGGGCAAGAATATGAATCCCCTGCTCATCTGAAAGCAACTTAATTTCACCCTGGGTGCCAGATCTTCGCAGTTTCTCGTTCCCCACATTTCCTAGGACCTTTCAGAGAGAACCTGCAAGAACTGCACATCAATTAGGGGAAACTGAACTACAGCGAAGTTAAATGAAACAAGGACGACACAAAAGGGAGTAGCAAAATTAATACATCAAGTAAAAAGGGGTGAAGGATCCAGTAGAAGTAGCGAACTAGAAAATTATAAGCTATATTTACAAAAGAACATTGGCAACAATAATTGCATGAGGCGCGCAACAATAAGCTAAGCATGAAAGCTGAAATGTTTCTGAAAAGAGAAAACATTCTGAGACAAAAAAGAAACGAATAACTATGTGATACCAGGGTCAAAGGAGAACTCTGGGGAGGGGGGGGGGGGGTAAATTGATTCTTGGGATGATGAGGACATGCCATCCAACACTTTAAAGGGGAAGCACTATGCTTAAGGATTTTCAGTCGATGTTCATACCTACTTTAAGGATTTTTGGGAGACAAAGCCTGTTGAACTTCCCAGAACGCAACCAAGCTAACACAATAAAGATCCAACGTTGCAAAAGTCAAAAAGCTACCTATTTCTATTTCAAATTCTAAATTCTGAGATCCATAGTTAAGGATTTTCAAGGTTCTAAACCCGTCCTTATGTTCGTACACGTATCCGTTGTTCCATATGAATAGAACTTACTACTCCGAAGGGAAAACATCATTCTATTATCAGGGTCCTCTTACCTGAAACAACGTACGTGATGTTACAATTTTGTAAACTAGAGAGCATTGCTGCTCTTTTATTCGAGTGGGCCTGGTCCGTTGGCGAGCTGACTCTCCTCAAAGGTAGCCCAGTTCAAGGTTGGCCACCAATCAAGAAAAGCCACATAACAAAAAATTTCACGTGCAGCTGCTCTACCTATTTAATTGATTAAGTTGTTTCAGGTCAATTTGTGGGAGTAGACTCCGAACATAGGTTTACATTTTTGCGCCATTTTGTTATGGTATTATAATGAAGTATAAAGATAGGAATCCTTGGAAATAGCAGTAGACCCTTTCAAGGGAAGACCCTTTCTTCTAGACAATATGCCTACTCGTAGGCTACTAAAACGACTGCTTTTAGCGCAAAGAAACGTTAACACCCGAGCTAGCTTCTCTGACGGGCATTTCACTCCCAGAAAATCTTGTACGGCAAAAATCCTTTGGTGTTAAAGAAAATCCATAAATAATCCGTAATAACTCTTCCAACCTTGAAAAATCTCGTACGATTTTGTGAGTGAGTGAAATGCCTCGAGCTTCACTGCTGTAAGCTACTCACAGTAAGTTTAAGTGAGTGAGTAATTAATAATACTATATTTTTGCAAACAACAATATTTTCTCTTCTAAGAAATAGCACAAAATGATCCACAAAACTGTTTTGATATGAGAGTTTAAAAACACTCTAATGGAGTTTATCGCTTTGGGTAATCGTATCTTATGCCGAACTTTCTTGATAATTTCAACAAACGTTTCTGAAGGCGTCTGTTTGCACTCTCAACAATGTTATTAAATTCAGGATAATCATTTTGACTTTGGCGTCGAAGGAGAAACAGTGCGCCAGAACCGGATTCTTCTCTCGGCGCACCTGTTAAAGGACATATGTGACTTGATAGTACAGTCCTCTTGCCTAAAAAAGGGCCTTTGCTGGCAGCCATTTCATGTTCATACGAAGGTTTAGGTGCAGTAGATTCAATATTTGAGATGCAAGGCAATGACGATTCAGATGACATGTTTCTCTCTCTGCTACTCTCAGTATTACTATCTACACCTGTAACATGTCGTTGTAGCGCCGGTGAGCTATGTGGCGCAACAAACAAAGTCTCCGTTGATTTTGATAGGGCACTGTTGTCTCCTGTGGCTGGAACTGCAGACTCAAAGACATCGTCGTCAGATTCATTAAAATGCATCTCCACGGAACAGTTCTCAAAACAAGCTTCAACACTCCTGTCTGTATTGATCCCTTCGATGTACGGCTCTTTATTCACATCATATTCCACAGAATTAGAACACAAGAAAACTAAATCTTTATCAGCATACTGTCTATCAGTATGTGCTTCCAACTGCCGTTGGCCAACAAATTTGGTGTGGTTCAACGATGCAGCATCTTCATTGTAATTCTTTGAGGCGCTAAAAGAACATGTCTCAGGGCCACTCTTCTTGGCCCCATTTTGATCTGGTCTGATTTTTTGGGTTTCTTCTAATGAGATGCCTGCAAGATAGCAGAAAATCACACGTTAAACCTTAACATACTAGGTGTACACAATGGTTCAGGTCGGAATGCGTGTTGAAAGCTTTGAAACAATTAGCAAGATATATCACTTGGGTTCTCTAATACGACTGACACCGGGCTAACTTGATCCAAAATTCTATGATGTGTATGCAGTGTGTCCCAAAAAAATTGTGCTCCGTTTGTGTGGCTGTGGGGGAACTGCTAGCTTGAGTCAATCTGACATGTGTTGCTCCTTTATGGAAGAGAAATGGCAAAATAAGTGGTTGCCTCAAAAACAGCACTTCAACTGTTCTCAAGCAATGTCAAAATAAAGTAAATTTTCAAACAAAGGATTCTGGCATCGCATTAAAGTGTTCACTACATTCTTAAAAAAGGTAGAGAGTGCTCTCTTATGAATAGACAACACTGCTAACTTTTAAAAACGACAAAACTTGTGATGCGGCACTAGAACCCCGTCTTTGAGAACTTCCTTTATTTTGACATAGAAGTGTTGTTTTTGAAGCAACCCTTATTTTGCTTCGTCTCTGCTATAAATCAGCAACCGTTTGTCAGATACAAGGTCTCAGACTCTAAGTTGAAGCCTGACCATATGAGCCTGACCTATGCTTGAATCTACAGCTCCTCCACAGCAGCCACAAAAATGGGGCAGCAGTTGTTTGGCACAACACGTATTCGTAACTTCTTTGAAATTTTGTGTTTCTTGAGTTCATGTTCAGATGGGCACACATGTATAGATTCATTAGACTCGTGACATAGCTCAGGTTATCGGTACAACAACAACAGCAACAAAAAAACAACACTTTCATACCTTTTACACTTTTTTGAACTGAACTGGATTCTCGGCTCAAACTGAGACTTAGTGGACTTTCATATAAATATTTGAGACGGCCAGGCACGCCATCATAAGCGAAGTTTAGGCTACCTCCGACGGTTTATCCACAACAACGAATTGCGAGTTGTGACATCATGAAGTCATCAGAGCCATTACCTGACGTCTGATGTGGAGCAGAATCTAATGCATTATCCATTAGTTTTTTAATCGTCTGTAGTGTAGTTATATGTTAGTTTAACGTTGCGTGTCTTTTGTATTTGCCATGGGGTAGTCATTTTCTTTCGCCCCTGTGGTATCGTACCTGTGGTGTTGTATGTATAGCAATTCGAAAGGCCTAGTTAAATATAAGATGTATTGTAAATTCTAAAATTTGAATAAAAACCTCCCGACAACAGTTGGAAACTCTCTTTACTGAGATGAAGCCCATGAAAACCAACTGGCATTCCTAACTCCGAAAGTACAAACAACAAATGTGTGGAGTCAAGCAAAGTAATGTTAACTTGATATCATTCGAAAGAGCTTTGCGTGCGGAGCTTGATTCTTGCAAGATTTTATCTACTTGAGGGGGCTTTTTTTTGGGAAAATTTCAAATTTATCTTGCTTGCAAAGCAAGTTTGGTTTCTTACGAAACTGTAATACTTTCTGATTAGGAATCTGCAAGCAGAATATGGAGGAAGTCGTTCCTGTCCTTATTAAAAAGTGAACTGCTCCGGAGTAGCCCTTGGTCAAGGATATTTCTGCCAAGTTCTGTTCAGAAAGTATTGCAAAAATCCAACCATAATGTATTTGATGACAGCCGACTGTCTAACCAGTCACTCTATACAAAATCTAACTTCATCTTACTAATTAGGAAGACCTGCTCTTTTTAATGATGAATAAGAGGTAGGAAAACATAAGAAACAAAAAACTTCTTGAAACTCCTAAGGAACTAAAGGACCCCTTAAATTTACAACAATTGCAAGAATCAACTTCTGCTCACTGAACAACAAGGGCAGATTTTTTAAATACAATAGCAACAGTTGCTTGGGTTCATACTTCAATTCACAGCGATTAGCGAATGCAGGCAAAAGAAATTCTCTCAACCAGAAATTCAAAACAAATTAAGACGCAAAGTTGCCCTGAAACCAGTACGGCTAACTCTCACTTGGTACGGGCGGAGGGAGGTTTTTAAGAGAAGTTATGTGCTTAAGGCGAAAGAAGAAGGGTAAATATAAAGTTCTATCCGGCGGATTTTGTTTACATGAATCAGAAGGCGAGCAGAAGGCATTACGATGCTTGCATATTCATTGCTCAAATGCAAAATTACTCCTCAGCTCCTGAGTCAAATAGACCAAATCCGCGAGACCGAACTTTAGATTTACCCTTCTTCATTCGTCTTAAGCACAAAAATTTTCTTAAAAGCCTCCCTTTGCCCGCACCAAGTGAGAGTTTGCCGTACTGGTTTCAGAAGCAACTTTGCACCGACGTTTGTTTTGATTTTCTGATTGAGAGAATTTATTTTGTCTGCATTTGTTAATCGCTTTGCATTGAGGTGTGAACCTAAGCAGCTGATGCTATTGTATTACAAAATCTGTCCTTGTTTCACTGAACTCTTTCGAATCATGTGTAGTTTGCATTATTTTGGAAAATGATGGTAGTTCAATGGCCAAAACCATTTAACTCTACATAGCTTCTGGTTATACTTTAGTGCAAAGTGAAAGGTTTGTTGATTCTTGGATTTGGGGAACATTAATCTACATACTGGCGGCTTTTGTTCACCGCTAATGTTACTGAAAACTTGAATTATGAGTCGTTTCTAGCATCGGAGGTTGGAGCAGGCAGCCCATCGGTCATTGCTTGGACCACTCAGCTTTCGGTAAAGGGTTACTACTGTTTCAGATTGGGTGTCCCGAAAAAGTATAAGCGTTTGAACAGTTCCTGCGAAGGAGCCTTGCATCCAAAAAGTTTTATTTACAGTTTATGGTATAGATAACATATTAACTTTGATTTTGCGATCTTGCATGTCCAAATCGAATCTGAATTCGCAGAGTAATTCACCTAAACAGGTAAAATATCTGAGGCAGCCTGAGACAGATGGTTATTTCTTTTTACTTTTCCAGACATATAATTCAAACAATCTATTCCTGCAGCTTATGAATAATAAAGTTCTTGAAAAGAACACCTTGTCCGAATTTTGACGGAACTTTAATTGATAAACCTCGTTTTCACGAGTAATTTCTAACACAAATTTTCAATAGAGCGGCGTCGTAATGTATCCTGGAAAGCTTAAAGGGCTCCATCTTTAGACATTCTCAATTCTACATACCAGAGAAATCAAGAAAGTCTCCTATAGGCAGTTAAAGGTAAAAGAAATGGCGCAAAATCGATAGTTAATTCTCAATGTGTAGAGAAAAGAGACCAGTCAGACCATCTTACCAATAGAGAAAATGGATATCAACAATGTAACACGGTAATGGAGGCGTGCAAAGAACCGTATTCTAAAGTACAACCAAAAACTATGCAGAGTTGTATGGTTTTTAACCATAAGACTACCATTATTTTCCAAACTAATGCAGACTAGATATCATTTGAAAGAGTTTAGAGAGCGGAACTTGATTCTTGTAAGAGTTAGAAAATTTTGCTTACCCAAGGGGGCTTTGGCCTCTTGGGACTTTTTGGAATTTCCTTGTTTATTGGTCTTGCAAACAAAGTTTGGTTTCTAATGAAACTGTGATGCCTTGTGATTAGGAATCTACAAGCAGAATACGGAAAAATGTGTTCCTTATAAAACAGTGAGCTCTGGAATGGTTCCTGGTCAGGGTTATTTATGCCAAATTTCATTGAGTAAGTATAGGAGCAAAAACTGACCACAGTGTATTCCATAATAGGCGACAGTCAAAAGAGTCTATTTGTGCATAATCTAACTTCATATTACTGTTTACGAAGACCTGCGCTTTTGAATGATGTATAAGAGGTACGGGAAATATGTGAAACAGAAAACTTCCTAAAATTCCAATAGGACTAAGGTCCTTTAGATTAACAAAATTTTACACCTCTTGCGAGAATTGACTTCCGCTAGCTAAGCTCTTTCAAATGATATCTAGTTTGCTTTACTTTGGAAGGTGATGGTAGTTCTATGGCCAAAAGTCAATTCACTCTACATAGTTTTTGGTGATACTTTAGACAGCTATTAATGTCCTTGTAGGGCATGCAAAACTGAACTGCGTCATGGTAAAGATAAACCGGTAAAATCCTGAGATTTTGCAATAAACGTATCCGGGAGGCAAATTAAGCAGAAACATCTGACGAGCAAGCACTTGAAGGGGGTAAGGAGCCATTACTTGAACAACAAATAATCGCATTTGAACTTTTCCAAATGCATCGTTATTTCTGTAACATAATTACAAACCCAATGAATTTGAAATAAGATGGGCTAATCATGTAAGCAATTTGAATGCGTGAGTCAAAACTCTCGAAAGGAAGCTGACCTTGCAGAAGAACGATTTGCACGTTCTTCGTTTCTAAGAATTCCACCAAAGAAAGGCCTGCCATCACTGTCAATGTCCTCTGTATATGAATCATAGTCTCTCTCATAACTCGTCACTTTTCTTCCCGTGTATCCAAAATCAAGAGGTTTTGATGTCTCAACGTATCTGAAGGAATCACTTTCCTGATCATAAGAGCCATCCAAGTCCTCCCTATGCGATTTCAACCCTTTTGGTGGCGCATCACTCATGAAATCAAGTTCTTGGTCTGCAAATGAAGAGGATCTTTCCGCATATCTTTCTGACATCAAGGATGGAAGATTTGATCTCTCCCTGCGATTCACAGGCACATTCTTCTTTGATGACTTCCCTGTTTGATTAATCAACGATGGTAGCTGTTTACCTACTCTCGACCCTGAAGAAAACACTGCTTCAACACTGGGTTCTTCCCCAGAAACATCAGAGCCAGAAATGCCCTGCGGACTGAATCTCCGTGGATAATGCAATCTTCCACCGTGCCTTAGCCCAATGTTTTCTAATCTTCTTCTCTCTGCAAATGAGCCTTTAAATTCCATATCAATATCTCTGTCACGTTTCGCTATCCTTTCAAGGACATTCGGACTAACTGAAAATTGTCTTTGCTTATCTGAGTCGATGTATTGTCTCATAACTTCCTGTGGCCGACCTCTCTCACTAAGGATAACTTTATCATTTTCATCGTCATCTAAATGATGACGTAAATCGTCTCTCATGTGCCGCAAATTTTTAAGGTAACATCGAAGATCATCTCTGTCTGAAGAGAGTGCCTCATCTCTCATATTCATGCGGTTTTCTCTGTCATCTCGGTAAACACAGCCTTTTTCCTGACTTGGTCTGCTTTGTCTTAGATCATGATCTGACTCGTGAAACCTGTTGCTTTCGCCTTGGCTTCTCTCGTTAGATTCAGAGTCATAGTTATCATAAAAGGCTTTTCCATGAAGTGACACTGACTCTCTGTCGAGAAACATTGTTGCAGATGTTACGCTGTGGGCAATTCTAGGATCATTAGTATGGGTAGAGAGCCTTTCAGAATACGATCGTCTGTTTTCAGCATCTCTTGCCTCCTCATTGCTTTGAGAGCTTGTTCTACCACGCCGTCCTGTCTTCTCAAAATAATCAGATTCGTACTCCTTTCCTTGTCTTTTTACATAATGCTCAAAATCACGTTCATAACAGGAAGGATCGACATCAGTTTTCATAGTGGCAAGGTCTTCCCTGTTGTCGTCCAGCTCCAATGGCATATATTTTCCTTGGTCATAATGATGATCTCCTTCATCAAACCAAGCTGATCTACGTTCTGCACGATAATCATGGCTTGACGCAGTCCTATTTTCTGCTATTCTAGGATCTCTTTCACCATACTTAGAATATCTTGGATCATATTTCGATCTATCGACATATCCCAGTCGGTCGTCTTCATATTGAGACTCTATGTATTCACACTGATGATCTATCTCTTCACGTTGAATATCTCCATCATCGCATCCAAACTCTACATAATTATACCGACGGTTTCCTTTTTCGTAGGGATCTTCTCCTTGAAATTGATGCCTTTTCTTCATAAACCGCGAGTCTTCCATTCTAAGGCCGTGCATCCTTTCTTGGTGTTGAGCTCTTCCGTATCTCGATTCTCTTGCATCAAAATGAGATTTTCTATCTCCATACATGGTCTCTGCATCATCATAGCGAGGGTGTGCTTCATTTCGAACTCCCTGTCTTCTGTCGTAGGGATATAGCTCTTCTCGATCAGTTAACTGAGAGTCTCCTTTAGTATATTTTCGTAACAATTCGTCACTTGCCCCATCGCTGTCCTCATGTCTAAAATTCGGTGCACGTTTTGGAGACACACTGATTAAGTCTTCCTCTGTCACTTTACACTGTGACAGCTGAACATTGTCATAATATTCTGTACGAGAAGCACGAGATTTCGATTGGTACAGGCAACGATCAAGTCCTCTATTCAATTCATCACGGAAGTCTTTTCTTGCAAGATCTTGACTGCAATGTTTATCAAATGGTGGCGCCTTCTCTCCGTAAGGAGGCTCTCTGTCGTTAAAACGAGAACCTTCTTCCCAAGCAGAATGATTCCGTCTGATGCTTCGGCTACTCTTGTGCTCGCTATCATATCTGTGGCTACCAGGTCTATCGTAAAATTCACCGTCCACATGTAAAATTTCAACCGTGGGTGAACTTCTGTTGTGTTGAGGTGAAACACTATTTTGAAAAAGGGAGCTTCTTCCACAAAGTCCTTCCTCGTGAACAGCTGCCTTCACCGATCTAAACCTTTTAGAATGATGTGATTCACGTGACGAAGGCCTTTCTTTGGGCGGGCATTTCTCGCTGACTAACTTGTGACTATCTTCACAAGCAGATGGCGATCTAGTGTCTTGATATCTTAACCTTTTTATCTCTGATTCAAGATCAGACTCATCAATCTCTAAATGGCTCCCTACCCCTTCTTTTACCAGCTCACGCTCTTTGCAGAGTTGGATGTTGCTACTTTCTTCACTCTCCCCATTGTTTCGGGGCAGTTTCGATTCGTGTGATGACATCTGTTCAACAGTTCGATGCCCCTGTTTGGTTCTAACATGCGAATGCATAGAGATAGGATCTCTAGAAACGCTCCTTTCATCACGCGAAACGCGTGGGCGCACGATTTTAGTTGGTTTTTGTGATAGAGAAACTTCAGTTGATTCACAGCCTAAAGTAAGCTTATATTGAGAAGGTTCTTTAAGCTCCGAATTCATTGGCTCTGTTCTCGTTTCCTTTCCTCCTTTGGTAGCATTAAGTTTCCCTGAATTATTTGGTGCCCTAGCGGGGAAATCATGCTCTTGAATTTCAGTAACAGCTTTTGTCCTATCTTTGTTAGACTTTTCCGAATGCCTACCTTCTTCAGTACTGCCTTGCGATTCATTGCCATTGTCTTTCTTGAAAGAAAGGGATTGGGAGCCACTTTCGATTGCTTCTTGAACTAAAGGCCGCACCCTCCCCACAGTTCTTGTCGAGTCCCTTCTTCCAACGGTGTCACCTACTTCCAAAGATGCAGTCTCTCTCTCCACTGCTACCAAATTATGACTTATTGAAGGTGTGCTTGGTTGTTTCTCCTTCAACCTAGCCTCCTCCAACGGCTTAGCTACATTCGCAATAGTGGGTATAAAATACTGTTTTTCAGGTACAATCATGCGAGAATTACTTCCACTTCTGACTTTTTCCATTGTACTGATTGCTTCAGATGGTTTTCCGATATTATCCCTCATATGACTAGCAACTGCTGTTGTGATGGTTGCAGTTACAGCTTGATTTTGTACTTTGCTACAGTCTATGTTGACACTTGCAGCCACCATGTTTCGTTGCGATGGAAGCCTAAAGATAAGAGGAATACATGCTTTATTTCAGAAAAAATAGGTTGTAACTGATTAAACAAATATCTCAGAAACCAGGCAATGAATAATCATCAATTCTGCAGAAAAATCCATTACATTTTCCCTTCATCTTGTGTTGGAAGGTTTCCAAAATACTGCTAACATTTGTCAGCAAAAGAACCTACAAGGGGTCACAAAAAAAACACGAGCACCGTTTGAATTTCTACGATGACGGAGTCATTGATCCAAGTTTCCCGTTTTTCAGACTTGTGAATAGAACGTACTTAAACTAAGGATCTCACACCTAACTTGAGTAAATATCACAGGTAGTTATCTGATTCACGGAGAAAGAAAGTCAGAGTCATGAATTCTCTCAGAGAAAGAAGATTCTACCTCTCCGCTTAACCTTTAGCTTCAATTTTAGCATCAAAAGAACTTCAACTTAATATTTATACTTAGAAACAATTACTGACTACATAACTTAAGAACACATTGCTTATGGCAAACGGCATTATAATATCAACTTTAGAATGCACTTAATGGTGAAAATGAAAGGATAGCAATTTTTCATTCCGAAGGGCTAAAATTTCAGGATACTTTGGCTTGGGTCAAGGCTTATGCACTCATTGTAGAGGGGGAGGCACTTCGAAATTTTAATGACTCTCTATGCTATAAGATCTCCTCTGATGTTTAGAATTGTAACTCGGAGAACGTAGTCTACTTTTTACAATGTGACTGCTGAAATAAAGATAAAATATCCAATGCCTAACAATCATATTTTGGAACATATCCATGTAAATACAATGACGGCGGCAATGACAGGGGAAACGCAGTACTGCAGGCGGATTTCTTTGGGCATGTGACGAACCTAAAACGAGGCCAATGAGACTCAGGAGACCCCCAATGCGTTATGTCCCTTGAGACAGATCATTAGCCTTGCCAGTCGCAAATGTTTTTCCCCTGCGTTTTGGTGGTGTGCGCCTCTCTCTGTTCCTTGAGGAGCTCTAAAATATCATTGCGAGACAGAGTTGAAGAGGAGTCGGTTGTTGTTATGTTTTGATGAGAGTGCAAGATGCAAGATAAAACCGAACGCGTTCAACCAGTGACGTCAAGATATTCCAGGCCGCAAGTCAAGCGTCGACCCTAACCCAATCGATGACACCATGTTGGTGAACGTACTCTTTCTTATTCTTTGTCAGGGAGTCAGAGCTGAGGCGGCAAAGAGAAACTTTGAATAACTCTGAATGACTTAACTTTCGTTGTGTTGATCTTTTGATCGTACCCTTTGATATTGAATTGAATTACATTTTAAGGAAATTATACTTTTGGTTTAGTCGTGTTTATGGGCCGCACGAAAACCAACTACATGGTAGCAGAGGGTAGTTGAATTGTTAAACTATCAAAATTTTGAGGTACTGCGTGAAGTTCTTCCCTTTGATTTAGCTCATGACGCTGGTGCTTACATCATTTTGACATGACGAGTTGTACTTTGTTGTGTGCTAATGTGCGTGCCGAACTTTGCGTACATCCTCAGTGTATCTGTTTCCTGTTTGTTGCATTTTCATGATCTATCAGTTTATTGAACGACCTGATACTCAAGGTTCTTCTTTTAAACATAGCTCATTACGCAGGTGCTTACATCATATCGATGTGATGAGTACTGAGTTGTACTTTGTTGTGTGCTAATGTGCGTGCCGAACTTTGCGTACATCCTCAGTGTATCTGTTTCCTGTTTGTTGCATTTTCATGATCTATCAGTTTATTGAACGACCTGATACTCAAGGTTCTTCTTCTTAACATTGCTCATTACGCAGGTGCTTACATCATATCGATGTGATGAGTACTGAGTTGTACTTTGTTGTATGCTAATGTGCGTGCCGAACTTTGCGTACATCCTCAGTGTATCTGTTTCCTGTTTGTTGCATTTTCATGATCTATCAGTTTATTGAACGACCTGATACTCAAGGTTCTTCTTTTAAACATAGCTCATTACGCAGGTGCTTACATCATATCGATGTGATGAGTACTGAGTTGTACTTTGTTGTGTGCTAATGTGCGTGCCGAACTTTGCGTACATCCTCAGTGTATCTGTTTCCTGTTTGTTGCATTTTCATGATCTATCAGTTTATTGAACGACCTGATACTCAAGGTTCTTCTTCTTAACATTGCTCATTACGCAGGTGCTTACATCATATCGATGTGATGAGTACTGAGTTGTACTTTGTTGTATGCTAATGTGCGTGCCGAACTTTGCGTACATCCTCAGTGTATCTGTTTCCTGTTTCTTGCATTTTCATGATCTATCAGTTTATCGAACGACCTGATACTCAAGGTTCTTCTTCTTAACATTGCTCATTACGCAGGTGCTTACATCATATCGATGTGATGAGTACTGAGTTGTACTTTGTTGTTGCTAATGTGCGTGCCGAACTTTGCGTACATCCTCAGTGTATCTGTTTCCTGTTTGTTGCATTTTCATGATCTATCAGTTTATTGAACGACCTGATACTCAAGGTTCTTCTTTTAAACATAGCTCATTACGCAGGTGCTTACATCATATCGATGTGATGAGTACTGAGTTGTACTTTGTTGTGTGCTAATGTGCGTGCCGAACTTTGCGTACATCCTCAGTGTATCTGTTTCCTGTTTGTTGCATTTTCATGATCTATCAGTTTATTGAACGACCTGATACTCAAGGTTCTTCTTCTTAACATTGCTCATTACGCAGGTGCTTACATCATATCGATGTGATGAGTACTGAGTTGTACTTTGTTGTATGCTAATGTGCGTGCCGAACTTTGCGTACATCCTCAGTGTATCTGTTTCCTGTTTGTTGCATTTTCATGATCTATCAGTTTATTGAACGACCTGATACTCAAGGTTCTTCTTTTAAACATAGCTCATTACGCAGGTGCTTACATCATATCGATGTGATGAGTACTGAGTTGTACTTTGTTGTGTGCTAATGTGCGTGCCGAACTTTGCGTACATCCTCAGTGTATCTGTTTCCTGTTTGTTGCATTTTCATGATCTATCAGTTTATTGAACGACCTGATACTCAAGGTTCTTCTTCTTAACATTGCTCATTACGCAGGTGCTTACATCATATCGATGTGATGAGTACTGAGTTGTACTTTGTTGTATGCTAATGTGCGTGCCGAACTTTGCGTACATCCTCAGTGTATCTGTTTCCTGTTTGTTGCATTTTCATGATCTATCAGTTTATTGAACGACCTGATACTCAAGGTTCTTCTTCTTAACATTGCTCATTACGCAGGTGCTTACATCATATCGATGTGATGAGTACTGAGTTGTACTTTGTTGTATGCTAATGTGCGTGCCGAACTTTGCGTACATCCTCAGTGTATCTGTTTCCTGTTTGTTGCATTTTCATGATCTATCAGTTTATTGAACGACCTGATAGTCAAGGTTCTTCTTTTAAACATAGCTCATTACGCAGGTGCTTACATCATATCGATGTGTTGAGTACTGAGTTGTACTTTGTTGTGTGCTAATGTGCGTGCCGAACTTTGCGTACATCCTCAGTGTATCTGTTTCCTGTTTGTTGCATTTTCATGATATATCAGTTTATTGAACGACCTGATACTCAAGGTTCTTCTTTTAAACATAGCTCATTACGCAGGTGCTTACATCATATCGATGTGATGAGTACTGAGTTGTACTTTGTTGTGTGCTAATGTGCGTGCCGAACTTTGCGTACAGCCTCAGTGTATCTGTTTCCTGTTTGTTGCATTTTCATGATCTATCAGTTTATTGAACGACCTGATACTCAAGGTTCTTCTTTTAAACATAGCTCATTACGCAGGTGCTTACATCATATCGATGTGTTGAGTACTGAGTTGTACTTTGTTGTGTGCTAATGTGCGTGCCGAACTTTGCGTACATCCTCAGTGTATCTGTTTCCTGTTTGTTGCATTTTCATGATATATCAGTTTATTGAACGACCTGATACTCAAGGTTCTTCTTTTAAACATAGCTCATTACGCAGGTGCTTACATCATATCGATGTGATGAGTACTGAGTTGTACTTTGTTGTGTGCTAATGTGCGTGCCGAACTTTGCGTACATCCTCAGTGTATCTGTTTCCTGTTTGTTGCATTTTCATGATATATCAGTTTATTGAACGACCTGATACTCAAGGTTCTTCTTTTAAACATAGCTCATTACGCAGGTGCTTACATCATATCGATGTGATGAGTACTGAGTTGTACTTTGTTGTGTGCTAATGTGCGTGCCGAACTTTGCGTACATCCTCAGTGTATCTGTTTCCTGTTTGTTGCATTTTCATGATCTATCAGTTTATTGAACGACCTGATACTCAAGGTTCTTCTTTTAAACATAGCTCATTACGCAGGTGCTTACATCATATCGATGTGATGAGTACTGAGTTGTACTTTGTTGTGTGCTAATGTGCGTGCCGAACTTGCGTACAGCCTCAGTGTATCTGTTTCCTTTTTGTTGCATTTTCATGATATATCAGTTTATTGAACGACCTGATACTCAAGGTTCTTCTTTTAAACATAGCTCATTACGCAGGTGCTTACATCATATCGATGTGATGAGTACTGAGTTGTACTTTGTTGTGTGCTAATGTGCGTGCCGAACTTTGCGTACATCCTCAGTGTATCTGTTTCCTGTTTGTTGCATTTTCATGATATATCAGTTTATTGAACGACCTGATACTCAAGGTTCTTCTTCTTAACATTGCTCATTACGCAGGTGCTTACATCATATCGATGTGATGAGTACTGAGTTGTACCTCGTTCTGTGCTAATGTGAGTAGGGACATTGTGTGCTACTTCATGTGCTATTTCGATGTGCTATTTGTGTGCTACTTGAATTTATGCTTGCGTCTTAGTGCAAGTTTTTTGCGCGTAGCGATTTTTGGGTAACATTAGAAGTTAAGAGTTGCTTTCTTCTTGTTTTGAGAAAGTTGTATAATTCATAGCATTTATTACACAAAATTTAAATGCACTTGTAACATATTATGCTAAGTAGAATTGAATAGTTTCTTAGCCAGTTCTATTAATATTGGTACTAACTGGAAAGTTAGTGTTGCTGCTATTTGTCATTGAACTTGTTTACTTGCTCAAGATTGCAGAAAGATTTGGGTCATTTTTGTTTGAAAGTCGAATCGCTCGTGGCACATTTTGTTATCTAACTGTTCACTGGATAAGTCTCTCGTGAACTTGCTATCTGTATTCCTCATGGGACAATGTCGTCGGAGGATCAATTGTATAAAGACATTTTGAAGCTGAATATCGCGGAGCTCCGAAGGGAATTGGAGAAAAACACATTGCCAACCACGGGGAGAAAAGCAGAGGTGATAAACAAGGATAGATTTTGTAAGACAATAGCATCAGTTGCTTTTATCATATTCTCTCTTGTGACTATTCTTTTATCAATAGAGGAAAGAACACCACTAAAGGAATCAAACTCAAGTAGTAATTTGAAACTACCCAGGTTTACATTACCAGAGTTTCATGGCAACATGATAGAATGGGTTTCATGGTGGGATCAGTTCAAATCTTGTATTCACGAGAACAATGCATTAAAGACCCATTGTCAACCGGCATGCTTTGGGTGGACGAACAATACCACAATGCAATTCTTGACTGTCAACTGAAAACAAACTCTTTCAAACTTTTGACTGACGAAGCCCCGTGCATGCAAGTATCACAAAGCCTTTGAGATCAGTTGCCATGATCAAGCAAACGCAAACAAAAGCCCTTATAAAAGCCTTTCCGTAATGATCTAAGACCATTTACTGCGACGAATTGCTTTCAAATTTTGCACAAAAATTGTATAGCTTCAAAAATAGAACTTCCTTAAAATTCAACAGAAAGATAAAGAGAAGCACGATAAAGATCAGATAGTAGAATGGAGGCTTGTGTTTGTACTGGATTTGTTACGGCAAAGGCTTTGTATTTGTTTTGTAGGGGGGGGGGATCTTCAGTCATCAGTTTTAAAGAGTTTGTTTGTTTCTGACAGTCAAGAATGGCATCGTGGTATTGCTGGTCCACCCAAAGCATGCCGGTTGACATTGGGTCTTTAAGAGAGAGAGAGAAGATCAATTATCTGAGAGAATATGTCAAAGGATCTGCCAGAAAAGCCATTGAATACATTGAAGTTACGAGTTCAAATTACTCAAAGGCCATAGATGCATTGAAGAAGCGTTATGGTAGACAACGTTTAGTCGTTGAACATTTGGTCGAATCGAAACTAAACATAGAGAAGAGAGAAAGGGTTACTGCACAGTCACTGAGATACTTGTATGACACTTTGGTTAATAGATATCACACTCTGGACCAGTATGAGCCAAACCTTGAAGTGTGTAACAGAATTCTTGTACCAATTTTCCAAAATAAGCTGCCAAAATGACAGCTTGAAAGTGGGAGTATGAGAAAGTGGGAGTATGAACTTTCCAAGCTAGAGAATGAAGAACAAGATAAGAGAGTTACGGCAGAGTTTTTCTTCGATTTTCTTCGGTCACATGTAATGTCTGAAGAGGCCATAGAGAAGTCGACTCCAAACCGTTCAACTCATCCCAGAATGTCAAATAGGCCACGTATGCAAAACAAAGATCAAGGGGACATCAGGTTTTCATCAGCAACAGCATTAGCAGCTCTAGCCAGTCAAGAAACTGTCAATCAAGGCCGAGATAATCAAAATAAATGTTGTTTTTGTGAGAAAATCATGAATCAAAGAAGTGTTTTGGACTCAAGAAGAAGTCAGTCGATGAGAGGATAAAGACAGTTAAGGACAAAGGATTGTGTCTCAATTGTTTAAAGCTTATGAGTTCCACACATTATAGTTCATGTTGTATGAGCCAAGGATGTATGATCGAGGGATGCCAGAGAAAACATCATACATTACTACACAGAGCAAGTTCGAGTCCCAAGACAGATGTAGCTAAAGATGAGAAGGTTAGTTCTTCCGAGAAGGTAGAAGCTATGGTAGCAAGCCATGTTGGAGTTTTAAACGGTATTGTGAAAGCAGATTCGGACAACAAGATGAGGCTGCTACCCACAGCAAAGGCAAAGTTAGTTCAAAATGGCACTGAAACAGATGTCAGGATTCTGATAGATAGTGGAAGTGATCACTCATACATAAAGCAGGACATAGCAGATTCATTAGGAATTCAATCTGAGGGACCATCAAAACTGATGACAAAATTCATGCATGGTGGTCAATCAAGAACAATCAAAGTGAGAAAGTTCAAATTTACTTTGACAGCATTAGATGGCAGTAAGTCTGCTGATGTAAGTGCATGGGCAGTGGATAAGGTGTGCACGCCGCTAGAAGCAGTTCCAGTTGATATTTCAAAATATCGATATTTAAAGGGATTAAAGTTAGCTGATAGCTACCCAAGACAAACAGCAAATATTGATACTTTATTAGGTTTAGACCAGTGGGGTCAGCTTTTAAGAAGCGGACTAAAGAAGAGAGATCCTAGCAGTCCGATAGTAACAAATTCAATATTTGGATGGATGATCTCAGGAAATGTAGATGTAAGACCAGAATATCATCCAAGCAACAGAGCGATGACAAATTTTGCTACAGTGAAGACAATAGAAGAAGAGCTCAACCTTGATCTCAAACGATTTTGGCAATTAGAGCATTTGGGAATCGATGAAAGTGAAAATAGACTCACGAAAGATGAGGAGAGTGCGATGCAACAATTCAAAGATAACCTTGTCTATGATGGAGAACGTTACGAAGTTGCATTGCCATGGAGAGAAGATTGTACAGGTTTAGAAGACAATAGACCTGTGAAGGTAGAGAAACGTTTTCAGTATGACAAGGAAAAGGCAAGCATGTATCAAGATGCAATAAATCAGTATCTGAAGGATGGGCACGCAAAAGAAACAGACAAGTTGGATTCAAATTCAGAGACAAAGATTAGCTATTTGCCTCATCATCCAGTTTTTTCGCACAGATAAAGTGACAACGCAGTATAGAGTGGTAATTGATGCATCTTCGAAGAATAAGAATGGAGTTTCCCTCAATGATTGTCTTCTACCAGGACCTGTGTTGAACCTAATTTAGTTTCAATCATAATTAGGTTTCGCCTTCATCGTGTCGCCTTGATGGCTGATATCAGGAAGATGTTCTTGCAAATAAAACTTGCAAAGCAAGATCAGAATGTGCATAGATTTTTGTGGCGTGATTTGAATACCAAGATAGAGCCAAAGACATACTGCATGACACACTTAACTTTTGGAGATGTTTCAAGTCCTTTTGAAGCAATAGCAACTGTGCAACATCATGCTAAAATAAACAAGGAATCATTTCCAAAAGCATCACAAACCATAACAACATGTATGTTTGTGACTGTTTAACGGGAGCTGAAGAGAATGAAAGTGCTTTTCGGTTGTATCAAGAAGCTACGGAAATGATGAAATCTGGAGGCTTTGAATCATTCAAGTAGGCAAGTAACTCTAAAGAGGTTGTTGTTCGTATACCAGAAGATCAAAGGGCAACAAAGAATGTGATAGAGATTGAAAATGAAAGTGACCCATTGAAAGCATTGGGCATTTCGTGGGATACAGAAACAGATGAATTTTTGCTCAATCAAGGAGAGAAACTAACAAACATTCAAGATCAAGGAACCAAGAGGAGACTTATCAGTATATCCTCAAAGCTTTTCGACCCGATGGGATGGTTAGGTCCATTTTCTGTTACAACAAAGATCCTATATCAACAGCTGTGGACACGAAGGTCAAATTGGGATCAAAAGTTACCTGCAGATCTTAGGTCGTCATGGAATAAGTGGAAGGAAGATTTGAAAGAGCTATCAAATCTGCGCATTCCTAGATGTTTTGTAAGTGATCTAATTAATGTCAACAGCGTCGAGCTCCACGGATTTGGGGATGCTAGTACCAAAACTTATGGTGCAGTACTGTACGTCGTGTTTAAAGATGAATCTGGAAAAGTGAATGTTCAGCTAGTCATGTCCAAGAACAGAGTTGCACCGACTAAAAGAGTGACTTTGCCAAGACTTGAGTTGCTAGCTGCATTTATTCTCTCCAAACTGTTGAAGTTTGTATTGGAATCATTGAAAGTGACTGTTGACCGAATAGTGTGTTGGTCAGACAGTTTGGTGGCACTCAGCTGGATACGAAAGCCAGGCAGAAGCTAGAAACTGTTCGTTGCGAATCGAGTGCAGTCGATACAAGAAAATGCATCACCTGAATATCGGCGTTTTTGCCCAGGAAATGAAAATCCTGCCGATTTGTTGACTCGGGGGGGGGGGGGGAGAATTTGGGTTCAGTAATCAATAACCAACGTTGGTGGAATGGTCCAGAATGGTTACAGAAGAAGGAAGTAGAATGGCCAGAGAATAAATTCGATGTTTCACCAGAGTCAGAAATAAAGATGGTCAAAGTTACAGTCTGCAACCATTCAACTACAAAGTCTGTAATAAGAGTCATTGATCCAGCCAAATATGAGAAATTCTTGAAGTTAGCAAGAGTTACTGCTTACGTCTTTTGAGCAGTTCATAATTCTAAGAAGGGAACTTTCAACAGATCTATCCAAAAGTTGCACCTACTTGAAGGTCAGAAAGAACATATAAATGATGAAATACTGAAAGAAAAGAAATGTATTCCTGGAACAGTTACCAAGCCCAAATCTACCAAGTCATTTGACGTAGTACGTCAAGGTGGGGAGAATGCTGACAAACCTAAAACGAGGCCAATGAGACTCAGGAGACCCCCAGTGCGTTATGCCCCTTGAGACAGTTCATTAGCCTTACCAGTCGTAAATGTTTTTTCCCCTGTGTTTTGGTGGTGTGTGCCTCTCTCGGGTCCCTGAGGAGCTCTAAAATATCAATGCGAGACAGAGTTGAAGAGGAGTCGGTTGTTGTTATGTTTTGATGAGAGTGCAAAACGCAAGATAAAACCGAACGCGTTCAACCAGTGACGTCAAGATATTCCAGGCCGCAAGTCAAGCGTCGACCCTAACCCAACCGATGACGCCATGTTGGTGAACGTACTCTTTCTTATTCTTTGTCAGGGAGTCAGAGCTGAGGCGGCAAAGAGAAACTTTGAATAACTCTGAATGACTTAACTTTCGTTGTGTTGATCTTTTGATCGTAAACTTTGATATTGAATTGAATTGCATCTTCAGGAAATGATACTTTTGGTTTAGTCGTGTTTATAGGCTAGCCCAACAGGGCAACATTTCGTTTTCAATAGACCGCTGAGTTTGTTTTGATTTGGAGATTGACCAATCAGATCACGCTATTTTTAAAGATGGCGGCTCGCTGTAAACAATCCAAGCCTCGAAAAAGGGCTAAAACCCCTCTTTCTTTCTGTGCCACGGATTTGCCGTTTTCGAATATTTTCAAACAGTGACAACGAATTTCTTAAAAGTGAACTCTGATGCACACTTCCAATGTGCATTTTCTCGATATTCGGCATAAATCAAGATTTACAGGGTTTTGAAAATAACGAAAAAATCACATGGTTTCAGACTGTGCCCTTTTTATTACAGTTCAAAGAAATTCCAGGAAAATTACTTGGAAATCAAAACATGTCCGAAAAGATTATTTTACAAGTCAGTTCACTTTGAAATCAACAAATAAAAGTAGATCTCTAGTCCTTTTGAGTTAAAATAATGTCAATGGGGTTGATTGTTTGGTCTATAGAAGTGTAGACAGGAAACGGGCCTGTTGCGATTTTATGTTAACGGTCATAGAATCAAATTATTTGGACATTTGCGACGAACTGAGATGGCAAGCGCTTGCAACATCACCGTTTCATCAAAACAAAGTTTCGAATCTAAACTGAACATCGTTACGGCTAATTGTTACAACGATCGCTCTGACGGATCAGGATAGCACTTGGCAGCATCTCCAGGCTCTGTCTACCAGCACCCGTTATCGTCTGTTGCCTCCGACTCATCAAATTCATCTGGCACTGTTTCATCGTTGTCATCACCGCGTTCTCCTATCAAGATATCGTCGTCTTTATTCTCTGAGAGTTTCTGAGACAGATTACGACCAAGGAGTTTGCCCTCATCTTCATCGTTTCCATCTCGGACATCAAGAACCCAAGAATTCGAAACAAATAATAGGGGACTAGCTGCACTAAATGATTGCTGGCAAGATGAATTCTGTGTGAAATGAGTGACTTTTTAGCCACGACCATGAACAATTGTGCGGGCAGGACTCATCAAATCACAACCGCCTTGTTACACTCTTTTTAAGATTTAAGACATCTTTCTCGAAATTTATTAGAAAATCTGAGAGTGAGCGCAGGTTTGGCTCCACATACGGACCATGCAGTCTGATGTCCAAGAGAAAAGGACGGGTAAGTTCTACATTTACTTTGCTCCAAAGTTTTATGAGGAAATACAAAAATTTTTTGTAAGTAGCTAAGAATTTGGGCCAGTACTGAAAGCTTCCTACAATCATCAAAATTTGAATACTCGAAGTTTCTTACGACTTTATTAAAGGTGTCATAACGATCTCCATGCTCACTACCTGTGCCCTCATGAATATTTCAAAACAAGGCTCAATGAAGTACCTTTCGAGCAATATGATACAGGAAAAAAGTGAGAATAAAGCAAAAACATGCTGAGGTTTCCTCGGTCAAAATAGACATACTTTTTATAAGAAACTAAGAATTGGGGCCAGAACTGAAAGTTCCTTATAATACATTCGTATCTGCCCTAGTGCCTGAGCTAGCAGCTCAGTTAACGTATGAATACGCTATACTAGGTTTATGTTAGCTACTACACACAGTATCACATGAAAATACCTCAGCAAGGGGGGGGGGAGTTTATCCAAGCACAGGCAGACATTTAGCTGACTCATTCCAAACGGAAAAAGAGCAATGCCCTCGAATTTCAAAAGTGCTAAATGTAGGCCTAGACTATGGGAATAACTTCCGCACCCTGTGCCTCCAAATATAATTTGCCATAATAACATTTGATATTGAACACCATTGTAACATCTGCTTTGCAACTAATTTGTCAACTGACAAAGATCTCAGTTCTCTCCAAATATCCTTCTTTATGCAACCAAGCGAGCCAAAACACATAACCTTTAATTCAACGTTCCATCCATGACCTCGTAATAGACAGTAAACGCTCTCGTAACGCCCCAACTTCTCTCGAAACGCGTAATCAAAGTACAAATCATAACACACAGCTACTTCAACAATGGTGCACTTCTGTGATACATGATCAATTAAAATAATGTCTGGTTTGCGATGTTCAATCAACAGCAGTTCCTCGCGATACTCCGTGAATATTGTCTCCATTAGCTTGTTTGAGTAGACTCGTAGACGACGGTTACTCTGAGAAATAACATCTTCTACTTTATCAGCGATTCGATTGTGGCGACGACTATAAAAATTTCGAAATTCATGACAACCATTCATCAGATGCGCCATACTTTCGGTATGATTTCGGCAAAAGGGGCATAAAGGATCATGTTCACGGTTCCAAATGTGCAGCGTAAAGTTAGTTGGAAGGAGGCTAAGTCGTGCTTTTATGCTGAATTTCACTAACAAGTCGTCTATTTTCCAGTTGTAGAAAATGGAATGTGATGACTTCAAATGAATGCCATCCATACCGAAAAAGCACCCCTGAATTGACAATTCTTTTGCCTTAATCAAATCACGTTTAACTGTGTAATGAAATAGAATCTTTTGTAGCGATGAAGTGTCGTCGTGAAACTTTCCATCAATGATTACACCTGCTTTCCCATCTCTGAAAACGATGGAGATATCTAGTTTCCTTGCATAGCGCAACAACTCAGGCCAGTCAGACTGACAACCAAAGTTTGTTTTATTATTCAAATATCCATCAACTGTGACTTCGTAACCAAGAAAGTTCTTTTCATCACTCGATTCTGCTACCCCCCTCCTTAACATGTCAAGACTTAGAGACTGACGTGCACTGTTTCTAAAATGATCTTCCTCATGATTCAACATTTTTAGGAGAAACGCAATTCGTGTCGTCCGGTATACAGCAGATACACGTTTAATTCCTATTCCTCCGTCCTCGCGTGGTAGGTAAATGATGAGCTGCGTAGTTGAACTGTATAAATCGTACAAATTTCGAACTGTTTGTGTTTGAGCCTTATCCAATTCTTCGAGCTGTTCCTCGGTAAACCTTGTATTGTTAAAATGATGCAATATTTTAGCAAGAGCCATGTTATTGAAAGCACTTGCCTTCAGCGAAAGTGGCAACTTACATTTTGAGATTTTGTCCAGCAACTCTTTATAATTTTCTAATATTTGATTGACCTGCTTCGGATCCTCTCCAGATAACGATAACGACTTTCCCAAGTATTTATATGGCTTATTGCGCCCACAAACAGCTAATTCATTTGACTGTACTTTCACTTTTGGTTTTATGTCCGATTTACCCTTGTACCAATTATTACCCGACCTTCTAGCGTATAAAACAGCGCATTTCTCGTGTTTTACTTCCAAGCCAGCCTGGGCCATCATTTCTTCCCCTGCATCAAAGATCAGTTGAGAAATTTCTGAGTTATACTGTACGACAACAATATCATCAGCAAACGCTTGCAGGGGTATGGGATTGACCATTCTTTCATTCTGAATGGCCATACAGCTTATAGCAGTAGCAACCATTGGTTTACACACTCTGTCTATGACCATGATAAATAATAAAGCACTTAACGGATCCCCTGTTTTGGTTCCTCTAATGATGTTGAAGGACTTGCTTAGTTGGACACCACATATCACTGAGAAAGATGAATGCCTGTAAATATCTTCAATCAGGCAACAATATTTCAAAGGGATGCTGAAGTTTTCCAGGGTTTCGAAAATGAATTTGTGATTGACACTACCAAAGGCGTCAGCAAAATCGATGAAAACAACAGTAAGTTTAGTGCTCAGATGTCGAAAATCATCAATGGCTGCTTTCAATGTGAAAATCAGTTCTTGTCTATCTCTCTGGCACAAAAAGGCTCTTTGCCAAAACGCAATTTCGTTCATTATTGTTGTTGTTGGCAAGATGGAGGACAGACAGGCCTAATGGCGTGGTCTGCCCGAAGTTACTGTTGACACATAATCCGTCGTAACTGCCGTCGTAAAAGCTGTTGGACTACTACACCAGTACCTTTCGAATGATCAGGAAGTTAAAGAGAGCATTTAAAGCAGCTATCAACACTGGAAAGATCCATTTTGTTGGCACCAAGCTGGACTGTCATTTTGATTACGATTTCTGCAGTGAGGTCAGAGTCTTGGATTCAGAAGAGTGGGAAGCATTCGAGGTGAAGGAGAAGCAATTTAGGGCGCAGATAGCGTCCAAGAGAATAAATCATGGAGATTTTGTTTGCAAAGGAGATGTCGAAGCTTGGTTTAAAGTTAGTAAAATCTTGAACGGAATCTTTTACCAAAATAATACCTTTCTCGACAAAAAGCTGTCTGGGGAGCATTGGAGTGAGAAATTTCTAAAATATGTTTACCGTATATTGAGACGGTTCCCAAGAGATGATAACTATGGCGTACGAAGCGTGGTTAATGATATATCGTATATTGAAAAACAACTGAAATATATTAAAGAAACAATAAGGCCTTTCTTTTCCTTGAGAACAAACAACAACGGTCCAACAAATGAGGTATCTAAAGAAAAGCTAATTAATCTTTGGTTTGAAAAACGTAAGAAAGCTATTTCCATCATAAAAAACGATGGATTGTGGCCGCTCAGTGTCCAAGCTAACATTTCAGTGGAGAGAACTGAAACATATTATCAGGAATCAAGTAAATGCACTGTAAGTCATGGTTTTGAGGAAGATGAGCCAAGTTTCTTCGACCGATCAATGGCCGCAGGTACTGTAACCCAGGGAGATTACTTTGGCATTGATGAAATTGAGTCGATCGTTAATTCTTGTCCCAAACGGAAGAGTTGTGGATCTGATGGGGTGTTCTATGAAGACTTGAAGCAAATTTTCTTGGATTATGGGCACACATTTGTTAATGTCTTGAATGTCATGCTCCTAAATCAACGGGTATCTTCTTTATGGAAATGCTGTATAATCCAACGTATCCCGAAAAAATCTTTCGTGGAATCTGATTTCCTTATAATAATAATAATAATAATAATAATAATAATAATAATAATAATAATAATAATAATAATAATAATAATAATAATAATAATAATAATAATAATAATAATAATAATAATAATAATAATAATAATAATAATAATAATAATAATAATAATAATAATAATAATAATAATAATGATAATAATAATAATAATAATAATAATAATAATAACAATAATAATAATAATAAGACTATCAGAAAGCATATGACAAAGTGCATCACGACTGGATGATACGAGTGTATGAGTTGATTGGCATACCAACAGTAGTCATTTCATTGTTGAGAGAGCTGATGAATAAATGGAAAACGAAACTGGAACTCTGGAAAGATGGGGAAAAGTGTGTAAGCAGATGGATGCATATAAAGTGCGGATTCTTGCAAGGAGATAGTTACTCACCGGTTGGATTTTGTATCACAGAAATACCTGTTGCTAAGCTTCTTGAACAGAGTAAAGGATATCGAATGGGAGAGCCAGGAAAGAGAGATGTAAGCCGGACACACAGTTTGTTTGTTGATGACCTTAAGGTATATCAGGAATCACACAGTTTATTAAAGGAAATAAATGAAGTTATTGTACAAGCGAGTTTAGATACAGGAGCTTGTTATGGTGTTTCAAAATGTGCAGAAATTGTGTTCGAACGTGGAAAAATGGTGAAAGGTGAAGGATTGCAAGTGTTACAAGAACGGATGAAGACTTTAGAGCCAGATCAGGAGGAGATGTATAAGTTTCTTGGAGTTGAGCAGGCAGATGGTATCAAGACAAAGAAGGTATATGAAAGGGTTAAAGTAGAAATGACAAAGAGGCTGAAACTACTAATGAAATCCGAACTAAATGATGAAAACTTGATACAAGCAATTAATTCTAAGATTGTTCCAGTGGCAGCTTATCCAATGAATGTATGCAAAATGACAAAAGGTGAACTGAATGAGCTGGATCAAATTGTTAAAAGGGAATTGAGGAAGAACCACATGTTAGGGAGGCAAGCAAGTGATGAACGATTATATCTAAAGAGAGACCAAGGCGGAAGGGGACTGAAGTCTATGAGAGATGTGTATGCAGAAACAAGAACAAGAGTCGCTTGTTATATGTGCAAGTCAAATAATAAATGGATTCAGGCAGCATGGCATAGAGAAACAATAAAAGAAACTAACACAATCATTGACGAAGCAGTAAAAGCAATGATGGAAATTGATAAGACATTAGAATTCGTAGAGAATAGTGTAAGGCTAGAGGGAGAAATATTGGAATTAGAATGGAAGCCAACATGGAAGAAAGTGAAGGGAGAATTGAAGAAGGGTGTGGAAAAGAAAAGACAGGATTCTTACGAACAGAAAGAATTACAAAGTTGTATGTATAGACGACAAGAACAGGAATGCCATCTTTGGCTAAAACAAAGATTGACACCAAGAAAGACAGCATCAATAATGACACTGATTGAGCAAATGGTGGAGACAAGAGGTTGGAAGGTGGCAAGGGGGCTAATGGAAAATGGAAGATGTCGATTATGTGGTGTATTCAATGAAACTGTTGAGCACCTTGTTGCTGGATGTAAGACGATAGCCAACAGTGAGTACTTGGCACGTCACAATAGAGCGTTAATGGTAATGGCTATTGCATGGGCAAAGGAATACGGGTTGGTAGGAAAAGAAACAAAGTGGTATATGGAAAACTGGCTGAGAGGACAAGTCTTGGAAAACAGTCGTGCCAAGTTAGTCTGGGATTTTGAGTTCAACTTACGTAAAACAACAATATCCAGGAGACCAGATCTGGTATTGGAGGACAAGGAAAGAAATAAGATCTGGATATGCGATATGGCATGTCCGCAGCAGGCAAATATAGCAGCTAAAAGAAATGAGAAAGTGACAAAATATCGACAACTTGCATTTGAATTAAGAGAGAGAAGACCAGGATATGATATAGCTATAATTCCTGTTGTCATTGGTGCTCTTGGTGGCGGTATGAAAGAAGTATTGCGTGATGTGGAAAGAGTATTTAGCGAACGCTTAGAACGAAAGAAATTAGCTGAGAAAGCAGTAGCAGAGATGCAGAAAACCGTATTAATGGACAGTGAAAGCATGGTTCGAAAAGTACTTTCAGGACTCGTCCAACACGAAGATTAGATATTGACTGTTTTTTTTGTATGGAAGGTGTTGCTCATTTTTAGGACCAACAATATTTGATGGTCCTTATTGTTGGCTATTTAACTGTAGCTATTTTGCTTCAATAATAATAATAATAATAATAATAATAATAATAATGGAAACTTTTCATGATAAAATCCAACTAATTACATACAACTTAAAAACAGTAACAGAATCAGACTACTCACTACGGTGTAGGCATAGTCTGCCTGCATTCGCATAGGTGCTTCAAAATAGTTAACAAAAGTAAGGTAAGGTTCAACTTAGAAGTTCATTAGATCCACTTTCGTCCACTCCTTCGTTCTCATACAAAAGATATAATAAGACGAACGTATGCAAATTTCTGTTAGCTTTGTAGAAATGTATGTTGCTGCTGTGTTGTCAATGTTTAAATCTTTCAGCAATTTGAAGAAATCCTCTGAATGTTTTGAATAGATGCCGATAGTAGTCATCACGAGATTCACAAAACAGATTTTTCGATACGAACGTTTTAGGTCACCATCATTTAAGAGATGTTCGTATTTCTTTGCCTTTCTTGTAGCATTTGCCGCCGTGTTAGATTCGTGGCCTACTGTTAGCTCAATTATAAACAGAGTGTTCATCCTGTCCACAACGAGTAGATCCGGTCGTGCAGCAGTACCAGTCACAATTTCGGGTGATAAAAACGATGGAATGTCACAGTAAAGCTTTTTGACCATTGGTTGCAAAAATGTAGCTAAATTTAACAGCACCGAGTTATGTCGCCATGTGTAGCGATTTAAACATGATGCACAGCCAGCTACAATATGCTTTGTGGTCTGAACCTCCCTACAGAATGAACAGCTTGCACTGACGTTTATGCCCCATCTTGCTAAATTAGAAAAACAAGCAAGAGAGTTGTTCATGTATCTTATGGTAAAATTAAAGATGTTTCTAGGAAGACGATGCTGCACTTTAAACCAAAAATCTTTTGCCTTCGGGAGTGCTGTTTTCCATAACTCTGTAATTACTGTACTCTGAACCTGTAATGACTCTACCTTCGATTTTTTGTCTTCCTGGATCTTTTTTAGCGCAAGTTTTGTTGTATGGAACGAGTCATATTGGATGTTAGTCTTTTCTGATGTTGTATTATGCAGATATCGAATGTCATCATTTATGGAGTTTTTCAGACATTTACGGAAAGTCACTTGACAAAGAGTATGTTTTGTACTTGTATCAATGACTTCCTGTCCAAACTGTGCCTTAGATAATTGCAATATTTCAACTGTTCCACTTACAGGTATATCTAACCATTTTCTGAAATATCCGTGGCAAATCATGTCTAGGTTTTGCTTTATCCACGTTGCATCTATGTCTGCTATCGTGAGATCCCAACTGATTTTACTGAGAAAGTACCGATTGTATAGTTGAAGCTTATTTTTTGGATGTAACGGTAATTGATGAATCAAGCCAAGAATTCGATTAGTAGTGTCAAGAAGGTGCCTTTTGTGCTCACTGTTGTCCATGTCAAAGTTAAACCAACGCCCGAGGTATCGAAAGCTTTCCTTTTCTTCGATGCTTTTAATCAATATATTGTCTACGTAAATTTTTGGCTTAAACTGTTTGGATTGTGTTAGAACCTTTTTCATAGCAAATGTTTGGCACTTGTCAGGTCTGATTTTCATCTTAGCCCAATTACACCACCTTGAAAAAGCATTAACAAGAGTTTGATTTTCATACTCTGTTGCTGAGATTGCAATTGCATCATCTGCGAATTGGAACCAGTTTCTCGGAGTCAACAGCTTATTTGACCTGTAGCTTAGTTGCTCGAATTCCTTTGTTTGCAGGGTACGGATGAAAGAGTTAATGCAAAGGTTAAAGAGGAGAGGGCTGAGACAGTCTCCTTGCAGTACTCCCTTTTCAATTTTAAGAAATGGTGTAGCATAGCTTCTGGTAGTGATCGTTGTTTTGAAATCTGCATACAGTGCATTTACTAGTTCAATGACATGGTCAGGGATGTGATGATATTTCAACATGGTATCAATTAGTCCATGTTGTACTTCTCCAAATGCGTTTTGTAGGTCTAGCAAAGTTATTACTAAGGATCTTTGTTTACGTTTGGCATCTCTAATAATATGTGAAAGTAGTGCTGTATGTTCGAGGGTACCAGAAATCTTGGGAACAAAGCCTTTTTGGATATGATTCTCGATTAAATTGTTTGATGTTAAAAATTTGAACATGCGATTGCGAATTATGGATGTGAATATTTTTAGGCATATTGGTTGCAAAGTTATAGGGCGGAAGTTTGATGGCTCGTTTGAAGCACCTTTCTTGTGAATCAGTATTGTTGTTGCGGAGCACCAAACAGCTGGGATGTTTTTGCTATTCCAGACCTGCTTTATTATTTGCGATAAATAGGTTCGCAAGAATGGACATCTTTTCAACATAATCACAGATCACATAATCACATAATAATAATAATAATAATAATAATAATAATAATAATAATAATAATAATAATAATAATAATAATAATAATAATAATAATAATAATAATAATAATAATAATAATAATAATAATAATAATAATAATAATAACAATAATAATAATAATAATAAATGTTGATAAAGGGGCTGGAAGGCCAAGGCCTATAAAACCCTGATTGTCATGACTTATAATCTAGTTTAGTTTGAACTCGAATTTTGAGTCTCCGTGTAGGCGGTCAAAGAGTTTTTCAAAAGTTATTACATCCTTCGCTTCGACGATGTTCGCTGGCAAGCAGTTCCACTCTTTTTGACGATTCGTTGAGAATAGAAGTTCTTTCTTGCATCTAGTCTGCATTTATTCAATACTATTTTGTATCTATGACCTCTTGTCTTATTTTGATTGATCTTGAAGAAATTAGAAGGATCAGTATCAACAAGGCCATGAAATATTTTGTAAGTTGTGATCATGTCACCACGCTTTCTCCTATGCTGAAGGGTTGGCAGCTTTAAAGCGTTTAATCTTTCATTGTATGATAACTGGCTGAGGCCACGAACGAGTTTTGTCGCTCCTCTTTGAACTGCCTCTAATTGTTTTACGTGCTTAACCATATACGGGTTCCATACGGAAACAGATGTTTCTAGCAAAGGTCTGACAAGACTCTTATAAAGACCAATGAACACATTTCTGTCTATATAAGTCATTGTTCTCTTGATGGATGCGAGCACTCCAGTGGCCTTTCTCGATATTTCAGCTATATGTTTATCAAAATTCTTAAGATTATCAGATTTCAGTTCATTACCTGTTCCCTCCTGAACATTCCAAAACAAAGTTGTTTAAGGCCTTACTAATGTTTAGATTTTATTCTAGTACCTTTCAAGAAATATGATACGGGAAAGATGTGAAAATAGAGTAAAATATGCTGGGGATTTCTTTTGAGGAAATAAATAGTTTCTCAAGTTACATTTCCCAGTACTGGGGTTTCTTAATTTTGGCGATCTGAGAGTTGAGTTTCTTATAAAAGATACGTGTAAATAGTTTCTTCAGTAATATTTTCCCAGTACTGGAGTTTCTCAACTTTTTGGCGATCTGAAAGTTGAGTCTCTTTTTAGCAGTTTCTTATAAAATATAAGTGTAATCTTCTCCGTTTTGTGCTATAAATGGAAGCTTCCAGTCACTATGGCCTTGGACTTGCGAAGTCCATGGGAAAGTCCATTATGGACTCAACTGCATGAACGTGCAGGGAAGGAAACGTATAAAAAAGCTGGAAATGAGGTCAAGTGTAAGTCACATCACTTCTAAAACTTCTTCAAGATATAAAATATTTACCTCCAACAAAACACTTTCAGTTTTACTTTGGGGAGTACCCTGGTGAACTCTCGCTTATGTACGTTAATCTCAATGAACGAAATACATTTTTTCTCCAGTCTTTTGATTACTCTCCTTAACTTTCTCTTGCCAATGTTTTGAAACATTTTCAGGTGTTGTTGAAGGCCATTCGATCAACAATATACGTTTCTATATCATTCTTTATCCAAATTTCAGACTCCCATATTTCTGTGAAATTTCTTTAGGCATCTCAGCAACTTACACCGTAAACGCAGGCATACTTCCCGGGCAATATTGGGCCAAAATTTAGCTGGCGTAAGAGCTCAGATTTTCCCGCCAAAACTTTCCCGCGAAAACATGCTAAATTTCTCTTCTGGGAAGAGCTAAGCTGAACAGTAAGGAGGTATGTGAAGAATGAAAAATGCACTTTGATTCTTGAAGCAAAGAGATCTCGAGTCCCCTTGTCCAAACTACCCTGGCCACCAGAATCTGAAAAAAAGAAAAAAAAGAGAGGAAATTTCTTCTCTCTTTTTCTTCTACTTTTTAAATTTTTATTAGGCTTTGGTACCCAGGGTATGTCCAAACATGTTTTGCAAAATGTTAGATAAAGATTCCCGAATCTTTATCTAACATTTTGCAAAAAATGTTTGTTTCCACAAGCTATTTGACCTTTTGTGGACTCGTTCACAAATTGATCAAAAAATTAAATATTTAGTTCTCAATCTCAAAGTCGTATGGCATGTGAAACGATCTTTTTGGGGATGTTTTGATTTCTAAGTAATTTTCCTGGAATTTCTTTGAACTGTAATAAAAAGGGCACAGTCTGAAACCATGCGATTTTTTCGTTATTTTCAAAACCCTGTAAATCTTGATTTAGGCCGAATATCGAGAAAATGCACATTGGAAGTGCGCATCAGAGTTCACTTTAAGAAATTCGTTGTCACTGTTTGAAAATATTCGAAAACGGCAAATCCGTGGCACAGAAAGAAAGAGGGGTTTTAGCCCTTTTTCGAGGCTTGGATTGTTTACAGCGAGCCGCCATCTTTAAAATAGCGTGATCTGATTGGTCAATCTCCAAATCAAAACAAACTCAGCGGTCTATTGAAAACGAAATGTTGCCCTGTTGGGCTAGCCTCACTAAAATAAAGGACCCTCAAGTTACGCTCGTCTCATTGAGTTGAATTGTTGTTGTTGTTATCGCTCCACTGAGGGTTTTATGGACATAGAGCTGTAAAACGGCAAAAAATTTCAATCGGCAACAGGATTCTGTCTCCCCGTCGTCTACCGATCAGCATGTGGCTTAGAGCAAGGCGGTTTTTTTGCTTTTGTGGCAAGAATGATCCGTTAGCGAAGTACTTATACCTAATTTGATTGCACAGCAGTTCTAGAAAACTGACTTTTAAGGCATTTTAGACCCAGTGGTTGTGAGGAAAAAGGAACAGATGATTTACGCCCATAGCTATATTCTAAAAAGGAATGCGAATCGAAAGACAGAGGCTCCAACACTACTTAATCGAACTGTTGCTAGAGCAGCTGAAAGGTTTAAAATAGAATCAGTACGGAACTGTACCATTTCCGCAAGCGTATGGGAATGAGTCAAAGTTGTTGCGATATCAGTTCAGGCAAAAAGCGAAACTACGACATGTAATCGTGTCTATTCATGGGCCGCACGAAAATCCACTACAGGGCATTTTGTTATTAGTGAAGGTCATCAGGATGGTTTTTTCCGTCAGCACAAAGATCATTAACGGGGTTTCACATGGTTACTCTTTTCGTAGATAGGAATTACTTTACCAATACAAATGAGGAACCTTTGCACCCAACAGTCTCGATGAAAGAGCGGCTGATGTCGAATTGGATATGCTCGCCTATGGAACTGCTTACATTCTGTCATTGTACTTGAATGTGATTTTAATCTATTTTCGCTCGATGGCCACACCAGTCAAAGGATTGTTTTACAGTGGGCCGTGGAAATACATACAGTAACTAAATCTAATTGAATTAGTCTTGGGCTACATTTGGGTCTCACTTATATCAAAGCTTAATTACTTATCGTCTATTCTATTTTTAGGTTTTCCTAATCGAATCCAACTCTCTTTTATGCCGCATTCCTTCGTTGTACTCTGTTCTCAATACTCTATTCTCACAATCTTCCTTTTTCTGCATCTTATGCGTTTATGTTCTTTTCTTTCGTCACCATTGATGAAGGGTTCAGTCCCAAACACTTTGCCTCCTTGACTCTACGCTATATACTTTTTTCAAAATTATTTCATGTACTCATAACCTTAAAGTATTTGAAAACTTTTCAGTATTTGGATTATGTATTTAGATACAATTGCTAGTTAACACTTCAACGGAAACAATGTAATTCCGCGCAACAAAGGAGCAAGCTTACTAAAGTGATCCATCCAAGTTTCTCTGATCTCCACGCATTTGTTTATTGCATTACTTTGTTTAAAATTCGTTGGACGCATTTCCTTTGTCACTAAGGTTTGATTGTCTCTGTGTTTGTTTTCGTGAACAATGATCAATAGTCGTGATATTCTATTGTGTGCAAAGATACCGTGATGGCGGATGGGCCACACGAGCCCGGGTTGGCTCCGATCCATCGCAGAGGGTACGCCCTTCTCCAGTCAAATCTCTTCAAGCGTTTACATGAACTCAGCAGCCAGCCCGGGTCAACCTGCCTAGGCGGGTAACCCTTCTCGAGGGTAGGGTTGACCCGTTGAGGCGGGTTGGCTTTTTGCAGAATTTTTCCATTTGAAGGCGGGTCAGCTCAACCCGGGGTCGTGTAAACGCTTCGAACAGCCAACCCGGGGTCATCTGAACAAAAGACACCACCATGAAAACAAAAGGCAATGAACAAGGCAACTTGCCACGTGCCAACTAATGCAACTCACAGAGCTGCCCCGTATTGGCTTTTTATCACGCCACGGAGCTGCCACGGGCTCGTGTAAACGGCAATTTTTTCAGTGAAACAGTTTGAGCTGACCCGGGGTGAATACTACCCCGGGTTCGTGTAAACGGGGCCTCAATCGAACTTCCTCTACGTTTCATGAGACACAGACAGTAAGTTTATTCAATCACAATAATAGGCCAGGCGGAGAATGCGGGAATGGTCCCCCGACGGGGAAATTTATGGGAACAAGTGGACTTGGTCAACTTTGGGGTGCTGAGTTCGAAAATCGTTGGTATACAGGCATTGGGAGGGGCCTTCAGCCTCGTTCTCGCGATTCAGTGTCTCGTTTTTGGTGAAATTCATTGGTGTGCGATTGAAGCAGAAAAACAAGAGAAACTTTGATGAATGAGAGTGACTTGCACTATTTGCTACTTCTGAGTGAGAAAATTGATGATATGCTGTCACTGGGCGTGGCCTTTAGCCTCGTTTTCATGATGGAAAGTCGGATTTTTGAGTAAAAATGATCTGTACATGAAGAAAAACAACCGAAAATTTACGAACAAAGGTAGCCTTAGCAATTTTGGGATGCTGATTTCAAAACCCACCAAAAGAAGGGACACTAAGGGATCCTTACACCTCATTTTTGTTGTTGGTGCGTGTTATGGAAAAGATTATTCAGTGGCCAAACAAAGAAGACGAAAACACGTTAAATGTTGTCAGCGTCTGAAAAAACTTTAATTATCATCTCCTTCCATCACTTCATTGGAATCATCTTCTGACTCGCTATTTTGTACGATATCCATGTTTTCTTTATCGTCTTCATAGCTAATCAACAATTGACTAACAGCGACTTGATAACAAATACTGCTGCACACTACCGTGAGTCAAAAAAAAGTTTTGCCGTTTGAAGGGCTGTGGAATAAAAAGTATGTGACCGATATTCAAAACTGAAATGTTTATCTATCATTCAAAGGTCAACTTAGATGAGAAAAGTTTGTTTGGTAGTATCCCTCATCTTGCAGACCCAGAAATTAGGAAAATGTTGGTAAAGGGCATGTCTGGGAACAACAATTCCACATTCCATTCTGGTCCATGATTTACCTTCTATTGACATTCGACTTCAGCACCTGAAACTGGCAATGTAAACTTCAATGCCACATAAATCATGGACCAGAAGGGAATGTGGCATTCTCGATTCCCATACAAGCCCCTTACAAGCATTTTGATTACTGTTGGGTCTTAAAGATGTTTGATTTTACCAAACAAAATTTTGCCATCTAAGTTAGCCTTTGAGTGATAGATTAACGCTTTAGTTTTGAATATCGGTCACATACTTTTTATTCCACAGCCCTCCAAACGCCGAAACATTTTTGACTCACCCGGTACTCTCCCTCTTTCATCCCAGCGATGATTCATCGGCTCTTCTAGATTGAGGATCAAGCGATTAGTATTCCTGAAAATCGATGCAACATAGTTTGCTTGCATGATAAGATGCTTCAAATTGGCTTCACAAGGTGGCAAAAGGCTTAGATCGATGATGACTCTTTCGAAGTTTTGCAAGTAGACCTCATTTCATAGCTCGTTGACTGATGATACCCTATGGTTTCCGTACAGTGCACAGAAGAATCTTTTTCAGCCCCGTGAAATATGATCAGGATCTTGAGGACTGTTATCTAGCTCTGCAAATATACGAGACCAAGAGACCAAATTGAACAATGCATCTTCATCAAGATCAGGCCGGAATGGATTGATGAATTGCGTCTGTAGAATGACCATGATTTTTTGCACCATCTTATTTGACTTCAGGATTTCACTTATACGCAGACATTTTCTTGGATTTGACATTGTAGTCGTAATCCCCGACATCTCCACTAATGATCTAGAAAAATACCAAGATTAATGTCCACTGTTCCAAGTCAGTATACTTCTATCTTCATAGTTATGATACATACAAGGAGAACAGCATCAAAGTGGAGAAGGCCAAGCGAGAGTTGTAAGCGAGCGGTATATCCTAACCAATCCTTATATGAAGGTGTGTTATGACTTTACAAGCTTTCTTCACAATGAGGAAAATGAGGAATTGCTGTTCAATCTTATCCATACAGCAATCGAAGAAGGGCGGAGTGATCTACTGGGAAAAACCGTCTTCTTTTCCAACAAGTCTCAGTCTACAAAAATTACAGTGGATATAATCGAAGATCTATTTAGTGACCACGAAGAAGCAGACACAAAGATGGTTGCCTTAGCCTCTGCTGCTGTTGTTTCTACTGGAGATCCAATAAATGATTCAATCTCCTTCTGGTGATATCGATGTCCTTGCTCTGTTTGTGGCGCATGATTTCGGTGGTGTTAGAGTTCTTATCGACAATGGAACGGGCAAAGTTAGGAAGACTATAGATGTAACACCGTCAACACTTGATCTTAAGAAGAAAAAAGCTGTCATCGGTATCCATGCTTTTCTGGCAATGATTACGTTTCTAGTTTCTTCAAGGAAGGTAAGGTGGCGGTCTAGAAAGCAAAGCTGAAACGCCAATGATTCAATCGTATATTTGCAGAGCTAGGTACCAGTACTCAAGATCCTGATCATATTTCACGGGGCTGAGAAAGATTCTTCTGTGCACTGTACGGAAACCATAGGGTATCATCAGTCAACGAGCTACGAAATGAGGTCTACTTGCAAAACTTCGAAAGAGTAAAAAAAAATCATCGATCTAAGCCTTTTGCCACCTTGTGAAGCCAATTTGAAGCATCATATCATGCACGCAAACTATGTTGCATCGATTTTCAGGAATACTAATCGCTTGATCCTCTATCTAGAAGAGCCGATGAATCATCGCTGGGATGAAAGAGCGAGAATAGTGTGCAGCAGTATTTGTTATCAAGTCGCTGTTAGTCAATTGTTGATTAGCTATGAAGACGATAAAGAAAACATGGATATCGTACAAAATAGCGAGTCAGAAGATGATTCCAATGATGGAAGTGATGGAAGGAGATGATAATTAAAGTTTTTTCAGACGCTGACAACATTTAACGTGTTTTCGTCTTCTTTGTTTGGCCACTGATCAATCGTTTCCATAACACGCACCAACAACAAAAATGTGGTGGAAGGATCCCTTAGTGTCCCTTCTTTTGGTGGGTTTTGAAATCAGCATCCCAAAATTGCTAAGGCTACCTTTGTTCGTAAATTTTCGGTTGTTTTTCTTCATGTACAGATCATTTTTACTCAAAAATCCGACTTTCCATTATGAAAACGAGGCTAAAGGCCACGCCCAGTGATAGCATATCATCAATTTTCTCACTCAGAAGTAGCAAATAGTGCAAGTCACTCTTATTCATCAAAGTTTCTCTTGTTTTTTGCTTCAATCGCACACCAATGAATTTCACCAAAACGAGACATAGAATCACGAAAACGAGGCTGAAGGCCCCGCCCAATGCCTGTATACCAACGATTTTCGAACTCAGCACCCCAAAATTGACCTAATCCACTTTTTCCCATAAATTTCCCCGTCGGGGGACCATTCCCGCATTCTCCGCCTGGCCTATAAGCTGTTGACCCTGCTATCATTACCCACCTTCTGGTCATAAAACATGGAATAAGGAATAATGGAACAATTAAATCCAGTTCCGAGAAATAGCGAAAGAGTCAATTACAAACTTATGGTGGCTTTATAGTGCGCGCAGTTGATAACTTATAGTTACTTCTAGTACTATGTAATTACCGTGTCAATTCTTTCTCTCTTGGACTTGCCAGCGTCTTTGACAATACTTTGGCAGTGTTCTGAGACCACGACATCAAGTCCTGCATAATTGATGATGTTTTCTGAAGAAGAACAAATGTTGCAAGGAAAAATTCAACAATATAACTTGCTTAAACATAAGAACAAGACA
Source organism: Aurelia sp. 4 Dawson et al 2005 (assembly GCA_964019985.1). Taxonomy (NCBI): domain Eukaryota; kingdom Metazoa; phylum Cnidaria; class Scyphozoa; order Semaeostomeae; family Ulmaridae; genus Aurelia; species Aurelia sp. 4 Dawson et al 2005. Next base: position 29,902,945 of record OZ026492.1, on the reverse strand, counting down.
AACGATCTTGAAGATATATCGTGAAATCTACTACTGAAGGAAAGAAATAAATAAATTAAGTTTGTCTCTGCAATTCATCAACCTTGCCGAGAGCAAAACCTGAACCACTTAAAGTTGGAACCACCTGTAATCTTTTCATGAAGTCTACTAATTTTACATGATAACCCTTCACTTAATTCCCACCACTCCTTCATTCTCTTACTTTTGTTTGAGGTATTGCTTTCGGGCTTGCCCCTTTATTTACTTTTCACGTAAGAATTGCAATCAAATAATCATGCACTTTTAGTTTGCTGTTTATCTCCTTATGCATATGAATATAGCCTCGTGCTTTCACAATTTGCATTCAGAAGAAAAAGCTGAGTACAGCTTCGAAACGTCAAACAAAAACATGGCTTAGTCATAAATAATCTAATCAAAAACTGGATTTGTCGATTGGCATTAACTTTCGTTATGGCAATGTCAACTTGAATTTGTCTCGTCAATCTCAATATGATTTGGAACGAAGAAGAGCGAAAAATGCATTTGCCATGCGCGAAGCGCGCACAGGGAATCAATGACTGCAAGTGTGATTTCTGATTTCACGCGAGCAGAGCAGAGCCGTGGTGTGGCCTAAATTACTTCATGCGACGAGTGCGGAAGATTGCTATGCGAGCACGAACTTTTTCTGAAAAAAAACTTGTGTGGTTGACTGCTCTGTTTACGACCTCATCGATGGTTGGAACAGGCTATGGATGCAAGCTGACATAGATACAGAGTGCTGATTTTATGTTGTTTAAATGGAGCTCATATGCAAACCATGGCTCAAGATTTTCCAGTTTTTTTTCTTTAAGTGAACCACCACTCACTGAACCACTCCTACTTTCGAAGATGTCACGCAAGAACTTGTAATTTAAGTGTGAACATACCTGCTAACAACAATTGCTCGATTTATGCAAACTGTTATACGATATTGGTGAGAAGTTTGCAGTGAAATACGCTCTTTTGTACCACTGTTTGATTGAACATGCAGCCAGGGCAGCAAGTAAAGAATCATGGAAGGGAACAACAAGTGAACAACAACACTGAATCTGATGCTAGATTTAATCTTATTTTAACACGAACTGCAGGAAAAAGATTGTTCAGTTTTCTTGTGCCTGAAAGATTCATGAAATTGTTTTGACAAGTTGTCTGAAGCACAGAAGAGGAAAAACTGGTTGTTATGTCAAAATTAGAAACAATAATCTAATAATGAACCTACCTGCCAGTATGGAAAGAAACAAATACGCTGCACATGTGCCATGCACCAGACTGATAGCTTTGCAAAGCTTGAGTTCGTGTGGGAGATGGGGGCCTGGCCATTGCTTTAAACAATAAATCTTTGTTCTTCCTGGAATTGTGCGTGTAAGATCTTCCACGCGCACCACATAGTTGGCAGTCTGGGCCGTGCACAGAGCCCCTGATTTCTATTGTTTTCTATTGTTCCTAGGTGCACAAGTGCAGTGCACAGAAATTTAACTTTCCATACAGGCCTACCAGAGATGTCTAACAGTCCTGGCAAGGGGGGGGGGGCATATGACTTATGGATGGTCTGCACTGTACTTGCATAGCAGTGCCAATTTCTTATTACTGAAACTTGCTTTCATGCCCACTTTTGCCCAAATACCCACTCATATGGGTGGCACAATCTTGTATCCTCAACATGTTATATGCCCCCCCCACCCTTGGCAAAAAGTACTATGCTGACCATTCATCACAAAAATGCAAAAAGTCAGGTGCAATTAACAGATCTTCATTACTAAAATGCTGGTTATAAATGATCTATCAAAATCATTTTCACAAATCTCCATCCAGAGTCTTCAACCTTGAGGTAATTTTTCAGCTGTGAACTAAAAATTTTCACGTTGCAATTTGCAATGCCTACTACCAAAAACTCTTTTTTTGGTCCATTATGTCTCTTGGGTCAGACATACCTATTCCCCTGGGTAGCTTCATCATTCAAATTGCAACATGAAAATTTGTAGTTCACAGGTGAAAGATCACCTCCTAAAGTTGATCATGAAATTCCCTGTTTTAATTTTTGTCATTAAAGTATATAATTTTCAGCTATACACTGAGCTCCTCACTAGGAAACTAATTATGTAAATTGTGATGAAAATTACAGTATGCCGATAAACCCATCTTACTCATCTGGACCGCACCATCTTACATACAGTACAGAGCTACTGTATGGTAAAAGGCATTGAATCATGATAAGTAGACCTGCTTTACAGCATGTGTGTAACCCTGGTGTTAGATATCAATCATCACTGCCAACAAAGTAAAAGGACTTAGTGTTGCAAAATGCATTTTCATGTGATCAGTGTAATTTCACAAAAACTTTAGCCAATGAGACACGCTATTACGAAACATGAATCAGCAGATTCTTGAAGTTTGGGTACACACAGTCCACTCAACATGACTCAATGCCATTAGCTGTCAAAACTTTGTTTACACCGTTAAAGGTTTTTAGAGCCCCTTGCTTGTATTTAACAAAAATAATTTGACCATATGAGATTGAAGTGATTGTTAGAAAATGCTTTATTTCATCTGTCTTGTTGCAATTCATAGTGATATTACTTCAACATTGGCTAGAGTGGAAAATGTCCACAAGCGCAAGAGTGAATTCTATGAAATAAGATATCAGTTTTTAATAATCAATAGATTTCAGAACCATCAAATCAAAGTTAACACAGAGAGTAAAATGTTTTGGAGGGCTGGACAAAAGATGCATACTCTAGATAACATTAAGTTCCTTTGTACAAATACCTGATTACAAAAACCTGTATTTTGTTTCACAAAAATTCACCCTTACTGTTCAAAAAGGCTCAGTTGTGACATCCCCAACAAAGAAATTAGGAAAATCTGCTAAACCTGCTCACAATCTTCTCAGAAAGCTTCAATAATCAGAAAAAGAAGATTTCTGTGCCCGATAGATTTTTCTTTAAACATACATATTTTCAAAATGTATAATAAATACTGTGTGTAACAAGAAACACTTGAATTAGCAATTCTTCATGTGACAGTTTAGACTACAGTATGTTCTCCTTTAAGCAAACCTTCAAAGAGTAAATTACAAAACAGTTGATAATTGCTTAACAGCTACTCTCATTCAAAACTATTTTATGCCAGAGAGCAATAGTTTTACTTAACTGGCATACTGCAAGTCATTGTTTAGGTAGTTCAACTTCAATATTGCTATTACTTTGGAGTACATGTTGCCCTAACAGCTATCATATCAAGCCACTGCAGTCTGTATAGTGTGATTCTCTTGCTCAATCCACTTTGAAAGTTTACTTTATGTTCTATGATAAAAATTTGACAATTATCAGTGATATAAAGTGACTTAAGAATAATGTCTGTACCAGACATATGTGTTCCCTACCTTTTTTGGGAGACATGATAATTTCCTAATGTCAGAGTTCCATAAATATCCTTCCAGAAGCATCAGTTTTGGAGGTTTGAATAGTTTGCTTTGTAACATTAACTAATTTTTCAACAATTCCCCCTTAAATATGCTGTATTTTCCGCTGGGCCAATAAGGGGCTTTTATTGGGTGTCTGTGTTGGTCATTTCTGTTCCACTATTTCCAGGAGACGCAAAAATTTCACTATGTCAGACATGCATAAATCTCCTTCTAGAGGCATCTTTTTTGCGGGTTTGAATAGTTTGTTTTGTAACATTAACTAATTTTTCAACAATTCCCCCTTAAACATGCTGTATTTTCCGCTAGGCCAATAAGGGGCTTTTATTGGGTGTCTGTGGTGTTGTTCATTTCCGTTCCACTATTGCCAGGAGACGCAAAAATTTCACTATGTCAGATATGCATAAATCTCCTTCCCGAAGCATCTATTTTGCAAATTTGAATATTTTGTTTTGTAACATTAACTACTTTTTCAACAGTTCCCCCTTAAATATGCTGTATTTTCCGCTAGGCCAATAAGGGGCTTTTATTGGGTGTCTGTGTTGGTCATTTCTGTTCCACTATTTCCAGGAGACGCAAAAATTTCACTATGTCAGACATGCATAAATCTCCTTCTAGAAGCATCTTTTTTGCGGGTTTGAATAGTTCGTTTTGTAACATTAACTAATTTTTCAACAATTCCCCCTTAAATATGCTGTATTTTCCGCTAGGCCAATAAGGGGCTTTTATTGGGTGTCTGTGGTGTTGGTCATTTCCGTTCCACTATTGCCAGGAGACGCAAAAATTTCACTATGTCAGACATGCATAAATCTCCTTCCCGAAGCATCTATTTTGCAAATTTGAATATTTTGTTTTGTAACATTAACTAATTTTTCAACAGTTCCCCCTTACATATGCTGTATTTTCTGCTAGGCCAATGAGGGGCTTTTATTGGGTGTCCGTGTTAGTCATTTCTGTTCCACTAATTCCAGGAGACGCAAAAATTTCACTATGTCAGACATGCACAAATCTCCTTCTAGAAGCATCTATTTTGCAAATTTGAATATTTTGTTTTGTAACATTAACTAATTTTTCAACAATTCCCCCTTAAATATGCTGTATTTTCTGGTAGGCCAATGAGGGGCTTTTATTGGGTGTCTGTGCTGGTCATTTCTGTTCCACTATTTCCAGTAGACGCAAAAATTTCACAATGTCAGACATGCATAAATCTCCTTCTAAAAGCATCTATTTTACAGGTTTGAATAATTTGTTTTGTAACATTAACTAGATTTTCAACAGTTTCCCCTAAATTATTTAGTATTTTCTGGTATTCCAATTGGGCAGTTGAGTTTAGGCCCTAGCATACAGCTGGCGACTTTGACCAGAAATTTTAGTCCTGGAAGACTGTTTTCATCCAGTTTTTAAATACTCATTGAATTATCATTTTTTCAAATAAAATTCAACGTATACTTAGCTTCTACTCGAGTTGATCGTGTCCATTGGCATCTTACTTCGTTGAATATTTTCACCACGTGCGAACCACAGCATTTCTGCCATCGGAATTGCAGCGCGGCGCGTGCTGTGCCCGCGTTGCTAATCCGCCATGACAAGCGGCATGCATTTTTCGCTCTTCTTTTTGGAACGACAGTAATATAAATAAAATGATGTTCGTCACAATGCTTGCTCTTCGATTGTAAAAATCAGTTTTCATGTAAGAATTGTACTTGTGATATATCATGTAATCATGGGCGAGTAAAGACAGTTTTCATGTCAGAATTGTACTTGTGATATATCATGTCATCATGGGCGAGTAAAAACAGTTTTCATGTAAGAATTGTACTTGTGATATATCATGTAATCATGGGCGAGTAAAAATCAGTTTCCATGTCAGAAGTGTACTTGTGATATATCATGTAATCATGGGCGAGTAAAGACAGTTTTCATGTCAGAATTGTACTTGTGATATATCATGTCATCATGGGCGAGTAAAAACAGTTTTCATGTCAGAATTGTACTTGTGATCTATCATGTAATCATGGGCGAGTAAAAATCAGTTTTCATGTCAGAATTGTACTTGTGATATATCATGTCATCATGGGCGAGTAAAGACAATTTTCATGTCAGAATTGTACTTGTGATATATCATGTCATCATGGGCGAGTAAAGACAGTTTTCATGTCAGAATTGTACTTGTGATCTATCATGTCATCATGGACGAGTAAAATCAGTTTTCATGTCAGAATTGTACTTGTGATATATCATGTAATCATGGGCGAGTAAAAATCAGTTTCCATGTCAGAAGTGTACTTGTGATATATCATGTAATCATGGGCGAGTAAAGACAGTTTTCATGTCAGAATTGTACTTGTGATATATCATGTAATCATGGGCGAGTAAAGACAGTTTTCATGTCAGAATTGTACTTGTGATATATCATGTCATCATGGGCGAGTAAAGACAGTTTTCATGTCAGAATTGTACTTGTGATCTATCATGTAATCATGGGCGAGTAAAAATCAGTTTTCATGTAAGAATTGTACTTGTGATATATCATGTCATCATGGGCGAGTAAAAACAGTTTTCATGTCAGAATTGTACTTGTGATCTATCATGTAATCATGGGCGAGTAAAAATCAGTTTTCATGTAAGAATTGTACTTGTGATATATCATGTAATCATGGGCGAGTAAAAACAGTTTCCATGTCAGAATTGTACTTGTGATCTATCATGTAATCATGGGCGAGTAAAAATCAGTTTTCATGTAAGAATTGTACTTGTGATCTATCATGTAATCATGGGCGAGTAAAAATCAGTTTTCATGTCAGAATTGTACTTGTGATATATCATGTCATCATGGGCGAGTAAAAACAGTTTTCATGTCAGAATTGTACTTGTGATCTATCATGTAATCATGGGCGAGTAAAAATCAGTTTTCATGTAAGAATTGTACTTGTGATCTATCATGTAATCATGGGCGAGTAAAAATCAGTTTTCATGTCAGAATTGTACTTGTGATATATCATGTCATCATGGGCGAGTAAAAACAGTTTTCATGTCAGAATTGTACTTGTGATCTATCATGTAATCATGGGCGAGTAAAAATCAGTTTTCATGTCAGAATTGTACTTGTGATCTATCATGTAATCATGGGCGAGTAAAAACAGTTTTCATGTAAGAATTGTACTTGTGATATATCATGTAATCATGGGCGAGTAAAGACAGTTTTCATGTCAGAATTGTACTTGTGATCTATTTGATTTGATTTGATTTTGATTTTATATTTTTTACCCATGGTAGCCCCTCAGTTAGAATAACTGATTTACAGGGGGCCATGCTAAAAACTTACAATAATTAATAATTTACAATAAAAACCAGTATTTCGAACTAAATTAAAATTACAATTGTTCAAAAATCAACAAAAAAAAACGAAAAGGTTTAAGTGTTCATTTTTCCACCTCTCTCTTGAAGGCTCTCAGGGTTGAAGAGTTCTTAGCGTCGGTACCAAGACTGTTCCAAAGCTTAGCGCCTCGGTACGAGAAGCATTTCTGCCCCCCTGCTGATCTTAACAATGGCAACCTGAGGTCGACTTCAGCATTCCTAAGAGAACGAGCAGTGGATTTGTTGACTCTCGTGAACATGTCTTTCATGTAGGAAGGCGCGTCTCCTTGAAGGGATCTGAAAACTATTTTCTGAGATTCAAAATCAATAAGTTCCCTAACAGTGGGCCATTGAAGCGCACGAATAACTGGTAAAGCGGTCGCATCAAATGGACTGTTGGTAACAATTTTTGCAGCACGATTTTGGAGTTTCTGCAATTTTTCAATGACAGTCACCCCAGCATTTCCCCAGACAGGACAGCAATATCTAAAGTTCGGCTCCACTAAACTCTTATACATAGTCTTGACGGTTGATAATGGAAGGTACTGCTTGGCATAACGAAGCATACCAATACCTCTAGAGATCTTATTAGTTGTTAAGGCCAATTGAGATGTCCATTTTAGTTGATGGTCAACCTGGACACCAAGGTATTTGACCTCCTTTACCAACTTGATATCCTCGGAACCAATCTTAAATTGCGGTTTAGTGGAATCGACAGAGTCGATTTTTCTAAGCTTTCCATTGCTTCCTATGATCATTGCATCTGTCTTAGCTACGTTCAGAGACAACTTGTTTCCTTCAAGCCAGCCCTTCAAAGCTTCTAAGTCAGCATTAACTGCCTGATTAATTTCTGAAACAGATTCAGAGGCATAGTAAATGCTTGTGTCATCTGCATACATGGATACAAGGGAATTTTTCAAACAACTAGGAAGATCATTGATATAGACAAGAAAGAGAAGGGGACCAAGGCAAGATCCTTGTGGTACCCCACAGGTTATACTGTCTGTAGCGGAGATTCGACCGTTTACCTTGCAGCATTGTCGTCTATCGGTGAGATACGAACGAAACCAGCTTAGTTCTTTTCCTTTTAGGCCACAGAAGTTGAGCTTCCTCAATAGAATATCATGATCGACTGTGTCAAAAGCTTTCTTGAGGTCTATGTAAACAACAGCCGTGTATTTACCTTTATCAATGTTTAGGTACCAGTCATTCGTACACTTCAACAGAGACGTCAGGACCGAATGAAGGGCTCGAAAACCAGACTGATCAGTAAAAATCATCTTGTTTTTGTCAAGGTAGTCGTACAGCTATCTATCATGTAATCATGGGCGAGTAAAGACAGTTTTCATGTCAGAATTGTACTTGTGATCTATCATGTAATCATGGGCGAGTAAAAATCAGTTTTCATGTAAGAATTGTACTTGTGATATATCATGTAATCATGGGCGAGTAAAGACAGTTTTCATGTCAGAATTGTACTTGTGATATATCATGTAATCATGGGCGAGTAAAAACAGTTTTCATGTCAGAAGTGTACTTGTGATATATCATGTAATCATGGGCGAGTAAAAACAGTTTCCATGTTGGAATTGTACTTGTGATATATCATGTCATCATGGGCGAGTAAAACAGTTTTCATGTCAGAATTGTACTTGTAATATATCATGTCATCATGGGCGAGTAAAAACAGTTTCCATGTCAGAATTGTACTTGTGATATATCATGTCATCATGGGCGAGTAAAACAGTTTCCATGTCAGAAGTGTACTTGTGATATATCATGTCATCATGGGCGAGTAAAAACAGTTTCCATGTCAGAAGTGTACTTGTGATATATCATGTCATCATGGGCGAGTAAAACAGTTTCCATGTCAGAATTGTACTTGTGATATATCATGTCATCATGGGCGAGTAAAACAGTTTCCATGTCAGAAGTGTACTTGTGATATATCATGTCATCATGGGCGAGTAAAAACAGTTTCCATGTCAGAAGTGTACTTGTGATATATCATGTCATCATGGACGAGTAAAAACAGTTTCCATGTCAGAAGTGTACTTGTGATATATCATGTCATCATGGACGAGTAAAAACAGTTTCCATGTCAGAATTGTACTTGTGATATATCATGTAATCATGGACGAGAAAAATCAGTTTTTATGTAAGAATTGTACTTGTGATATATCATGTCATCATGGGCGAGTAAAAACAGTTTCCAGGTCAGAAGTGTACTTGTGATATATCATGTAATCATGGGCGAGTAAAACAGTTTCCATGTCAGAAGTGTACTTGTGATATATCATGTAATCATGGACGAGAAAAATCAGTTTTCATGTAAGAATTGTACTTGTGATATATCATGTCATCATGGGCGAGTAAAAACAGTTTCCATGTCAGAAGTGTACTTGTGATATATCATGTCGTCATGGACGAGTAAAAACAGTTTCCATGTCAGAAGTGTACTTGTGATATATCATGTAATCATGGACGAGAAAAATCAGTTTTCATGTAAGAATTGTACTTGTGATATATCATGTCATCATGGGCGAGTAAAAACAGTTTCCATGTCAGAAGTGTACTTGTGATATATCATGTAATCATGGACGAGAAAAATCAGTTTTCATGTAAGAATTGTACTTGTGATATATCATGTCATCATGGGCGAGTAAAAACAGTTTCCATGTCAGAATTGTACTTGTGATATATCATGTAATCATGGACGAGAAAAATCAGTTTTCATGTAAGAATTGTACTTGTGATATATCATGTCATCATGGGCGAGTAAAAACAGTTTCCATGTCAGAAGTGTACTTGTGATATATCATGTCATCATGGACGAGTAAAAACAGTTTCCATGTCAGAAGTGTACTTGTGATATATCATGTCATCATGGGCGAGTAAAAACAGTTTCCAGGTCAGAAGTGTACTTGTGATATATCATGTCATCATGGGCGAGTAAAAACAGTTTCCATGTCAGAAGTGTACTTGTGATATATCATGTCATCATGGACGAGTAAAAACAGTTTCCAGGTCAGAAGTGTACTTGTGATATATCATGTCATCATGGGCGAGTAAAGACAGTTTTCATGTCAGAATTGTACTTGTGATATATCATGTCATCATGGGCGAGTAAAGACAGTTTTCATGTCAGAATTGTACTTGTGATCTATCATGTCATCATGGACGAGTAAAATCAGTTTTCATGTCAGAATTGTACTTGTGATATATCATGTAATCATGGGCGAGTAAAAATCAGTTTCCATGTCAGAAGTGTACTTGTGATATATCATGTAATCATGGGCGAGTAAAGACAGTTTTCATGTCAGAATTGTACTTGTGATATATCATGTCATCATGGGCGAGTAAAAACAGTTTCCATGTCAGAAGTGTACTTGTGATATATCATGTCATCATGGGCGAGTAAAAACAGTTTCCATGTCAGAAGTGTACTTGTGATATATCATGTCATCATGGGCGAGTAAAAACAGTTTCCATGTCAGAAGTGTACTTGTGATATATCATGTAATCATGGGCGAGTAAAGACAGTTTTCATGTCAGAATTGTACTTGTGATATATCATGTCATCATGGGCGAGTAAAAACAGTTTCCATGTCAGAAGTGTACTTGTGATATATCATGTCATCATGGGCGAGTAAAAACAGTTTCCATGTCAGAAGTGTACTTGTGATATATCATGTCATCATGGACGAGTAAAAACAGTTTCCATGTCAGAAGTGTACTTGTGATATATCATGTCATCATGGACGAGTAAAAACAGTTTCCAGGTCAGAAGTGTACTTGTGATATATCATGTCATCATGGGCGAGTAAAAACAGTTTCCAGGTCAGAAGTGTACTTGTGATATATCATGTCATCATGGACGAGTAAAAACAGTTTCCATGTCAGAAGTGTACTTGTGATATATCATGTAATCATGGACGAGAAAAATCAGTTTTTATGTAAGAATTGTACTTGTGATATATCATGTCATCATGGGCGAGTAAAAACAGTTTCCAGGTCAGAAGTGTACTTGTGATATATCATGTCATCATGGGCGAGTAAAAACAGTTTCCATGTCAGAAGTGTACTTGTGATATATCATGTCATCATGGGCGAGTAAAAACAGTTTCCATGTCAGAAGTGTACTTGTGATATATCATGTCATCATGGACGAGTAAAAACAGTTTCCATGTCAGAAGTGTACTTGTGATATATCATGTAATCATGGACGAGAAAAATCAGTTTTTATGTAAGAATTGTACTTGTGATATATCATGTCATCATGGGCGAGTAAAAACAGTTTCCAGGTCAGAAGTGTACTTGTGATATATCATGTCATCATGGGCGAGTAAAAACAGTTTCCATGTCAGAAGTGTACTTGTGATATATCATGTCATCATGGGCGAGTAAAGACAGTTTCCATGTCAGAAGTGTACTTGTGATATATCATGTCATCATGGACGAGTAAAACAGTTTCCATGTCAGAAGTGTACTTGTGATATATCATGTCATCATGGGCGAGTAAAAATCAGTTTTCATGTCAGAATTGTACTTGTGATATATCATGTCATCATGGGCGAGTAAAAACAGTTTCCATGTCAGAAGTGTACTTGTGATATATCATGTAATCATGGACGAGTAAAACAGTTTCCATGTCAGAAGTGTACTTGTGATATATCATGTCATCATGGGCGAGTAAAAACAGTTTCCATGTCAGAAGTGTACTTGTGATATATCATGTAATCATGGGCGAGTAAAAATCAGTTTTTATGTAAGAATTGTACTTGTGATATATCATGTCATCATGGGCGAGTAAAAATCAGTTTTCATGTCAGAATTGTACTTGTGATATATCATGTCGTCATGGACGAGTAAAAACAGTTTCCATGTCAGAAGTGTACTTGTGATATATCATGTCATCATGGACGAGTAAAACAGTTTCCATGTCAGAAGTGTACTTGTGATATATCATGTCATCATGGACGAGTAAAAACAGTTTCCATGTCAGAAGTGTACTTGTGATATATCATGTCATCATGGACGAGTAAAACAGTTTCCATGTCAGAAGTGTACTTGTGATATATCATGTCGTCATGGACGAGTAAAAACAGTTTCCATGTCAGAAGTGTACTTGTGATATATCATGTCGTCATGGACGAGTAAAAACAGTTTCCATGTCAGAAGTGTACTTGTGATATATCATGTCATCATGGACGAGTAAAAACAGTTTCCATGTCAGAAGTGTACTTGTGATATATCATGTCATCATGGACGAGTAAAACAGTTTCCATGTCAGAAGTGTACTTGTGATATATCATGTCGTCATGGACGAGTAAAAACAGTTTCCATGTCAGAAGTGTACTTGTGATATATCATGTCGTCATGGACGAGTAAAAACAGTTTCCATGTCAGAAGTGTACTTGTGATATATCATGTCATCATGGACGAGTAAAGACAGTTTCCAGGTCAGAAGTGTACTTGTGATATATCATGTCGTCATGGGCGAGTAAAAACAGTTTCCATGTCAGAAGTGTACTTGTGATCTATCATGTAATCATGGGCGAGTAAAAATCAGTTTTTATGTAAGAATTGTACTTGTGATATATCATGTCGTCATGGGCGAGTAAAAACAGTTTTCATGTCAGAATTGTACTTGTGATATATCATGTCGTCATGGACGAGTAAAAACAGTTTTCATGTCAGAATTGTACTTGTGATCTATCATGTAATCATGGGCGAGTAAAAACAGTTTTCATGTCAGAATTGTACTTGTGATATATCATGTCGTCATGGACGAGTAAAAACAGTTTCCATGTCAGAAGTGTACTTGTGATATATCATGTCATCATGGGCGAGTAAAAACAGTTTCCATGTCAGAAGTGTACTTGTGATATATCATGTAATCATGGACGAGAAAAATCAGTTTTCATGTAAGAATTGTACTTGTGATATATCATGTCATCATGGGCGAGTAAAAACAGTTTCCATGTCAGAATTGTACTTGTGATATATCATGTCGTCATGGACGAGTAAAATCAGCTTTCATGTAAGAATTGTACTTGTGATATATCATGTCGTCATGGGCGAGTAAAAACAGTTTTCATGTCAGAATTGTACTTGTGATATATCATGTCATCATGGGCGAGTAAAAACAGTTTCCATGTCAGAATTGTACTTGTGATATATCATGTCATCATGGACGAGTAAAAACAGTTTCCATGTCAGAAGTGTACTTGTGATATATCATGTCATCATGGGCGAGTAAAAACAGTTTCCATGTTGATCATAGAATATACCGTTGATCATAGAATAGTGATAAAAAAGTTAGGTGCATACGGTATCAGAGGAATCTCGGGTGGATGGCTCACATCTTTCCTAACTAGTAGAAAACAATTCTGTTCAGTTAATGGACAGAAGTCAGAAGCTAGATTGGTAACATGTGGCATACCTCAAGGGTCATGCTTAGGACCACTCCTATTCATAATCTACCTAAATGACTTTGAAAAATGCTTAGACTTCTCCAGGGCTAGCATGTATGCAGATGACACACATGTTACATTAACATCTAGTAACACTGATGATCTACTTACAAATGCCCACAAAGAATTAAGAAACATCTTTGAATGGATGCGGATAAACAAACTAAGCGCAAAGCCGAAAAAAACTGAATACATGATTATTGGCCATCCACGGAGGACAAACAAAGTTGAAATCTCAGAGCCACTGAACCTTAATGATTCAGAAATAAAGCGAGTCGCAAAGACCAAATCATTAGGGGTTATGGTGGATGAAGGGTTAAACTGGGATGACCAATTCAGGAAAGTGAAAGGAAAGATTAGTGGCGGTCTAAAATCAATGAAAAAACTGAAAAATCTTATTTCACAATCCCAACTTGATCATGTGTACCGTGCACTTGTCGAAAGCCATCTGAGATACGCTAATGTTATCTGGGGGAGTCTTCCTAAATCAAAATTGAATACTCTCCAACGTCTGCAGGACAGAGCCCGCTCGATTATTGATCAGTCCAGACTAAAAGACAATTGGTCTCATAACTGGTTGACCGTTGAGCAACTAACAAAGTTTGATCGATCAGTTATGACATACAAGATAATCAGCAGGCAATGTCCCGAAAGCCTTTGGGATAAATATCAACATAGGACCCAGCACTCCAACTACAGAACAAGGAATTGCAGGGACCTACAAATCCCAAGAAACAACCTTGAATATGTCAAGAAAGGCTTTCACTATTCAGCTCTGAAAGCTTGGAACGATATTCCCATCAATATCAGAGAGCTCCCTACACTTAATAGATTCAAAAAGCAATTGAAAAATTATTTTACGAGCTGAACACAACATAAAACACGACTTCCTGGAAGAGCAGCTGCTATTAAATAGATTACTGTACATAATTTAGCTTTAACTGTATATAGATTGTATTGATGTAATTAGGTAGCTATTTTCTTATTTGGTATTGAGTTGTAAGCTGAAGGGATTTTGTGTATAAAGAATTAAAAGATTTAAAAAAATTTAAAAAAAAAATTACCCTGGATTTTATCACGAATCATAACAACCCCGGACTTGTCCTTGAAGTTTTTGGTCGAGAAAATACCCTCTTCGGTTTTTTCAGTATCTAATTGAATCTTCCATTGCCACGCCCATAACTGCGCCTTTTCTAAGTCCATACTCCATATTCTCTACAGTCACAACTTCATTTATTACAGCAGAAAAAAGGTATTTATCATCAGTAAACATCTTCGCTAGAATCCATTCTGTACAAATCTGTTTAAATTTCATTCATTCATTCATTCAGTCAGTCATTCATTCATTCATTCATTCATTCATTCATTCATTCATTCAGTCATTCATTCATTTTTATCTATTTAGGTACGGTAGCCCCGTAAGTCCATGAGAACTGCTTTTCAGGGGGCCGTGGCACAAATGTTACCAGTTTACGATTGGATTCTTCTCTTAAAGGTGGCAAGAGATGGTGCCTGTTTAACATCAAGTTCAAGGCTATTCCAAAGCTTAGGTCCACGAAAAGATATAGCTCTCTGCCCATTGTTAGTTTTTCGTAAAGGTATCGAAAGATCAGTTTCGGTGTTTCTGAGTTCCCTGACATTTCGAGTCGACCTTTTTTCAAACAAGCTGGAAAGGTACTCCGGGACGCGACCGTTTAGAGATTTGTACACTGTAGTTGCGGTTTCGCCTCTAATGATGTCGCTTACAGTAGGCCAATTTAAACATTGTATCAAGCCTATAGAAGGAGTATCAAAATTGCTTTTCGTAACGATTCTAGCCGCTCGATTTTGCAACTTTTGTGAGCTTTGCAGCTTGGTCACCCCGCAGCACCCCCATACCGAACAACAGAACCGAAAATGGGGCTCGACGATACCTGAATACATTTTACTCAATATGTTTTGAGGTAAAAATTTCCTGGAGTATTTCAGAAACCCAATTGCACGAGAAACTTTGGTATGGACATTGCTAATGTGCTCTTCCCAATTTAAGTTCTTATCGATTATCACACCCAGGTATTTTGCTCGGTCAACATTTGACACAGATGAAGAGCAAAGGAAGTACGGTCTTTGTAACATCCACTTGTTGTACCTTTCCTGTGTCCTAAACCAGCGACCACTTGTCAGATTGACCCAAAGTAGGTCTCTAGCTCTAAACTAAAGCATATCCTACGCAACTGCGAAAAGACAGGCAACTAAAGTCACAGCTCCTCCACAGCAGTTTCTTAAGCAAGACACAATCTTTTGGGACACCCTGCAGGATACAACAGAATTTTGAATGATAGTTTTCATTCAGCTCCTTGCCATGTAATTTTAAGAAGCAATTCTTCATGATAATAAACCGAATCTTGATCACTCTGATTCTGCTATGATTCTGGTTGTGTGACGTTTGTATGTCAATATTCACAGCAGCATAAGGTATCAACTGAACGTTTCAAAATTCATTGTTACTTACGTAATTTGGGTCTGCTTTGAGATCAGGATAGCTCATCTCATCAGCTGAAAAAAGATTTGGCAAAAGTGAGTTAGGGTAACCAATGCTTGAATGGTAAGAAGCGGTACATCTAAAATGAAAGTAGTGGGGTTGTGAACCGGGTCCAAGTTATCGGGTGATTCAAAGATTTTCATGGAATATGAGCGTTATTGAAAAGTCTCATTCAATGACATAGCCTCGTGTGAACTAGAAGTCACTCCAAATCTGTGCTGCACTGTACTTCAATTCCAAGACGGAGCAATAACAAACGAATTTCGATTGTTTGGATTTCTTGCATTCTAAATTATTTGCAGAGACTACTGACTTTTGATTTGGTATCAGTTTTTGTTGGAATGAGTTTTGAATGAATACTTTCTTCGATCCAAAATCATACCTGAAAATAGACTGCATTACATAAGTCCCTCTAACTTACGCTGGTTGTTGTTGTTGTTATCGCTTCAGTTGAGGGACTTATGTCCGTACGCTTCAATACAGGGACTAATTAGGCAAAGTCCGCCGCGTTCATGGCGCGACCAATCAGATCACTACTTTCTCAATATGGTCAACCTACGTGCCTATTTGTAGCGTTTGATTGGCTCATTAGTTGAAAGTTCGAAATCTCGAAGCGAAGCAACGCTCGAAGTGACCTTCGAAGGGACGTTCGAATTTTCTTTCGACGTTGGTAGGATCGAAGAAGCTCTACGTTTCTTCCGATTGTTCGTAAGATTTTAGTCCCTGTTTAGAATTCGTTTGGTCGTAAGTCCGTTGTATGAGTGAAATTAAAACATCAGATTATAAATGTTGAACGAATACAAGCAATCACGTCGTCAGTCTAACCTGAAAATATCTTAAGGCAATACATATTTTCACTAACAAGATTAGTTCAAACCATACCAAAAACGTGTTGGGACTGGCAGAACGCCATGAATTAAGGATACAAGCCATTTTCTGAAATATTTAAAGAGAGGGCTGCATGGGCTGAATGCTTCTATGAGAAAGTATGTTTTTTGGGGAAAGATGAAAGCCAAGACACGACTTTGAATTGCAAAAAGGCCTTTGTAAAGATCACGAGAAAAGGTAAAACAACTTCAACTTTTAAAACGTCTTCATTCTGACTGTGCTGGAATTCAAACAGTTCATATTTACCATTGAATCACTCTTGGAGGTAACCAGTTGTGTTTCATTGCACTAACATCTTAAGCATCGACTGATATTTCAAAACATTAAACACGTACTCGACGTTTCGCTTTTAAGCCAAAGGGAAGAGTTAAGCAGGTATTCTATATTTTGCAAAGTCTTTGCCTTTTTCAAATGCATTTCACAAACCTTTACGATAAAAAATATGAAACTCACGCTTCTCATTATCTTGGCATCCCTGCTCACTGTCGAACGACTCCCGTCTTGCGGCACTGTCCTCTGTGCTTCCTGGCTGACTATCTTCTTCAGATAGATCCATATCGCACACTGCTATTACATCCACTTTACCTTGTTCTTTGGCCTCTAAGAGTACCAGGTCTTTATCCAAAGCCGCAACACCTTGGAGTACTTCCTCCATAATTTCATTACCAGTTACGTTCGTGCTGGCGCAAGGGCTATCTGCTTCAAGTTTAGATTTCTTTGCCGGAGGCGGATCAAAGCTCTGCACACTTTCGTTCACCGCCGTCAAGACTGTATCTTTCACATTCGTATTACCAAGCGTTTTATCGATACTGTACACTTCGTCAAACATCTGATCATCAAAATCCTTACACGGTAAGTATGGTTGTAAACCACTAGTTTTATGCCGACTAAGATCGTTTACATTCATTGAAGTCTGAGAATTAGCATTGGCAAATTCCACAAGCGCAGCCTTCGTTGCTCCAATCGCCACTGGTATCAAACCTGACACGGACAGTGCTTTATCATTAATTAGCTGCTTACTATTACCATTAGCATCACAGTCCCTTGTTTCGGTACTAACATTGTACTTCATTTTTTCTGCCTCGTCATACCAATTCAGCGTTGAACTAGATTCCTTAGGCTTGTCATCAGACTGCGGAGGATTTCCATTACTATTATCTGTGACTGTCATGTTAGTTAGCATTGGCATGGCAACCAGTCCTTTCATATCACTATGCCCTTCAGTCTCCTTAGCACCCTGCTTTGTCAGATTATCACCATTTTTGTCTGTCTCCCCACCTTCTCTTCCCACCCGCTTACCTTCATCGGTCTCTCTCTGAATTCCTTTCTCACAAGGAGCTTCTGATTCACAAACAGCTTTGACGCCATCGTCTTCCCTTGCTCTTTTCGTTGATTTTACTGCATCCTTCGACAAAAGAGAGCTCTCTTCACCACATAGGTTTGCATTTACAGATGGTTCGATCGCCTTTTTGTCTCTCTTTAAGCCCGCGCGAGTTCTACGGGAAATGTCGCGACCAAAGCTATCTGGGGATCGTGATCCTTTTCTCCTTGAACGCCTGTCTGTCGAACATGAACGTCTTCCTCTGGAACGAGAACGCCTTTTCCTTGACGGAGATAGCCTCCGAGATCGAGAGCATCTGCCTCGAGAATATGATCTCTCCCTTGAATAAGACCTTCTTCTTGATCTTGACCCTCTAATGCGAGAATGTGATGTACGTCGGTAAGCTCTATCCCTTGAGCCTTCAGATTTTCGTGACCTGCCTCGCCTGTGGCCACTAGGAGATCTTGACGATGAAGGTGAGTTTTCATTTCGGTTTTGATTTTTATATCGACCCCTTTCTTCAGGCGAGTCCCTTCTGTTCTTTGCACTACTTCTTAAAGAACGGGTTACTACATCTTTCATCTTTCCTTCAGGTCCCTTTCTTGGCGATTTTGTGGGAGAGCCATCTTCTGATTTCTTACTGCATATGACGTCATTTCTTGTACTGCTACGGAGCTTCCGACCCTCACCAGGCTTCTTATCGTCAACGTTGCAATCATTTTTCGTGGTTAAAGCTCCAGTTGTCACGTGTGACTCCTGTTTTCTTGACTCCCGTCCTTTAACATAACTTTCATTGGCATCTTCAGTTTTCTCAGCAACAGGATTGTAATCCACCCTTTCACCTTCTACTTGTTCACGCGGTTCACTTATAACAGACTGAAGCCTCTTCCCTTTCCGTTTTTCCATTCGCAATTTATTCAGCTTTGCCCTTAGGTCTTCCTCTTGCGAAGGCTCCATATCAACATGACCCTCTGCCTTATTGACAGACACCTTAGGATCATTTGAATCACAATCAATAGCATTAGACTGCTTATCGGCAGCAATAGTTATACAAAGTTCTTCTTTGCCGTCTAATGGGCTGGTTACTAATTCACCTGCTATATCTTCAGTCTGCCGAACATCCAATCCACCATAGAATATTCGTCTTTTTGTAGGCTTTTCTTTACTATGGGTCTCATCGGTCCTATTAAGCATATCGGTATCAGCATTACCAATAACAGCCGATTCTTCAGTTTCAGGAGAGTCCTTTGTAAGCCTTTCTGTTTCTTTTTCATCATTCATGATACTTTTCACAAACTCTTTACATGCAAGACCAATATCATCGTCTTCTGATTCGAGAAATATTGAAACAGGGGTATCTGCTTGTTCTGGCGACGTATCTCCAGCACTTCGATCATTTTTCAAAAGATCTGCAACCTCTTGGTCTGCATTATCGTTCAGGTCTTGATTGCTTTCGGGAGATTGCGAAGAAGTTTCTTCTTTACCGACAGAACACATGCCTTCAAATGGAGCATTATCATCCTGTTCTAGAGGCTCATCAAACGGTTGTGAAGCAATCTCTTCTTTGCTAAAGGGAGATATGCACTCAACGGGGACACTATCATCTCGTTCTTCATTTGTATTAAAAGGTTCTGAAGCAGTCTCTTTATTGGTAATGGGAGATAAATTTTCAAAGGAGACATGATCATTAGCTTCTATACTGTTCTCAATAGGTTGCGAAGATGTCTCTGCTTTCCTAACAGGAGATATATTTTCAAAGTAGCCGTTTTCATCATCTCGTTCTCGACTCTTGTTAAAAGGCTCTGAAGCAGTCTTTTTCTCGCTAACGGGAGATACATTTTCAAAGGAGACATTATCATTAGCTTTTATACTTTTCTCAATAGGTTGCGAAGATGTCTCTGCTTTCCTAACAGGAGATATATTTTCAAAGTAGAAGTTTTCATCATCTCGTTCTCGACTCTTGTTAAAAGGCTCTGAAGCAGTCTTTTTCTCGCTAACGGGAGATACATTTTCAAAGGAGACATTATCATTAGCTTCTATACTTTTCTTAAAAGGTTGCGAAGATGTCTCTGCTTTCCTAACAGGAGATATATTTTCAAAGTAGAAGTTTTCATCATCTCGTTCTCGACTCTTGTCAAAAGGCTCTGAAGCAGTCTTTTTCTCGCTAACGGGAGATACATTTTCAAAGGAGACATTATCATTAGCTTCTATACTTTTCTTAAAAGGTTGCGAAGATGCCTCTGCTTTCCTAACAGGAGATATATTTTCAAAGTAGAAGTTTTCATCATCTCGTTCTCGACTCTTGTCAAAAGGCTCTGAAGCAGTCTCTTTCTTGCTAACGGGAGATACATTTTCAAAGGAGGCATTATCATTAGCTTCTAGACTTTTCTCAAAAGGTTGCGAAGATGTCTCTGCTTTCCTAACAGGAGATATATTTTCAAAGTAGAAGTTTTCATCATCTCGTTCTCGACTCTTGTCAAAAGGCTCTGAAGCAGTCTCTTTCTTGCTAACGGGAGATACATTTTCAAAGGAGGCATTATCATTAGCTTCTAGACTTTTCTCAAAAGGCTGCGAGGCTGTCTTCTCACTGAGCGCGAGAGAAACGTTTTCAAAGGAGACATTTTCATCCCGTTCTTGGTTCTTATCAGGTGGTTCTGAAGCAGTCTCTTCCTTGCTAACGGGAGATACATTCTGAAAGGAGACATTTTCATCTCTTTCTTCGTCCTTGTCAAAAGGTTCTGAAGCAGTCTCTTCCTTACTAACGGGAGATACATTCTCAAAGGAGATATTTTCATCTCTTTCTTCGTCCTTATCAAAAGGTTCTGAAGCAGTCTCCTCCTTGCTGACAGGAGATACATTCTCAAAGGAGACATTTTCATCTCGTTCGTGGTTCTTATCTAAAGGTTCCGAAGCAGTCTCTTCCTTGCTGACAGGAGATACATTCTCAAAGGAGACATTTTCATCTCTTTCTTCGTCCTTATCAAAAGGTTCCGAAGCAGTCTCTTCCTTGCTAACGGGAGATACATTCTCAAAGGAGACATTTTTATCTCTTTCTTGGTTCTTATCAAAAGGTTCTGAAGCAGTCTCCTCCTTGCTGACAGGAGATACATTCTCAAAGGAGACATTTTCATCTCGTTCGTGGTTCTTATCAAAAGGTTCCGAAGCAGTCTCTTCCTTGCTAACGGGAGATACATTCTCAAAGGAGACATTTTCATCCCTTTCTTGGTTCTTATCAAAAGGTTCTGAAGCAGTCTCCTCCTTGCTAACGGGAGATACATTCTCAAAGGAGACATTTTCATCTCGTTCGTGGTTCTTATCAAAAGGTTCCGAAGCAGTCTCTTCCTTGCTAACGGGAGATACATTCTCAAAGGAGACATTTTCATCTCTTTCTTGGTTCTTATCAAAAGGTTCTGAAGCAGTCTCCTCCTTGCTAACGGGAGATACATTCTCAAAGGAGACATTCTCATCTCTTTCTTGGTTCTTATCAAAAGGTTCTGAAGCAGTCTCCTCCTTGCTAACGGGAGATACATTCTCAAAGGAGACATTTTCATCTCTTTCGTGATTCTTGTCAAGAGCTTGTGAAGTGGCCTCTTCTTTTCTAATTGGAGTGACGTCAGGCCCCTCGATGCCAGCGAGGGATAAATGATCGGTATGTGCATCGTTACCAACTTCTGTGAATGGTTGCTGCTCATTTGATGCCAGCAGTGACGTTGCGCTTTCGTGTTCATGACAAGCCACTTCTGATTCCGATTCTTCTTGGGAACTGGTCCCACTGCGATCCATCTGCGCATCATTGCTATTATCTTCATTATGCTCACTGCAGATGGCGGAAGTTTTTGTATCTTGATTGGTTCCTTGTTTTGTAGTAACATCAACATCGCTACAGAGACTTTCTGACATGTCCACATCACATTCTATGGACAACTGCTGTTTTAATTCTTTATACCTTGCTAGTAGCTCATCCATAGACCTCTCATCCTCAGCTTGGTCACATAGCTTGCTTCCAATACTTTGGTTACTGCTACTTTCACTCTGATCTTTTGGATCGATATTTTGATCCAGATCATTGTTTTCTAAGTCCACTGAACGGTCAGACCAATCATCTTCAGCGATAAGGCTCACAGGGCTATCACATATATCTTCATCGGCATCATCAATATTCTCATCTGTCAGGCCTGTTGAAGATGATTTTAAGCTTTCAGTTTTTCTCCTACCAAATGAATTGTCTCTGGCGTCCGATTTGATTTTACTTTCTCTTATTTTCTTACTTTTATTGCATGTTTCTCTTTCCGGTTTGCTAATCGAAACTGGAGAAGAACCTTTTGATATTGTCCCTGACGCATAACTCTGGTCTCTTTTTCTTTGACCTTTGTTGCCATTACGCTTGTAAGTTGATGCTTTGTTGACACTGTCTTGATAGCGCGAAAAAGAATGACGGCTCCCAGAGACTGTTTGATCAAGAGAAATTAAATTTGATTCATCAGCCGGCGGCATTAGCATTGGATCAATTGCTGTTTTGTTAAGCATTGAGAACAGGCTCTGCACCAAAGCGGGAGGCTGCGGTGGTGGTGTAAGGGGTTTATATGCTTGGTAAGCTTGAGACTTAGCAGCCTGAGAAGCTCTGAAAGCCATAGCCTGCTGTTGCACTATATGCTGTTGTGCTAATACATGTTGTATTGCCATTGCTTGTGGTTGCCTCATTGCAAGTTGTTGTGCAAAGGCAATTGCCTGTTGTTGTGCAATTCTTTGCTGATCGACAATTCTTTGCTGCTCTAAAACTCTTTGCTGTTCTGCAATAATTTGTTGTTCTGCAATTCTCTGTTGCTCTAAGGTTCTATAGCGCTCTAAACTTGATTCCACTCTTCCTGTTGGCTGTATGTAAGAAGCTACCGGATAACACTGTGCGCCCATTAATGGCGGAATTGGTTTCGTCGCGATTGATGGTATGATACCATGATTATCAGAACGACTAGAATAAGTAGACCGAGGAGGTATGGCTGTACCACCGCCAGGGATTGTTAAGGCGAGATCAGATTTTGCCGAGGTGATAGATTTAGGCACTGCTTGCTTTGAGCTGAAATATTTATCTATTTGATGCTCGCTGTTCGTAGATACGGCAGCCGGTGCCAATAGTGCTTTGCTAGCATTGGGCATTTGCGAATCAGTTGCACTGTTAATGTTAGCAGAACGTTTATCTTTCTGTTTGAGAGATTCTGATGCACGACTGCATGGAACGTTTTTCATCGACTCATTTGATGTTGTCACGGAGCTGGTAGTCTTATTCTGATCTACTCTGAAAGAGGAACCACTCTGCTTCCAAAAATGATTCGTTGAGAATCTAGAACCTGCAGCTCTTTCTAATTTCCCATCATGCTGAATAGCGTCTGCACTTTGACAAGCCTCTAGATCACTGCCTGAGGGTAAGCCAAAATAGCTGGTTTCCTGATCTTTTCGTTTAACACTGGCAGTGCTTGCTAGAGTTTCTGATGATAACGACGGTCCTGGATCCTTTACTGCACTGGTGTTTAGGCTCTGACTGTCGCTAGTCGTAACCGTAGTGGCATTTCCAGATAGGCCATCAAGGTCACATTTTGGCAATGTATTGGTAGGATCTACCGCCATCAAAGATGAAACAAGAGGGGCAGTATCACTTTTCGGCAAAGGAACAAAAACATCACTACTCTGGGAAACAGTTGGCGTATCGATGTTCTGTCCTGCTGCCACGTCCGATGACACACTCGCTTCATAATTTGCATTGCTACTTACTGAAGAGTCGGAGGCTGGAGGTAATAACAATTTACGCCTTGGATCTTGAGGCTTGTCAAACGTTGGTAACACATCCTCTGTTTTGGCATACAGTTCATTTTCAATTTCATTGGACTTTATTGCTTCCTTTATCTCAGACGACAAGCGAATTCGGTTCAAATAATTTCCTATCGTCAAAGAGTTAGCTGAAGGAGAAAATTCAGCACCAGAGTCGACAGCAGTCAAGTTAGCACTATGGTTTTTCACAATTGACTCTGTTGATGGGTTACTGACAAAGTTGACGCCTAATTTAGTCATTAGCTTCTTCAGCTCGACCGTATGTGAAGACTGAGCTTCGGGCACGATGGGACCTTCTAAGGTCTTCGCTTTCAGGCGGGGATCTTGCGGCAATCTATCAGACTCTCTACCTTCCTCAAAAAATCTAGCGTCGGGATCTCGATCATAAGTCCCACCAGCGGTTACAGTCTTTTGTGGATCAAAAAGCTTGACATATCTTGGATGTTCAGGTAGATTCGTTGCAAGCGACACAGTCATATTTCTGTTGATCCCTTGCGGCTGGGCGTAGGCAATACCTACTGAAGGTATGCTGCTGGGAGCTTGAGAGGTCACGGAATTCTTGTTGTTAGATGATGAACCGGGTGGCGTACTGTAGACAGATTCTTCAGCGACTCCAAGCGATGCTTTTGTATCAGTATGATGAGGGCCCGGATTCTGTAATACCACATGCGCCAGTGATTGTGGTGACACTTGATCACTGGAGTGCTCATCGCTCATTGTTGATGATGAATTTGTCCTATCTTTAGTGCGACCGGTAGCTGGTACGGGCGTCTGGCCTTGAATTCTTGCTTGGTATTTTTCCTGCTGTATATTTGGGGTGAAACTGGATACTCTTTCCTCTTGAAGTATGTTTTGAAATCTTGGATCTCTAGGTCCTCCAGTAAGTACACTGCTCATACTCCCCTGACCAGTCTTGTCTAAAGGCCTGTTCATTTCCGTGTGTGATCCTTGTTGTCCAATTTGAATATTAGAGAATGCGGACGACAACGGCCTTTGATTTAATCGTGGATCCGTTGCAGCTGCATTCAACTGGTTAACAGATGTTGCGTGCTGCTGAACTTGATAAGGGATCTTGGCATCAACTTGTTGATTAATAGGCACAATAACTTGGGCACCACCAGGCCTGGTAATGAAATATGGAGTTTTGTAGACGGTTTTATATCGATGACCAGACATGATCATTTCTTCTGTAGCCGCTTTCCTTGCTCTCTGAATCCTTACACTTATAGCTTCCTTTTCATCATCGGTGAAAAACAAAGGGTAGTCTTGCCAATCTTCTTCGTCATAAAATGGTGACTCTGAGTCATTATCAATGTCCAGCAACGGTGGCGGAGCTACAGTCGGTGTTGTTAGCTTCAATTTTTCAACTTCAAGTATTCTTGAATCCAAGATCGTTCTTGCATTAGTTTTAAAGCTGTCACTACCACTGGCCAATGCATAATTTTCTACGAATTGAGAAATGTAATAGATGGTGAAAGTCACGAAAATCTGGAGTGCATGTAAAGCTATCGGATGAGCTAGAAGGGTTATGCACTTCTCGTAATGTACTCGCGAGTACCGAATAAACCGGGAGGCTGAAAATAATCGGGGGTGGGAGGGCAAGAGGGTCGGGGAGGGAGCTGGAAATAATTCTATACGATGATATTCGGGGGGACATGGGAACTGAAAATAGTCATTTACTTACCGGGTGTCCCAGAAAAAAGTACCAGATTTGATCATGGCCAGCGCTAAGAATTTACCTTGAATCAAGCGGAAATAATCCCTAAACTACCTCGATAGTTAAATGGAAGACAGGTACCTTGTTTGTTGATATTGGAGCATTGACAGTAGAAATTTTTTATAATGAAAGTCTAGATTTGCCTACACCTACAAACCAGAGCCTTTGGGTTTTGGCCTAAGCTGTTGACGCGCTTGTTGCAGAATCTCCTGGATTATTGCGAAATACAAGGAAGAAGCCTCATGCTTCGGAAAAATTCTTGATGGACATCCGAATCGAACTTGAAATCAAATTCACGAACTTTTTTTCCCAAAAAGGGATCTCTTTTCATTCAGCAAAACCTTTGAATTACACCTACCGGATAAAAATTATTCATCACCGAAATAATTCCCTGGGGCGTGAAAAATCTTCCTTGTTTGAATAAAATGCATTTGTGTTGATTACAAACTCCAACTTTGTAATCCAAGAGGGGACTCGATGTCAGTGAGAAAGGAAGAAAGGAAGAAAGGAAGAAAGTAAGAAAGTCAGTCACGCTCGTTAATGCAATTGATTGCCGTTTTATCTCTGCTAATTGGTAGTGAAATAAAGTAAGCGATGGAAAGCCCATACGAGACACAAGTTTCCTGCGATCCTACAGCAAAATGAGACGTCGTCTTATCTCATGTTGGACAGATTTGAAATCATAAGATTGACATATGGCTATGTTGTTTTCAATGATAAAAAACAACTTTAACCTGAATTGGCACGAACTTGACCTAATTGGCAACTTAATCACGTTTAAAGCACGGTGAAAATTGGGCGATCTCTCTCATAAACGTTTCTTTTGGAACGGTCTTCGTCAGGATTGTTTCTCGATGTCCTGTCATGAGTAAAATCAAATATAAAGAAACGAAGTTTGCTCTCACCAACAGTATGCTTTGTGAAAATGTGCTGTTTTCACTGCCCCAAGGGACTGCCCCTTCAAGAGATTGCGCTTGGTGCTACGCACAGGACTGTTTTAAAGCAGGGCAACAAAACAGAAACTACTCATAATCCCTGTGTTAAAATAGTCCTCTGCGGAGGACTATTTGCAGTCAATTTTGGAGGTAGTCAATCTGTAATAGGTCTATCTGTTGTTTGATTGACAACATTGACTTAGCATACAAGTCAAATCTTTCAATAGAGCACAGGGAAACCCATAAATCTTCCAATTTCGCGCTTATCAGCCGATGGCGTTGCCGTATTTTCGTCACATGACCGAAAATAAGCTCTTTGAGACGAATTTTCGAGTACCCTTAAGCAAAATCAAAATAGACATTCAAGTAACACAGATACAATGCTGGTTTTGCCACGAGTCGATTCTACAGGCCCTAATCCAAATCTACATTTTGCATTTCAATAAAATCTCATCAGGGATCAGCACTACATCAAATTTCATCCCTCCGAAAATAGGTCTATATTCAAATATCATTTGGGAACGCAGCAAATAAGATATAGCTTCCAAAAATTCACACCTTAAGTAAATTATAGCAAGGAATAAGCTTAAGATGATTTTTTGCTTAAGTTTCCAAAATCGTTGATGAGTTACGGCTACTTACTACGAGGAGAGCTATTGGGCCTACCTTCATCCACTGCAGAATGCTATTATTCCGTTTCAAATCTGCTTCTTTGCCGTAGCAAGGTAGCACAGCTATTCACCAACAACATAACACCAATTTCCACTATTCTTCGCCGAAAAATCACCATCAACTTTTGTAAAACGCGATGAACTTTCCACAGCTCTTCGCCACACGATCTATTCTAAGTTTTGAAACAGTGTGCTCAGGTGGAAAAATTTCTGCTATTGTCATAGCACTCTTGATGTCATGGTCAAGAGGTAGGTCTCGTCTCGGTCCTCTACAAGGACTTGGCCTTCGCTTTAGTATGAAAAAGTAGAAGGATTGAGACGGGGCTTTCAAAATTGTTTGTATTTTCTTCGATTCTGAATTGGTGAAGGTAAAGGAAAATGGTGAAAGCATATTTCAAATGCATTTGAATGAATAAGAGAGTTTTTCATGGAAGTTAAAGGATATTATAACTGGTATTAGAGCTTGCGTCTTTAGGGGAGCCTGCGAAGTTATCTAGGCCCCCTATCATCGGAATAATTCAAATTCATTTGAAATATGCATTCACCACTTTCCTATTCTTAGAAAATATAGATCATTTTGAAAGCCCGGCCCCAATCCATTCCACGTTTTCATACTAAAACGAAGACCAGGTCATTGTAGAGGATGATACGAGACCTACCTCTTGACCATGGCATCAACAGCACTTTGACAATAACAGAAATTTTTCCACGTGATCAGACCTTTTCAAAACTTGGAATAGATAGTGTGGCGAAGAGCTGTTGAAAGTTCATCGCATTTTACCAAAGTTGATGGCGATTTTTCGGCGAAGAATAGTGGAAATTGGTGTTATGTTGTTGGTGAATAGCTGTGCTACCTTGCTACGGCAAAGAAGCCGTGTTGAAACGGAATAATGGCATTCTGCAGTGGATGAAGGTAGGCCCAATAGCTCTTGTCGTAGTAAATCGCCGTAACTCATCAACGATTTTGGAAACTTAATCATCATTATTAACATTATTTAAAGTTGGGTTTAACCTAGTATATAATAAAAAAACACAACTGTTTTATATCAGACGTTTCAATGTAAAATCTTCTTCTTCCTAGTATATAATACTAATTCATTCCAACTGTAAAGTAAAACTAATTGATAATATACAAAATGTACTGTATATATCTAAACAAAAACGTTATAAACATAGTCTGCAGGTGCATTTGTCACCAGACCAAGATTTTATTTGATTCTTAAATGCTGCAAGGGATGGACTTTGCTTGATTTTGTCACTAAGTGTGTTCCAAAGGAGACTTCTTCTGAAAGAGAGTGATTCCGCGCCATAACGTTTCTTGATCTTTGGAAGTTTACACATGTCTTTAGTTCTTAGTTCATACGTTACTTCTTTCCTCTCGTGAAATTCCCATAAATATGAGGGGTTTAGCTTTTTGGTTGACTTGTAGATTTCAGTCATTAATTTCTGGAGATTTTTAACATGGATAGTTTGGCTGTTATCTCGACTCAATAGTAGCTGGAAAGAACATTCATAGTCTTGGTAGAGTATCCGCAGACAACGCAAAGCAAAGAATCATCTTAAGCTTATTCCTTGCTATAATTCACGTAAGGTGTGAAATTTTGGAAGCTATATCTTATTTGTTGCGTTCTCAAATGATACTTGAATATAGACCTATTGTCGGTGGGATGAAATTTGATGTAGTGCTGATCCCTGATGAGATTTTATTGACATGCAAAATGTAAAATATGGAGAAGGGCCTGTAGAATCGACTCATGGCAAAACCAGCTCCGCATCTTTGTTACTCGAAAGTCCATTTTGATCTTCGTAAGGGTACTCGAAAGTTCGTCTCAAAGAGCTTATTTTCGGTCATGCGACGAAAATACGGCGACACCATTCGCTGGTAAGGGTGAAATTGGGAGATTTATGGGTTTCCCTGCACCCTTTTGAAAGATTTGACTTGTATGCTCATTGACTTAGGGCAAATCTAATGCAGGACACAACATCGCAATGAATTTTCAGGTACTTTTGTCGTCTAGTCAAACGTCATGTTTACTCATGCTTGATTTCGTTCTAAAACTATAAGGACATAGAAAAATTCGCTTACCAGCATGTGGCACGCACTCTGTTAGTGCAGCCTGCCCGAAAAACATATCCTCAGAAACGTAAGAACTGGGAGGGGGGGGGCATCGATGGCACATGTCCCAACGATTTTGGAACAAATCAAAAAGGTTCCTCTTCTCGAACTGTGCCCCTTTGAAGCCCGATGTGAACAGAATGTCGTTTAGCTTTGTTATCACCTACTTTTTGACTTAGTTATGTTTAGTTGTCATTTCGTGTTGCTGTGAAGGAAATTGTATATCTTTAAGGATTCGCATTATTTTGTTCTCGATTTCACATCCTTACCATAAAAGTCTGGCGTATATCAAAAAGCCCTTCTTATGTAAAAAGTACCCATGAGGTGCCGTGCCCCTCAAAGTGGAAGCCACGACCTAGTTTGTCCTCTTGAATTTATCTTTACAATGCGGTGTGGGTTGGATTGGGACAACGTCAAATTAGGTAAATTGTTTCCATTCAAGGAGAGGTAATTGTGTCGTGCCAAGATTCTGTTGTAGGGAATTCAGCTGAAACAATCGTTCTTTAGAATCAACGCATCATTAGCCAGTCATTAATGATGCTCATTTTGCATAAAGTCAACCCTAGAGGATGACGTAACCATGACGTAACCAGCCGCATGGCGGCTAGCGTTCGCAGCATCACCGAAGGTAGAAGGACCCCTTCAATACAGCGACACATACAAGCATCGCAGTTTAAATTGAAGAATCTCCGCAAACAATGGTGACATTGACTGGGGAAAGATACGTGCCCATACTGAAGCACAACGTCTTCATGTACATGACTCTGCATGGGGGTTGATGCACATAAAACGGGTGGGGACGGCTTTGGCGGTGACACTCATACGCCTTTGATTTGCGGCTGGGACGGCATCGAAGGGATATGAACGACGGATTAATCCTCGTACACCCCTATGCTTGCTTAACCCAGGACGGACTTTGTAATCATCCAAAAGGATCTTATGTTTATCATTGGAATTATTGCGAAATTATTGAACAAACAAAAGCGTGTACCCAAAGGATAAGAATTCACAAGAATAAGATTCTTGAAAGTGCTCACTCGTTTTTAAATTGCTTCTATTTTGTAAGTTCATCTTAACCGAAGAAAGATATTCCTTGGTGATGAACTTCATTGATAAATTTGTTCAGGTTTAGGTTTTACATTCCTATTAAAATGTATACCTTAGCACGCCGATCCTTGTTCAGAATTTCTACGCTTTGTCTCTCCTTGAGGAGATTTCCTAAAACAGCATGTTTATAGTTTAGGCCAAAACCTAAAAGCTCTGGTTTCGAGATGGACGAACATCTGAACTTTCAAGGTAAAATCTCAACAAACAAGGTATCTACCTTCAAGTTAACTATCGCGGAATAGTTTAAAGATTATTTGCGATTGATTTGAGCTCAATTCTTTGCGCTAGCCTTGATCAAATCTGTTACTGTTTTTGGGACACCCTGTAGTTAATCATGTACCTTTTTGTGTCAGCTTAAAATTGTCAATATCATTTCAATTTTCCAAGAATCAATTAAAGGGAGGTTGGAAAAAAATTGGGGACTAGAAAATTTTTCAAAAAAGATCAATAAGTGGGAGATGATTATTCGGTACCCGAATGTACCCGAGGCCCAGAGTTCTGTAAGCCTGATGTCCAAAGTCTGGCAAAGCCTCAAGTGCCACATTCTAGTTTTACGATCACTGCAAATTTGAATTTCGAAAACGGATACTGTCATAACACGGTCACAAATATGGGCTAGCAATATTTGAAATTTCAAGTTAACTATCAATTAGTGGGATGAACTTCATTCCCAATTTATCTTAACAAAACATCGGCCGTGAGAGGTGAGATCTAACATTTGTTAGATGATTCTTGGTGCATCATGCACAGTGATAAGCTAGAATCTTGCGAAAATTTAAATAAATTGTAAAATGTTATTGCCCTATTCTTTCAGCTAAATTGATCAATGAGCACTTTATTCAATTTACCACAATCCCAGAGAGCATCTTTGATGATAAGATGATATTTTTCGGAATTGCAGCGTTTTTAAGTTGTACGAAAGGATGTGCAAGAGGAGGTATCTGAAGCTTTGATAAAAGCACCATAAATGTGAAACCGACAGCGGGAAATAATATGACAAACGAAAGAAATACTCAGTTTTTTAAGATCTTCAGGGTGGAAGGAAGCAAAAGTCTGAAGCTCCTTTGGTTTATGATTTAGCAATTTGATGATGCAGCAACTTCAAAACTAGAGGGATTTTATCAATGATGTACTGTAATTCGCAAAGTGATGATGACATCAAACATGCTGTCTATGGGACTATGGTAAATTGCATCAAGGTTCCTTTGATCAACTTAATTCAAAGAATGAGGAAGTAACACTTTATCGCAAGGTTTCCTCCTTATGATAACAACTTCCAATAACACTAATCGCACCGTTCAAGATATGGAAATTTTGACAATTTTTTAGGATTCCGATGTAATTTATAGGGCAGTACGTAGAACATAAAATGGTCCAACCAAGTAAAAATCTAGTCATTATCAGCTGTAGTTAGAGAGGTTTCAAAAAGACAAAATTCTGAAGCTCAAAAATCATCAACAATAACCAAACAATGTATCTTGACTTGTTATAAAGTTTCTATGCGAATAACACTTTAATTGCTTACCGCGACGATAGAGTGGTCAAAATTGATTTTCGGAATGTTGAATGAATTGAAAGTAACATCTTAGTAGAATACCGTAACATGGTTAGTCAGTGACGCTATGTAGTGGAAAAGCTGCAAATTTTGCTAATTCCAACCTTTTCAATAATCGTTTATTAATGCATCTCCTTATAATGGGTGAGTCAAAAACAAGTTTATGCTTTTGGAGGGCTGTGGAATAAAATCTATGCAGTCAATATTCAAAACTAGACTGTTCATCATTAATCAAAGGCTAACTTAGATGTGAGGTAATTTCACTCATTTCATAGACCCAGAAATTAAGAAAATGCTAGTAAAGAGTTTGTATCGGAACCAAGATTTCACAATAAATTTTGGTCCATGATTTGCTTGCTATTGGAAAATTCATTTCTGAAAGTGACAATGGCATTTAATCTGAATTTCAATGGTAAATAAATCATGGACCAGAATGGAACATGGAATTCTTGACTCCCATACAAACCCCTTAATACAGGCATTTTCCAAGTTCTTGGGTCAAGATGAGTGATTTTACCAAACAAAATTTTCTCGTCTTAGGTGGCGCTTAGTGATAGATTAACCTTCAGTTTTGAATGTCGGCCACATCCTTTTCATTCCACAGCCCGCCAAATGCGTAAACTTTTTTCATTCACCCGATTAAGAAGCATATTGTATAAAGATGTATTTTTCCAAAAATTCTATAAATTTCAAAAAAGATAAAGAAAACACGCGATTCGAGAAAGTAAAGGTTCCAGAGAGATATGTCTTGAATCAGACACTTCCTTTGGTCTTATTACCCTTCTGATGATTGAGCAAATCGAACCTGGGCAGAATAAAATACATTTAAAACATTCATATCAATACTGAAAAATACTACAAAATAAGCATCATTAAAGAGACTTTGGAAAGGTACTTGATTCTAGTCTTATAAAGTGCAGAATGCTGGTTATTTAGAATTTGTGCTTCACAAATTTTTCTTACCTCCTGTATACCATTCAACAGCAAAGTTCTCCGCAAACGATATTATTAAATTGGCTTTGAACATTCCGCTCAAAAGGCTTCCTTAAATGTAGGAAGCTGCAGATGAAATTCCCTGTCGAAGAAAAATTGCAAAATGAAGCGAGTTATGAGTTCTTGCCTGAAATACTTACCACCAGTTTTACAGGTGAAAATGAGATGCAGTACTTCTGGGTAATCATCAAATGTAATACCTAAAAAGATATGCAGTACCAAAATAGATACAATCGACAATGTTTTCAAAAGCACGCATATGGTTCAAATCTTTAGAGAGGTGGGTGTAAAATTCTGTCCTTTTTCTTTGAAGTGAGTGGTTTCAAAGGAACTGTAGCTATTTCATTATATTTCTGCTGCCGGAATTTACTGAAAGTCCAGCCGGAGGAATATAACGGAAGACAACCATAAACTATGATTTCGTTCAAAATTGCTTCATGTTTGTCGAAGAAATGTAAGTATCATAATGTTTACAAAATGATTATAAATTATGATGGTTTCAACTTTTTCAAAATTTTCTTGATTCCCAAAAAAAGGAGACAAAAAATTTGATTCTGATTTTCGGCAAAGCATTGATTCTCACAAAACGAGTACACTTCACAAATCACGAAATTTCAAAGGGACAAATGGCAACAAAATAATATCACTGCCTACCGGGTGTCCCTAAGAAAAGTTCCGATATTTGATGGAACACAGAAAAAATTTTTGAGCCTAATGATTTCTGTTCACTCTACCTACATGTGAAACATTTCAACTTAAAATTTGGCATATCGTGGGAAGAAATTAGTCATATGAAAATGGAATCATGAGACCTAACATTCAATCTCAAGACAAAACCAGAGAGATTTGTACGGCGTCCTGCCTCATGGTGGTAAAAGGGGACTCCCTCAAAGACAAATACATACACTGAGTTGACGATGTTTTCATTACCTTGA
The DNA here is from genome assembly GCA_964019985.1 of Aurelia sp. 4 Dawson et al 2005. Classification (NCBI taxonomy): domain Eukaryota; kingdom Metazoa; phylum Cnidaria; class Scyphozoa; order Semaeostomeae; family Ulmaridae; genus Aurelia; species Aurelia sp. 4 Dawson et al 2005. The sequence goes on along the minus strand of OZ026492.1, from coordinate 29,869,091 downwards.
CATGGGGCAAGGTTTCTACTCACTGAGCAAATTCAAAGTAAACGGCCAATTGCCAGTCAGTGGAATTTCCTAAGGGTGCAGAAATTTTTTGCTTGCTTTTAATACTTCTTAATTGTGTGGAACTATACCTGCTCGAAATCATTTTGTGGACTGTCTTGGGGCAAACAGTTTGCTGCTTTTATAGTTGCATTATGCCAACTGGGAATTTCAAATGGGAGATTTTACTGTTCCACAGTTTCACAGTTTCTTTTCTTCAACTACAGTAGTTCTCAGTTCCTTTTTGGACGTGCCATATGATCCAACATTTCATTCTCCGACTTCGTGCAGCTCAAATTTAGTGGCAAAAAGTACAAACTTAGTATTTTTTCCCGAGACCTATTCCTTATTCGATTCGATTTGCAGACTTTGATTTGAGTGTTGCTCAATCAGGAGAACTCTTGTTCGTCGTCTTTTGCTCATTCGGAGATGCCCCCTTCATTGCGATGGTGAAGGAAGGCGTAAAATCTCTCTGGTTTTGCCTTGAACATGAACATAGAATTTCAGAGTTCATAATTCCATTTTCAGATTACTAATTTCTTCTTATGATATGCCAAACTTTAAGTTGAAATGTCTAGCATTTAACTAGATTGATTAGAACTTGCCAGATTCAAAACCTTTATCTCTGCCTTTAATCAAACGCCGGTACTTTTTTGGGACACCCGGTATAAGATTTGAATAAATGGCAAGCCTTGAACTGATAATAACAGTAACACAAAACAATGACATTACAAACTTTCACCTGATCAGTAATCATACTGGCATCAGATTTGTACTTTGGATGTTGTTGTTGTTGTTGTTGTTGACTTATTTTGCATCGATTATATCGATTGCATCGACTTATTTTGCATAGATTACATGTAGCTTACTATACATATTTCCTATGTGCAAAGAAAACAAATACAAATCGACATAGGATACAGTTTCTTTCGGGTTTCACGTTTCAAGGGACTTGCGATTTATCTTGTTGAATATATTAATGTAGAAGCTAATACTTACCAAGTTGTTTCGTTAGCTCACAAGTAGGCAGAATGAACAAATCACTTCCTTGGTGTAACTTCAGAATCACAGCCTAGTAAGCAAAAGTAACAGCGATCAAATGTGAAGAAACGTTCGCCATATCGGTGAAACGTAGCAGAGATCACAAAGGCTATGTAAGTTGATAACCCCATATTATTTTCTTCACTATTCAATATAGTATTTAACAAGTAACTGAATAAATCAATGGCCTGTGGCCTGTTAGCACAACTGATTGCATAACAATGCTGCTCTTGTTTATCTTCTCGTTTTGTAATTGACCATGATCCATGATCACAATTTGAATCAGTAAGCAAGGTTAGTGTCGTACAAATTAGCTGCTTAATATGAAACCTGTAGTCATTGCGATATCGACCCAGTCATACATAACGCTATTAGATTCATAGATAGGCCTCTGATTCATAAATAACTGGACCACAGGGGGTCCAGGAGCCTTAGTATCATTGCCTCAGTATAGATTGTAGTTTTGGTTTCTTTGGCTCCCTGTGATCCGGATAGCGAAGAATAACTAAAGTGTAATTTGATTTAGTTTACATCATCTTTGCTGTCGGCGTGCCTAGGATTTGAAAAAACTGCCGGTACCAACTGCAGCCAATCAGATCACAGGCGATTTGGAATAACTGTTTTGTGTAAATTCGAATATTAGAATGTACTTGCCTTATTTTATCAACATGTCTTTTCCATCTAATCGGGGCTGATCATGCTCGTCAAAATTTTCAAAATGGCGGTACAAAATATTTGGGTTTCCAGGTCAACCAATTTCTTAACTGGGATGAACATTTAGTCAATATAATAAAAAAGGTTTCCCGCGGTCTAGGAATGCTTCGTTATGCTAAAAGATACCTCCCTTTAGTAACTGTACAAGCGATGTACAAAAGCCTTGTTGAGCCGCACTTCCGATACTGCTGTCCCGTCTGGGGGGCTGCTGGTATTACAGCTCTACAGAAGCTACAGACATTACAAAACCGGGCAGCGAGGATAGTTACAAACAGTCCTTTGACGCCCATTCCCAACCTTTAATACAAAAACTTGGGTGGCCTACTATTCAGGAGCTAATTGAGTCAGAAACTGCAAAGGTTGTTTACAAGGCTCTCCACAATGAGGCTCCTGATTACTTAAAAGGGCTATTTCATAGGCTGTCTGACACTCAAAGTAGGATGCTACGCAATTCCAATACTGATCTACGCATTCCTCTGTTCAAAACGTCTTCAGGACAGAAAAGCTTCGAATTTAGAGGAGCACGTATTTGGAACAACCTTAGCAATGAGGCAAAACAAGCAAGCAAATTTTTGGCTTTCAAGCACAAATTATGAAAATCAGTCTTTATTATGACGCCACTTTGGCAGGATGTAACCGTTTCTGTTCAAATTCTAATTTTCTTTTTCATTAACGTATTTTTAGGGTCTTTCTATTTATCTATTTATTTGCTTATGTAACTATTGTAATTAGGTTTTTAACAGGGCAGGTTGTAAATCAATTGTTATTGCAGACTTTACCCTGTATAAAGAATTCAAAATGAAAAATGAAAAATGAAATGAAATGACAAAGCGATGTTGTTGACTGCACTTGCCGAAATTAAAATCGCTTGATAGTATTATGCAGTTTTTAAAGGAGAAAGAAAACAAGGAAAAGACATGTTGACAACAAAGGCAAGTACACACTAAAGCCTGGTTTCCATATGATCGTAACAGTCGGCGACACGTCGCGGAGACAGGGTCGGGGACACATTGGGGACGGTTGCGTTAAATGGAAACATTATCTGAAGCACGTCGCCGATCAGACAGGGACAGTATGGGGCCACATCGAAAGAGTTGAGATGAGTTTAGAGCCTGGTCTCCATATGATTATATCAGTGATCGTTTCCATATGTCGCCGACTGATCTGGGACACGTCGCCGATGTATCGCAGTAGGTCGCCGACTGTTACGATCATATGAAAACCAGGCTTAAAGCCTGGTTTCCATATGATCGTAACAGTCAGCGACCCGTCCCCGAGGCAGGCTCGGGCACACATCGGGGATAGCTACGTTAGTACGTTAGAGTTACGTCCAGAGGGGACACGTATTTTAGCAAATAACTTTTTGAAAGTTCTAGGACATTATTGACTGGAAAGTGATCCACGGCGGAATTCGGTAAATCCCACGGACCCGCTTCAAAACGATAACATTGATGCAAAAACTGCGCTGAAATCACTACGTTTAAAAAACTTAGGCCGACTGATAATCGGATATCTTAATATCAACTCAATTAGAAACAAATTAGATGCACTTTCAGAAATAAATTCTCAAAACATTGATATGCTTATGATTTCCGAAACTAAAATCGACTCTTCATTTCCAAAACAGCAGTTTGTTATTGATGGCTACTCTGTCCCTCTCCGCTTGGATAGAACCAAGGATGGTGGGGGCTTGCTAGTTTACATTCGAAATGGCATTGTCGCCCATCAACTTGACTCTTTCACGTTTGCGGAAGGGTTAGAATGTATCTCTTTAGAAGTCAATTTAAATAAAAAGAAATGGGTTCTGCTTAGTGTGTATCGTCCACCAACCCAGTTAGAAGAGATTTTCCTAGATAACTTAGGAAGGGCACTTGACAAATATAGTGGAGAATTTGAGAATTTCATTATTCTTGGTGATTTTAACATGACCGTAAATGAGGGGGAATTAAAGAACTTTCTAGATTTGTATAGTCTTAAGAGCATGGTTAGAGAACCAACTTGTTTCAAGTCGGAGAACCCTAAATGCATTGACCTTATTTTGACCAACCGTGACAGAAGTGTCCACAGTACAACAACGATCGAAACAGGGCTCTCTGATTTTCATAAAATGATTCTTACCGTTTTAAAAACAAAATATCAGAAGATGGGTCCATCTGTCATAAACTATAGAAGTTACAAAAATTTCAACGAATCAGACTTCAAACGAGATCTTTGTGAGGCTATGAGTAATTCCAACCCTACTGATTATGATTCATTTCAAGATGTATTCAACGAAGTGTTAGATAAGCATGCCCCTACTAAAAAGAAATATGTACGTGCAAACCATGCCCCGTTCATGACGAGGGCTATTCCCTGACAGTTGGAAAATTGCTCGTGTTGCACCTATTCATAAAACTGGTCCAACTGACAATCAGTCGAATTATCGTCCGATCTCAGTTTTGCCTGTTGTTTCACGTCTGTTCGAAAAACTTGTTTTTGACCAGATGTATTCCTTTCTTAACGATAACAAACTTCTTTATTCGAAGCAGTCAGGATTCAGAATGTTACACTCAGTTTTAACTTGTTTACTAAAGTGCACGAATGACTGGTATTTTAATATAGACAAAGGCAAATTCACGTCAGTGACGTTCATAGATCTTAAGAAGGCCTTTGACACAGTAAATCATGAGATTCTACTCAAGAAGCTTTACCTGTACGGTATAAGAGAAAAGGAATTTCGTTGGTTTCGTTCATACCTTTCGAACAGAAAACAGTGTTGTAAGGTGAATGGGCAGATGTCTGAACTAGGGGACGTTACATGTGGCGTTCCACAAGGTTCATGCCTAGGGCCTCTCCTCTTTTTACTTTATATCAACGACCTACCCCTATCACTCAATTATTCTGACGTGAATATGTATGCCGATGACACCAGCATCTCTTTTTCCTCTGATTCCATACCCACCATAAACGAAAGTGTTAATTCGGACCTTGTTTATTTAAAAACCTGGTTGGAATCAAATAAGCTGTCTCTCAACTTGGCCAAGACACAAAATCTCCTCATAGGAGGTAGAAAGAAGTTGAAAGACATTGAAAATTCTGAAACGCAAAAATTAGAAATAGTTATTGGTGAAGAACCAGTTTCCATAGTTAAACACATAAAATACCTGGGGATTGAAGTCGACCAATTTCTAAGTTGGGATGATCACATTTCCGCTGTGACCAAAAAGATTTCAAAAGGAATTGGTATGTTACGCTATGCGAAAAGATATCTTCCCTTAACTACGATTCAGTCAATGTACAGAAGTCTCATTGAGCCATATTTCCGTTCCTGCTGTTCCGTGTGGGGAGTCTGTAGTACCACCGCGTTAAATAGACTACAGAAACTACAAAACCGTGCCGCAAGGATTGCTACTAGCAGCCCTTACGATGCGTCTTCGCAACCACTCCTGAAGGAACTAGGATGGCCAACGGTCAAAGAACTTATTGAAACGGAAACTGCTAGGATCGTGTTTAGGTCGATAAACGAGGAAGCTCCCAATTACCTTACAGCTCTGTTCGATAGGTTGTCAGATATTAGTGTTAGAGAGCTTCGTAATACTAATACAGACCTCAAGCTACCTCGCTTTAAAACTTGCAGTGGTCAACGGTGCTTTGCTTACAGAGGGGCACAATTATGGAACAACCTTAGTGCTGAAGTCAAGAAAGCACCCACCTTGAGTCGATTCAAATCTGCTTATAAAAACAGCAAGTAATCTTCTCGTTTAACTCATTAATACATAGTTTTTTTCCTTTTCTACCTTTTTCCTGCTTGTAAAGTTGTTATGTTTAGAAATATTAAGTTTACTGTATTTATTTTAACAGGGCAGTTTGGAAATCAGTTTTATTGTAGCTGTAACTAAACCCTGTATGATGAAAATAAAATGAAATGAAATGAAAATGAAATGAAAGCTTTGCGCAAAGCAATTATGTTGCGTTCTAGACTTAGAAATAAACATAACAAATCTAGGACGGCTGAGAATTGGAACAACTATCGTAAACAACGTAACCGTTGCGTTAAGCTTTTCAGGCAAGCTAAAAAAGACTACTACAGTAAGTTAGATATCAATTTGGTCACCGATAATAGGAAATTCTGGAAAACAGTGAAGCCTGCTCTGTCTGACAAATGTCAGAGCAATAACAAGATAGTTTTAGTCGAAGATGATGAGATTATATCTGATGATATTGAAGTTGCAGAGATTTTCAATCGTTTCTTTGTAACGGTAACAGAGTCCCTTGGTATAAAAGAGAATAATGATAATATTTCAGACACTGAGGGCATATCAGATCCTATCGAAAAGTCGGTACAAAGATACTCAAATCATCCCAGCATACTAAAAATTAAGAGCCACTTTTTGAATGTAGAATCATTCACTTTCAACCCTGTTTCATTAGAGGAAATGGAAACTGAAATCAAAAGCCTCAATCCCAAGAAGGCCACAACTTTCAAGAATATACCGCCAAAGATTCTTAAGAATAATTCTGATATATGTTCCGAACCTTTACGGGAAATATTTAATAATTGCATTGGAAGCTCCACTTTTCCTGATGAGCTTAAGTGTGCAGACGTATCCTCACTTCATAAACAAAAAGAAAGTACAGTTAAGAAAAACTACAGGCCAATTAGTGTTCTGCCAACTGTTTCAAAAGTATTCGAGAGGCTTCTAGTCAAACAAGTGGAAGAACACATAGAACCGTATTTGTCCATACTATTATGTGGATTTCGCAAAGGATATAACAATCAACAAGCCTTAGTGCGTTTTTTGGAAAAAACTAAACTTTGTATTGACGTAGGTGGGAAAGTTGGTGCTGTCATGATGGATCTTTCTAAGGCTTTTGACTGCCTGAGACATGATCTCCTTATAGCCAAATTGCATGCCTACGGCTTCAGTCACGATGCATTGTCTCTAATTTATAGTTACTTACATAACAGACAACAAAGGGTCAAGGTCAATGGGTCTTTTAGCTCATGGAAGCAACTGACTTTAGGAGTGCCTCAAGGATCTGTCCTTGGACCTCTTCTCTTCAATATATATATCAACGATTTGCTTCTTTCCTTAAATAATACTGATGTATGCAATTATGCCGACGACACAACTTTATTTGCTTGTGACATTGATACTGATAATGTTGTTGCTAGGTTAGAACTAGATTCCGCCCATGCAATCAAATGGTTCTCTGACAACTATATGAAGCTCAATGAAGACAAATGTCATCTATTAACGTTTGGAAATATGAGTGGTGATTCTGTTTCGGTTAAAATTGGCAGTTCTACTATTGCTAATAGTACTGAAGAAAAATTGCTAGGAGTTACCTTAGACAGCAAACTTACATTTGAGCAACATGTAAGTAATCTATGTCAAAAGGTCAGCAACAAGCTCTATGCCCTGTCACGCATTGCACACTATATGGACCAAGCCAAATTAAGGATGTTGATGACATCATTCATAAGTAGCTAGTTTCAATACTGTCCTTTGGCATGGATGTTCCATAGTAGGAAACTAAATACTAAAATCAACAAACTGCACGAGCGAGCCCTTAGAATAACGTATAGAGATCAGGAGTCTAGTTTTGAAGATCTCTCAGGACATGATAACAGTGTATCTGTTCACCAGAAGAACTTACAAGTACTAATGATAGAAATGTTCAAAACAAAGCATGGCTTAAATCCTCCTTTTATGAAAGAAATATTTTGTCCACAAACCAACCAGTATAGCCTCAGAAATGATCGCGATTTTAACTTACCAAGAGTGAGATCAGTAATGTATGGCTCAGAAACTGTTCGATATAGGGGTCCACAGTTATGGTGTACACTTCCAGTTTCAATTAGACACTCAACTAACTTGATTGAATTTAAGACCAAAATCAAAGCTTGGAAAGGAAATGAGTGCCAATGCCAATGTAGGCTCTGCCGAAATTTCATACCACTTTTAGGTTTTATATAAGTTTTAGGTTTTAGGTTTGTTCAACATGATATTTTCTATCCATTCTGTTTTTGCTATCTGAATTAGTTGGCTTTTATTAGCTATACTTGTAAATATTTTTATGCATGTGTAGCTATTTTATACCTTTTTATGCCAACATTGTAAACTAAAGTGTTAATAATAAATAATAATAATAACAATTAAATGGAAACATTTTCTGAGTGATGTCTCTGACGTCGCCGATCAGACGGGGAAAGTAAGGGGACGAATCGAAAGAGTTGAGATGAGTATAAAGCCTGGTTTCCATATGATCGTAATAGTGATCGTTTCCATATGCCGCCGACTGATCGGCGACACGTCGCCGATGTGTCGCAGTAGGTCGCCGACTGTTACGATCATATGGAAACAAGGCTTAAATTCTAATATTCGAATTTACACAAGGACAGTTATATTTTTTCTATAGCCTGCGATGAGATAAGAGCCCTCGCATAACAAAATACTTTTCTACTGTAACAATGGCAAGCCGACCGCAACGATGATGTAATCTGTATCGAATAGACCCGTCTCACAATGACGTCGCTTCTTTTGAAATACATCCTGGAACATCATCATCATTTATTTATTTACATCAGGCTTCTAACTAAGATTAAAATAACAAGACTACTGCTAGCTTATGCCCCAGTCACACTGCAAGTTAAACCAGTTTAAACTAAACCAGGTTATCGAATAGGGCCCTCTGATTGGTCAATCAAAGAAATCCAGTCATTTGATTGGTTGAGATTTAAACTGGTTTAGATAAAACTAGTTTAGCTGTGTCAGTGTGAATGCAGTATTAGGCATACTAACTAGCTTAACACTGAAAGGAAATATATTTACAATCGCTTAAAAATATAATTGTGTCTCATTGGTACATATCATGTAAGGAACCCAGCCTGCGGTATATAAACCTGGGGCTGGATATAGTATACTTACGATATATTTCACAGGCAGAGGTGTCATTGACATTGAGGTGAATAAAAAATATAGGCAAATGACTGTAGTATGGCAAATTACACATGTTGATGTAAAACGTTGCTTGCAGATACCGAAAAGTTGGCAAACAATGAATCACGATGAAACGGTGAAAAAACGTAGGTCTGAGCACACGAAAACCAGTTTTCTCCGAAAACCAGCACCTGCGGCACTGCGGTGGTGAGACTGTACATGCATGGTGAAATGCGAAGAAGGGAAGATGCTAAGGAGGGAAATGCGAATGAAGGGGAGAAGAGAGAAAAGAGGAGAATCTCGGCCAATCGTCCTTCAAGGAAACATGCACGCAGATTTTACTTTCAACTCATTTTGATTTCCATTTAAGCTATCTATGCACGGTAACCCCTTCAGGCAGAATAACTGATTGTCAGGGGGCCGTGCAAAAGGCTTTACAAATTAAAATCTACTAACATTGACAATAACAAAGGAAACTAATCAAAATCATATTTATTTACAATTGATAACAATCATACTATTTACATTTAACTCTTTATCTCGCCAACTCTTAAACTCGCTGACTAGTTCTTTTAAATTGATTCTTATCAAGTATGGTCTGGAAAGCGACGACATCAAAGAGCGTGCCTATTTATGAAGGTTTTATATTCACATCATGTGTTTTAGGTGCAGAGGTTAGGTCGTGCCGCGTAGTTCATCACAAACTTACTTCGTAATTGCATGGCTATTTTCAAAAATTCTATTTATCTGGTGAGCCAAACTTCCCATTTTTAAAAATTCACGGCACCGAGAGTACCAAGCTGATTTGAATGATTCAAATTCCACTTAAAGCCGAAAGGTTGAAGTATTTTTTTTTTGCGATTTTTCTCGCTGTCTTACCAGCACTAGAAGTATCGGTGAATTTCACTTGATAAAAATTTCTTGATTGAAAAATGACTGAAAAAGGACCTAAAACATTGATCAAGTTGAAATGACTCCTTCCATAGAACAATGGGCAAGGGTGTAACAGCTCTCGTGAGTTAAATAAAGAATTTCAGTCCCATGGCAATAAATGCACAGTGGATATTTCTCACCCATGAACAATTGCATTTTCTTTAATGATATGTACAAGGAGTCCTTTATGATTTTGTCAATGTTTTAGGCCATTTACAGTCATTTTGGAACCATGAAATTTTAGTAAAGTTAAATTTACCAATATTTCTGAACCTCTAAAGACGGCAAGGAAAATAGAAAATACTTCGATCTTTTGGCTCTTAACTAGAAACTTGAATCATCAAAATCGGTGAAGTACTCTTGATGCTATTACTTTTTAAGGCTGGGAAATATTTTTTGGCTCACCCAGTATATTGATGCTTTTTATGCCTATATGCCAGGGACACTATTGCTGTATACCGCAATGTTGTACGAACAGGCGGAAACTTTTTATGGAGTTGATATGCATTGATTCATTTTTACTTATTTAGGCACGGTAGTCCCTTCAGTCCATGGGAACTGCTTTTCAGGGGCCGTGGCAAAAACATTTACAATTAAGTAGATACTACGAAATAGGAATGGTCATCATAGTTAGTGTTTAATTCTTTTCTTAAAGGTGGCAAGGAAAGGTGCCTGTTTGGCATCGGGTTTGAGTTGATTCCAAAGCTTAGGTCACAAAAAGAAATAGCCCTCAGCTCATTGTTTGTTTTTCGTAAGGGTAGCGAAAGATCAGTATCGGTATTTCTCAGCTGTCTAACATTTCGAGTCGAATATTTTTCGAACAGGTTGGAAAGGTACTCTGGGACGAGGCCATTTAACGACTTGCACATTGTTGTAGCAGCTTCCCTTCTAACAATGTCATATACAGTTGACCAAAACACACTACGAATTAGAGGCACAGCAGGCACATCAAAACTGATTTTAACTACAATTCTGGGTGCTCAACTCTGCAATTTTTGCAACGTTTGCAGTTTGATCACCCCACAGCAAACCTACATTGAACAGCAGAACCACAACTGGGGCTCGACTATACCCCAATATACTTAACTCAACGTGTTTTGAGGTAAAAATTTTCTGGAATATTCAAAAATTCCAATTGCATTAGGAACCTTGGTACGGAAATTGTTAAAGTGTTCTTCCTAATTTGAGCTTCTATCGATTATCACACCCAGATACTTTGTTCGGTCAACATTTTCAACTTGAGAGTCACCAATAAAAAACTGTGGATGATCAACTGTTTTATCAGCAATTTCTTAATTTTGGGCTGGGAACCTACAATCAGAGCTAAATATAGAGAAAAAATAAGTTAAAGAAAAATAACTAAGAGGCCGATTGAAATAATTCAAACGTTGTTCTGTAGCTTAAAGACTGCCGTACGTTACGAGTATTTCTTGCTATATTTTCGGCACAGTATATGTGCCAAATCAAGGATATCGAGGCAAAGGGCTTGGTTGAAATCCTCAAAAAGTCGTTCAAAACAGGAGATCGATTTACAGCCTTTTCAGATCTTCAAAACAATGAAGAGCGTGTTTCACTTCAAGCTGAGAATAGGCAACTAATCCGAAAGTTTTCAAAGCAAGTTTATAGTCTTTAAATACTTTAAACATTCTTGTCTCAAGGAACAAGGATACTCCTGCTTTTCTGCAAGAAACTCTTGAAGATTTCGATTTGCTTGGAAAGTTTAATTCCCTTGAAATTCCATGAGTTTACAAGGAACGTTTATTCCCAATTCTTAAGTATGAGGGGAAATTAAATTTCTCTAGGAACTTTTGACTGAGTAGTCTCCTCCATGCCTACGTAAAATACGCTCCTCGTTGTTTCAAGATCTGCAATAGCTGTAAATCGATCCCCTAATTTTGATGAATCTTTTAGGAAATCAGGTTTGCCCTTTTCCTCAAACCTTAATTATCGAGAATTACCGTTCCTATAAAAAATTGCAAAACTATTTATAGCGTAGGGTAGTCTTTCAGACACAGAACAAAGTTTGAAGGGTCACCGGGTATGTTTGTATCAAAGCATCTTGCATTGAAATACAAGAAGAAACCTTCATAACACTATTTTCATACTACGTACCTCGGATCTAAGCTTCAACAATCTTTTAAGGCGAGCATAAGTTGTGCTGCGTTTATTCAACGGATACATCTCACAATGAAGGTACTCTCTACCATTCTTCATCACTATCAAAATTAACGAGCATGTCAACTAAGACGTGCCTGTTCGCAAATATAAAGTTGTCTATGTCTACGAGAGAAGTCCAGCTTAGAAAATTCTTAAGTCATTATTGTCATTACATGATTGTGGCATGTACTGAAGAAAAAGTTCTCTAGTTTGGACAAACCAATGATATAGGTTGGATTGCTATCTTTTACAAATAGCCAGTAGGCCTATACCTGCTATTTGCAAAAACTGTAAATTACATCGCACAACGTATAAAACGAAAGGTCATTGTCTTCTAATTAATGTGAAAGCTCAGTTACAGCGTCACACGACTGCTTAAAAACAGAGTCGCATAAAGGTGACAACGAAGGAACTAGGAAAACCTTTAACCAATTGGCAAATAAGAGGTTTACCACAATTGAAATCTTTACGATCAGAGAGGGTGATAAGGTCAATTTTAACCCCAATGGAATAGCTGATCCGATCAATAAGTTTTTCTGTAGTGTAGAAAAGGACCTAAGCGATAAATTCCCAACAAAGGGTAAATTTAAAGCAGTGGAAATTCAAGAAATTCGCAAAAACATGGTAGCAAACGAGTTCAAACATTTAAGAAACAGTGTATTAATTTCTTAGAAAAATATGAGCTGCCACTCCAGGAACAACTCCAGATAAGGTTGTCTAGTACTTATCGCCTGGTACGTGTGCTATTTTGGCTAACACATCGTTGCCTTCCATAAATTTCGTGACTTTTTCTTGTTACTTACTGCACTCGTCATAATAGATTTGAGACATTAACAGACAAAAAAGATCATTTCTATCTATCCGTAGCTTCCAAACAGCTACGCTATTGATTCTTTTTATTTTACTTTAAAAGTTAGTCTCTGTATGTAGGTTGGGAAACATTTCTATGGTTGCTCCAAGGGAGCATACCCCTTTATGAACGTCTTTTGGTTTGACATCTAGCTATCTATTTCAATTGAAAAAATTATCATCATTTCTATTATAGGAAAAGTCATCCATCTGGCCATTCAGGTGAGTGCTTTCCAGTACGATTTGTCAGTTTCTTTCTTACAAGGCGACTTGGGCAAACTCAGATATTAACAAAATAGCCAAAATGAGAGATGACGGACTATTTAAACACACGGTCATTAAATAGTCTTGAAGCAGCAGCTCTCCCTTTTGCATATGTCATTTGGTCCAATAACACTGAAAGTACGTGTCATTTCAAATCCTTGTCCAGATCTTCGTCCTATTTCTTGATGAGCCAAAACTACGATAAATGCATAGGAAGGGCATGCTCTGAAAGGCGAGTCGATTGGGGAAAAATGAAAAAGGCATTTTTCTGATACTATTGGTCATAAGGGCACGATGCATCGTAATGATCGTTGATCAGTGATTATAAAATTGACTTTACAGTTATCAGTAAACAACAATTGTCACTAGAAAGTGAAAAGTTAGTTACTTTACCTTTTGGATCCTTCGAATCAAATGGTGTGGAATTGAATAACACTTTCGGCAAGGATTCTTCTAATTTTGACATTTTCATTTTCATCCGTATGCTTATATGGTCACTGAAATGCACGGATAAAACGATCTCAAGCCTGATTGCGAGGTGAAACAAAAATGTACAGGGCATCTCAAAAAAATTGTTCGACGTTTAAATATTGAAAAGTAACTACAGGATGAACTGGCTCCTGGAAAGGTATATGAATTGATTTTAGAGACCAGAATCTTGCAAATCGTCTAAAATAATTCATTGAGTTACGAGCTCTCTAAAGGCCGGTTTCCACTTGAGCGAAATCTTCAGCGAATTCGTTAGCGAATTCGCGAAGCGTGTTTCCACTCGGAAGAATTCGCAGCGAATTTGGTGAACTGATTTGGCGCCAAAAGTGCAGTGTCTTCTTATCGGACAACTGAAACGAAAGATGATTCCAGCTTCTCTGTCATTGGTTCTTCGCTTGGCGAATTCGGGGGACATTCACGTGTCACACACGCGAATCAAACGCAAGTCCTTATCTATGTCTAGTTCCATCAGTATTTGCATCAGTTCTTTGTGCCTAACCCTATCAAAAGCTTTGGAATAGTCTATAAAGCATAAATATACATCTCTTGCATCTCTATTGCTCTTTCTAACAATACTCTCAGTATATAGATGGCGTTACGAGTCCCTTTATCTTGCATAAAGCCGTATTGTTCTTCCGAGACTTCTGGTCTGATTTTGTGTCTTGCTCTTATCATGATGACTCTAAGAATTATTTTTGTCACGTGACTCATCAGACTTATTATTCGATGCAACTCACATTCTATTGTTTCTATTTTCTTTGGTATTGCCATGAAAATAGGTTTGGAAAGATCATCTGGGAATGTTCCTACATTAAAAACTTGTTTGCAAATTCGGTCAAAACGTGAATACCTAGATCTTCCAGTGCAGTTATCATTTCCACAGATATTTTATCTTGCCCTGTTGATTTTCCTCCGTTCATTTTATTTAAAGCAAGTTCTATTTCATCTTTAGTTATTGGTGGTCCTTCTAATGCTTTCTTGATCTCTGGTCGTTCATTTCTTTCACATCATACAACTCCGCTATGTACTCTCAGAATTTCTTCCTTGCTCATTACAATTGTTCAGTCTCTTTTCTTGATAGATCCACTTGAACAGCACATCCTTGTCTTTAATATGTTCTTAATTGTCTCGTGCATGAGCTGTGGATTTTTTTATTTTAAAATCTCTATTTCTTTGCATCTGTCATTAAACCATTTCTCTTTTTTGCAATTGCACAATCCCTTTTTGTTTGCTGATCTAGTTCCTTATATCTTTCTGTTTTCTGAATATCCTTAGCTCCTTTTCTTTCTCTCTTACGATTGCATGTAGCCAAAAACAGTAATCTAAACAATGATTGGCGACAGACTGAATCCTTTTCCTCAAAGCAGTCATATGCTTGGAAATTATGTTATCGAAAACCTGCCCAACTCCCACTTTGTTTATCCTGAAACACTGAGAAACAACAGAAATGATGGACCATAGGACTTTTATTACCAAAAATGCCATTTAGAAGCCTCTGGTTTCAGTTTTCACACAAATGTGAACTTCAGAGGCTTATAACTCCATGAATCTTTAGCGGATTTGCAAGATTCTGGTGTAAAAAAATTAATTTAGAACGTTAGGAGGTGGGTTACTGAATCAAATGCCCATTCAACACATCGTTATTTTTTAGCATCTAATCAAAAGTCGAACAATTTCTTGAGACACTCTACTAAATCTATCTCTACAAAAAACTGAAAGGAAAAAAGAAGAATACAACTGCCATTTGGCTTCCTGCATAAACGCAAAACAAGCGGAAATTAGATTCATTGAATGGCCAGTATTTCTTTCTGGCTTCTTGTTCTTGAAATGATGGAAAATTTTGTCTCGTCAAACATCCATCCTTGCCAGCATTGCAAGGACAATTTTCCACTAAATTTGTCAAAAATCCGGTCTTCACTTGACTTCGTAAAATAATCACGAAAATTTCTTACGTTGCGCCTCTACTTAGCGCTTTGGCAAGAATGTCAGCAATTGGCTGATGTCCACTTTAAAAGAGGCTTTCAAAGTTTTCTGAGCCATAGATTTTTATATTCAATGTTGAAATCGGGTTTGATAATTCAGTCGACCTGGTTTTAATGATTGGTTACCATCATCAATTCACAAAATTTCCACAATTTAAAGCTAAAATCGTTGATCAACTGATTTGATTACGGTCATATTTTACAAGCTTCAATCTACCAAACAAAAAAAAAGATTATTAAAATCGGGCACATACAAGCGACGAAATGGAAATTTGAAAATCTTTGCTACTTTTCGAATTTGTCTGGTATAACAGGAAGGTTACACTACCCAATTTAGGCCTAACTTCAAAAAATGTTTTCTCATACTCCACATGCTTGATTGGAAACTGTTTGCATTTCTACATGCTTCAGAGTACGGGGAACATGGAAAAAATAAATTCGGTGGAATTTCAAAAAGCTCGTTTTTTCACATTAATTACGCTAAACATCAAATCTGGATCACGGTGATGTGTGGCATTTGGAAATTTTAGCTGTTAAACATTTTCTCTGTTCCCGACGCACTAAAAATTTCGCGCAAGGATTTGGCGACGAAATATTCATAAAATTGGTATCATGATATGAACAGCGAATATATTTATGAATGGGAATTGTGTTTAGCTATTAAACTCTGCCATAGGTAGCAATAATCGTGAACCATTTAAGGATTGAGATGCTATTTTATTTCTGCGACGCAAATTTGTCTCTCTATACTTTCCAAAAGCATAATACTGGCTAAGACCCTTTAAAATGGATTTCAATGCAAAATCAAATCCTCACCCTGATTTTACCCAAGAAAAGCAGTTTCTAATCCCTTCCCGACTATTTACGACTTCAAGTTTTCATTTCAGCAAGTTATCATGTTTTGAAGTTCTACTGCCGCCTGAACCCCAAATTGTGCCCACTGTGTTCCAATTGTTTAGGCAGGCAGATTTTCGCGTTTCTTTAGAGAGCACCAGTCTTGTGGATATCGAGAAAAGAGTTGCCAATCACAACTGAGAAACAAGCGAAAGAAGACAAAGGTTTACCTGAGGAGTGGAACATGGATTAAAGTGTCCCTTGCATGGGATATTACTCTAACATCAGTAAGGCTTGCCAACTTATGAAATAGCTTCCCTGTCCATACTACTTGTGCTTTCTCAAGTTCACCAGCAAATGAACTATCTGCAGCTAATGAAAGAAATCATTAGTCCAGAGATGTGCGGCAATTTATATGAGTCCCGTTTCAGTTTCTACAATTATCACAATCTAACAGATCAGTATGTCCCCCGTGCCACTCCAAGCAAGAGAGGAATAAACCCCCAAGTTCTTACTATGAATGGTTCACACATCATTCTTATATCCTTACCTCATTACATGATTTCGAAAAGGGTAAGAACCATGACCTCATTTCTTGTATAACCTAAAATAATCACCCTATCGGTGCAACCTTCCTTTACTTTCATTCTTGGTTCCTGACTTATTCATACAAAATATTGATGAAACTAAAATTTCAGTTGCATTCAAGGAGATTTTAGCACGATCCCCTGCAAGTCAGTCATTGGTCTGAAAAGCTATTTGGGTTAAACAGATAAGATTAAAGTAAAGGTAAACGTTTGCAAGCCATATCAACAGAGATTAATGATTCGAGACAGCCGATAAATTTTAATTCCATATCTACCAAATTCTGAAAACGGTAGACTTCGCAGAGACAGAAACACAGTTCCCAATCAAACAAAGTTCTTCAAAGCAGTAGGTTTCACATTCATCCTGGTGAAGACGAGGTTTCCGATTGAAAAATACGAAGACGAGTCATTTACTTGGCAACAAGAAAGTTACCGATTACCGTAGCGACGCGAGCAAATTTGCTTCGTTTTCAGAGTTCTGCAAATGCATTCAAGGATCTCAGCAAAGTCTGCCAAACCTTCTGCCTGTTGGAGCAGAACATTCAACAGGCGTGCCAAACCTGCCAAACTTGCCGTTTTCGGAATTGGGGAGTAAATCAAACACAAATTCCGAGTCTTCCAAGTCTACCATTTTCAGAATTGGTACCAATCAAACACATCCTTAGAAGAAGATAAGTTCAAAATGCTTTTTTCGATGACTAAGTCTACAATACGCCAGAAAAAGTTCCTACTCTGGCATTCATAGCACAAAGTGCACTGAATGGACGTGAATGTTCAAATTTCATTTAAAAGCAGAAATACCGAGGTATTTTTATATGTTTTGGTAGAGTTTTCGTAAGCACCACAAATACGAATAAGCTCAACTTTACGACACTTGTTTGACAGTGAACAGCTTGACAGTGGCCTAAAATATTTGATGAAATGGTATGGTATGCCATTAAAAACGATAATATTACAAGAAATTTTATTTGTCTCAAGAGCTAGAGAAAACATAATTTCGAAAAAAGCACTAGGGTTTCTCAATCGGATGGCAATAAATGTGCAGACGGAATCTGTTAACCATGAAAATTGCACTTTTTTATTGTTTGGTACAAGAAATTCCTTACAATTTGATAAAGCTTTTTAGATCCTATTTCCAGCATTTCGCAGCCATGAAATTTTAGCAAAGTTGAATATACCTACTACTCCTTGTGCTTAAAAAACGAGAGCAAATTTACAAAGATACTTCAGCCTTTGGATATCAGAAGTCAGTTCATTCCAATGCATACAGTACGTCTGGTACATTCAGTTTTCAAAAGTACGAACATTTTTCTGGCTCACCCATTGCTTTTACATTCTTAGGTATACTTCAAATAGTCCTGCTATGCAGCTTTCGCTTTTAAAGTTTATTTAGAATGCCTACCAAATGGATCTTGTGGATCAGCTTTTGATACTGATGCCTGGCTCTCGTTGGCCTTCGGAGGAGCAACCTGATTGGAAGAAATAGTTGAGCAGTGAATACGGAGAAGAAAAGTGCCATGTGCGCTCATCAGCAGATAATCGTTGACTAGATACGGGGAAACATGTGCACGTGATACTGGAAACAGAAAATACAGCAAATTTGTCTAAATGATTGTAGGGAGAAGTTTACTTAGTAAATGATCAATATCGACAAGAGATTATATTAACACTATTTATCATTACCTTACGACTTGATCGCATCTAAAAATTCCAGCCTGCTGTAAAGAGTGTATGTGAGTACATTCCGATTTGAAACGATGGATAGCTTGGACAAAACATGTAAAAATACAAAGAGAAGTTCTTGTTGTCAGGCCAAACTTCAGCCAGGAAAACAGATCGTTAGTGTGCTATTTCATTGTTGTCCACTCAAGTTAACCAAGAAAGAAGCACGCACAGGGCCATCTGAAAATATTTCAATAATTATCTCTCAATTTTCTTAGTATTGTCAATTCAGATTTTCTGACAAGCAAACTTTCTTCTCACGATAAACACCCTTTCCATGCCAGATGCATCATTGCAACTATTCCATGATGTCGCAACACGCCGGTAATTCAGGTCAACACTCGTGCAGCAAATTATAACTTATCAGTCTCCAAAGCCACTAATTACAAAGACAGTTATCTCTTTGTCCATTCATATAATGTCCTTAGAAAACTTTATATTTGATAGCTTTCAGTGTTTTCAATACATGGTGTCGTTTTTAAATGATGCCCAGTTCTGTGGCTGCTGCGGGAGCTGTATGTTCCATTGAACTGCTATTGATCACGTCAGATAGGATAATCTTCAATTTAGAGTTTGAAACTTTGTTTTTCAACTACCTGGCAAATGGTTGTTGATTAATGCCATAAGAAAGGCGAAAATTTGATTGCCACAAAACAGCAGTTTTTCTCCAAAAATTCAATATGTAATTTGAAAAGCGGGTTTGACGAAGGCATTGATATTTCCTTCCTTTCTACATCTGAAAAAGGCTCAATGTTACTGTGTTATAATACAATGCAAATAACCCTAATCAGGTAAACTGTACAAGAAATTCTTGCACACTGCAAAAAGAATCCTTTCTGGCAGTATTTGCTTGATTTTACAACTTTGGTGAAAAGAAAAATAAGTAATGATGATAGTAATAATAATAATAACAATAATAATAACAATGATAATAATAATAATAATAACAACAATAATAATGACGATAATGATAAAACAGAACTGTTAAGGATACAGAACGCTTCGACTAAAAATCTCGTCAGCACTACTATCTAAAAGGAGAACCGAAAATTTATACGTGATAAGCAACCTATATAAGATTAAAAATAGCTAAGATTACATTTCACAACAAAGAGCCCTATCCCTGGTAAACATAACTAACCAAAAATTAAAAGAAAGTGGGAATTAAATCATGTTTTATTTCAAACTGTTTTCAGTAACCAATAAAACATGATTTTCGTTTTCCGCAACCATTTCAGTAACCACTTGCCACTACGGCTAAACAAGGTCTCAGACTGTACGTTCAATCAAGTTTGCAACAGAATCAAGAACGGGACAAAAGAAGCATAGCTCCTCCGCAGATGCCAAATAAATGGGGCAGCACTTTTTGGAGCATCCAGAAGATAGGCAGCTACGAACGTGATACCTTGCTCTGAGTTTCCAAAATTGGGGCATCGATCGGTGGTGTGTAAGTAAATGTGTAGTACACGACTGCGTAAGGAAGACATTGTCTGGGTCTCTTTGAATATAAATCTTCACTGTCAAGGTCAATTTCATAAAGAAAGATCTACGGAAAAGCAAATATAGTTGATGAGAATGACATATTCCAATCGAATACACTATCAAGAAGGGACAATACTACTCGAAAGGATGCACAATGGACTATTTTCACAGAGGTCTGGGACGTGCGCAACTTTTCTCAAAAATCGCGAATAAGTTGCTGTGGGGAATCACCTAGTTGCAATTACTGAAATGCAGTTGCAAGGGGCGAAGCAAAGCAAGGAAAGACGAGTTTAGCTCCAGTTACTGTCCACTCAAAAGACAAGAAAGGCTTACAAAGGCTGACAACATGAAAATGAAGAGATATCGATCACACTAAAATGGTATTCAACGTCGTTTGCAAGGAAATGGTTATTTCTTCCAAGTTCGGCGAATTTGCATTCTATACTTTACCAATGTTAGGCTTTTTTAAAGAATAAATTGAGCTCATCCATTGCCCTTGAAACTAAAGGAATACGAATGGAAATGAGCATCTTTGGCACAAACGCATGGAGGCAAAGGTTTCTTGTGCCCATTCAGCCTCGTAATAAAGGAGGGGCTTTGGCGTGAAAATATTCGTGATTACAATGTATTAGTCATTTTGTTCTCTGCGTTTCGGGATTAATGATTAAGAAAGTGGCTTGCAACAGATTTAGGAGTAACAAATTTTAGGACGAAAATTTAGAAACAGTGCTGTCGTTTCCTTGATTGGAGATGCCAAGATGAAGACTTGAAGTATGCAGTACATTGTTTTACATGGAGGCACATATAAACTGCTTTGGTGGCACAGTGGTTGAGAGGTGCAATTTAGATTTGCAGCTTGTATTCGGTTTTTCTTTCTGAACAAACGCTTTGCAAATAAATGAGAACCCTGGAGAAACGTGAAAACCAAGTTGCTTGGTATAGACTAAAAGGCATCATTTTACGAACAATGTAAAATATCATAACACTCCCTGTCTAATAATTCTCTCCCCTCTGAGTTAAAGATTTTAATAAGCCCCCCATCTTTTAAGCCCTCCCCCAATTATATCAAATTCCAAAGGCTGCTAGAGATTTTCCATTCATTTAGCTAAGAAACACTGCATGCTAATTTTGTTGTGGTTTGGAATAAAACAGTATTTAATCTATATCTGACTAGTAAAACCGTATGCTGAATTTATATTTTCGTATGGTGCAAAAAGAACTTGAAAGCTATCATCTATTTCCTTATCATTTGACTTTGTGAATAAGCCCACCTCTCTGATTAGCCCCCCTCCCCTCTCTGGAGTTTCCGAAATTAAATAAACTCTCAGGGGGCATGATGGAGCTTTCACGGTGAGTACTGCGAAGTACTGTTTTTGAAACATCACCAGAAATAGAAAGATTGAAGAAACTGTCTATTCTTAGCACAATTGATTTACAAGGCTTGGCTTTCGTAACTTCAGCATTGGGAACAAGTATGAATCATTGTGATTCTTTGTTTTAGCAGTTCTTAAAAAACGACTGTGCACCTATTGGGCTCCACTGATAACAGAAACTAAAAATCAACTTGCCCGAGATCGCAGCCATCATAATCAACAAGCATGAAGTCCAACTTCCCTCAAAGAAACTCGAAGGAAAAAACATTTCCTCCTTCTAAAATGTGCTGAATATTGTTTTACTCTATGCATAAATATTTGCTATCAATTCTTAAGCCTCTTTTTGTATTTCAAGAACCAAGGGACTGTAGCTATAAGCGAAATTTTGTACCAAACGGCTCCTATTGCAATTTGATGGTTTGCGGGGCATTGGGTGGTTTGTGGATTTTCCTTTTGCCCTATTGAAAGATTTGAATAACATGCTTTTTAGCGCTGCTTACCATTGAAATACAACTTCAACAAGGCACTTGATTAAAACTTCTGGAGCATTGAGTTTCGAATAGCTAGCCACATTTACGTGCCGTAACAATGATTAGGGGAAATGAAGGGTAATTTTGACTGAATAAATGTAAATGCATAAAATTAAGCAATGAATGGGACATTTGATTGAAAAACGTGCAAGAGCAAGTTTCAAACATCAAAGTGGTAGCTTATTTTATGTGACATAAAAATCACATAGAAGCAACAGTGACACATTCAGAACTGAAACGAGTCTTAAAGCCTTCCAAAGAAGTAGCTGACTGATGCGTAGATACCAACCTGGCATGAATCGAAAATCTTCCCATATGCATATGGATTCTTGACTGAACCTGGCTCAGTATTTCTGAAATTGTTCGAAATATGCCCATCAAATGATGGCGTTGGTTCCATGAAATCATTATCACTACCATGTTGTTCAGCTATTGATTTCAGCCTTCCCTAAATGTCAAAACAAAACAACTATGTCACAATTAGATTTGAGAAGCGGCATCATACAAGATGTAAAAAAATCGGCTACTGGTCGAAATTCAACTTTCTCAGACATTAAAATGTAAGATTCAATTTACTCAACTTTACCATTGATTGCAGCCTTTGTGCATCAAATTAATTTCGTTCAAATTTAAACACACGGGAGAATTCCTCTCTCTAGCCCAGACCTCAAATCAAACAGCTTTGGCGGGAAAGTACTCGTCATTTCCTTCAAAGTTCATGGATAAGAATAAGAAGCAAGATAAGCAAATAATCTGACAAGTTCACAGCAATTTGAGTACGTTCATAGTGAAACAATTGCGCCTCTTCGGTAACTGCAAACTATAGTCCTTCGCAGAAATTGTGAGACTGCATCCCCTTCCCCCTCAGTCAATGTTGATTGGTGTTATCTTGGTGTGACAACATGTAAATTCGAAATTTGCATTAAAAACATTGCTTGGAATCACAACATTGACTGAGGGGAGGAGGAGAAGTTACAGGGACAAGAAAACACGTGTTTTCTGTAGCAGACACAAGGGGTAATGGAATTTTAGGATTTGTTATGTTGGTCTCAATATATTTTGCGAAGGATTGTAGAAAAGATACAAAATAGAAGTTGTGAGAAATGTTGGTCTTACTAGAGGATATGAGTGAATGAATTGTTACGAAGTCATTTTACAGTTAAATGCATGCTTAGATAATGAAATGTTGGATAAAAAAGGAAGCCTTCTGGCGCCTCACGGAAAGCTGTTTATTCTACTGCAGAAAAGA
This sequence comes from Aurelia sp. 4 Dawson et al 2005, assembly GCA_964019985.1. NCBI lineage: Eukaryota > Metazoa > Cnidaria > Scyphozoa > Semaeostomeae > Ulmaridae > Aurelia > Aurelia sp. 4 Dawson et al 2005. The sequence continues at coordinate 29,845,926 of OZ026492.1, read as the reverse complement.
GTCTGGATCGAGCGATTTGTATACACTTTTCATACGATAGATAGGATACAGTGGCATTCAGTATTTCATAATTATGACTTTCTGCACTCTCCCCGCACAATTAAAGCTTGGAAAATGTGATGACATTCAATGATAGACTCAACAACAATCAAATCTGTTTAAAATGCTATTTAGTATAAGTAAATACTAAAAATATACTTCAAGAATCTAAAAAAGCCACGAAGAAACTATAAACAGATAGATAGGTATAGTTGCAGAGCAGATTTACTGTGTTTGGAGCTTGTTTGATATCCCATATGATGGCATACATTTTTGATATGAGATATAGAACAATATAACAATTTTGCTATTTGCAAAAATGCTATTTTCAGCCAAGGAATTGTTCATCCGTTGCCTTATCCATTTGTTCTTTTCATAATTCTAGCAAATGAATTCCCTTTATTCTTCGTTTCATTCTTTTTTGATTTACATTAACAGATTTTCTCGAGAAAGCCCCTTCAAAAAACCTTCAAAATTTTCCTAAAATCGTGTAAATTTATAATCTATTTGAACATGTTCACTATTGCCAATTGCCTTGATATCCAGGGAGTGCTGCTTTTAACAAACAGGATTTTTCTATTCAGCCGGTATTATCTTTCCTTACTTTGCAAAATCTTTTAAGCAATCTCTCATTGAAATTTCTAACATCAGAAAACAAAGAATTATTGATCAGAAATGTTTTCAGTAATATCAATCTCTAAAGCTTATACCTATGAAGTTACAAAAAATTCTGTCTCCACACATTTCTTCTCCTCTATCCCAAATCATAAATGAATCTTTCCTTTCTGGTGTTTTTCCTGAGAAAATGCAGCATGCAAAAGTCATACCGTTATGCAAAAAAGGCTGTCCTGTCACAGTTTCCAACTACAGACCAATACCCCTCTTGTTTGGTTTTCGTTCCTCTCACTCAATAAATCATGCCTTAATTAGCTTAACAGAATCTATCAAAAACACTCTAGATAACAAACATTTTGGGTGTGGAATTTTTATTGATCTTCAAAAAGCTTTTGATACAGTCAACCACCAGATTCTCCTCAAGAAACTTGATCATTATGGTACTAGAGGTACAGCTTTATCATGGTTCAGCTCCTATCTTAGCAATAGAAGTCAATATGTATCCGTAAATGGCCACAACTCTAGTCATCTTAATGTTACTTGTGGTGTTCCCCAGGGCTCTGTCCTTGGTCCACTTCTCTTCTTCATCTATATAAATGATCTTCCAAGGTCATCTAACAAGCTATCCTTTTATCGTTTTGCTGATGACCCAAATATGTACTTTGGATCTGACAATCTTGACAACCTAGAAAAGGTGGTGAATAAAAAACTTAAGCATGTTAAAAAATGGCTGGATGCTAATAAACTTGCATTGAACACAGAGAAAACAAATTTCATTATCTTTCATTCTCCACAACATTCCTTAGATAGAACTGTCAGCATTAAGATTGGTAAGGAGCATGTTAATCATGTGAAATATGTTAAGTTTCTTGGTGTTCTCTTGGATGAAAATCTCAACTGGAGGTATCACTTAAGTGAACTCTCAAAGAAATTAGCAAGAACTTGTGGTATCTTCTTTAAGATAAGGCATCTTCTGCCAACTAATGTTTTAATTTCTTTATATTACTCTTTATTTGCTTCTTTTCTTCAATATGGAATCATTGGCTGGGGTCTTGCTTACGACACCCATACTAAGCCAATCTACCTTCTACAAAAGAAAGTTATCAGAGCTATTGCCTTCAAGAATTTCACATCTCCATCTACACCTATTTTCTCTGAATTAAAAATTCTTAAATTATATGATTTATTTCATCTCAAGCTACTTACCTTTGTGTATGAATCTGTTAACTTGATTTCTCCTACCGTCTTCCACAACTTTTTGAAACCTTGTCATCTGCTGATCCGTATGATACGAGGCAGGCTCGTGGGGGTGATATTTTTATGATGCGTAAGAATACTCTGCAGTATGGCTTAAGATCCATCAGATATGCAGGTGTTAAATTCTGGAACAACATTCCATTCAAGTTCAAGCAGTCTCCTTCAGTAATGATTTTCCGTCGCGAAATGAAAGTACATCTTTTCTCCACCAATTACCAGTCCTGAATATCTTGATAATACAACTTTCTTTCATTTTGATCGATCAGATCAAGTAAAGATGTTGCAATTGATAAATAGGTTTTCAAGATAGGGGGTGCTCTCTCCTCGATTAGTTTATCTATTGAATGAACTCCTCCTTAAGAAATTCCTCACCATACAAAATTCTATAACTGATTATGTTGCAAATTTATCAATTTTTTTATCGTATTACTGTAATTTATGTCATAGTGTATTTTAGATGTTTGTTGTTATTTGAATTTTGTATGTTGTGGAATTTTGAAATGAAGAAAACTGAACTGAACTGAGCTTACATAGTAACTATTCATAAATTGCAAAAACAGCACATACATACATACTTACATACATATTTTATTTTAAAAGCAGGTCAGGAGCTGGCAACATAGTGTTGATGCGGACCTGCTAAAAATTAAAGAAAACAAATAATAATAATAATAATAATAATAATAATAATAATAATAATAATAATAATAATAATAATAATAATAATAATAATAATAATAATAATAATAATAATAATAATAATAATAATAATAATAATAATAATAATAATAATAATAATAATAATAATAATATTTAAAACTTTTTAACTTACAAAACGGATCGTGTAAAAGGAGAATTTCTAATAATATACGTGATTTACTGTGCCTTTGTTTCTATTGAAAGTCGTTCCTTTTGCAAAATTAATTTGATTTAATGTGCCAAGATTAGACTTCAGATGACGTTTAAAAGTTTTCAGATTTCTTTGCACTTTCAAGTTGGTACTGAGAGCGTTCCACACTACAGGGCCTCTGTATCGTAAAGAATGTCTTCCTACTTCTGTTCTTACTTGTGCAATTTCAAATTGTTCTCCCATTCTGCCTACCTCTTCAGATGATCCTGCATTGATGGTCTACTTTTCTCGTCAAACATAGCTTTATGCATTTCGATCGCGACCATTCTCTTGTAAATGTACGAAAGACTTTTGCCATTTCACTGCCGCAAGGAAGTGTTCATTTTCAACGCGTCTTGGTTATCTGTGGATAATTTTGGCCGCTCTGATATGCTGCTTCTCTATTTCTGAGAGGGTAGTTTCGAAGCAGTTTCCCCACACAGACATACAGTAGGTGGCTGCTGGGATTATTGTTTTGTAATAAATGTCTTCCAATACCTGTGACGGTAAGTATTTTTAATCTTTTGAGCATGCAAATTTTTGAGCTCATTGCTTTTGCCACCTTTTCGGACTGTACTTGCCAGCTCATTCTATCGTCAATGCAACACCTTCTCTGAAGTTGCAAAGTAAAGGTACTCCCCCCCATTTGTAGTGGTAAGAGTGGGCCGATGAATTTCTTGGTTGTTATCAACATAGCTTTGCTCCTTTCTGCATGTACTGTCAATTTGTTTTGAGAACACCAATTATTCACCAGGTACGAAGCTTCGTTGAGCTTTTGCACGATTTCATCTACACTATCACTAACTACAAAAGCAGTGGCATCGTCTGCAAAAATGTGGACTTCTGCCGATGAGACCGATGCTGGAAGATCGTTGACATAGATTGAGAACAATCTTGGGCCAAACAATGATCCTTGAGGCACTCCATACTTTACATTTCTCGCTGATGATCTTTTGTTATTGATTTCCACAAATTGTTTTCTTCCGTATGTGTAATTTTTAAGCCAAGCTAGAAAATTTTCGCTGATTCCAATGTTTCTCATTTTTTCAAAAAGGATCTTGTGGTCTATTGAATCGAACGCTCTACGGAAGTCTATCAATATAACTCCTACGATTTTACCCTGGTCTAAGTACTTCTTCCAGTGTTCTGTGAGGTACAGAAGGAGAGATTCGGTGGAGAGCCCCTTTTTGTATGCCCATTGATTTTGATTTATCGTGGCTTCAAGTTGTTTGTCCAGTGAAATACATGCAACTGACTCTGTCAATTTACAGGGAATGCTCAACATTGTCAAAGGTCGGTAGTTTTCTCTTTCTGCTTCTTCTCCATTTTTGTGAGTTGTTTTTACTTTTCTAATCTTCCTCCGTGAAGCTCTTTTTGAACTAGTCCAGTTCTCCACAGAATAGTTTTCTTTTTACTGTTGTACATCCTCTTAGCTTTGAAAACTTGTAACATGCTGTCCAGTGTCCACTGTATGTATATAAATATATCAGTATAGTAACTAGTAACTTGTTGTTTTTACGTATCAGCTGTAGTAATGTAGTATGTACGTATCAACTGTAGTAGTGTCGTCCCTGTAGCACTGTATAGTAGCTAAACAGGTATAGTAGAATGTAAATTTGTTGTAATTTTTTTATATGAATAGAAAAAAAAACGTATCAGCTTTTGGTTTTCATGTTATTGCAGAGCACAGCTGCCTGTTCCATGCAATTCTTTCAGAAATAAAGTTAATAAACCTTCTTTACTCCATAAACCTTCTTTACTCCACTGTTACTCCTGTTTCAAATTTTGCCAATATCTCTTCTATTAGCCAGCATTCCTTTACAAAACATGACAAGTCATATCTTTACACAATGGAATGCTGAGGTTTAGTATCCTACTTGACAACAAACACTAAAAAAACTGTTCTGGAAAGGAGGATATCTGAAAACCGGCTTTCCGTGCTCATCAGAGCGGAAAGCAGAGTCCCATTGAGCCAATGACGAATGAATGTGATACAACAATGTCACGCACGACAACCACCACTGAGATGTGACGTCACATTGAATCTTTGAAGCTGTGGAGGCAGGTAGAGGTCATGTGATTTTTGCGCGTCATTTTTCTGATTTCATCACGCGTACACACCAAAAAACATTTCATTTTTGTAAGATCTGATATTGAGCGTGTTTTGTGATAAAAGCTGAGCAAAAATTGAAGATTTTGATGATTTGGAAGCAGAGAAAAAAACGCTGTGGCTGCTAGCAGGTAAGCAGATCTTCTTCGATTTCACGAAAATCTCGCAGGTCCGGAATTGCAACTCAACATTAATCTTTGAATTTCTCATCCATCTGCTGTGATATTCCAAAGATGTTTGATTTTGTTTGGAAGAAGAGGCTTCACAAATTTGATTTTCTTTTGTTTGGGATATTTTGAAATGAAATTACCCATTTTCAAGAAGCGTTTAATCTTAAGACTCCCTTCAGATTTTTCGTTCGCTTGATAGGACGAAAATTCATGATTTTCATTAAGGGTTGCTTTCTCAAGCAGTGACGAGTTTATTTGAAAAGCGAACTATCCTATACTATGAAAAATTTATTTTTCTTTTATTTGATATGGCACTTTGCATCTTTTTGGCTTCCGTTTCAGGTCTTTGAATTAGGCGCAGATCAACATCGCTTTGCAACTCCATTATTTTTGTTAGGCCAACAAGTCTCTACCTAGACTTTTTGTCTCTTTCTCAGTCATTAGTTCTCTATTTGATCGATAAGTTGGCATCTTCTGGAACAAGCATTCATTCTTTCTCCCAAGAACCAATTAAATTGTGACTCTGTAACTTTTTCTGAACTGAAATTTGGTATATTTTTTGTTGCTGTTATAAAACCTATAAAAAAGGCGTGGACCAACTATGAATTTTGTACCCATTATTTTGGTTAGGCCGGTCTGTCTCCATCTCCATTTTTCAACGTTTTCACGGCTTTCTGCCGCCATGGCATCCGATTTTTTTCAATTTTATCTTACTATATCCATATTTCCATGCAAACGTCACTACTCCCATGAAATTTTGGCTTTTTCTTGTTTCTAGGGCTTCTTTCTACTTGCACGCCATTCATTTACTTATCGCTCCGTCAAATTTTACGGAAATTGATCTGATTCATTAGGAGTGTATTTCCTTGCAGAAATGACCAATTATAGAATAAAGAAACGTCCTAAGCCACGTAAAAATGATCTGCCTTTCTCGTGATGTAAAATATAACTTGCTTGTTATTGGAGTTAGTGAGCCTTTCAACTAGGCGCTGGCCAGGTTCATCTCTTGTTACTTTCATTTTGGTTAGGCCAGTCAGTCTCCGCTCCAACATGTCATGCTTTCTCACGGCTCAGAAGTGTTCTCTTAGCCTACAGTTCATCCATCTCCATATATCATCCATCGTCTTAGAGCTCAATATACAATATGAAAATCCTAGATTGTGTAAGTAGTGATGTCATATTTTGGAAAATTCAGTCCTGCAACAAGAAATTTCTCTTCCCGAAGCGTCTCGTCGACCTGTTTGATTTTGGAAAAGTTGTGCCATATAAGGGTGAACCAATACCATATATGGGGTTTACCAGAAGAATTTATGACCGGTCTTCAAAAACTCTTGATACCCTATCATTTAAACTTTTGGAATGAAAACAAATTTCCTGTGAACAAAATCTCTGATCAACTTGGTACAAGTTTAGCTCAAGTTGCTTGACACAGGTCATATTTTCCTTTCGCAAAAATCAGGCCAAAGTTCGAGAAAAATTATGCTGCATGCTCCTATAGAAACACTATTACCACCAGAACGAGGCTACGGAAGTCGAATGATGGGTTGTCGGGCGTGAATGTGGTTGAAAGCATACCATTGCCACACTGGTGACAGTAGTAATCTGAATCAGCAGCATCTGCCCCACAATTTGGGCAAAGCATGCTTTGTTTACTCTACCAGTAAATATTCTTGCTCTTGTATATGGGACAGGACCAGATGAACTTGAGGACTTGAACTTAGCTAGGCCTAGCTTGAGCAATAAGCAATGAACAATTTGCCGTGACCTTTTCTTATTTGCCGTGGGGTTTTATGATTTGCCTTTACCTTATCTTATTTGTCGTGGGGTTTTTTAATTGTGGCTTCTTTTCTTATTTGCCGTGGGGTTTTTTAATTGTGACTTTTGTTTTTAACTTGATGTTTCTTCTTTAAATCGAAGCAGCTCTTCTTTTTTGAATTTGCAATCGTTTCTTTAATCGTACTTTTCTTTTAATTTGTGCATTATCAGTTTCTTCTTTAATTGTGCAAGTCCGTCTTTAATTGTGCGTGACAGTTGTGGGCCACCGTATAATGGAGCTAGTATTCAGTCTCTGGTATTATGGAATTCAAGTTCCTTGATTTCTTGTTATTGGCTTGTATTGTAGATATCATTTGCCAAGGATAATAAATACACCTATCAAGGGTATATTCTCCGTTAAAGGCAATTGTGATATGGAATTTTTTGAAATAGGTTGGCATAATTGGTACCCACTGGTATCCTGTGTGTTAATCAGTGAGCTCTTCACAACATCATCCGCAATCAAGACTGTGAATTCCCAAGAGGCTTAATTTTGTGTCTCTTCAGCAGAGTGTTAAAACCACCATTCATTTTCATTCACAACAAACATTGAATCTCTGTAATAATCATGTCACGATACAATTATTCTGCATGCAGTTCTGAAAAAAAGAATACATCATTGAGTGGACAGATAATTATGAAATCAAGGAACTAAAGCGAAAGATTGTGCAAAACACTACAAAAAAACTGAATACTTAAAGCTCGAAAGACAAAAATATATCAGGCTGGGCACGGCCTACCCCTTGGCATCAGCTACCTTTGAAGCAAAGTCGGCTGTGATATGAATGAAATGGAGAGAAAATAAAAAATGCAAGGCTTCAATTGAAAAAGATATGCTAAAGCAAAAAAAATGATTTTAAGCGGCTACGAATAAGTTGTTTGATAAATTTAGTGATCAAAGACGAGAGACGTACCTTCCCTTCCTTAGCTGTTGTTTGTGCAATGTGGAGTCTTCCTGTCTACGTCATATTGGCTAAGATTCCCAACGAGCACGCGGCGTATTGAGCGTACGAGCGCTAAGAGCTGGCTGTGATAATAATTGCTTCGTATGGAAGCGATCTCAAGCGTCTCCGCGATGGAAGTTCAACTAGTTTCTGTTCCCAAGGTGCCCAAAGATCGGCTGCTGCGATCAGTTTCGTCTCAAAAATTTATCAGTTCTCCACGAACTTACTTCATCCGATAAATTTCATCGCAGGGGCATTGCCATAAAATTTATCGCAGCACCCGCGCATGCTCAAACAGCTGCAGCGATAACCCCTAAATTGTCCTACATCTCCAGACGTAAAAAAAGCTTTGACCTCGTTTCCCTGTGCGGCGTCATATCGTTTTTACCACTCCCTTCAGCCCATGACAAAAAAGAAAAGATGCACACGAAAATGCTCCCCCTCCTATAGGCAGAACTTCTGTTCGTCAAAAATGAAAGATATAATTTGGAGGATCATTGAAAACATCTAATTAATTCAAGTCCACTCTCCTGTTGGTAGATGAGTGGAATTTCTTACTTCACTTGTTTCCCAAGATGTTGTTGCCGATGCGATGTAAAGTTTTATCGCAGAAAAAGTCACGCCCATGGCCGGCAACAAAACTACGTGCATAAAATCAATGAGATAAACAAAAGTATACCTTGGATTCTATCAATGGGATGCACTATCAGGGGCCTTAAGCAAAAGAAGAAGATCAAGGCTTTCGCTTGCCTGCTTTAGGAATTGTGCAGATGATCCTCGCCTATTTTTCAAAGTTTCAAAAAAGTTCTGCGAAGGAACTTTTCAGCGACAAAATGGCGTGATAATCATTTCTTCAAGCTATCCATGAGTCTAAAAACAGTAAATCACCAAAATTTCGCATCAGATCTTTGTGATAACCAACCTGCAAAGTTTCTTGATTGAAAAACTTAAAACTAATGAAAGGGCGAGAAGAAAAATAACTTCGATTTGCACAAACCTTCAGAATCTGGAAAACGACCATGACCAAGGGCCTGTTGACCCTTGGCGGCCCCCTCAAAAGAACGTCGGCACATCGTGAGAGATAAATACCTTGAATAAAAAAAAAGAGGCACAGTAAGAGAATGCATCTTAAATACACATTGTCTGCTGGTGTCAAATAAAGAGAAAACAGTGTCCATTATATCAAAGGAAACCTGCAGTTTATTTCTTTGCACGGGAATGGCAGGGGTCATAGCCGTAAGCGTAAAGCAATTTGTCACGGATGTTGATACAGTTCTGGGGAAATCTGTAAGCATGATCATAGATGCACCTATTCAAAGCTAATTCAGAATTGATATTTCTTATATACATATATCCCATTAAAAGTTTACAATACATTTTACGAGTTGCTCTACTTGGAATTTACTTAAATGGAAGCGACATCATTAAAGTTGGCCCCCGGGCCAGGTCAAAAATATAATCTATCGTATTCGAAAATTTTGCCACATCCGGTTTCATTGTGTATAGCTAAAGAAGCAATGGGTTTGTGGGCTTTTCTTTAGCTTATTTATTGCGGCTTCGAGACATGGCCATCTCTATTCCCTGTAAAAACACTACAAGATTTATGCTATGAGGTACAAAAGACTACAACTACCCCATGGCGTTAAATAAACATAAGTGAAAACTACATACAACTTACATTAATGTCACACAAGACTGAAGAAAATAAAAACGATAAATACTGCACTGGAGAATGTCTGACGCTGGATGCGAGGTAGGGGCTGTAATAACTCTGAAGAAAGGCCACTAGCAAAACCCTTCTGTGTTTTTGCTGATAACATTATCTGACATCTAATGTGAGACAAAGTTTCCAAACAAACAAGAAGCTTTACTTTAAAAGACTTAGTGCTTGCGTGGTATTCGATTGAAATATGACATTTGTGGATGAGGCGTATGGTCAATTTGAGTATGTTCGACTTCAAATCATTAGAAAGATCGTGGTCACCATAAAATAATAGCTGCGTAAGAGCATCATTTGAAAAATTTGTGATTTGGGCAGATGGCTGTAATAATTCAACAACTTCAGCGAGATGATCTGTTCTTTTAAAATCAAAGAAGGGCACATGCTCAGTATCCTCAATACTATCGCTCATTGGGCACATTGGGTTCACGGTATCCCTAAAACTACGCTTGAATTTGTGGAAGTTTAACTTGCTGCGACAAACCCTAAGTTGAGTAAAGTAGGACAATGCTATTGGATCGTGAGTCCCAAAGACAGATTTTGCCTTGGGGGGGGGGGGTCATTGCTGATAAAAGTTTATTAAAACAACTAAAACAGATGGTGCAACTCCCAATTCTGGTTCAAATTCCGATAAGCAATTTGACAAGACATAAATCTCCCTGTTCTTGCCATTATTAGCCCAATGAAATCTTCCTTGCGAAGGGAGTACTGAGATTGATGAAGTAGTGGGATTGCACCCATTGTATACATATGACTTAAGTTTCTAAAACTGATCTTAACAATTTGTATTCCACAAAGTTAGTTTCAACTATTTACAAGTGGAATTTGACCTCATTTTGAGTTGCTTCCTTTGAACTCGAGTGAATTCATCAGAATAGACCTTTTAGCTATTCAGCAAAATAGCCTGGATCAAGCGTTATTTTCATACCTTTTTATACACGAGATTCGATCGAGTGGCGTTAAAGCTTCTATCACAATTGTGCACATTCGAAAATTCTACAAAATGTAGCAAAGTATCGTTCGATTGAGATTCTTTTTGAGAATAGCTAAAAGGTTTATTGCGACTTCTGTTTACCTTGTCTTTAAAAATTTTGCAAATGCGAAAAGGAGGGGAAAGAGGAACTGAAAGGCTACAAAGCCGTGCTAGAGAACTTGGTGGTTCATCGAGCTGTGTGATAGAATGGCTAGGACATAGAAGAAGAGGACAGTCCGTGTGTGTGCCGTTATTGACTTTTACCAACTAACTTACTATTACAGAATACTTTCAGCAGACCATGCTCAATGCTGAACACAAGTTGCATTATTGCTGTGATTTCTGGGTTTTTAGCATTGGTGTGTGTTTTGGAGCCGTTTTAATCGGAGAGCTGCGAAGTAGGAAATACAGCCTGCATTTAACAACTGGAGTTTGAAAGGCCTTCCTCAGATTATAGTGCAAAGGCAACAACATTTCAGAATAGTACTTTCAATCCTGTGAATGAAAGAAATTGTAGATTACATTGAAACACTAAAGACAATGGATTCTTCTGCGAACTCTAGTCTCAAGCTTTGTTCGCATTTACATCTAACAATCGCCCCAGTTAATTGATTTAAAAGTTCAATGTTCTAGATGCAAAAAAGACAAGGCCATACACCTTATTCACAATTAATTTCAATTCGAGGCAAATGAAGCAAACATAACAAGAAACCAACACCATCCTTATTTGAAGCAGATATATGTACAAAAATATTTCAGGCGTTGCTGAGGGTCATGGACGGTTTTGGAATTTAGCTCCTCATCTCAAGGAGAATGAGGCATTTCAAAAAAATTTACGTCATTGTGAATAAGGTATGTTGTTAAAGCAAATGACACTGTTGTCTGAAACTTAAAAGATGAAAGAAGAGCAGCTGCTTACACGAATTGCAAACTATTCAGCTTAACTATTACTTGTAGGGAGAAAGAATGTGATTTGAAAACTCTTAAAACAACAGATGGTTTAACAAATGTTGCAGAATGTAGCATGGCAAAGATTGATTGCAGCGTTGTCAGTTCCACCACGCCTTGCATAATTTGGGTTAAATTCACAAAAGAAAGAAAGATGGAACCGTAGATCAGAATTCAGGGCACTGAGAGCTGGCACTTTGGGCAAATCAATTTTCGAAGTTAAAAAGCAATTTGTCATATGTAGGTCCAGTCATTTCAATTTCATATATAGTCAGTTCAGCTTAAAGCCAATCATAGATGTCAAGGTAATACAATGCAGCGACTAGTTCTCAGCTTTGTATCAAGACCAAGAGATCATATGCACTATGCTGATCTCTGTAGGGGTGTACCGGATCAGGATTTTCAAAATCCGGCCGGAACCAAATAATCCAACCGGATTCTTTTACGTTGATGTAAGAACGAAGAGAACCACCAAACATGGGGTAGTCTCCCTCCCGATCAATTCATCACGGAAAGGTGATTTCTAGTTCGTATATCATTTTATCTGAGGCTTCCTCGCTTTGTAGCACACAGAGATCTTCCAGTAACCATTAACAATATCACTGACAAGACCTATCGTTACAAATCCTGTCCTATAAATTCCATAATTGTGTAGCTGTTGGGCAGAGTTTCCAGTTGCTTTACTGTGCACAAATTTCCGTGGCATTGACACATCTTCAATGCTGCTATCAAACAAAACAGCTTATCAGAAACGGTAAGCACATTTTTTTTGAAAATTAAGAAGCTGTGCTACCTGGCTTGAAAAAGCCAAGAGACTTGTGCAATTTGCAACTTTAAGTTCCCAAGGTAACTCCTATCAGAAAGTTTTGACAATGTACCTATTTTTACCTATGTACCTAAAATGTCAATCTATATCGTTGGTGATATGCTTTGTGACCTACCTGATAATCTCAAATCTAAGTAGGATGTATGTACTATTTTGCAAATTTAGATAATGTTCAACTTTTCTAGTACACCTTGAATCTCTTTCTTGAGTTTACCTGAAAATTCTAAAATCCAACTAAACCTGTTGAAGATCCGGCCGGAACCAGATATCCGGCAAAAAAGAAAATTCGGCTGCATTATCCAGCTAACTGGATATCCGGTACAAGGTCTCTGCCAGTAAAAAGGTAAAAGAAGAAATGAACGGACTGAGACTGGGTCATTTCATTTCTTCTTCGATTTCCTCCAGAAATATTGTCTTGTTTGAACTTACTGACGAGGCTGCCGATGGGCAGTGAAATATTTGAGGTTATGATGTCTAAATCTTTACTCAAATAACTGCGCGTGTCTTTAAAAAGAATTATCACTAAAACCCCTAAAAACATGACCAAATTACAACTTGTCGTACAAGACACAGGATCAGCTGAAAGATTTTGAAAACAAAATCTCACAACGTATTTTCTTGTTGTCTTCTTGGAATCTTATCTGTCCATGGGCAATGCACCGTGTTTGAAGCTACGAAATCAAAGTTCATTTCTTCGATATTACTGTCTTACTTCGTTGCTTTCTCTTTGGCTGAAGCCTAACCAGTACTAGGAATCAAATTCAAATGGCTCCTACGCGCCTGAACAGTTAGTTGTTACACAGCATCCATCCCCACTTCAAACTTTCTCTTACAATGAATGGTTCTTCTCGCCAGTTATTTCTGCAAAGTGCTCCTTCTTATGATCTTCCGTAAAAGAATGAAGCCTTGCGAAGCCCTTTGTTCATCATTCTTTTATTCTAGGAAAACGCAACGGTCGAGCTGTTGAAGAAACCTGGCTTAGGGAAAATTCAACCGCTGCGTACCTAGTCATGTTACATGGAGGCAGTCTGAAATGAGGATGAACGCTGTGTAGGAGCGAGCAGTTCAGACACGCAGGAGCCATTTGAATTTGATTTCTAGGACTAGTTAGGCTTGAAAACTATAGCAATACCGAGGTGACAACTTTAATTTCCAAACCACAAACACGGTGCATTATTGCCCATGATATGTTACGTTGATATACCGAGTGAGTCAAGAAAAAGGCCAGGCGTTTGAAACAATGCTCCTCGCCGAATATCAAAGCAATTATATTGAAAACTGTAATGTTTTATTTCCGATTAGGTTCAGTAATTTACCCGGCTTTGATTGGCCATCTTTCCCATCGATATGGGCAATTTTGATGAAAGCACTATCAATCAACCTACGAAACGAATGAAAATGACAGCAAAATGTCCCTATGTTTTTCTTTCTCGCAGTAATGACATTTGAATGCATTAATTTCTTTGTCTCCTACCGAGAATGGAATCCCCTTGAATAAGTGATTCATACCAGGGATAGACGTTATCATTGCTCCAAGGGGATAGCGAGTGGTGAAGCATGTTCAAGTCATTTATGAGGAAAAACATATTAAGGAAACTTGCTCGCTATTTCAGCACGTTTGTAAGGTTTCTCATCTAAGGGAATCTTTTTAGAAAATCCCTTATAAAATATTAGTGAAGTGACTGATTTCAGGCAAGGAAAAATTCTAAAAAGAACTGAAAATTTAGCAACTCAATCAGATACTGCAAAATACCATCGCTTACATATTCAGAGAGCAGTAGCCTTTCAGACGCCAGGCCTTTGTGACTCACCCTATATTTGCTTGCGGCTACCTATACACTCTGTAATGCAAAACAAGCATGGATCACTACTCTAATGTACTGCATAACAGACCATATTCGCCTTGAGTTGAATAGCTATATGATTTTTTCCATCTCGTGTAAACGGGTACAAATAAAGGGATCGATCTCGAATTGGAAGTGATGGTAATTCCGTTGTTTGTCAACTTTCGTTGGCATTAGTAATTCCTTTTAATTTCAGTGATTTTTCTGTTTTACACACAGAGATAAAAAGTAGATCCAGTTGGATCCAATCCCAGGTAAACGTAAAATAAATTTGAGAGGTAAAGCACATTTTTCCGAACAGGATGCCCCCATGGCGTATGTGCAACCTGCAGCCCACCAAAACTGTTTGTGTTCTGCATGATTTTACATGTTCTGAAATAAGTCATATGTGTTCTGAAATAATATGAAATCAAAGAAATTTGCAAAGTTTTTGATAATTTCTCGCCTCATACGAATCTGATTCAATTTCCAGCAAAAGAATAATAAACTTCAAAACATATGCTAACACACCATCACCACTTTCAGTCTGCTGCTTTCAAATGCTTCGGTCCTATTTTGGATTTCAGTTTCTTGCTGAGACCTAATTTCTAAGGCCACACAGCCACATATATCGTTAGTTTGAAATCTGGCAAGTTCTCACAGCAGTTCTGTTGCATTTACATCATTTTCAGCTCGAGGTTCCGGTTCCGCCACATGCCTTCCATAGGGTGACCTGCTTTTGGAATTCCAAGTGCACAAAAAGTTTGTGTCATTTTAAGCTTTTTGTCTTCAACTTTTCTAACATATTGGTGAAAAATCTTTGTTTATGGTTAAGTGAGGGGTTTTGATGTGCTAGGAGGAGCTATTTTCTAGGCTTAAATAGATTCTCTTTTCGATAAATGTTCATCATATAGCTTAAAGAGCATGACATCTACAAATTTTGATTGAATTCGAAAATTCAAGAAATGCCCAAATTTTTCGCAAATGCGACCATTGGGGGAAAATTTTCTAGCCTGCTAAGTGAATCTAAGGGATTAGAATGTCCATCAGGTCATACAGAAAATGGTATTGAAGACCTTTTCAAAAAACGCTAAGAGATAGATCAATTCTTAACATGTTAGGCTTGAAATAATTTGGCCATATCAATCTTTGGTTATTGGCGAGCATAGAAGTCATTTTCAAACTAATTAGCCCTAAAGGCCTACACTTGTTAGCTTTCAAACCAACTACAAGATTAACAATATCTCGGAAAGGCATTCGGTCGTCAATCTACTTAAAAGAAAATTAATAAATTTGAAAATCAGTGATTTGATCAAACATTGGTGATTTTTCAAACAGGGGTACTTTTGGGACACCTGGTCGTTCTTTCCTGAAGAAATGGGTGATGTTTTGTGATACAACAATATTTAACTTACCATGTTTAGGATCTCCAAGACAAGTTGCCATTGGTGGACCACTACAGTCAGTAGCAAGACCAGATTTACAGAGCTGTTTTGCCTATAAGGAAGTTGAAAACCTTGAGAATGAAGGTGGGATGTAAGGAAGATGTCTTGCGCCGACTGTTCTAAAATTACATAACAAGGGTAGGGTTAATAATCGGCAGGGTTAATAGGTGTGCTCATGAGCAAGGGGTTGGGCACGAGTGAAAAATCGTTTGACGTTGCTTAAATTAGCAAATAGAGGAGCTACGGAGACAAAGAGTGCTGGGTTTTTTATTGGTTCTATTTAAAGATGGAACTGTTTAATATTGCCTATTATTTTTTACAGTAATGGCTCCCTAATTCACTCATTTAAATTTCTAAATCAAAAACTAGCTTTAAAGACATACATTTTATGGCGTGGAGCTTATAAGGCTAAATGTTTTGGGCTTAATCCAGGTTCAGCAGTAACCAACAACAATGAGTTAAGCCATGAGAAGCAGAAAGAGAAAGGAGCATTGAGGCTTGTCTGTTTCCCGTGCAAGTCTGCAAGTATCTTTGACTCATGCAAGTACCACCTAATTGGTAGCTAACAGCATCTTTGATCGTTGGAAGTATCGTGTTCAGCCCTTACCTCTTCCATTTACCTTTGTTTGTTGGAAACATTTATTATTAGGCCAACTTAATTGCATCATCAGTGGTTAGAAGAATCTTGCAATAAATTTGTTGGATGTTGGTTGGAAGTGTGATGATTGCAAAACAGCCACTCTGGAAATCCTTTCCCTAAGGTTTATTTCACTTACCTTTCAATATAGGCAATTAACTTTCTTTAACCTGTACACAAGGAAGATTACATGAAGGACCCTGATAATTATAGGGGTATAGCCACTGGATCTTGCTTGGGCTAACTGCACAGCTATGTGCTCCTTGACAGATTACAACTACATATTACAGAACACGATCTTATAACGAACAACCAAATTGGATTTACAAAGGGAAACCAACCAGAAAATCACAAGCCTGTACTTAAGTCTCTAAATGACAAAACTGCTAAGTACAAAAAAAAAAACGGATACAATCTTCATTTGTGGATTTCAAGAAAGCATATGATCCTATCAATTGGAAACAACTCTTCTTTAAACTAAGGCAAGCAGAAATTGGCGACACTTTTTCTAATAGCTTTGCTTTTCAAATCCCATATCAAATGAAAAGGGATTAAAATAAGGCTGCGTTCTAAACCCAATGCTCTTTAATTTATCTATCGATGACACTGGTAATATTTTGACAAATCTGTTGTCCAGTCTCTCTTATGGACATAGAACTTGACTACCTCCTGTATGCTAATAACCTTATTCTCCTTTCAACATCAGCCGAGGCTCAACAATTGTTTTAATGCCCTTGGAACTTGAAGTTTTGGTAGGAAACTGTAACTTCACCAAAACTCGAAGAACCAAGATTGCGACGATTACCATTTTAAATTTTATGATCATTATTTCCCAACCATGGTTGACAAAGTTAAGGAGGCAGAGGAGGCAGAGACAAGTTAAGGTTGACGTTTCAGTAAGATATTTAGTAAATAAAATCCAGTGAGATTTCCATAAGATGCTTAATAGACAAATCGAGTGACAAATTACAAATCATAAGACTGAGCCATATTTTTGTTTTGACGTTTCGAGCCAAATGTTGTGCTTCATCTTCAGAATACAGATTTTCAAAAAGCACGATGCTATATTTATATGCATGAAGAAACAAATAGCAAACTATAGTGCCTACTTACAATTCCTCCGTGAACAGTAAAGAGAGGGGCAATACCTAAACCAATATACTTGTAACTTACTCGCAATAGTGGGACCTAACTTAAAATATGAACAAGAGCAAGACAATGGTCTTTAATCCATCGGGGAAACTGATCACAAATACCAAATTCTCATACCTTAGCCAACTCTTGAAATAGTGAAAGGTGAAGGTCAAGTTGCGTTTTTAGTGCCAAGCGCTGGGATCGCAGAAGTAGCTAAGCGCTAATCTAGTCAGCGATCCCTTGTCATGAAGCTCAAATGTTGGGGCCCCATCGGGTATCAAATATACTCCCCTGACTGTTCTGCACTACCACTGCGCAACAACACCTTCAAGACTCCAGCTATCTTGGTATTGCGTTCCCTATTAATGGCTCTTTTCTCTAATGCTATCCAAACACTTAGTTAGAGAGTTTGCATTAGTCAATTGAAACAATCCAGGTTCCCCTATCCCCCGGGGACATGATGGGGAAGTAAGGAAAACATATTTAAAGAATGTAATAAAATGAAAGTAACGAACCAGGCGTGGATCTGGACTAGGTCGGACAGTTTGTGCAAAAGGTCGGATTTCAAGAGAAAAAGAATTCCATTTTGTCTCTACACTTCATCTTCTGCATGCGCCTTTACCGTTATCTGCTGCCCTTTTACCGTTATCTTTAGACTTACAAGTGTCTTACTTTCTGTTTCTAAAATCTACGAAAGAATTCTAAAAGAACAAATCAGCTCGTACTTTTATGATAAACTCTCAAAAATCTTATGTGGTTTTAGGGAGGGGTTTAGTAAGTAACATTGTTGGATACGAGGGGTTTAGTAAGCAACATGCTTTGAAAAATAGAGGCAATGTCTTGACGCGTCAGGCATAGTAGGGACTATTCTAATGGATTTATCCAAGACATGTGGCTGTCTGCCTCATGACCTCCTTATTGTAAAACTGGAAGCTTATGGACTAGATGTAAATAGCCTTCGCTTAATGTAAAGTTATCTGGATAGCCGTCTTCAAAGGGTAAAAATTGGTTCACATAGAAGTACCGCAAAAGAAATCAACATTGGGGTCCCAAAAGGATCGGTCCTAGGTCCCTTGATCTTTAACATCTTTATCAATGACCTCTGTCTCATTAACCTAGACTCTGAGATCTGCAATTTTGCAGATGATAACACATAATACTCTTGTGGACATGATCTACAAGAAATAGTGACTGATTTGGAGAATGATCTCAGTAAATTACTAGAATGGTTTAAAAGCAATGGAATGGTTGCTAACCCTAAAAAATTCCAGCTAATGTTCCTTGGTTTGCACAGGAAAAAAAGACTTCAACTTAACATCGAGGAAAACAAAGTACCAAAAGCAGGTCAAGTTAAACTTCTAGGAGTGGAAATTGACAGCAAATTAACGTTTAACAAATACATTGAAACGTTGTGTTCCAAAATCAATAAAAAGGTCAGTGCATTTGCTTGGCTGAATAATCATATCTCTAGAGAGCAGGCATTAACAGTTCGTAATGCGGTAATTTTGTCGAACTTCAATTACTGCCCTTTGATATGGCTGTTCTGCAATAAAGGTGCAAATAAAGAAATTGACCGCACTCATAAACCTGCGCTTCAGATCCTCTATAAAGACTACGAATCTTCATTTGAAACATTGCTCGCTCGAAGTGGCAGCAATACCAAGATGGCTAAAAATCTGGAAATATTGAGAACAAATCTTACAAAATTACGGTACTAAGAGAAAGACATTGCTGGTTTTCAAGATAAAGTTTAGCAGGGCAAGACATGCATGGTAGAAAAATTAAAGCAAGAAAAGAAGGATGTTTCCGCGGAGGCTCTTATACCAGGCTGAATAACAAAACTCGAAACTCAGTTCTTCGAAACGAACATTCAGGTATAAAAAATATGAACCCTAAATATTTAGCAGTTATATATATATATTAGATGGCCATGGAATCATATTTGTAGAATTTATTGAAAATGGATGTTTCCTTTTCCAAAAGGGCCTTCCCTAAGAAAATGGCGTTTCCCAAGAGGCACAACGGCGTAGTAGCTTTTTAAAATTTTCCTGGGACTTCGCCCCCCGCCCCCGGTCTCCCACTTGCATTGTGCCTTCGACGCAACAAACCGGTGACCGGAATTGCTGGATGCCCACCTAGGAAAATTAACTTTTTTCATGACCAAACCTTCGTTTATCATTGTTCGTGTTTTGTGTTTCTGCACAATGCTCATTTACTGGGTGTCCCAGAAAAGCCCCCCCCCCCTTAGAAAGCAACAGTTAACTAAACTAAAGGGTATATTCAACCTACCTGTGAACGGTCGTCGGCAGATCTGAAGCCATAAATTAGTTCATTTGATTTCCATGAATCTCTTTTACTTTCTTTCTGCATCTCCAGCTTCTTTTTCTTAAACTAAAAGAGAGAGAGAATTAGGGGCAAGAATGGACTTGCCTAAGTCTCCTGTGTCTATGCCTACAAAATCTGCCACCTAAAAGTTACCAATGCGTTGGAGAGAAGTAAAGCCTCTTGCGAAGGGAGGAAAACGAAAGCGGGAGAGACTGGTATTATTGCCTGGCTCATGAATGATTAATAAGGTAGCCTGAATTCTAGGAATCATTTATGATCAAGGGGGTTTGTCCTGGCTTAGAGACAAACCGTGGGGTTAGGTTAGTAATTTCTTTTGTCTTGGTAATTATCTTAATCTGTTAAACAGGTCAGGTTGAAAAACAAATATATTCATGAACCTATTTAACCTGTATGAATATTATAAAATGAAAAAATTATATCATAAAAATAGTAATAGCGATAGTGATTGTTGTTAGAACGTCCCAAGATAGGAATCAAATGTTTTAGCCGATATTTGCTCGTGTACCATGGCTCGAAACCTTCAAAGCCTCATTTTCACGCACAAATCAGACAGAGAATAAGTGAGAAGACAGAAGAATTTTGTCCTGCCTTTCATTAAATCTTGGTTATGCTGACGTAGTCTGGGGTAGCTTATCGAACTCTAAAGTAACAGCCCTTCAGAGAGTGCAAAATCGTGCATTTGAAATTATTCAAGCCTCAAACATAAAGGACTCCTAGATTCGCCTAAATTGAGCATCGATCAGATGTTTCAATTTGACCGGTCGGTTCTGATGTTTAAGATAACTAACAAGATATGTCCTAAGAGTTTGCACGATAAATTTGCTGAAAGATCCTCGATAAGCAAGTATAATACAAGAAACAAGACTGATCTCCAAATCTCAAAGCTAAAGCTAGACTTCAGTAAAAAAAGTTTCAATTATACTGGTCTAAAAACTTGGAAATCTGTTCCAACACACATAAGAGAGACTGGCACACTCACCCGGTTTAAAAATGGGCTAAAAAGTCATTTTCTAAGATGAGGAAAAAATATTTTTTCGCACGAATACATGGAAGAACAGTATTGGCTTTTATATCTATCATTAAACCTGCTTTCTTTTATTACACTCTTTTATTATACTGAATGGATATCGTGATTAAATAAGATAAAATGAAGAAATTGAATGAAATTTAAATCCTAATTCATCGCCGATCATTGTCTTGTAGCATCGCCGATGATCGCCAATGGTCTAAGTCAATGGACGGCGATGAATCAAGATTTAATGAAAATCAGGCTTTGAACAAGCATCGACAACGTTCAGCCGATTTTGCCTACCGGAAACATCAAACTGTCAGGTATTTAAACTGGCATCCAAACCTGGATACCCAAATATCTGGCGAGTAGAAATCTTCAAAAAAATTTGAAAAGTTTCGAGCAGCCTTTTATCCTGGTTGCGTTTATGAAGGTAGGTAAAATTTAGAAAAGCCTTCACACGTCTCTTCTGTCTTCCTCAATTATCCGCCGTCTGATTGGTCCGTGTAAATCAGGCTTTGAAGGTTCCCGGCTATGGGCCACGAGCAAAATTCGGCTAAAACATTTGATTCCTATCTTGAACAATCAAAGAACGCCAAAAAGCTACGCTTCCAATTGCCCTTGCTATTGTCCTACCACCACGGTTTCTTTTGTTCGAGATTCAACGCCCTTATTGGTTTCTATGCGAATTGAAAAAATCTGCGAAGGTTGGTTTAACATGCAACTTTCACCCCGGGCCGAAATTTCCACACGGGTTGAGAAAGCGAGTTGAACTCCCCCCGGGTTGAAATTTTCTCATGTAAACGATTTCACAAATAACAAAGGTTTTTCTAGCGGTCGAGTTCAAACTCAACCAGGGGTGAAACTCCACCCGGGTTGACTTTACTTATGTAAAGGGCGCGCATTTCGAGTCACATACCAATACTCAAGGGAAGCTTATGTATCATAGTACCTTTTTGCATTCATGGCACAACAGGTCTTCATGGTGCGCAATAAGTTACAAAATCGAAGAGGTTTATCAAGAGGCTTTATCAAGAGGTTTTATCACCTGACTTGAAGTTACACATCCACTGCCTGAAGAAACGATAGCTTTGTTTAAAGCAAAATGGTCGACTGCTATTGGTCAAGAATTTGCTATTTGTCACTGCTATTGGTCGCTGATTTTTGGGCAGAATTCCACCCAACTTCGTATGTTTCACCACGGTGACCTCGCTCTGTCCCTCACTCCTTTGGAGAGATCACTATTTTGTTTGTTGATACGGAAGAGACTTTGGCAAGTCCAGAACAAGAATCACAATGTTACACCTCATTTGACGATATTTCTGTTTTTGTTACCCAAAAGGTGGTTGTGACGGTTGTTGTTGTTGTTGTTGTTGTTGTTGTCGTTGTTGTAAACTTATTTCGATTTCGATTTGCTCCTAGCTATATATACATATATGTACATATATACATATACAACTAATCTAAATCGAAAAAAATCTACTCTATTACAAATGAAAGGAAATAACTACGGAAATAAATACTTACAATGCTAAATTTTAAAAATAACTGGGATGTGAATGGACAGAATTTACAGGGTGTGATTAAATTTGCAAACGTTGCATTTGCAGGAAGGACCATCCCATTGTTTTATCATACGTTTGAAGCTGTTCAGATTATCAGCTGATTTTAGTTCATTTGCAAACTGTTCCAGATCTGAGGGCTAATGGCTTTCAGACTCTTGGAACCGAACGTCACTTGATTTGGTCGAAAATGATTTAAATTGTTCCGATTCCGTGAAGGATGCTTTGAAGTGCTTGAGCTGAAAATGCTTTGCATAAAAGGTGGATTAAAGTTTTTGATTGTCTTGAATATTTCGATGCAAAGGGTTCTCTGACGAGCAACTTGCATTGTGCACTTCCTTGACCTGATAAGAAGATCATCATAGGAACTTTTATGATCATTGTACAAAAATCTTAGCGCGCGTTCCTGTATCCTTTCAAGTTTTTGAAGCGATTTTGAAGACGAAAAATACCAAACTAAAGGACAATAGTTAAAATTCGAATACACGAAACTTTGAACCAAAACTTCTCTTTCAGCAAAACCAATAAATGACTTCAGTCGCTTAAGAACGTTCAGCTGTGCCGCAGCTTTTTTACAAAGGTTTGATATATGTGGATCAAAGTTCAATTTGTAATCTAGTGTTACACCTAGGAGTTTGAAATCGCTATTTAAGGCCTGAGCTACGCGAAGCCGGATTTGGTTCAATACGTAGCAATCCAACATCGTGCAACAGCGATGCAAAGCGGAGCAGAAGTCAATCCGAAGTCGTTTTATCAATTCAAAAAGCGAAGCGCAACTGCTTCGGATTGGGGTGGGCGATGGGAAGCGAAAACCAATCTGACGTGGTTTAAATCGGGCCTCGGTATCGTGTAACTCAATCAAAAGTGAGTTCATGGCAATCTGGTGTCGTGTAACTGAATGAAAACGGTGCGCTTTTGACGAAGATGGGTTGAAACCAATCCGATGCGAAAAGCAATCCGGTATTGTATAACCCAGACCTAAAATGACAAATTGAAAAAAACGTACTCTAGGCTACTCTTGAAGCAACATGGCAAATCTTGCCTTAGTGTCATTCTTTTGAGATTTTTCATTATCCCTCAAATATAAAATGATCGTCATTTGCTTCTGGAAGTCATGATCAACAAGAGCTTATATAACCTGATAACCTGACCCACTTTCAAAAGAAACAGAGGTCTCTTAAACACTGCCACAATGCTTGTTCAAGCTTCGTTTCAAAATTCTTCAGAATCCAAAGTTTTGATGGAAATTTATCCACATTTGCAGATTTTGTGCAAACAAACCAATTTTATATGCAACTCTTAAGATTTCTTCTGAAAAAGGAATATTGCTGTTTGAATACGACTTAATTGCATTTCATTCCACCTTGAATAGAAATTCAATTTCTTACCCAAGGGTCTACTTTTCAAACACAATCGAACTGTCTGTCGAGATAAGAAATCTATGATTGTTTAAACAAAATGAGCAAGTTATTCGCGTAAATTTCCATCAAAACCTTGGATTGCGAACAATATTGAAGTGAGGCTTGAAGAAGCTTTGGTGGTGTTTAACCCTATTTTAACAGGATGAAGAAAATGATTCTCTATTGTGGGAGCGTTGTCCATCCCCCCCCCCTCCTACCAATAATCTTCACAAGCATAACAGCCATGACAATGAAACTTAAACTGTGTCATGATTGAACGAAGGAGAATCCAAAAACAACATCAGTTAAGCATTGGTCACATGATTGGTTACTAGGCAACCAAGAACCGAGCAAATTTTAACGAAATAGAGCTACTAGCAAAAAGCATGGCTTTCTATTAAATAACTTGTTATCTCTTCTTCTTCTGTGCCGTCTATTTGCTGTAGGTAGGCTGCTATGAATTGCCTCCACTTCTCTCTATCCTCGGCTTTTCTCACAAGCCATCCGTAATGCTTTCTTCTCACCCATTCACTTGTAATAATAGGCTAAAAACTATCCAAATACTTGATAGCCATAGTTTGAAATTTCACACAGTGTCATACAAATATTAATGGTTCCTAATCAATTAAAAAATTACTGTTTGCTGTCGACAACCGTTTCTTTTGAAATTGGGTCAAGTCATTAGGCTAGAGCGTATCGTAAAATTAGGGACTCTATGGGGATGTGCGAAGAATTGCGGTGCATGTAAAATATTGGGGCGAGAATGGATAACTTCTTGTTGGCAATGTAGTGTTGTTGTCAAATCGGACACTGTTTGTTGCTGTTATATTTTGTATTCTTACAATAATCGATAATGAAGAGGAAGAAGTCTGAAACGTGCAAGCCATGAATCCATGAATCTGAGCATTGGAAGTGGGTCTATTGGAGTATACTGATGGAATTCTTAGACACAAGGTGAACTCACCAGTTATCATGTTTACTATTAGAACGTGAGACAGTCAGTTGGTAAAATGTTTGTTGCTGTCGCAGCTAGTCACTCATCACTGTACATTATATGGGGAATTAAACTTCTACCCCAAAACATCAGTTTTAGTAAATATACGATTTCCAGAGAATCCGTTACTCCGACCTGCTTCAAATAGTGGCCTAAAACCCCTCGATGAACTTATAAACAATCTCCTCCATCGGATAACTTTCTCAAGATTTCCTTTCTTTTCAAGAGTCGAAGATGGAAGGGGGAGGATCAAATTTTCACAAAAGCACCACATATAATGCAATGTTTTGTAAAAACGCTTAATGAATCTGGAAGGAAAACAATAGAGCTTACATATTATTTCAAGTGAGAAGAATCATTCAAATTCCTGGTGAATGGTAATGAGTATAGGCTGGCAGACGACAGTTGTTTTCCATCGTACTCTTCTGGGTTGCACTAGCTTCACTTTGTTAACAGCCAATTTTCATCATAAATGTGCCTGTCAAGTTGTCAGACTCAAGTTGCCAGATTCAAAACTGCGTAGCCTAATTGCGGTTCTAATGATAACTTTAATGGCCGGACTATTTCAGATATGCCTGACCCATTGTTACACCTTTGACATGAAAAGCGTCCGTAGATTGCTACCTCGATTCCTTTCTATACAGATTAAATGTGCCCATTAGCCATGTTTGAAGAATGAAATCATGTACTCATCTTGCTTCATAAAGTGATATTTATTTGCAATTGTAACTGTTTAATGCAGGATTTAGCTTACATCAGGATGGTAATAGCATAATACTCAACCTACTTGAAGGAGACCAAATCTCTTCGTAAGCATCAGAATTATTACATTGAATGTACCGAAAATAAGAATGGCACATGATATTGACAAATTCTTGACTTTATCCAAACAAGACTTGCCACACATGTTTCTTGATAGTATTGCATTGGTTAGTTGGTTCCCTTGACAACAGTCGTCCATATGAAGGTTTGAAGCAGTATGGGATCTTTGCCAGGTCAAACGATGGGTAATAATGGACCGTATTTGTAGCTAAGAAATCAAATTCTATTACCTCGATATTACTGTTTTACTTTGCTGCTTTCTCTTCGGCTGAAGCCTTACAAGTGCTAGGAATCAAATTCAAATTGTTCCTGCGCGCCTGAACAGTTAGTTCCTACACAGCGTCCATTCTCGTTTCAAACTTCCTTTTGCAGTTTGAAATGAGGATGAACGCTGTGTAGGAGCGAGAAGTTCAGACGCGCAGGAGCCATTTGAATTTGATTTCTAGCACTGGTTAGGCTTGGGCCTGAGGGAAAACAACGAAGGAAAGTATGGTAATATCGAGGTAACAACTTTAAGTTCCAAACTACAAATACGGTGCATTAGTGCCCATGGTCCAACTTTGAAACTTACCTTTTAATGATTGCAGCTCTGTTGATGATTCATTAACAGAAAGCGTTTGTTACGAACACAAAGTAATTAGCCTTAATCAGAAGAAATCGATTGGCACCTCATCAAAATTTGATAGGGAATAGAGACGTTTTATTTCGCTCACTTGTGGTGATTGAGTACACTAACAATGTCTATCAATATCTCAAATGCTTCCTTGATTGTTTCGATTGCGTGCATAAAAATGCCTGTTGCTACAACACTCCTGATTCCTATCTACCTGAGCATATTCCGTCCGGTTTGCCCAGAACCCCTTTCAGAATGTTTTCACATTTCAAACATAAAACAAAGCTTAAGAAACTATTTATTCTGACATAAATCTCTAACACACTTTTACTTTACTTTTATTTGTTTCCTGTATCATATTATTCAGATAGTACTGGTGTAATGTGTTAAGGCTTCGAGAAAATGATGGCGGTCACTACAGACAAATTTTACTTTAGCCAGACACCAGCTGCTACCCAATCAGTGCAACAATTGTTTCTCGATAGCATAGTATGAGTCGCTTGCCCCTTGACAAAAGTTGTCCACCACTTTGAAGATTTCAAACGGTAAGGGAATTTTGCCAGGTCACAGAGGTCACATTTTGGAAAATCACCTCTTAATGAGTTGGCAGCTCAACTGATGAATTCATTAGCAGCCAGAGTTTGGCAGCTCACCTAAATTTCATTGTTGGCCCAATCATCTCTGAATTGTTTTGATTGTATAAATTAACGATGCCTGTGAATATACCAAATTCTTCGTTGATTGATTCGATTGTGTACATAAATAATGCCTATTGTTACAATATTCCTGATTCCTTCCACTATAGGTAGGTAGGTATATAAATGTATTCCTTCTGGTTGGAGAAAAAGCCCTTCCATAATGTTTTCATTCTTTGAACATAATTAAAGGCCCCCATTAGCCATGTTTGACGAATGAGATCATTTCGTTACGCAGAATGACAGTTACAACTTCGATCCACATTTGAATTTATTTCCCTTTCCACCAGTTATACGCTTTTTGTTCGATGCTTTCAGTCATAAATCATTTTATGCAAATATCAGGATCGGAAAAAGGCAAATATCAGCGATCGCGGGGTGTGCTGCAATGATGCATTTGCAAGAAAATCCTAAAAGAAGTGAAACCCATTTGTAAGCATCGACACTGATACGAAATCTGTTCTGTGATCTCGAGATCGGAGTAAGATCGTGTGTTAGCATTTCCTGGCTTGGCCATATTCTGACATTTGTTTTCCTTATGCATTCACTGGCATGGGTGGTTGGTTGATCAAGAAATTAGCTACCTCAACTAGCTTTTTGTACTCGATTCATACACTCTTTGCCAATTCTCAATCTTTCTTGCAGAGCAGGCTGAAAAGATCAAGCACTTTGCCAGATAAATTACCAGGATCAAATTGAATGAGTTGGTGGCTTGCATAAAGGTACTGCGTCCATGTAAGTACAGCGGCTTTGCGGGGGACATGGTAATTTCACGTGAAATTTGATGTGATCATTGAAACAAACAAGGTTTTGCGATAGCCAGTTGTTATGCAAGCAAAGTGATGACTTACTTGGGGTTGTTTTCCCAGAGCTGAACCACAGCAGGCAGCCTCGCTATGAAATTTTACTTTGAGTTTGCATGTGATCAGATAAATTCTACCAATCACAGTCTGCTGGTTGAGGTTTCTTCGTCAGCGTCTTGCCAGCATATTTTGACAGAGTGTATACGCAGCTGTACTGACATGGACACATTACCTTTAATGGGTCCATTAACATTGTAATCTTGTTAGCGCATTTAGTATAGTACCATCGTCCTGAATCGGCACCTTTCAGATCATCATCATCAACAATCACCATCAACAATTTATTTACAGTAAGCAAAAGAATTCTAAAATAGCAAAATTACTGCTAATTAAGGCCTACCATCTTAAAAATTAAAGGAAAATATACTACAGATTGATAATAAAGATTGATACATGTCATGTTAGGTACCCAACCTGTGGTATATATATTTTGCAAAGTCTACTGTTATATCCCTGGTGCAGGGAGGCGAGAGGGTACACAGACAATAACCTGCTACATGCTTGTGTGGTACTGAACTGAACTAAGATCGTACGAAGTGTGTATTTACACGACAGATACTAAGCAATTACTAATGTCATAGGGTGTCCATAGTACAGGATATTACATCTACAATTGCAGCTCTCGCCCTTCCAACATTTAATATGGTTTTTGAAAATAGGAAGTGTGCTGGCTTGTTTCAATATATTTGGCAAAGTTGACCAAAGCCTATTACCAAGGAAGGAAATAGTCTCAATTCCATATGTTGTTGTATGCCCTTTTGGAAGCTGCAAGGCTTTACCGTGCCTTAGATTGTAACCAGTATTCCACTCAGCGAAAATATCCTTCATGAAAGGAGGACTTAACCCAGACTTTGTTTTATAAATTTGAGTCATAAGCAACTGTAGATTCTTTACATGGATAGATACCAAATTCCTTTGCTCCAAAAGAGACTCAAAATCGGTTTGATAGTCTTTGTTCGCAAAAAGCAATGCTCTTTCATGGATATGATTTAGTCTATGACTTAAAGTTCTGTCATAGAACATCCAAACAAGGGAGCAGTAGCTAAAGTGAGATAAGACGAATGTCTTATCAACTTTTCAGTGGCCATGTAGCAGAATATTCTGGCAAGGGCATGAAGTTTTTGACTGGCTTTTTTTGCAAAGTGTTTTGACAAGTTGTTTGAAGCTCAGTGTTTGATCAAAAATTATCCCTAAAGCTTCTAGAAGATAGAAAGATAAATCATCTATTCTGAGCGTTATGATAGCGACTTAAAACAATAACTTGCCATCAGAAGATTCTTCAGTTCATGGTGTTTACCGTATCACTTTATCAACTTAATCTTCTCATTTTTTGAAGTACAGCCAGAACTTAAAGGAGCAACGGTCGAAATCGGCATAAATGCATTATATCACCCTGAACCAGCACCCCTCATTTTACCGCAATCAGCTATCACGAAAGAAAAATGTACTATACTGTCAAACAGCTATTTTCTGGGGTCACATTCCCCATGTAATGAATATTCATTGCATTTTGATCGGATGGAAAATTAAAGCTTTTCGTTCCTCCCCAGTTTTAGCCTCTCATACACACTACCGTCCTTACATTATTCCAAAAATGCTCCTCTTCCATCTCCAGGAATGATCACCAAGTCTGAACTGTGTTCCTAGAACCAAAATATCATTTACCACCTGTTTAAGACCGTCCCATATTTAAATGTTTGTACACAAGCCTAAATCTAAGAAACGCGCTAGGGTGCCGATTCAGGGCGATGGTACTCTTTACTGCCTTTGAAATCCAGCACACGTCAACAGATAGGACCAGCAACAAATGCTCTTGGCCAAGGCTGTTGAACTGATAATTGAATGAACAAATATTCACATAGTACTCATGCATTTGCAACCATTACATTAGCATTAAATGGCATTAAATGGCATCGAAGGTCTTGTGGCGCCGTGGTGTAATCCGCCGACATTGCAGCCAGAACAGTCAGGCGGAGTGGGTTCGAATCCCGGTAGGGCCCAACCACTGGAGCGTAATGACAAGGGGTCGCGAACTCGATTAGGTCTGCTCTATTTCTGAGATCCCAGCGCTTGGCGCTGAAAAACGCAACTTCACCTTCATCTTCACTTTCATTCCATATTTTGTTACAAAAATTCCTTAGTTTTCTAGGGGACTTTGAGGGGGGGGGACCGTTCCAAAGAATGTTTGTCTCCACACTGAATCTCACAAAATTGGCCCTGCATCACAGATTTTCTAGCAAACTTCAGCAAATTTCGATTTTGTTTGTCTTAAGCAAATAAAATTGCTGACAAATTGATCAAAGTCTTTGAGACACAGGGGGTAATGCTGTCAGCTCAAACACCCTTCCATAATTTTTTCATTCTTCAAACATAATAATGTTTTCATTCCTCAAACACAATAATGTTTTCATTCTTCAAACATAAAAATCCGCCCAATCATTTTATGTGCTCACTCTTTGCACATAAAAAGGAGTCAATCTGGAAATCATCAGAGAGCCACTGAAAACAGAGTGTGGAGAATTTCAGACAAAATGATTGAGTTCTTTTGTTCCGTTGGACAACATCAGCAACAGAAATTGATGTGATCTACTTCTGTTAGGCGAATTCAACATTAATGATGGTCTGAAGACCTTTACCATCATTGCAATCAATAACGGGCTATTTGGCAATTTTTTTTCATGACCATTGCTATTTAAGACACATGCAATTCTTTAACTTTAAAACTTAACATCGTTACCTCAAATATTTCACTGCCAATGGGCAGCCTTGCCAAAGAAGCAACTATGCAGCTCATGTTCAACCGTTTTTTCCCTTGATTAACAAAGCAATTTTGTGACAAAAAATTTCCAACAAAGACTCTGTCAATATAGTTCTTCAAAAGAATTTTTGGATTTTTGACTCTCTGTAGCTCAAACCAGTCCAGCTTGAACTCAGTTTAGCAGAATTTTGAAATCAGCCCACCAATGGTTTGCTGTCTTACATTACATCTGATTTGGCCTGCAAGGTCCAGGCAGTGCTTTAGTGCTTTTGTTTGGTGACAGTCTCGTTGCGATGATGGCCAAATAAGAGTAATCAAAAAAAGGAAAAATAATGATAGCTTTTTGACTGCAAGACTTCAACGAAATTTCCATGGCACTGGGTACAAAATAAAAAGACACTGGAGGAGATATTGAAGGCACTGGATTTATTTGTGACGAAGTGAAGATACATTATGCTATAATCAGTAATCCACAAACATATTTACCAATGTACAAATGATACGATGTCTTTCTTGTACAAAAAAGTGAGTGCCATCAACAAATATCCTCTGGCTGAAGAAACATCTGTAAAACTACCAAACTGGTAAAAAATTGATCAGATAAATCATTACTAGAGTACCATCGCCCTGAATCGGCACCATAGCATGTTCTCCGAGAATAGACCCTTTCACGGTAGTTCGCATGGAGTTTTCGAGACCATGCGGAGTGAAATTTTTTGATTTTAGAATTTTTGGTTATTCTCACATATTGCAAGATTCCTCTGCATTGGCGTATTGGAACCTGATGAAAACTTAACTGGACCTACCTGAGTGACCAAGAAACATATCTTTTGTTTTCGTTCTTTCAATACATTCTCAGAAATGATGAAGAAACTTCGCAAACACAGAAGACTCTTTTCTCCTTGCAAAAAACCGCCGCCAAGGCCCAGCGACCGCCCTAAACCCTTTCAGCAATAAATTCTGTGCCGAGGCAGCCATCAACTTGATTTCCAAAATGAAGAGTCTTTATACATTTATGATGAACCTCTGAAATTTCCACTCTTCGATCTCTCGTCATTTTTGCGAAATTTCCCGCTGATTTCACTCTTGCTTTGTTTCCAAGTAGGCTCGCCGCACCGTCACAAGCCGATGACATAAAAGTTAGCTTGTTGTAAAAAGGGTCAGGTAGGGGAAACCCTTTCACCTGGGACGGGGGGAACCTACCCTTTCCTTTCATTTAGATGTGGAGGGTCCAGGGTAGGGGAAACCAAACAGAAGAAACTCTTGTCAATAATCCGTCCTCCTGCAAAATCTGTTTATGGAATTCACGATCCTAAAGGATTGTCCCATCTTACTCAACTTAGGGTTGGTCTTAGCAAGTTAAATTTCCACAAATTCAAGCATAATTTTAGAGATACCATAAACCCGATGCGCCCAACAAGCGATGGTATTGAGGATACGGAGCACTTTTTGTTGTTCTGCCCCTCTTTTGATGCCCAACGACAAGATCTTCTCGCTGGAATGGTTGAATTATTACGACCATTTGTGCAAATCACCGATCTCTCAAATGACGCTTTGACACAGCTTTTATTATATGGTGATCAAGACCTCTCTTATGACCTGAATAAAAATATACTCGAATTGACCTTACGTTTCATTCGCGAAACTGGTCGCTTTGACTAAAATCATTCAACCCTCAGCTATGCACAAAGCAACCACCACGTCGTTAACGTAAATGTCCTTTTACTTTGTAAATTCTGTTTCACATCAGATGTCAGGAATTTGAAATTACTTCAAAGAACGTAAACTTATCGCAACCCTGACCTTACATCTGATGTGGAACCGAATCTAGTTCAGTAGATATTAAATTGTCCGTAGTGTTTGTTGTATTTAGGTTAGCATTGCGTGTCTTTTCATATTGGCCATGGGGTAGTCATTGTCGTTCGCTCCCCATGGTATCGTCCCCGTAGTATTGTATAGTAATTAGATCCGTATAGTAGAATGTAAGATTTGTTGTATTACTTTTAATGAATAAAAACAAACCAAACAGGGGTGAATATGTAACTTGATGAATCAGTTGACAACTTCCCCCTGACAAATTCAAACTCGGTCTCCAAATCATCATCTGTTTATTTGCAGTGGGTTTTGTCCCTTTCATCAAGTTTCGTACAAATTGTGATAATATGCTGATGTTGAGGCAAGAAAAGAAAAGAAAAACTTTGTGTGGGCAACATGGCGAACTTTTTTTACAAGAGAATTTGAGCCAGAATCTGAAGGTTTCTTTCAGGATTTGAGTGCTTAGCGTTTCTTATAATTATCTTACGAGTTTCATGACAATATTCATGTTCACTAGTTGTGAGCTCGTGAACATTTAAAACTATGTTTTTGCAGCCTTTTGCAACGTTTAGACATTGACACAATTACTTTCCTAGCAATATGATACTGGAAACAAGTGAAAATATAGTAAAATTATGCTAAGGACTACCTAATCAAGATTTGTTAGCTAAATGTTCCCTCGTACATGTTTTTAAGAAATTGGTTTTTAAGAAACTACTTCTAAGATAGCCAAATGTTAGTTTAGTAATATGTCGGAGGAGGACTGAGAAACTCTTAAAAGCTAAATGCAAGAAATTTATAGCGAATACCATAAAAGCCCGGCATAGCCCCCTCAATTCCCCTCCATAATAAGCCCCTCTCCTCTGAGCCAAAATTTTTAATGAGCCCTTTCTGTTAACCCCAACCCCCCCCCCCGCCGCTTACATCAAACTCCAGTGGGTATCAAATATTTTGTACATTCATTTGGTTCAAAACGTTTGCATGTTAATTTTGATGTGGTTTGGAATAAAACTTGTCGAATTTTTGTACTTGACTTGTGAAAATGCAAGTCGTATACGAAAATATGGTGTAAAAAGAACTGAAAAGCCATAAAGCAATCGCCGATTGGTTTTGACAATAAGCCCCACTCTCCAATAAGCTCCCTCTCTATTAAGTCTCTTTTGGAGTGTCTAAAATTAGATAAGCCCCTGGGGGCTTAAAAGAGCTTTTAGGGTATATCTATCGTTGAACCTTTATCATTGAGCAACATTAACTTATTGTTTATGTTTGAATATAGCAGAACTATTCCTACAAGTTCTTTATTTTCTAAGAAACCTGGATCAGGCCATAGTACTAAAAGTTTCTTAAAAGCAACAATGATATATTTAAGACTACAAAACTACAATTACATTAACTGTGACGTTCATGGCGAGGAAAGACACGAGGTCACCGGGTCCTAACCATGAGAACAAACAAAATGATTGCTTTCGTAGGTTTACCAGTACTGGGGTTTTTTAATTTTGAGGCGATCCGAGAGTTGAGATTCTTATAAGCCAGGTTCTTACAAAAATATACGTGAACCTCAACTCTCAGATCGCTAAAAATTAAGAAGCACCAGCATATGTGTTCTATAAGAAACATGTATCAGGCCACTGTAGCACTAAAAATTTCTCATTTCAGGATGAAAATTTGTTCATTTTGATACTAAATGTTTCTTAAAAGGTTTCTTTTGTTTTGAATGCATGATTATCAATATGATCTCTAACACTGCTCCTGATGTGTTTCTTGGCAGTTATCAAACACCATAGACACATGTTTTATAAGAAACTTGTTTATAAGAAACTAGTACTAGGATGGCCAAAATTTTAAGAAACTCTAGTACTATGACTGTGAAGTACTAAGAAACCTTTTAAAGTTAAAGGCATTGACATTATAGCAAATAGATCGTTGAACCTTCATCCTTGAGCAATAGTCACTAACCATTTGTGTTTTCAACATAACAGAACACTGTTTATTCCAATATGTTGTTATAAATGTTAAGCAACATATCTGCCGCAGTGTTAGCGACCACATCGATCATCCTGCATTCAAAAAATAAGAAACCAACTAAGAAACTTTTAGTACTGAAATGGAGTATGTGAAATTAAATGATGAATAAAATGTTGTTAGAGGAAATCATTAACATAGTTTTACTTTGTTTTTATGTGTTTCATGTATCATTTTACTCAGAAGGTACTTTCGTAATGTCTAGACAATGGAAAGGCTTCAAAAAGATACTTTTGAAATGTTCGCGAGCGTGCAGGTAGTGAACAGGTAAAGATCTTTATGAAACCTTTCAGAAACTCGCAAGAACTCCTAAGGACTTAAAATCTTTCGTCAACTAAAATATTCACCCCTGTTTGGTTTCCCCGTCCCAGGTGAAAGGGTTTCCCCGATCCTTTTTACAACAAGCTAACTTTTCTGTCATCGGCTTGTGACGGCGAGCCTACTTGGAAACACAGCAAGAGTGAAATCAAGGGGAAATTTCGCAAAAATGACTTTAGATCGAGGGGTGGAAATTTCAGAAGTTCATCATAAATGTATAAAGACTCTTCATTTTGGAAATCAAGTTGACGGCTGCCTCGGCACAGAATTTATTGCTGAAAGGGTTTAGGGCGGTCGCTGGGCCGTGGCGGCGGTTTCGTGCAAGGAGCAAAGAGTCTTCGGTGTTTGCGAAGTTTCTTCATCACTTCTGAGAAACTTTAGAAAGAACGAAAACAAAAGATATGTTCCTTGGTCACTCAGGTAGGTCCAGTTACGTTTCCATCAGGTTCCAATACGTTAATGCAGAGAAATCTTGCAATATGTGACGATAACCAAAAAATTCTAAAATCCAAAATTTCACGCCGCATGGTCTCGAAAACTCCATTCGATCTACCGTGAAAGGGTCTTAGGCTCGTTTACAAACTTTTAAAAAATTGAACGGTCTGCGACCTGTAATTTCAAATAAAGCGCAAAAATGGTTTGCTAACACCATACTCTTGCTCTCTGACTGGTCTTGCTTGTTTCCTTAGCTTTGTTTACATGCTACGAAGAAGTTTCAACCTAGCTCAAAAGTGACCGTAAGCGTTCGTTCATTTCTCCGTTTATTTTTCCAAGCTGCGTTTTTGTTTTGATTCAATTTCATTGATAGAATACTGGCATAGGTCAAATAACTTGTTTCAATAGTTTGTTCTGCCCCTTTGGATGAAATATTTGAAAGTCCTTCATGTTGTCGATTTCCATTTTGGTTCAGGGAATTTCTATTCCAAAGCGAGAGAATTGGCTATAAATCGCCATGAACCGTCATAGTTTGTGAAAATGGTCTCCTGTTGTGAATAGTGACCTCCTCCTTTACGTTGGATGACTTTATGAATAAAAGCAGGTGGTAAATAATATTTTGACCTAGAGAACACATTTATCACTTGGTGACCTTTCCTGGAGTTCGAAGAGCAGCATTTTTGGAGTAACGTTATGACGGTAGTATGTATGAGCAAAGTCTTTTGAACAACCATGGTCTGGAAGGCCGGCAAAGATCAAAAGGCGATGTCTTTGTGAGGGTCGTAAATCCATCACGTGACATTTACCGTGCACACACACACACACACATCGTTGCTGTGGACCTGGGGAGGGAAGTCTTCAGAACATCTCATCTCAGGGTCCTTATTAATGGATTATAGATTGATTTTCGACTTTGTGATACGATGACAAACTTTGTTCAAGATGCCTGGAGACAACTGTGCTGTTTTCGGCTGTGGATCAAATCGCAGAACGAAAGGACTTGGAATTTTCAAGTTGCCTGCACCAAGCAACGACACTCGGAAGAAATGGAGAAGAGATTTGCTCAATGCGATCACGAAAAGCCGGGTTGTCGATAAAGCATTTAAAGAAAAGATCGAGAAGGACTCAGTTTATATTTGTGAAAAACATTTCCAGTCTGCAGACATTGAAATATGTAAGTAATCAAGTAGTTGTTAAGCTTAACGGGGCCCGTCTCCAAACTTTAATCGAAGCGATTATTTGCAGTTGCTCGATATACCGCAGTAGGCCATTCCATCACGACACAGCCTGTTTATCTAACTTTATTTCAAAATGAAAGCGTCTCTTCGAATATGAATCCTTATACTTTAAACAGGAAAAAACGAAGCAACTGCACATTTTATGATTGCTAAGATATCAGTGGATGTCAACAGTGTTACTTTTTGATGGCTTGTTTGGTAGCGACGACACCGAAGTGCAAAGGACATTGGCCTAAAGCGATGGTTTCCAGATTTGTTTACAGTTTGATGGCTTGAGCCTCGCTAAAAAGTATTGTATTTACTTTTGCCTTCGCCATACAGCAGGCCCAGTAAATCTTATCATGTAAATTATTGAAGCCACTTGCTAGGTTCATTCATTTCATTTCTGAATGCTGTAAAGTATTTTTTCATTCAATATTCTCCAACCATTTTATATTTTAGTTGAGTCTGGAAAAAAGAAAATGAGAGATGGTGCCTTGCCAACAGTGAACATGCCAAAGCAAAAGAGTGAAGGCAATCAAAGACAAAGAACAGTTAGAATTGCCCCAGTTATATGCCAGCCAGTACCAGCACATTGCTATAATAATTTTAAAGAAGTGTGTCAAAGAGTTCAGGGTTTGAAGTCTCTTAATGATTGGCACATCATTTTCCAAGGAGACAGAGTGATTTTGAAACTGCATCAGGTACCTTACCTTTTGCCAAAATATGAGATAATAGTTGATGATAGTCTTGGGTACAGTATTTCTCTCTTTGGTTGGCTGTTACCAGATGACCATGAGTTGTATCGAGAGAATAAGAGGTCTGTTTGGAATGTAACACTGTCTAACCTTGTCAAAAAGCTAGTGTCGTACCAGCAATGTTCAGGTGTTTCTGCCAGTGACATTTTAAGTGATGTTGTCAGTCATGTTGTACCTAAACAGCATGATCCACTCTTTTCTGAAGATGGGAACCCATTCCCAGCATCAGAATATCGCAGATCACGTAGCTGTGCTTTACTCATTACAATGGATAAGTGCAGTTCTTGCCGTAAGAAAGATACATATGCTAATGCATCCAGAGTTGCCAAAGACAAGCGGATGTCAGTCCCAGCCAAACTGAAAGCCCCAATATCAGGTACTTCGACAAATCGAATAAAGTTGACACTAAATCAGCATCGTTTAAAATGTGCACAACTTCAGGACAGGATAACTGAAATGGAAAATGAGTTGGAGAAATCTTCTGTTGAAATTGATAAAGAACTGAGTAGTGACTTTTTTGACATTCTTGACAATGCGCAAATGACACCATTCATGAAGCTTTTTTGGAATGAGCAAAAGAAAATGATTGGCAAATCAAAGTCAGCTGTGAGGTTCCACCCCATGATAATTAGATTCTGCCTTTCACAAGCACAGAAATCAGCTTCCAGCTATGATGAATTTCGTGACACATTTGATGAAGTACTGCATTTACCAAGTCGCAGAGTTCTAAGGAACTATAAGAACTGGGTTCGACCAAAACCAGGCTTTAATGAAGAAGTGATCTTGGAATTGATTAGAAAATCTGACAAGTTTTTCGATGTTGAGCGTTACGTTGTGATCCTCTTTGATGAGATGAAGATCAAGTCAAATCTTGTGTTTGACAAACATACCAATGAACTGATTGGTTACACCGATCTTGGGGATGAAGAGCTGAATTATGCTGCTTTAGAAAAAGCTGATGAACTTGCAAGTCATGCGTTAGCATTCCTTGTGACAGGCTTGTGCACCAATTTAAAGTTTTGTTTAGCATATTTTGCTACAAATGGTGTGACGTCTGCACAAATGTTTCCGATTTTTTGGGAAGCTGTTGGCATATTAGAGATGCGATGCAACTTGTGGGTCATTGCTACAACTTCCGATGGTGCATCTCCAAATCGCAGATTTTGTAGGATGCATAGAATGCTTGATGGAGATGCTGGCAAAAGTGTATGCTATCGCACGATAAATCTTTATGCTCGAGATAGATTTATCTACCTTTTCTCTGATGCCCCACATCTTGTCAAGACAGCAAGGAACTGTCTTTATCACTCAGGAGACGGAAAGTGCACCAGATACATGTGGAATAATGGATTTTACATCCTATGGAGCCATATAAGAAGCCTGTACCTTCAAGATTTAGATAGAGGTCTAAAGTTGTTGCCAAGATTGACCGCTGACCATGTTAACTTGTCCTCATATTCAGTTATGAGGGTAAATTTGGCAGCACAAGTCCTGAGTGCCACTGTGGCTACTGTGCTGAAAAATTATGGTCCGCCAGAAGCTGCTGGTACTGCCAAATATTGTGAAATGGTTGATAAATTCTTTGACTGTTTAAATGTCAGAAACACAAAAGAGTTTGAGTGCAAGCGCAAGCCATTTCTAGCACCATACACAGATGCAGATGATGAGCGTTTTACTTGGCTAGAAAGTGAGTTTCTCCCTTATCTTTCATCATGGAAAGAAAGTACAGAAAACAGGGATGGAGATTTCACCCAGAATGCTAGGAACAAAATGTTCATTTCCTGGCAGACAATGGAAGGATTCCAAATGACAACATTTGCAATGATTGAAGCCATGAAGTATTTGCTATCCCAGGGAATGGAATATATCCTCACAGAGAAATTTTGTCAAGATCCCGTTGAAGAGTACTTTGGGGGTCAGCGGAAAATTGGGCGTAGATCTGACAACCCAGACATGTACATGTTTGGATACAACAATAATGCCCTTCATGTCCAGAGAAATGTTGGTGCAAAAACAGGGAACACAAGAGGAAGGCATAGAAATTCAAAACGGTCAGCATGGATAGATGTAGACAATGAACCGCTGCAAAAACGTAAATAAAGTGGAGTATAAAATGCAATAAATAGTAAAACACAACAGTTCATGTGCAAAAAGTTTTGGTAAAACTTCCTTTGGTACCAAGACGTTAATTGAAAATGAGGAAACTTTGAAATACCATACAAGCTCTACTCTATTAAGCTCCCTCTCTATTAGATGCAACCACTCAAAACCAAAATCTTAGGTAAGCCCCCAGCTCTATTAAGTCCATCCTGCCAGTTATACAGTACCTAGCATAAGAAGCTGCCAAAGATTTTCCAATTATTTATATGCTATTAGCGAAACAAGTTAACATTTTATTTTTTTGATATCATGGGATGAAAAATGTGTTGAATATGTGCTTTTGGTTACAACTGGTCTGTTGATTCTTCAAAATATGGGGTAAAAGGAATCAAAATGCTGTAATTTGTATCCTTTTCATGTGATTGCAAATACACCTCTTCTGTGATAAGCCACATAGCTCTTAGCCCTCCTCTGCAATCTCAAAAAATAAAATAAGCCCACTGGGGTCTTCATAGGGCAGAAGTGTTTTGCAAATAACCAGTTGTGTTTTATATGATATCTTCTGTTATAAATTCTGTTGATGGTTTGGTAAACATCAAATTGACCATATTTTTCAGAGTTAGCACACAAATGTCAAAGATTATATGGTTAAAGTAACATTATTCATGTTCATTGAAACCTTTCAGACAGGAAAATCTTACATAAAATGGTTGGGACTTTTTGGAAAATTGGACAGAACTTCAACTTGCAACACCTTATCAAACATACACTCCATGCAAAATGGGTTCCATTAGCTGCAGTTTGAACCAAATCAATTCAAAGGGTATTGAATGCCTCCAGAAAATTATTTTAGGATATCTGAAACTTTTCAATGTTGGTTCATATACATATATATGTATATTTTTTGGGTTGAAAAACACTCCAGAATATAGTTGACTAGAACGCCTGGTAGACTTACTGGAAGTACCTTCCCCAGCAGTCCCTCCAACTCATCCATTTTATCACCCCCCCCCCCATGGCTGGCAATGGAAATTGCTGTCACAGAGAAAGAGCAATATGGGGTTAATGTGGCTTCGACTAGAAGGAATTATGAAAAAAGAACATCAAAATTAGGAAAAAGCTACTTTATGCACTAGAACAGCCAAAATTGGCTAAGGGGTGTTTTACCCCGTTCAGATCATGTGGCCATACTCTTTGCAAGTTGTAGTAATTTTTTACATTTCTGCATTCATGGCACAAGTTTTCATTGCATACAATAAAATAAATAAGTGTTTCTCCAGAGACTGATCACTTGACTTGAAATGTGTGCTAAGCAAACTTTAGCCAATTACAAGGCCTATTGCCTGTATCCAGGGCCGCCAAGAGGGAGAGGAGGAGGGGCATTTTGCCCCAGGGCCTCAGAGTTCAAGGCCCTCATAAAGTAAGATTATAACATTTTGACTGCAGGAGATACACATATTTTTCATAAAAAACTGCTTATAAGTCAACTCTCAGATTGTCAAAAAATTAAGAAACTCCAGTACTGGGAAAACATAACCTAAAGAAACGATTTATTTGACAAACGAAATCCTTAACATAGTTTTACTGTATTTTCACATGTTTCCTGTATCATATTAAGTTACTCGAGTACTGTCTAAACGTTGAAAAGCTTCAAAGAATGTTGTTTCGAAATGTTCTAAGGGGAACAGAAAGTAAACACACAGTGTTATGAAAAATTTAAGAAACTCGTAAGGAACTCAAAGTACAGTATATACTCAAAATCTAAAAGTTTTAAAGAACTTTCAGTACTGGACCAAACTCTTAGTTTCTTATGAAAAAGATCTATGTGTATTCTGAAATAAATGTCTTCTGCCTGCTTTGATCGGAGGGGGCCTCATTTCACTTTTTAGTCCCTGGCCCTCCAAAACCTCATGGCTGCCCGGTCAGTATCCTTGCACTGTTGTGACATGGCGCTGCAGAGTCTCATCTAATTTTAGAGGTGAATGAGTAGAGTAACAATAAAAGTGCTCTATTACATCATGAAAATTTAACTTAGAAAACTAGTTATTATTCTTGAACTTCGGGATTATTGCCGGATCGTTTGATTTCTTTTCGCAATGCCTTTGACTTGAGAAGTTTGTCTTTTACTTTGAATCTTTGAATAATGTCCTTTGCATAGGAGAATGAACGTACCCTAACATACAACTTTATGATACTTGTTAATAAATCAGATTGCAGTGTTTTGCTGCTACAATCTGTTTCAGACTCCTCAACAACGGTTCTGAAATGGGAAACAATTTCTGGGTCTTTGATGCATTTTTCCACAATCAAGGCTGTGTTGATT
This sequence comes from Aurelia sp. 4 Dawson et al 2005, assembly GCA_964019985.1. Classification (NCBI taxonomy): domain Eukaryota; kingdom Metazoa; phylum Cnidaria; class Scyphozoa; order Semaeostomeae; family Ulmaridae; genus Aurelia; species Aurelia sp. 4 Dawson et al 2005. Next base: position 29,804,528 of record OZ026492.1, on the reverse strand, counting down.
TTCCTTTGGCCACATGCAGCAACATTTTTTCTGAAATTAAGCTCAGTAACCTCAAATATTCTTCTTGGAGAAGATTTCAGATCCCACAGACCTCCACGATTAAGTGAGGTGACTAAACTTGAAGTTGGGGTTCTCACATTCTCTTCCAGGGCACTGACATTAGTTGTTTTCCCTGCTTTTAAAATCTGCATGCAATCTTGGCTTTCCTTTGTTAAATAGTTTTTTGAACTTTTGAACTTCTTAAAAAGGTTGTGAAAAACGTATCCACCAAGGTATCCCAGGCCGTCTTTCTCTTCTTTGCTCAGGTTCATCTGCTGTGGATTTGAGGGAGTATCATCAGAATTCAGTGATTTCCTGTAATGTATCAGAAGGCCATCTGCAACTTTTGTGGCCAGAAATGTTGATGCATGGCTTGTTAAAGATGGAAAATAGTCATTTGAGTGCAAAACAATCGTGGAGTAGAAAGCTGTGTAGAATTCTTCAGCATCTCCCCTTTTTTGCAATTTTGCATAAAACCCCTGAATGTCTTTGAAGAGAGCTGACTCTTCAGTGAGCACGATGGGGAAACTTTGAATTTCCTCAGTCATATTCAAAGGGAAACATTTATTTTTTGAAGCTGTTGTCACTGCTTTCACAACAACATCAGTCAGGGAAGCAAGAGAGATTCCTCCAACCATGGCAGCATTATGTGCTCTGGGATTTTCTCTGCTAGTTTTGTGTTTTGCAGATGAATGCCTGGTTAATCCACCTTTGCTCTTGCACTCTTTTTTGCATACAGGGCAGGTGAACTGACCAGCTTGAACCTGGAGAAAAAGTTTGAATCTGTGAGTGAGGTGCTGCCATGGGCTGATGGGGCCATTTCCAAAATGAATTAATTTCAAACGATTGCTCATAAGGAAGGCAGCCCAGCCTGGAAACTAGATAAAGCCCCTGGAAAGTCAGTACTTGGGCTGTAGCATTACCCACCCAACCCCCAAAATAACACACTACCAACTATTTGTACAAAACCACCTTCTAGAAGCAGTAGGCTTAATTATAGCTGAGCAGCATTTTGAGAAATTGAAGAAATTCACGAGAAAGTCTTTGGCAACGACATTGACCCATAATTCAGGCCACTACCAACCTTGCATCGACTTTTCCTCATAAAAATATGTGTAGCCTTTTGGAAGTGGCATGAGTATTTGTTAGCTGCCATATTTCAGGCGTTGTCTTGCCTTACATGGCCTTTGGCTACCTTTAGCTTTGGCTTGCTTCGTATTGCAATTTATTAGGTAGCAATATCCCCTTGTTAGACTCTTAGCTTTCAAGAAACGATACATCATCAACCTGAGTCGTAGAATGACATTTTTGATAGAATATAGTTAATGTACAATCATATTTAGCCAGCCTGGTGACGATGTAATTTGCCAGCGTTTTCTGGTTTGGGTAGGCCCTGTTTCAAATCAACTTGTTTCACTCACCTCTTCACTTTCTACTTCAAAAATCCATTGAATATCTTCCTCTTCATCTAATGCATCTAAAATCGCGTCGAAGTTTTCGCCAGTAATGACTAGGGATTCCGAAACTTCCGAATTATAATTTTGCCTGGTGGCTTTCCTTAACGCAAACGCCATGATCAACAAAATGTGTGCACGGTTATGGTCACGTGGTGTCCCGAAACAACATGCTCGCGGCCCCTATTGTCAATCCTTTTGATCTTTGCCGGCCTTCCAGACCATGGTTGTTCAAAAGACTTTGGTATGAGAGTCTAAAACTGGGGAGGACGAAAAGCTTTAATCTTCCATCCGATCAAAATGCAATGAATATTAAGTACATAGGGGAAATGATCCTAGAAAATAGCTTTTTTGACGGTATAGTACCATTTTCTTTCGGGGTAGCTGATTGCGGTAAAATGAGGGGCGCCGGTTCATGATTCACTTAGGCCGATTTTCACGGTTGCTCCTTTTATGTTCTGGCTGTACTTCAAAACATAGGAAGATTTAGTTGATAAAGTGATACAGTAACACCATGAACTGAAGAATTTTCTGATAGCAAATTATTGTTTTAAGTCCCTATCATAACGCTCATAATAGGTGATTTATCTGAAAGGTGCTGATTTAGGGAGATGGTACTCTAGTGACCCTAAATGAATCAAAATACAATCAAACAATGTTACCTCAGCATTCAGCTCTTCATTGTTGACAACCTCAATCTTGTTTATCTGGATACCACACTTTGTATCCCAGAATGAATGCTCAATATCAGCTTTAATTTTGCTGAACTCCCTAGATGATTTCTCACAAAACTCGAGCAGCTCTAGAAAACAGAGTGCAAATAAACCCAATGACTAAAAAAAGTAAACCATGAAAATATTCTGAATGAAGGAACAGACCAAACCACAGTGATCCAGAATGCGAAAATAAAGGAAGAAAATACAAAATATCGGACAAATCAAATTTGGTCAAAACATTTGTCATGATAAATGGTCTTGAAGCGGATATCTTAAGGTTCAAAATACAGCATGAAGTAGACTTTTGTGACTTCTGAGTCCGGATATATATGCTTGTGAAGTTGGATGAAATTGACATTGTTTAGTTTTCATGTAGTTTTTGGTAGATTTCTACAGAATGCTAATTTCAACAAAAAATTCATTTGTTAATATCTCTGCCCAGGGTTATCCGATTTTAGCTCTGTTTGTTTCAATTTATAGAAGTACATGTCAGCTTACAAACAAGTCATTAAATGCGCTAATTTTCCTGAAATTGACACCAAAAATGCATAATTTGAAATTAAAAGTATAAAATAAAGAAATTACGGAAGAATATGCATGCCAAACCTAGATATTATTAAAATAGCGCATTTCAGCAAGTAGGCTGCCAAAGCAATAATTCAGGATCGTGCAGGTAACAAAACTGTCTTATTTTTAATGTGTCCACTACCACTTTTTTGCTACTTTGGGCCCCCATTATTTTGATGTTCACCCTTGACATAGAAGTCAGTGTGTTGCAAGGCTCATGCATTTGCCCTCTTCTATTCCTTATTTACATAAATGATCTCCTATAGGCTGTCCAGGGTTCTACCGTTTCATGTTTGCTGATGAAACCACCAGTCACCAGTCTGTGCCACCAGTCCGATGATATGACTCAGCTAAATAAGGCTATTAACAATGATCTAAGGCATCCTTGAATGTTGCAAAAACAAGCTCTATGGTTATTACCAGCAAGCAGAAACGTAACATTCTCCAAGATACAGATCTAAATTTGGAACTAAATATTCGTGAAAGTGAGCTGGAGGCAGAGGTGGAAAAAGTATCGGAACCTGGGAACGTAGTTCCCAGAAATTTTTTTGGGCTTAAATTTTCACAGAAAGTTTTCAAGAAACTATTGAGGCTTGAAGAAAATTTCTAAATTTGAAATTATATTTTGAGCACTGGGAATGAAAGTGGACAAAAATTAATTTCACAGAAAATATTCCTGCAGCTTCCCTGCTTTACTTATCATACAATGTAAATTTGATTGAAGTTGACATTGATAAACAGCTCTTATGATGTACCAAGCAAGTTGTGTTTTATTGGAAATATCTGTTTTGTAAAGCTACTAGAAAAGTCCTCAGAAAATTTCCTTGAAAGTGAGTAAATTTGCTTTGAACAGAGAATATATACAATACTCTACAGGCCTTGCACACATGAAAATGGCCTTCCTTCCTTAAAAATCCTTGGCCAGAAAATTTATAGTCAGTCATATGGCACAAGAATTCTTACCTTAATGTGCAAAATTCCTCAAAATCTTTTCAAGTATTCTTTTTTGTGTGCATGTTTCGAAGGCCTGCACTGTATGTTGTTGGTGGTGGTACAGGAAGTTGCATTCTAAACTTTAATCTGGCTGGCTATAAAAATTGGGCCTACGGAGCCTAAAATAGCACTTGATTTTCTTTTTCTACCTACATAACACCTTGATTTTATGTATTTCACCACTTGAAAATATATCAATACTCATGCTCAAGCTTTCTTCACAAATCCACAATTGCCCTGATTTGTGGCTTCATTTTGGTGAAAGTTGTTGAATCTGTACTGTTTTGTTTTTGCTTGTGCATGAGAATTGTGGACAGACAGTTTAAGAGCATTATTCTGTGGCTGAATCAGTTTTTTCTTCCAACAAACAGTTTTTTGGATACATGAATCTTACTCCATTCTCAAATTCAAGGCTTTGTTTTGTGCCTAGGAATAAATTTCAGATTAAAGCTTGTCTGCTCAAAGACAACAGAGGTTATGTCATTTTAGCTTTGTATCCAAGAATGCCAGGGCATGGCATGCCTGTGTGCCTCTAGATGGTGCAGCCCAGACCGTAATGTGAGTTGCACAGTTTCATGAAGCAACATTCTGTATAAGCTGTCCAAATAAGACATCAGACCAGTACTTCATAACATTTCATGAATGTTTGATCCAAAGCAAGTCTTAAGCCCAAGTTGTTGAATAAACTTGATTGATAAGGATGCTATGCTTTTAAGTTGCTTAATATACATTGACCTAATAAGGATCAACCAGAGCAGTGTTTGTTTTGATCTTGTCATAAGACATAGTACCTCAGTTCAATGGATAGTAGAACAAAGAAAAATCTTCTTACATCCTCTCTGGCAGTTGCAATGTTCCTTCTCAAATATACTGTAGGTAGGTCTTCTAAAACACATCTGAATTTGTTTGAAGGATGAATCCACCATTTTGAAATTGAAAACGAGACTTTTGGTGTGATTTTTTACCACTGAAATCGAGGCCACAATGCAAGAGATGTATTCTCGTATTCTGAGTCCAGTATTTGTTCCATTTTTTAATGTTCAATACCACAATAGATGGCATATGGGTAAACTCAAATAGTTTGACATTTGCACTACTTTCAAAATTTTGCAGAAATCTTTCATCCACAAACGTAGGTTCCCAGAAAGGAAAAAATTTTTTCCACCACTGGCTGGAGGTAGCCCAAAAAACGAAATACCTTCACGTACAAATTGACTGTTCCCTGGATTTGAAAGAACAAATTCAGGCTGTTTCTGCCAAGGTCTCAAGGGCTCTTGGCCTTCTAAGCCATGCCAAGAATTTTCTACCAAAACAAACTCTGAAAACTCTCTACACAGGTGTTGTTAAGCCTCACTTTCAATATTGTTGTTTTGTTTGGGGTTGTTGTGGTTCTGCTGAAATAAACCAGTTGCAAAAGCTGCAGAACCGGGCTACCAGAATCGTAACAAATAGCAGCTTTGATACTCAAAGCAGACCACTTATCAAAGAGCTTGGTTGGAACACCATTGAAAAACTAAAGTAATGGTCTTCAAATCACTCAATGAGTTTGCTCCACAGACCATGGTCAGTCAGCAGTATTTGATCATTCAACCAATTTTATCAAGGATTTGCTAAGGGCGAGTGATGGGCCAAAATTTGTTGGATTAAAATTTGTTGAGACTTTCCTGTGGTGACCATGGTCAATTGTGGCATTAATCAACCATAGATTACCATGTATAAACATGTTCTTTTATTCTCTAACCATGTATGATCATCGTTAACCATCGGTTTCATTTGTCAATGACAGTTGTTCATGGTTGAACATGGTTATTTTCATGATCAAACCATAGTAAACCATGCTCTTCAACCATGATCAACCATGTTTGTCTGTGGTGGAAATGATCATGCAAAATGTCATGAGAAATGATGAACCATGGATTATCGTGGTTTAAGATCCTTGCTTTATCATGATAAACCATGGTTTACCATGATAAATGTAGCAAATCTCCCCTCTTGCAACCATGTTTGACCATGGTTCAACCATCGGTTTCCTTTGTCAATGACAGTTTACCATGGTTAATCATGTACTGACCATGGGAAAAACATGGCCAACCATGGTCTAAAACCAAAACCATGCTCATATCATGGTTGACCATGGTTTAGCAATGGTCTTTTCGCCTGGGTAGTTCATTCGATCTAGATTAGTTGTATGTGGACAACTGCATATATACGGTATGAATAGCTTAGGTACAAAAAATCTAATCAAAATGGCTACAACAAGCAAACAAACAAACAACGCACGATAGTTGCAACGTACCTTTGCTGGCTGCACGTTTCGGGATGGTAAATTTCTTCTTATTACTCATGATTTCCTTGCAGAATAACTTGGGCAAGTTGTGGTAACACTGATGTTATCCTGTTGACATTTGCACTTGGTTGGCTGAAAAGCGTGAGCTCACGAGGGGTGCGAGGCTGAAACAACTTCTCCCGGAGGGCTAAGGCCTACATCAAAAGTCAGTCAAAATACACTTTCTCTTGAATATTCCGTATACCTGCGACAACATAATCTGCGTTCTTTCTTTACTGCGGAGAAAGACCATCCATCAGTGACAAAATCAAGCATTGCACCACGCAAATTGGTGAGCCACGCAAATTTAGGCCATATTACTCGGACGCACGATTTGTCTGTATCTCACACAGCTATCTCTGTCTCCTACATCTATTTGGAGGCTTCAAATATTGTTCACACTTCGCACTATCTGTTTAAGTCACCAAGTAAAATGATTCTATCTTCCTGGCCAATTTTTACCTGATAAAAAATAGCAGTAGATTTCCGCAGAATTCACTGCTCTTTGCGATTTAGCGCTGTTGTCAGACACAGAACAAGATGCGGCAAAATTGTGTACCGCTGACCAAAGTGCCCCGTGGTGAAAACCAGAAAAATTGAAGAATTCCGTAAAAGCGCGAAGCGCTCGCAATGGAATTCCGATTTTATGAATAAAATCGAAGTACGATCTAATACTGGATTAGAGCCCAATCTACTGGAACATTGGAGCCCAAGACGGAAACAAACGCGAACAAACCACAACGAACCCAGCCGGAAGATAAAATGCAAAGAAAACAACACATGATTTGTTTTTACAGCCTTCAATATTCAAAATGTCCTTCTGTTTTCGACTCTCTCGACGATTGAACATCCGGTTCCCTAAAAGGAAAGAATATACAATAAACACCCAGAAACTACAAAAAACTTTTATTCACTGTTTTATCAGGTTACCGGGCTGGTGGGTGGGAAGTATTAGATCGTACTTCGATTTTATTAATAAAATCGGAATTCCATTGCGAGCGCTTCGCGCTCTTACGGAATTCTTCAATCTTATTTCATAAAATCTCGGTAGATCTAATACTGGATTAGAGCCCAATCTCCAATCACATTGGAGCCCAGACTCCCACAAATCCTCAGTTCAAAGCGATGTGGTACAGTCAGAAAAAACAGACTGTTGATACACTTGTGCAGGATTTGCAATTGTTTTATGATAATGTTTCTGCCAGGTAGATTTTCCAGACCACTGCCCCCTCTTTAAAATGTCTTGTAAAGAGCAACCACCTATTCTGGCTTTTGAAGTTGATGCTGACCTACTTGAATGGGCCTTAAAAATATTTGTGTCAATTCCTGCTTTTCCAAGCACTGTCTTTACCCATCCAGAAATTGTAGACTTAGCAACTTCATCATGGGGACTTACTGTGCCTAGCAGAAGCTGGTGTTTGTTATGAGAACGCCAACCTGCTGATCTCAGAAGGTAAGCTTCTAACACTGACACTACACACATATTTGTGTTTGATTCAAAATTAAACAACTCCAAAGATGGTGGGGCTTTGCACTTTCTCCAGCTTTTAGTCACCTTAGAAAATTCAAAAATGTAAGAATTTTCTGTCTTTGTCATGTAACGGATATCCAAGCATTTTAACTCCGAACAACGACAAGCTGAAGCCAGTGCTAGCAGCATAGTAAGCTTCAAGGTTAGCAGCCTATCAGACAAATAGTTATTGCTGGGAAGTTGATCTAAATATGTCAGTACCTGTTCCACATCCCAAACAAAGGAATACCTTGGTTTAGGTGGGCGTTGATTGAATATTCCAGTCATTAAAGCAGATACTTGTGGATGTTAGCCTACGGGCACATTGCCAATAGGATCATGGTAAGCTGAAATGGCTGACCTGTGACAATTTATTGTACCGTATCCATATTTTAGCTCATATAGTTGTGCCAAAAAGTCCAAAACAAAATTTATAGGACACTGAAAGGGACTAACTTGTTGTTTACCACACCAGCTAGCCCACTTTCCCCAGGACGATTCGTAATTAGAAAGTGAACCTGGTCTTCTGGCAGCTGCAATAAGTCCTGCAGCCCTCTCTGATATTCCTTTATTTGCCAGGTTCTGCCTGAAATTCTCCAAGCCACTAGTTTTAGAGAATTGTTTTCCACTAGAGGATGGATTTTTCCCTGTGGGTCCCTTAACAGAGTTGGAAAAACTGGAAGACGAAGTGGATTCTGCACTGACATTCCCAGTAGCTGCCCATACCATGGCTGTGTTTGCCATGCTGGGGTTATCAAAATTATGGAGACTTTCTCCACCCTCACTTTTGCCACTTCTCTCCCCACAAGGGAGAATGGTGGAAATGCATATGGGTACAGATGTGACCACTTCTGTTGGAGAGCATCCGTGGCTTGGCTGCCTGGATCTGGATTCCACGCCATGTATGCTGGGAGTTGCTGAAACAGTCTGGAGGCAAACAGATCCATGTCCGGGTGACCAAATCTCTGGCAAATTTTCTGGAATAACTGGGGGCAAAGCAACCATTCGCTTGAATCCTGGAGAAGCAGGACACCCTGTCCGCCTGGACATTCAAAATCCCTGGCAGATACTCGGCAGTAATCGTGATCTGTTTTGACAGAAGAAAATCCAAATTTCCTTTGCTAGGGATGTCAGCTCCCTGCTGTGAGTGCCCCCCATTTTGACCAAGTATGACAGAGCAGTCATATTGTCCATCTGAATGTGCACACTTGTTAGATTGTGGGCTTTTGAGAAGGTCAACAGGGCAAAATGAACTGCTTTCAGTTCCAACAGATTTATATGCAGTTGTGACTCCTTCTGAGACCACTGACCCCCTACTGATTTTCCCAAGCAATGGGCCCCCCAGCCCTTCTTGGATGCATCTGTCAGAATGACAGTTTTTGAGTGGGGTGCTACAATTGGCCTTCCGTTTGTCAAACGAAGGTTGCTTATCCACCATCTGATCTCCTTTAATGAGTCCAGGTCTAATGTTATTCTGTGTTAGTACGATCGTACCTTCCCTAGACCACTGATCAGTTGTTGCTGTAAATACCTCAGTTGTAACTGGGAGGGTAGCACTGCCTGTGCTGTGGAGCACAGAGAACCTATCAGACTGGAAAGTTTCCAGAGTGATATTGTTGGATTTTGTAGCACCTCCTGACATTGCTGCAACAGCTTGTTCACCTTTTCCTGTGGTAAAGTCAAGGTCATGCTCACTGAATCTATTTCCATCCCCAAAAATTCTATTTTTTGGAACTGGTGTCAAAAAGGATATCTTTTGATTGATCACAAACCCCAAATGCTGCAGGAGAAAGATCAGTGTTTCCTGGGCTACCACTAATTCCCCTTGAGACTGGCACATTGTCAGCATATTGTCCAAATAGATAATTATCCTTGTGTTTAAACGACGTAGTAATGATATTGGCACATTCAGTAACTTGGTAAATATTCTCGGTGCTGGGTCAAGGCCAAAACATAGGGAGAAAAACTCGAAAATTCTGCCCTCCCATTGAAACCGGACATATTTTCTGTGCGTTGGATGTAGGGGGAGGCAAAAGTATGCATCCTTCAGATCTATCTTGCACATATAATCTTTCTCCTGCATCATCTCTTTCAACAGATGCAGACCCTCCATTTTGAAAGGTTGGTAGGGAATGAACGCATTCAGTTGCTTCAAATTTATCACTGGTCTGTTCCCCCCATCTCTCTTTCTTACTAAAAATAGGTTGCTCAGAAATTGGCCCTTCTGATGATCGACCTCGTGAACAGCCCCTTTCCTCAACATGGCTTGGGTCTCCTGGTTTACCATAGCACTTTGCTCCCTGTTCATTTTCGCTTGGTAAGGGGGTCGAATCTGTTTTGGCTCTCCCATAAATGGGATTTTTAATCCTGACACAATTTCTAAAATTTCTGGATTGCTTGTTAAAACCTGCCAATTTTTTACAAAAAATTGCAGTCTTCCTGCCAGGGGGTAGTCCCATTTGGCTTGTACTGGGAACATTTTTCTTACCCCCGGGTGAACATTTTGAAGCCCTTCTATGGGCAATATTTCTGGTATTTCTTTTGAGATCTTTACCAGGTTGGCCATGCTGAGGTAAGGTTGTTCTTTCACATTTTTCCTTACCGTGAAAATCTCGTCCCCTTCCAGAAGTTGCTGCTGCATTGAACTTTGGGGTATCATTGCCCAGCTTTGAGAAGATTGCTGTTCGCCCCCCTTTTCCTCTCTGCAAAGAGGGGCCTTTCTGAAAGGGCAATTTTCTTTCAGAACCCTGCTTTCTGTAGACTTCCTTCGACTCCTTCTTCACCTTGGCCGTTTCCACAACATGTTTCCTGAATCTTCTACCAAATAACTCCTCACTTTCTGAAACTCCGAACAGCTTTGCTTGCTCTTTTATAGTTGATTTAGTTCTTTTATGATCCTTCATCAACACTGCTAACACATTGCAGCGCCTCAGATAGGTGACTGCATTAAAAGATTGGCCTACCAATAAAATGGATTACTCTAGGCCAGTTGAGATGTCCTCCAAGGGAAGCTCAACTTTCTCAGCCTCTGCTTCATTGGCAGATTCAATGGTCATCCATACCTTTGAAAGGGGGCCTAACACATTCACAATTTTCAGTTGAATCTTTTCTAGGGATGAATCCCAGAAAAGCTCTGTTTTCTTCTTCTGCTCATCCAGAAGTTCCCTGAAAAACTCATCAAGCTTCTTTGGGCCACTAATATTTGACGGCACTGGGTTGGCTGTTAATATGCTGTCCCTGAGATCTCTCTCTGGCACAAATTTTTGCAAATGTTTATTTGCATAAGAGGCCATGCCCGTTGGTAATTTCCATTGAAATTGGGCTTCCTCAGCACAAGGCTCGAACCGTTTCCTCTTTGTTGTCGGTTCAAAGGAATCAGACTCTGACGAAGATTCGCGTGATGAATTCGATGAACCTTCCTCGTCTGATGTCTCATGGTCGACATGTGGCCTTTTCTTTCGGCCCCTTTTCGACCTACTGCCTGCTAAAATTCGCTCATTGGCGTCAGGCTTGTTGCCTGCCACTTCTGTTGACTCATTTGGCAGGTCTTTATCTTGATTATTCTCCATGCTCATGCTGATTCAAACAGATATGAGATTGATCAATTCTGTAGCAGGCCCTTCGCGTCCGTCTTGCTCCTGAGACGAGCTAAAAGAGGATTTGTGGGAGTCTGGGCTCCAATGTGATTGGAGATTGGGCTCTAATCCAGTATTTGATCTACGGAGATTTTATGAAATAAAATTCGAAGGTTCCTTTCCGTGTCCGTGTGCGTTCATTTTACGCGAAAGATGGCGGCGAGAAACTTTTTACCAAGATGCATCGCACGATTCTGTAGGAATTCAATTAAAGAACGCAGTGCATCTTGGTAAAAAGTTCCTAGCCGCCATCTTTACCGTAATCGTCTATCCCCCAATACCCAGCTTCTTCAAAGAGAAAGGCATTGCATTTCAGCAGAGAATTTACTTTCAATTCTGTTTTTAACACTGACTAAAATAATTTTGAATTACAGCTATTGAAAGCCCTTAGTATCGGCAAGGCCATAATAAGGAGCCCGGGGGGAGTACATAATGTTGAGGGTACGGGTATGTGCCGCCCATATGGGTGGGTTTTCGAGCCGAAATTCTCTAAACAGGGGACCCTTTTTCGGCAGATTTTCTATAAACATGAGTGAGGGTTAACGAGAAATTGGCAAAAAATAGCCAAAAATAGGCCGTCCGCCAAATTTTATCATAGAAGTGGGTATGAAAGCAAGATTCGGTAATTAGAAGAGGGTACCTTTCTGAAAACCGGGTGGCAGACCTCCTTCCATCCGCAAGTCATGTACCCCCCCCCCCTGGGTAAGGAGTTGAAATTGCAAATGCTATCGTCGTTCTTGAGGGGGCTGGATTAATTATCAAGTCCCATCAGATGCCTTTTTAGACGTGTTTTAAACAGGCGCAGTGATGGCAGTTCTGGAATATCATTCCAAGCCTTAATGACCGAGTAATGAAATCCTTTCTTGGTTAATTCAAGGTTTAGCTTGAAAATATGGAGATCTATATGATTCCTCGTATCATAATTTGATATAGTACATCTCTATTGGAACATATTCCATAAGCTTTCAGGGCATTGTTTGTTTACAATCTTATATACCATAACACAGCGATCAAAACGAACAAGATTCACAACACTTAGCCATTTTTTAGGCCATGGGTCCTTAAATCTTGCACGCTCTATAATTGATAGGGCTCTGTTTTGGAGACGTTGAAGTACTTGAAGCTCGGATGAAGAGATGCTACCCCGCACTACGTTACCGTAGCGTAGGTGACTTTCAAAGAGAGCGTGATATACATCACATAACTTTGATTGGGGAAGAATGTCTTTGAGTTTTTTCAAAGATGATAAACCACCTGCTAACTTTCCTGTCAGTGATTTATATTGATCCTTCCATTTCAGCCCTTCATCCACAGTGACCCCTAGAGACTTGCTTTTCTCCACACGTTTTATTTCGGAATCGTTAAGTTTGAGTGGAGGGAGGTCATCAATTTCATTTATTCTTCGTTGATGACCAATAACCATAAATTCAGTTTTTTTCGGGTTTGCACTTAGTTTATTTACTCTCAACAAGTCACTGATATTTAACAGCTCTTTCTTTGTCATGCGTACGAGCTCTCCTATGTCATTAGATGCAGTTGTTGTGTGTGTATCATCGGCATACAGGTTTGCGTTGGAGAAGTCCAAGCAACCCTCAAAGTCATTGAGGTACACAATGAAAAAGAGGGGACCTAAGCATGACCCCTGAGGAATGCCACACAGAACTCCCTCGGTCTTTGACCTTTGACTGTTTACAGAACAAAACTGCTGTCGTCCACTTAAGTATGATTTGAACCATTCTCCATCTCTTCCTTTGATACCATATTTGAACAGTTTATCCATCAATATTTTGTGATCTACCGTATCAAAGGCTTTTTTTTCAGGTCTAGGAATACTGTCATGTTCAGCTTCCGATTATCAGCATTTTCAAGCCAATGCTCAGTACTTTATCAAGGACATAATCGTGGAATAGAGTTTCCGAAATGCATATTGGTTATTAGTTAAGATACCATTTGCTTCGAGAAACTCGTGTCACTGATCATGCACAATTTTTTCCAATGCTCTTGAGAAAATTGAAAGCACTGAGATTGGTCTGTAGTTATTGCTATCGCATCTTTTCCCAGACTTGAATATTGAAGCAACCCTAGCTATTTTCCAAAGATCGGGGAATATTCCATTTTTTATTGACGAATTGTAAATAAGAGTCAATGGGTATGAAATGAAATTAGCTGCATCTTTTACCAAGGTTGTAGGTATTTTATCAGGCCCACATGCTTTGCCATTTTTGAGTTGTTTTAAGCTCTTCAGCACCTGGGAGATAGTTACTGGCTTTAAGATCAAGGTAGCTGAATCATTCGGTTTGATGTGTCTAAGTGGGTTGTCACTTAGTGTCGTCTTAATTTTTTCTGCAAGCTTTGGGCCAACAGAAACAAAATGCTGATTCAAAGCCTCAGCGAGTTCACCCTCTCCAGTCACTACTTTACCATTTACATTTAGACTGGAAATAGATTTACCGGGCGAGTCCCTATTCAACACCCTGTTAATGGTTTTCCACATTTTCTTAAGATCATCTTTAGTTTCTTCAATTAATCCATGATAATAAACCTGAATTGCTTTTCGTATCGCAGAAGTGCATTGATTATGTAGCCCTTTATAATTTGGCAAAAGGTGAGGATTCTTTTTAGCTGCCTTCTTCATCCTGTCCCTGTTAGTCATAAGGTCTCTGACCGAGGAAGTGAGCCAGGGGGCAAATTCATTCCGTAGCCTCTTGACCTTAATGGCAGTAAGGTCTGCAAAATTTTTATCATCAAATCTTTGTCTTAGGAATGTATTGATGCTCAGAAGTACTTCATTTCACATGGCATTTTAGCTTCTTCTTTCTGATACATTGACATTATGTATGTTGCTGGGTATCTTGTCTCATGTAGGGTATATCCATGAAAGATCTTCTCCCCATCTTACTCGATAACATTTGTAGCCAGGCGCTCTTCAATGCCACCAATGAGAGTCTTGCCATCATTTTCACATCGACAATTTCCCCAATTACAGAACCACAGTTTTAATTTACAAAACCACAAAATGAGTCAGAACCACATCTATTTTAGGGCTTGAAACACGAGGAAGTCATATACGAGGGTTGCAGTAACTCCCACTGATGACGGTGATCCCACAGTTAGTAAAACGCTTATAGACCACTTCTCTACCAATAAGCCAAATTACATTCTTAATGCAGATATTATAGAAACAGGAATGGTTGGCCACTACATGATTTACGGTATAAGGAAGGTAAACGCATCGAGGCTCAATTCCTCCAAAAAGCAGAGGCTGGCTGAAACTCGTAGCTTAAAAAGGTATAATGAAGCCTTGTTTCAGCAAGATCTGCAAGAAATTGATTGGGACTGTATTCTCACACCCCTAGCCGATGAACCAAGTAAGATGGTAACAACATTCCAAAAGATCTTTGAATCGCTTTGAATGTGCATGCACCCCTTAAAAACTTGCCATCAGCAAAAGAAGAGGACTTGAGAAAACTTCATGCAGCAATTGTTCCCGACCAAAGTTTGGCTGACTTTACGCATTCGTTCCTCGAGCTTGGACAAATGACAGAACTTAACAATTCTGAGCCAAAGCTTTTGCTAAAGGTCATAATAGGAGACAAGAGCACGAAGTCATTACATGTGGCTCTTGCGCTAGAATTATTGCAGCAAAACCACAATCGGCGGCGATGTAGAAAGGCTGATCTCGATATACAACAAGATCAAAACTTATGGGAGAAGCAGCATTTCACCAGAAACACAGTGGCGTAGCCAGGTCCCTGCTTTTGGGGGGCAAAGGGGGAGCGCAGCGATCAGATATGGGAGTCCAGGGGCTGGCCCCCGGAAAAATGTTGGGGGGGAACGGCCTTGAAATGCTCGGAAAACGAGGGAAACGCCCTTTTAAGTTATATCTTGCATCATAAACATGACTACATTGAACACAAAATAGGCAGGATGTTTTGATCAAGTTGGATCAAGAATTTATGCGCACTATAGCAAGCTACTAAGAAAGCAAAAGAATTCTTATGCAATTACAAGCGGTCCAACATATTAAGTACGAAATACGAAATGGATCTCCTTAGCTCCACTGCAAAATGATTTGGTACTGGTCGCTCGATCTTGATTTTCGAGGAACTGTCACTTTTCGCTTATTATTGTCTTGTCAGTCTACAGCATCTTTTGCAAGAAACTCTTACAAAAGAAATTGTTCTTCAGCGTACACATTCTTCAAATTATCAATTGATGAGATTTTTCCAGAGTGGTAGCAAATTAGGATCCCTACAGCCAACGGCAGGCATTTACAGGCTGCTTGAATTGAATTGAAAATGGCGACTGGTATGTGCAAAACGTGGAGAGAGAAATTATCAATTTTGCTGGTGATAGGATTTCTCATATCTAATAATTCCTTCAAAGGAATTCAGTTTAATCATACAGGAAAAGAAAAATGCAAAGAAAAGACCACTGGACATGATGATTGCAAAGATTCAGACGGATTTCGAGATGTACTGCACTGGCATGGAATGGGCCTAAATGTAGCACGAGGGATAAATGGCAGGAAAAACCGATACATGAAGACACGAATTTGCTACGACAGGAGCAGAGGGAACACAAGTACCTTTCAGCTAACAAGAAGTGACGGTTTTGAGGAATGGAAAATAATCTTAGCGGGTGATATTCATATGAACCCAGGACCAATAAAGTTTCCATGTGCAGTTTGCAAGCGAGCAGTAGCCTCAACCCATAGAGCCCTCAAGTGTGCTGGATGCAATAATTTCTGCCACATCGGACCAAAATGTGGAAATGTTGCAGTTGCTCTTTATAAAGAACTTAAAAACAGTTTGGGATGGAACTGCCCAGTATGCCTGGCTAGAAATCAAAATGAAGGAATAAACAGAAATGAAGCAAATGCTCCTGATCAGTGCTTCTTAAGAGAGCTTACGAACTGTTTTAAAGGGGGTAAGACCTTTCTCAAAGCTGCCCATATAAATGTAAATGGTTTATTAACATCCACGAAGCTGCAGGAAATAAAGCTAATCCTATGCAACACCAACGTAGACATCTTATGTATAACTGAGACTAAATTGCATAAAAAGATTGAGGATAGCAAACTAGAGATTGAAGGATATAAATTCTTCCGACGAGACAGGGAAGTAAACAGTGGAGGAGGATGTTTGCTTTATTTCAGTGAACACCTAGACCTTGTAGAGAAAAAGCAAAGTAAAGAGCACGATAACATTGAGGCAATTTGGGCCAACCTCACTTTACATTCACAGAAAGTATCTATTGCTGTTGTTTATAGACCACCTGATGATAGAGGTTTCTTCACACTATTCGACAAGCACATAAAATATTTGAAAACGAAAAACAAGAACATCTTGATAATGGGGGATCTGAATAGTGACCTACTTGACCAAACGAACACAAATGGGAAAAAGCTCAATGAAATATTGAAAAGCCATCGTCTCCAAAACGTCATTAAAGATCCTACTAGAATTACAGAGGACACAAAAACGCTGATAGATGTACTGCTAGTTAGTGATCCAGACAAGGTTGAAAAATCAGGTGTATTTGATGTGGGTATCGCCGACCATAGAATGATATACTCTATTCTAAAGTATCAAAGAAAAAAGGTATCTCCTGTGAATAAGAATGGTAACAGATAAGAAAAGTTTGACACAAGGAAGTTCAGGGAAATGATACAGACAGTCCCCTGGCATACATGCAACATTTTCGATGATATTGATGATAATGTATGGATGGTGGAGAAATTATATAAAGATGTGACAAATGAGTATATCCCAAAGAGAAAGGCAAAGATCAGGTCCAAGTCCCTTCCTTGGATGGACAGAAAGATAGAAAGTTAATGAACCAACGGTATAGCTTATCAAAAAAGGCAAACAGAACCGAAGATGCGCAGGCTAGGGAAGAATACAAAAAGATAAGGAACAGACTTTGCAAAGAACTGAAAATAGCAGAGGCAAAATACTGGAAAAGAAAGCTTGCAGACACAGATAAAGGAGGTTCTGATTTCTGGACAATAGTAAAAGAGCTAACAGGCACAGAAAGATCAGGGAAAAAGAGAATAGGCCCAATCAAGAGTGAAACTGGAGATATATTGATAAATGATAAGCAAATAGCAGAATGCTTCAATAAATTCTTTGCTAATGTAGGAGAAGACTTAGCAAATAAATTTGAGGAAAACGACGTTGAGCAAGTCCAATACATATCAAGAGTAACTCCAACATTATCAGAGCTGAATCTTACGAGTAAGGAATTCACAGAAAAATTGAAAATGCTGAACCCTAGAAAAGCTGCAGGACATGACGGCATTACAACTAACGAGTTAAGGTTGCTTGCTGATGATATGGGTGTATGTCTGGCAAATATATGCAGACAAGGATACCTAGAGAGGTTCCCATCAACATGGAAAATCGGTAAACTGAAGCCAGCTTACAAAGCAGGTGAAAGAGTAGAGAGAGGTCATTACCGCCCCTTAACCATGCTGCCCATAGCCAGCAAGGTGTATGAAGCCGTTATATGTAACCAGTTAGACAAACAGGTAGATTTAACGCGGCAAAGAAATCAATGGGCGTACAAAAAAGGAACATCAACGGAGTCCTTGTTGCTTTATTTATCAGAAGTGTGGAAAAATGCGATAAATAATGGAAAGGTAGTTGGAGTTTTGTTTATTGACTGCAGCAAGGCTTTCGACTCGATAGACCATCAGATATTAAAACAAAAACTGAAAGCAATTGGTATCACTGGACAACTTTATCATCTCCTCGAAAGTTACTTAGAAGATCGGCAACAGTTTACTGAGGTAAATGGGGTGACATCTGAATTGAGAAAGGTCAAGTACGAAGTACCACAAGGTTCTCTTTTGGGCCCAAGAATGTTCTCCATATACATGAATGACATATCAGAGTTAGATTCAGATGGCGAAACACACCTTTATGCCGACGACATCACAGCATTTGTTATAGGGAAAACAACAGACGATGCTGTAAATAAAATGCAATGTCTGGCCAACGAAATAACGCAATGGTGCGTAAAGAATAGAATTGCAATAAATACCAAAAAGACAGATGCAATGATCATTCAAAAGAATACATTTGTTGGTCCCTTGAAGCCAATTGAAATTGCCAGTAATACAGTTAACTACAAAACGGAATGCAAGTTGCTGGGGGTGTACATTGACAGTAAGTTGACGTGGAACACACAAATAGAGAAAGTTAGGAGGAAATTTACAGTTTACAATGCAATGTTACGAAAGATAAAATTCTTGCCAAGTGAAACGCTTGAAAAGATCTACTTCACTATGATTGTTCCAAAAATAACGTATGGTCTGCTGGTGTGGGGGGCATGTTCAAAGAACCTACTGCAGAAGATCGAATGTCAACACATAAAAGCAGCTAGGATTGAAATCAGAAACCGAACGAAACACGTTAAAATACAGAGGATCGATATTATGGAACATATTAAACTCAGATTTGAAGAGTGCTGACAATTTGTTAAAATTTAAAAAATCACAGACAAAGAACTGTAAAATAATTGAACAAATTTCGTTTAGTAAGGGAACTACTGTAAATGTGAATAAAGATCTCGATAATTTTGTGTATTTCTAGTAAGTTGGTAAATTTAAGATATTTTGAATAAAGAAGTGCTACTAGGTTTTGACATAGTCACTGATTTTAAATTAGACAGGGTTTTGTATTAAATTTTTTTTTGCTTAGAACTTTTGAGTTGCAGGTCCACATCAACCAACAAGAGGTTGCCAAACATTAAACCTGCGTTATAAAATAAAAAATGTATGTATGTATGTATGTATGTAGGCTAAGAGTCACAGGGGATATTGAAATTGATGGGTCCTGGGTCAAATCGCCAGGAAAGTATTTAATCATTCTACTTTGGCTTAGAATGCCTGTGCCAACATTGTTCAAGAATTTCTTAGGACGTCGCATTCCTTTTTAGGCCACTGCAAAAACAAAAATGCACCCGAACTAAAATAGCAGAGAAAATTTTCTATGCCGTTGTTATAATGGAAGCGAAGATAGCTTGTCTTTTTTCTTTCAGTCATATTTCAATTCTCGCCAAGATTTTGCAATTTAGTACCATGGGTACCTGAGACAAAAGAAGTAAAAAAATAGCAATTCAGAAAGTCCCTTGTAACTGGAAACAGGAGACTATTCATGTCACGCTGGGCAGAGCGATAAGAAACATTTTTATGAAGAAGAGCCGAGCCATAAAGGACCATTGCACAATGATGGGATTATGGTACCGTTCACAAATTTCAACTTTGAATTGTTTTGAAACACTGATAAAAACTCTAAAAGGAGCAACAAAGATTATGGGGTATACGGAACATGAAGAGAATCCGAGTGAGGCGAGCCGAAAATTTTTGAGAAGCACACACTGAATTTCACTTGATGGTTGAAATGTGAGATCACCGTAGAAGAGATGCAATGTCGATTAAAGTTAAGGTTTAAGTTGGATTGAAGGATGCAGAAATCATTCAAGGATACAAGTGGCTGCATAAGAACACATGAAAGGAAGTCTTGAAAGAAATGCGAGCGAAGCGAGAAAAATTCGCCAGATTTGATTAATTTGATCTTACGTTCTGTGCCAAATAGACTCATCCATACATCACTTTAAAGGGGTACTTAAGCCGGATTCAAAGAAATTAATGAAGCTGGTTGCCTTGCGTGGCGTTTTGCGTAACACCACACGCAACTTTCAAAATGTGCAATTGTAAGAATTTGTTATTTTAGGGGTTGGTTAACCCGGTCTCAGGGTACTGGACAGTGTACAAAGCATTCTTCTCGGAGTCCCAGTGGACACTGCGCTCATCTCATAGCTCCCTCTATTTTGTTTGAGCTGTCTTTTAGGCCCCGTCCACACGTATCCGGATCTTTTGAAAACGCATCTTTTTTTATCCGTATAAAAAAAAGATTCGCGTCCACACGAGGACCGTTTTCAAAAATATCCCTGTCCACACGAAAACGCTGTGACATTCGAAATTCGCTATTCGAAAGTAAAATTCGATATTCGATAACGATATTCGACATTAGAACTTCGTTAAAAGAAAACAGACAAGCAACATGCCCTCGCGTTTGTTTGTTTTCAAATTGTTTTGAGGGGGCTTGTCAGGATTTCTAGCTACTGAAAGCTAATTTAGGCCCACTGTGCATGCCGCATCCAGGCATGGGACCCCTAGTTTAACGTCCCTTCCGAAGGACGACGAGGTGAGTTGCGAGGTCAGGCCTCAGAGGTCACCCATCCGAAATCTGACCTCACCCAACGAAGCATAACTTCAGTCACCTGACGAAGACTGTATAAGCCACTCGGCCACTCACCCTGCTAAATCCCCAAAGAACCGAGCACATGCTCTGATTGGTGATAAATTGACGCTGTTACTTCAGCGTTTTCGAAAAGCTCCGTTTTCACCCGTCCACACGACAACAGGAATGTAACGCTGTGGAACCTTTCATCACGCAGCGAGACGAGCAATAAGGACTACTTCGGCCATTTTGTTATTCATAACTCCATCAACTCAACATTTAGTCGATAATAAGATAAGATAAGATAAGATAACAATCTACGAGAAACAAAAACAAACAAATTACATATCTATCTGGGCCTAATCCAGTTGCAAACAACGAAACGAAGAAACTAGAATGTTAGCATACAAATATCGTACCAGTTTGGCCTGTTTCTTGCTCGAAGTCCCATATTTGTGGCTTTACGACTTTATTTTCTTCATTGACACGCCTCCTCTTCTGCTCCGACTCTTGTCACGCTTTTTGTTCAATTCAAAATTTCAAAACTTGCAAAACAACAACAACAGCAGCAACAACTGCGCCTTCATAGCAGTTACATGGCTCCTCTAACTATATTCATTATAGTTACTTAAAAGAAGTGTCTTTTTGGCTCTTCGACGGGGAATCCCTGGTCATTCTTTTAGTTTCTGTTCCTCTTGGTCCTCGGCCGCTAACAGAAGCACCAACTTGTGAACTGGCCGTTGCAGATAAACTGGCTTTGATTGACGTTTGCCGTGATTATCTAATGATTTATCACCCATCAGAATTTTACATTTTCTGACTTGTCCATCTTCACTCGGGTATACCTCATAGACTCTAGCTAGTGGCCATTGATTTCGAATTCCACTATCTTCTTTAGAAATTACTATGTCGTTGATCTTTACATTTCTCTTTGGATGGATCCACTTCTGTCTTGTTTGGAGATTTTGCAAGAACTCTTGTCTCCATCTGGACCAGAACTCATTTGTTAGGAACTGAACTCTCCTCCACTGTTTGCGACAGTATAAATCTTCCCGTTGAAAGTTTCCCGGCGGAGGTAGCACAATCTTTGATTTCATGGTGAGTAAATGATTCGGCGTCAGTGGTTCAGGAGCATCTGGTGAACAAAGATTACTGACAGACAATGGTCGAGAATTAACGATATTCTCAGCTTCTGTGATGAATGTCCTGAATGCCTCGTCGTCTAACTGATCTCCTGCTTTCATCAAAGTTGATTGAATGGCTTCTCGCACTGTTCGTATTTGGCGTTCCCATACCCCTCCCATGTGACTAGCATGTGGGACGTTGAACTGAAAAGGTATCCACTCACAGCTATTCTCGTGCAAATATGCACTTATTTTCTCTTCGTCCATCTCTTTCAATGCATTCTTTAATTCATTGCTCGCACCAACAAAGTTTGTGCCTTGATCTGAACGGATGTTCCTAACTGGACCACGGCGGTTGAGAAATCTAATCAATGCATTTATGAAGGAAGATGTTGTAAGTGAGTTTGCTGTTTCTAGATGCACGCCTCTTGAGCCAAGACAGGTAAAGATGACACCATACCGTTTTACAATACTTCTTTTCTCCTTGATGGCAAAAGGCCCAAAGAAATCGACTCCACAATACGTAAATGGAGGAACCTCTTCTAACGGTCTTGAGGCAAATCTTCCATCTTCTGATTCAGCAAATGACCTCTTTTTCTTTTACACTCAACGCATCTGCTAATGACATGAGAAACTGCTGAGCTACCACCAATTATCCAATAGCCTCTTTGCCTAATTTCGTTATGTGTTATTCCTCTGCCCATGTGATTGACTTTATTGTGATAATATCTTATTATCATTTCTGTAACATGTCCCTTTCGTGGAAGAATGACTGGATTCTTTAACTCAAGTGGTACATTGGCTCTCTTGATTCTGCCACCTACACGTAAAATGCCGTCTCCATCTAAGAACGGGTCAAGACGATACAATGAACTTGTTTTCTTCATTTCATCTTTCCTTTTTCCAGCTTGATCTCGACTTAACTCTTCTCCTGGCTTGCTAACGACACGTAGTACTTCATACTCTTTGCTAAAGGCTTCATGTTGAACTCCTTTCAAAATGACTTTCTCAGCTGCTTCAAGCTTTTCCAGGGAGATCTGCATCTTTGATGATTGGTTTCCTTTGTCCTGTTGCTCGTTTGAGCTCCTGTGACTCTTGCTTTTTAGTTTTCCTTTTAACTCTATGCATAATGCGATAGCTCTACGAGCCGATTTCCAATCAGATATGTGTTCCAGACGGCTGATTTCAAGGAAACTGGATGGTTTGAAGACAGCTGATTTCAAGACGGTCCCTGTTTTCACCTCAAGGTCATCTTCGGCTAACTTATAGGTAACGTTTTTGTCCATAGTAAATAAACCATCTTTCTTCAGAAATTCAGGGCAAAACCAGCTTGAATGCGATAGTTCTTTTGCAGATATTCCTCTGGATGCGACATCAGCAGGATTTTCATTCGATTCAATGTAGAACCACGAGTCTGGATCTGTAACATTGCGAATCTGCTGCACTCTGTTTGCCACGTATGTGTGAAATCTTCTTGATTCATTCTTTATGTATCCTAAGACAACTTTGCTATCCGTCCAGAAAAACTCTTTGACATTCTGGTACGAAATCTCTGATCGCACGAATTCGCTCATCTTGGCAGATACTGTGGCTGCTGTTAGCTCAAGCCTTGGAATTGTAAGTTTCTTTAAAGGTACAACTCTTGCCTTGCCAATCACAAAGGAACAACTAACTTTTCCACGTTCACTAACTAATCGCAAGTATGAACTCTGACCATAACCATATTGACTGGCATCGGAAAAATGATGCAACTCTGCATGCTTAATTCTCCCGAAATTCTCAGGCTTGTAGCAACGCTTGATTTCCACCTTTTCTAGATCCATTATTTCTTGTCGCCACTTCTCCCATATGACACGTAATTCTTCTGACACTGGGCTATCCCAATCAAACTTCTCTCTGCATAGTTGCTGCAAAATTTGCTTTCCTTTTAATACTACGGGAGCAGCAAAGCCCAAAGGGTCATAGATAGAACTAACTGTGGACAATATTCCTCTTCTTGTGCATGGACGGTCATTGAATTCAATTTTAAAGTTGAAACTGTCGTTTTCAACACACCAAGACACACCAAGAACTCTTTCTGTTGGCAAAGGATCAATTTTGAGATCAATATTTCTTGCTACTTCTGCACGGTCTTCTTTAGGAACTGCTTCAAGGACATCTCTTCTGTTACTCATGATCTTGTGCAGTTTCAGCCCAGCTTTTGCACAGATTGCCTGACTGTTCTTTATTAAGGATACTGCCTCTTCAGATGTTTCAACTGACTTAAGACCATCATCAACGTAAAAATCTCTTCGTACAAAATTTGCAGCTTCTTTGCCAAGTTCTTGTTCTCCATCATCAGCTGCACGCTTTAATCCAAAATTTGCACATCCTGGTGAACTTGTGGCTCCAAAAAGATGGACTTTCATTCTGTACTCAACTAATTCTTTCTTAGGGTCCCCTTCTTTCCACCAAAGAAAACGAAGTAGGTTTCTATGTTGTTCTGCAACATAGAATTGATGGAACATGCCTTTGATATCTGCAACGAAAGCAACTGGTTCTTCTCTGAATCTCAATAGGATCCCCACGAGATCATTAATCAAATCTGGACCTTGCAGAAGCTGTTAGTTGAGTGAAACTCCTCCATACTGCGCAGAGCAATCAAAAACGACACGTATCTTCTTTTTCTTTGGGTGATAAACTCCTGTGTGTGGGACATAGTTGATCAGCTTTCCTCGGAGACCCAGTTCATCTTCCGGAACTTTTTCTGCACACTCATCAAGAACATTCGCCATAAACGCTTGGTAATCATCATGAAATCTTTTGTTGCTTGTAAATCTTCTGCTCAGCTGCCACAATCTTTTTTCAGCAAGTGGTCTGTTGTTGGGAAAATTTATATCATCTGATTTCAATGGAAGTGGCATTTCATAATGACCATTCGGAGTTTTCTTTATATTTGCCTCCAAGATCCTCACAAACCTTTCATCTTGTACTGAATAGGATTTCCCTTTCTTACCGCCTTCATTGAAATCTGACTCTAAAATTGCAAGGATTTTCTCAGGGAATAAGATCTCTTTAACTGTGGTAGGAAATACAAACTTGCTACTTCTTTCGTCAACTAACATTTTGTTGCAATAACCTTGCTGCATACCACCATCATTTTGTG
Organism: Aurelia sp. 4 Dawson et al 2005; assembly: GCA_964019985.1. Taxonomy (NCBI): domain Eukaryota; kingdom Metazoa; phylum Cnidaria; class Scyphozoa; order Semaeostomeae; family Ulmaridae; genus Aurelia; species Aurelia sp. 4 Dawson et al 2005. The sequence continues at coordinate 29,779,768 of OZ026492.1, read as the reverse complement.
ATTTGCATATCCTACCAATTACCCCCCAGCCTAATAAAGATTTCTGTCCATATGGATCATCTTCTCCACCAACAACAATTTCTCTAGGACGTATTGCTCTAGGGCAGTTATTTCCAATGAGCAAAGAAATTTCTATATCACTTTCACAAGGCATTAGTTTATCTGCAACACTTTGAAGATGACTCCATTTACTAACAACTGCTGCTTTGGGAATTTGATGGTGACTACCAGGTACTGTTTCTCTTGTGAACATTGGAGGCAACTCTATACACTCTTCTCTGTGGTAGTCTAAGATTTCTATTTCAGATACACGGTTACTTTCTATCAAAACATTTTGCTCTTGAACTGTTGACAGCACAAGTTGTGTCTGAGGGCCTTTAACTTGCAATTTGTCACAAAGTGCTTGTGAAATGAATCCAACATTTGATTGATCATCTAAAACAGCATACTGAAGTATTTCTTTATCTGGTTGGTTCTTAGGCCTGACCCATACAGGAACTATCATTGAATATTCTGTACTCTCATCTGTTTCTCCACAAACATTAATACAGTTTGCTGTAACTCTTTCATGTTGACTTGTGGGTTCCTTGTGAAAACATGTCAGATGACGTCCAGAGCACACTTTGCAAGACTTCTTGTATCCACAATCTTTAATTTTATGATTGGAGCTTACACCACACCCATAGCACAAATAATTTGTAAAGAAGAATGACTTTTTCTCCTTAAGTGGTTTTTCTGTGAACTTTTGGCACATGTCCAAAGTGTGATTTTCTTTGCAAAACAAACACTTTCTTTTGCTTTCACTGTTTCCTTTTGAATTTTCTGACTTAACATCTTTAGCATTTACTGTGGGGTCTTCCTTATCTGAAACTGATGTTGTAAATGTATTGACAGCAAATTTCTTGCCAGGTTTGGTACTCTCAAGTTCTTGCTTGGGTTTGTACATACTTTCAAGCTCTGGAATACATGCATTGTCAGCAGCTTCCTTCACAAAAACTGCAAATCTTGTAAATGGAGGATACCTATCTGGCCCTTCCCTGGACTTCCAGAAAGTAACCTGATCTCTCCATTTGCTCTGTAAACTATATGGTAATTTTTCCAACAACTTCACATTTTCCTTTGCAAAGTCAAGCACATCTAGACTTTGTATTGTTTTCTTTGCAGCTACCACTTTTAGTAGAAAATCAGAAAACACTCTGATGGAATTTGGATCTCTTGGATTAATCTTTGGCCAACTGTCTAACTTACTGATGAATGCTGTACTTACAACATTCTGATTGCCATACCTCTCATGTAACAATTGCCTTGCTTTGTGGTATGCTTCATTTGTGCCAATTAAGATGTAATAGTCAACAATTTGCTTAGGTTTACCAGAGACATACTGACTCAGAAGATTCATTTTGGACTGCACATCCATTTGCTTTGAATCTACCAAAGCATAAAAGGTGTTATTCCATATTGGATACTCCAATGGATCACCAGTGAACACAGGAACTGATATTTTTGGCATCTGACTTGATATAGCTAATTGATCTGTAGCTTTTGCTTGTTTCAAACTTGCTTCTACCAATCTACTATTGGTCTTTGCAATGTTACTCATACATACTTCTAAAGTTGAGGCAATTTTGTTCAAACTTCCACCAATACTATCTTGCCTTTCAAAAGGTTGATTTCCCTCACTTTGAAACCAGGGCTTGGCTGATGGATTCAATTCATGGTTTCTAACATAATCATTGACATCTTTCTGTTTGTTTTCAGCTGGAAGAGAATTCAAACCATCCTCTGTAAGACAATACTCTCCTTCCTTTGTACATGCAGCTAATTTTGTTTCATTTTGTGCTAATTGCTTCTTCAATTTCAAAATTGAAAGTTCTTCTTCTTGTTCAAGTTTTGACATTCTCAATCTTTTTTCCTCTTCCGCAAGCTTTATTTCTACCTTAATACATTCACTTTGCTTCTGTAAGCTCCTCTTTTCCACCTCAGAGTTTGATGAGCCACTGCAAGAGAATTCTGATGTTGAATGTTTTGACCGCCTTGACCTTCTTGATGATTTTGAAGCATTTTCCAGCATAATCAATTTAGTCATCTCAATTTCTGATGTTACAGCATCTTTGAAATTGGTCCATTCAATTTGAAAGTGGTTTTGAATCCTCTCAATATGATTAATTTGCTCATCATCTGTTATCAGCTCTTTCAGTTCCAAATATAGGTCTCCAAATTCAGCCCATTGAACTTGAGCCTTGCTGTATTCTTGCTTCCAAAAATTAGCATTATTAGTTCTTCCAATGTTTAATAAGACTTGTCTCATGTGCTTGGTTGCCTGAGTTTTCTTGGATGCTAGTAACTTCTGCTTCAATTCAATTTGATACTGCAACCCCTTCTCTGTAGGCCTTCTTATCCTTGTTTGCATAGTTAAATATTTTTCAGGCAGTCTTTGTGGGTTAAATATAGGTTCTGACCTGTTACTAAATGTTTCTTGTCTTTCAAAGTCATCTGCCATTTTGAATCACTTACATCAGCAGACAAAAACAAGGAAAAACATGCAAAAAGCACAAAAAAGGCAAAAATAGTTGCTGCAAAACCAGCTGCAAAATACGCACTGAAAAATGCGCTGCAAAAATCATGCTGCAAAATACATGGCGCAGCAGAAACAAAAACACATGCAAAGCAGGCAGCAATAAATTAACTTTTCTTTTTGGTTCAAATCTTACAAAAGGTAGCTTCTCTTCAAATTCAAAGATAATGAAGATATCAAGGCTTTTCAAAAATTTAATCAATGATACAGTAGGAAGTACATATTTCAAAACAATTATAACAAATTTCCATCCTTATGTCAATGTAGTTCACAAAATTTATGTGTTACTGTGCTGTTCATCTGCAGTTTAAGGCCCATGCCCGCAGACACAAAACTTAAAAGCACGCTGGTAACAAAATTTCAGCAAATAATGTTCAACTTCACTCCAACACACTCCAACTTCATTTCAGAAAAGAATACAAAGGGTACTTCCCTGAGCATCAATGAGAGTGACCACCACTTTGAGACTTGACACCACTGATTGTTATTGTAACGCTGTGGAACCTTTCATCACGCAGCGAGACGAGCAATAAGGACTACTTCGGCCATTTTGTTATTCATAACTCCATCAACTCAACATTTAGTCGATAATAAGATAAGATAAGATAACAATCTACGAGAAACAAAAACAAACAAATTACATATCTATCTGGGCCTAATCCAGTTGCAAACAACGAAACGAAGAAACTAGAATGTTAGCATACAAATATCGTACCAGTTTGGCCTGTTTCTTGCTCGAAGTCCCATATTTGTGGCTTTACGACTTTATTTTCTTCATTGACACGCCTCCTCTTCTGCTCCGACTCTTGTCAAACTTGCAAAACAACAACAACAACAGCAACAACTGCGCCTTCACAGCAGTTACAAGGAAAACGGCGTTTTCGAAAGGATCTACTCTGGAGAGCGTTTTCGAAAAGCTTCGTTTTCGGTGACCGAAAACGCCGTTTCCGTGTGGACGCGAACTCAAAACGGATAAAAAAGATGCGTTTTCAAAAAGATCCGGATACGTGTGGGCCCGTCCACACGTATCCAGATGTTTTTGAAAACGCATCTTTTTTATCCGTATAAAAAATTATCCGCGTCCACACGAGGAGCGTTTTCGAAAATATCCCCGTCCACACGAAGACGCAGCTACTTTCAAACTCCGCTGTTCGAGCTTCGATAAAAGAAAACAGACAAGCAAAATGCCCTCATGTGATCCCCAAAGATCCGTGCACATGCTCTGGTACTTCGCAAATCGATGCTTTGACGTCAGCGTTTTCGAAAAGCTCCGCTTTCACCCGTCCACACGACAACATGAAAACAGCGTTTTCAAAAGGATCCACTCTGGAGAGCGTTTTCGAAAAGCTTCGTTTTTGGTGACCGAAAATGCCGTCTCCGTGTGGACGCTAACCCAAAACGGATAAAAAAGATGCGTTTTCAAAAATATCCGGATACGTGTGGACGGGGCCTTAGTCACAAGGAGTATTGTGCATCACAAACTTTGCTAAAGACACTATGGGCGCATTCTTTTGGGCATCTGAAGTCTGCGAAGTCTTCCGAAAAAGTTAGGCTTCGCAGAGAAAAATTTCAGTTACCAAAAGAATGGGAATTCTGAAAACGGTAGAGTTGGCAGACTTCGCAGAGAAAAATGCCAAAAGAATACACATTCTGAAAACGGTAGGGTTGGCAGACTTCGCAGAGAAAATTGCAAAAAGAATGGAATGGAATACTGAAGAACTGAGAGTTCGAATGTTATTGTTTGACCGAGCGAATTGAAACCATTGCAATGCAATGTCAATCCCAAGAGAAAAGAATCTGCAAGGTACATTGTTTTTTCGAATGTTTTTGAAAACTTTCATTGAAGAAACAATGCTCGCTGGGATCTTTAAAAAGTCTGCCAGCTTCAGAAGAAGAAGGTTTCCGAAGCCTCGGATCTCTACCGCACAGTGATCCAGCAAGTGGAAGAAATACCAAAAAATTAAGTTGCTGATTTCTGACCATTGATCATGCTATTCTAAACTAGATACGTTGACTATCAAAATAAAGAAAATTTCATTGAAATCGGACAAGCGAGTCCAGAGAAATTCAGGGTCGAAGTTTGATGAAACGTACAAGTGTCAATTTCATGGAATTTTTATCAAAATTCTCCCTGATTGGCCAATTAATCTCAAAATTCAAATTGTCACTTCTTGTGTCAGCAATGTCCGATTTTCACGAAATCAACTTTATTTAGGACATTGACATGACGACTTTCAACTGATTATCAGTCAGAGGAAACATAGTTTTTAATTTCACACTAAAATAGACATGCGCAGCAGCAGCACAATTTTGGCATTTTTGGCATTGAAATGTAGAAATTTCAAGTTTACTGTTGAAAAAGTAAAAAGTGACTCAAAGTGACTCCACCACACCAACTTCCTCTGAAAGTACCACATCTCAGCTGAAAATCTACCGAGGGGATCGTACAGAATCGTACGGAAAAAAGATTTATAAGCAGTTAGAGAAGTTAAGTGTTCCTCTTGATTTTAAAGAGAAAGTTGGTTTTTGTGCTGCCTTTGGAGCAATATGAAGGAAGATTTATTAAAAGTAACTGTTAGTCATTTCTCTTCTTCTTTGTGGAAATTCAGAATGCAATATTGAAGTACAATTTTTCACTGCTCCTCCGCAGTTACAATGAATTGAGTCATGTAAAGTGCTTATGTTCTAGACCATTTCTTCACACAGCGTTAGGTTACCAACCTGAAACGCCCAAGATAACTTCATTGCGGACTAAACTTACTACTAAGCTGCTTACATCCACAAAATTCAATAAAAAGACTATGGTGCAGCTATTTACAGATTGTCTTTTGTTCCTTCGATAATACTTCAATCATACATCAACTGGATTAGTGATTCCTCCTCGTTGGACACATAGGCGATTGACGAAGACTGTAGTGTTTGTGTCAGCAGATTTTGTCTTATTTTTGTAATTGTTGGAGCTGATGTTATTCATCAGTCTTCATCAGTCGCCTTTGTGTCCAAAGAGGAGGAATCACTAATCCAGTTGATCTATGAGTGAAGTATTATCGAAGGAACAAAAGACAATCTGTAAATAGCTGCACCATAGTCTTTTTATTGAATTTTGTTGATGTAAGCACCTTAGTAGCAAGTTTAGTCCACAATGAAGTTATCTTGGGCGTTCAAGGTTGGTAACCTAAAGCTGTATGAAGAAATGGTCTAGAACATAAGCAGTTTACATGACTTAATTTATTGTAACTGCGGAGGAGCAGCGAAAAATTGTACTTCAATATTGCATTCTGAATTTCCACAAAGAAGAAGAGAAATAACTAACAGTTACTTTTAATAAATCTTCCTTCATATTGCTCCAAAGGCAGCACAAAACCAACTTTCTCTTTAAATTCAAGAGGAACACTTAACTTCTCTAACTGCGTATAAATCTTTTTTCCGTACGATTCCGTACGATCCCCTCGGTAGATTTTCAGCTGAGATGTGGTACTTTCAGACGAAGTTGGTGTGGTGGAGTCACTTTGAGTCACTTTTTACTTTTTCAACTGTAAACTTGAAATTTCTACATTTCAATGCCAAAAATGCCAAAATTGTGCTGCTGCTGCGCATGTCTATTTTAGTGTGAAATTAAAAACTATGTTTCCTCTGACTGATAATCAGTTGAAAGTCGTCATGCAATGTCCTAAATAAAGTTGATTTCGTGAAAATCGGACATTGCTGACACAAGAAGTGACAACTTGAATTTTGAGATTAATTGGCCAATCAGGGAGAATTTTGATAAAAATTCCATGAAATTGATACTTGTACATTTCATCAAACTTCGACCCTGAATTTCTCTGGACTCGCTTGTCCGATTTCAATGAATTTTTCTTTATTTTGATAGTCAACGTATCTAGTTTGGAATGGCATGATCAATGGTCAGAAATCAGCAACTTCATTTTTTGGTATTTCTTCCATTACCTCTATTGTTCTGGATCACTGTGTACCGTTTTCAGAGGAGCCCAAAAGAATACGTCAAAAATCTCTCGGAAGTCTACCGAAAACAGAATGACCAAAAGAATGGGCTTTTATAGAAAGTGATCTGAAGTCTGCGAAGTCTACCGTTTTCGGTAGAAGGGTACCAAAAGAATGGGATTTTATCTTCTACCAACTCTACCGTTTTCAGAAGATGTCCAAAAGAATAATCTTTGAATGAAAAGTGCCACAAAGTTACATCTTTGTATGCCAATGTCTCTCGTTAGACCATGAATTGAGCATTGTAAAAGAGAAATTAATCAGTTGCAAAACTTCAAAACCGAGCTGCTAGAATTATAACCAACAGCAGCTTTGACACCCCAAGCAGACCACTCATTGAAAAGCTGGGTGGACGACCATTGAACAACTCGTCGCTAGTGAATCTAAAACAATGGCCTTCAAGTCCCTGCATGAACTGGCTCCCCAATACTTGTGTGACCTTTTCACCCGAAACTCAAAGTGCTCATCCTATGCCTTGCATATTTCAGAGACAGATTTAAGACTTCCCTTGAAAAGGTCAAGTAATGGGCAAAATGTTTTTGCTATCGAGGAGCAAAGGCTTGGAAAGACCTTCCTGCCGATACCAAACAGGCAACTCCCCTGAATAGTTTTAAAAAATCTATTTTGGACTTTCTCTTTTTCTTTTATACTAGATTTTGTAAATTTTGTATTAGGTTTTATATTATAGTTTTTACATTGTAACTTTGCTTTTTTATTCGGTAATTATATATTGTACATTGTAAGTAGTTTTTTAAGCGGAGGGCCCCTTGTAAATCAACTCTGTTGAAGGGCAACCCTCCTTGATAAAATCAAAATCAAGTATCAATTACCCATGGCTTCTATGGCACGCGAAAATCACAAAAACCTGATAAACCTAGTTTATCATTGATAAAGTAAGATTATCACTTTGATGAATTATCGCGATAAACTAGGTTATCAACTGATAAACTGAGATTATCAACATTTTATTGATAAACTTGATAAATCATCAGCCAAAACTTGATAAACTAGGATTATCAACTGATAAACTAGGTTTATCGAATTCAATTAAACAAGAGGCGCTTTAAATGCGGGTGCTAATATTGCGATGATTGACTCTCGTGTGTCTTCAAACACATGTTCGTCAAGCATAGGTCTCACCCGTTCCAAGTTCTTAAAGAAATCCTGAAGCTGCTTTCCAATATCATTGAAATCTGCTCTGCTGGATGATACGGACTGACGATGAACTTTAATGCTCGGTAGGTACTGCTTTATTCGTTACAAAATTGTGTCTACAGTGGCCAGTGGCCAGAGAGGAGCGTTCGTGCAGTGGCGGTAAAGGCATTTTCCGTTAGTTGACTTTCTGGTTCCAATGAGCGCGCAAGCATGTTTTATTTGATTGCGCCGAGACTGTATGGCACTTCTCGTAAACAATGGAATTCGATAAGCCTAGTTTCTCAGTTGGTAATCCTAGTTTATCAAATTTGTGGCTTGATAAACTGAGTTTATCAATTTGATAAACCTATTTTATCAAAAAGATATTTATAATCTCAGTTTATCAGTTGATAAACCCAGTTCATCGCAATAAACCCAATTCATCAAAGTAATAATCCTACTTTATCAGTGATAAACTAGGTTTATCAGGTTTTTGTGATTTTCGAGTACCATAGGCTTGAACATGAAGTCTATGGCTCAGAAGCTTCTCCAAGAACGGCACTCAGTGTCAATTCAGCCATTGGTAATGAGTCTTAGCTGCAGCAATTTATCAGCTCAGGCGGAGGAGCAAAGCTGCAATCATGTAGCAAACACAAAAAAGGCAATGTTGACCTAAAGGAATCCTATTGCACAGCTGATTGGCTCCTAAAAACAATTCGATGCTATTGTTCCACAAACATGTGCCATTTTGCTTCTCAGAAAAAAATGGCTAATGAGTGTACAACAATACAATCTCATTATTTTCAGGAGCCAATCAGCTGTGTGAATGTACCACTTGAATTCTAGGCTCTGTTTGATCACATTGCATCATGGGCTTTAAAGTTTTGCTCTGTGCATGCAAAGTTTGTGCCTCTAGTGTTTGCAGGAAAGCCAGTCACTGGAGCTGAAAGGTAAAACAGTTCTTTCATTCTTATTTTTATCAATTTACCTTAGTAGCTCCATCGGTCGAGAGGACTGAGGGGGCTGATATCAAACTTAACAACATTACAGTAAAACTAGAAAGATTTGTCAAAAATTGCGCATATTGTACTAATTTGAAAGGAAAATAGCGTTAGGCTGAGAAGGGTGATTCATTTCATTTTCAAGTTTTTTAAGTTGAGGGTAGCCCTTCATCAATAACAACGATGATTTACAAGGAGTCCTCCACTCTAATACTTACAAATTAAAATACATTGGAAAAAAACTAAATTAACCTAATTACAATTTCATAAAATACTAATAAAATACCGTAAGATCCAAAAATAAATATCTGCAATAAAAAGAAATCCAAACCCATATATACACCCACTGATCGTCAAGATTTTTGAATTTGTAAATAGTGGATGCATTCTTACGCTCAGCTGACATGCCATTCCAAGATTTAGCACCTCCAAAAGAGAAGCATTTCTGCCCATTTGTTGACTTTTTCTTTGGTATCTTTTGATCAGTTGCTGAATTTCTAAGATTCCTTGAGGTTAGCGTACATGGACAGTCTTTGTGACTAGATTGGACATGTACTGAGGAGCAAGACCACGAAGGGATTTGAAGACCATGATATTAGACTTACTACTGATTAGCTCATCTATGGTCTTCCAGCCAAGTCTTTTTACAAGTGGCAAGCCCGGTGCATTGAGGCGATTGCCAGTTATAATACGTGCAGCCCGGTTTTGTAACTTTTGCAACTGGTTTATCTTAGACAGACCACAACAGCCCCAAAGAGAACCACAATGGCGAAAATGTGGCTCCCCACAATAAATATGTACATAGTTCTCAGAGTCATTTTTGGCAGAAATTATTTTGCATGCTTCAAAAAGCCAATTGCTCTTGAAACCTTTGAGGGAACTGTCTTCATGTGTTCCTTCCAATCCAAGTTGTTGTCAATCTGCACCACAAGATATTTTGTTTTTTGCACAACATCAAGTTCATCACTCCGAAATTCTAACTTCAAAGATTCACCTTGATTGTTTAAAGCTTTATGCTTCGGTTTTGTGGAAATGAGCCTGGCATGTGTTTTCGTTTCATTAAGAGAGAGTTTATGACCCTTGAGTCATTTTTTCAACTTGTGCAAGGTCACTGTTGATGGCCTCATTCCTCTAAGCCATATCAGAGCAGTGGCGGACTGGCAACCATTCTAACCACCGGGAAAAGCAACCAAAAGGGCGCCAGTAGGTGGTCAAGCTGCTCAACTTTGGGGTTAGTGACACGGTGTCGAAAACTCAGTTTGGCGGAGAATCAGTTATTATATAACAATGTCATAATATCTTTATGAAACCTTCACCATGGACTGCAGAATGGTCTAAAAATAGAGCGGCAGGTCTTGAGCGAAGCGAGGAACGTGGGGTCCGGGGGCTTGCCCCCGGAGATTTTTAGAAATACACCATATAGAATGTAGGAAGATGCCCAATTATTAATAGGCCTCATTCATGATTTGCTTTAGAAAAGAAGTTGATTCTGATCTAAACTAACTGCGTTTAAACTAAACTAAACTAACTGTAAAACATAAAGGCGGTTATGATGTATTGCTGTCAGGTGATATAATAATTGTTGAGTTAGACCAGACCAAAGCCCAAAAGCTACTTTTCAGTTTTGAGACACTATATTCCAAGATTTTACAAAAAGCAACTTTTGTAGTCTAGGAAGCGAGATTCTTTTCGCTTTAAACTCGTAGGCTTCAGAAAGTCAGCGAAAGGTATGACTACATTCCAACCCAACAGTGATTTCTAAAGTTTGAAAGTTTTGTGTATTTCTGAAAAACGTAGGGGGTGGGGACCATTGATGATGATGAACCCATTAGCATGAATGCCTCGAGTTTCTCATTACCCAGATTTGACTGTTAGCGTGTTTTTATTTGCTTTAGCTTACTGAAAGCTTCTCGCAGCTAACTAGGGTGAATGAAAGTATGAGAAGGGATTCATAGGCTAAGAAAAGGTTGGAGAATGCTGATGCATTTAATGAATATCTAGCATTCTGTAACGTCTGTAACAGCAAACCAAGCACTGCTTGCAGGTTCCTTTGCAGGCAACTCGATTTTCAAGCATACCCATCACTTCATCTGCTTTTGGTTCAATGTCGCAAATTTTCTTTTCGTCGGCTTGTTCCAAAGTACTTTCCACGGCCTGAATATGTGAATATCATCAAAATCAAATTGAAGCGTTTAACTTAGATGCTTGAATAATGAGATGAATAAAGCAAGCTCAGCCTTCAAAGAAATGGCAAATACACCGACGAGTGATGCAACCTTTTCTAGGTCCTCAATTGATATACTATGCCGGTTTTAGAGAGGCCCCCCCCATAGTACCCCCGGATAACGGATTCACCTGTTGATTTTTCATTTTTCACGCCATCACGTACTAAAAAAATAGCATTTTCACGATCACGTTGCAGAAATTCTAACAATGTTCCAGAAAGATATCTCTAACACAACAGGGCGCGCAGACTGGTTTTATCATGGATTTTAAAGTTTTGCAGCTTAAATAAATGGGAGTCAGGAGGCTAGCCTAAGAAACATTTTTCGAGTACTCTCAGTTTAGAACGTCGAAAAACGACGTATTGTAGGAACGAAAGGCTGGTAACCTACCATTTGCTTCTGAGAAAAAGTCGACTTTCGTTCAAATTGCAATTGGCTGCACTTTATACTTGGCTAGCGGTAATTTGAGTAGTACCATGTATTATTTTCAGGTAACCTAGAAATTCTTCATGTAAGATCAATGCTCTATTTTCAGTTTTACAGACTTCATGTCTAAGACTTTCCTGCAGACAAAATTCATCCAGAAGGACTAGATTGCGATCGAAGCGATGGAAGTGGGGGTCCGAGGCTTGCCTCCGGAAAATTTTTGAGATTACACCCTCCACAACGTCGGAAAACGGAATTTTTTGTCAGATTTCAAGGCGCAATCACGTACTTTAAATGTCCATTTCACAAAGTAACGACCAAATTTTTGGCAGATCACGCTGCATGACAGAGTCCTCGATCACGAATTCACGAGTCGAAAATAACAAAATCACGAAATCACGCGCCTAAATTAGCCAAATAAAGCTTCACGTACAAATATGGGGGGGCCTCTTCAGAGAGCTCTTCAAATCGGTTGGGGTCGTCAAAACAACATGTCTCTGATCAACTCTGAATTTGCAGAAAAGCCTTCTGCGATACTCGTTGTTATCTGGTCAATAACATGTCTGAAAAAATCTGCACGAAACCTGTGAACGACATCATCTGGAGTTACATCCTGATCAACGTCTCAGGGGGCTTCAGACCTTTGAAAAGGGAATATTTTGAAATACTACAAAACATATGTAGTTCTTTCCGATAGGCCGTTAGGTACCCGTTAGGTCAATTGATGGCTGTAATCGTTTTTGGTTCAATGCGATAATTGTTTGCCGTTTAAAATTACAAAATAACAAGTTGTTTCTGGAAAACAAACTTGAGGCAAAGGGCGCACCGGGAAATTTCCCGGTTTCCCGGTGGGCCAGTCCGCTTCTGTATCAGAGGACTGATGGCAGATACTCGTGTCATCAGCGTACATAGGGACGTAGGAAGCATCTCAAACTTGGAGGAGCACGACACTTCGAGGGCACTTTTTTCTTAAGAAAAGGGTGGCACTTTCTAAAAATAAAAGGGCACTTCTTTGTTCATTGCAAAACCTTGGGGGGTAAGTGCCCCCAGTGCCCCCCGGTTCCTACGTTTATGGCATTCTTGATCCCTGGACAGACTCTCCATCCCACGTTGAAAAAAAAATGCCGAGGGATGCAGCTTGTCTGACGTCCAAAGGGAATTTATTGCAAGGATTGGCACACTGGAAAGGTACAGCTGCTGCCCACTGCAAGTTTTCATCCTTGGAACAAGAGCATTGGCAGTAGCACTATTGGCAGTACGAATAATTACTATCGCGTTTCTCAAAGCACATGATCGCAGCGGTCAGAAAAAGAATGTGCAAGATGCTTCGATTCTTAACTAAGCCCGTCAACAGTGCAGCTAAAATCATTTTTCTCATACCAAAATAATCTCAAAGCCATTGCTTTGCCAAGTAATAGAAATAAAGCTTATGTCCTGATTAGTTATTGAGTAATTCAAAGAAATCGTTGTTGTCTGCGAAACAGATGTCAGGGAAAGCATTTTGTTTGTAGTAGAGCAGCTGGTTTTCATTGAAGAAGCGAAGAACAGATTTCTAGTTTTAGTCGTGTTTTGGAGCATAGTACAAGTCAGAAGGTGAGTATAGCATACACATATATTTTGATATATATTTGGTGAGTCAATAAAACAATCCCCTTATGAAAGGTCATTGCTCCCGGGTATCAAAACGGTAAAGTCGGAAAGTAAATATTAAGAATTACTTGATTGAAGTTGAAGTCGGTCATCCCCCTCCGGAGTTATGAGGAATTATCTCAAGAAAATGCCCCCAAGAACCGTCAAGACCAACAAATTTCCCCAGTGTTTCTTCCTTACAATAGTTCTTCGACAAATGCAATTCACAATGAATGGAACATCCTGAAACTTATGATTCGATTTCGAAAGAATTTAAGATGTTAAAATTTATGCACGATGTGCATTAAAATAAAGAGAAACTACCCTCAATCTTCAAAGGATACTTTGGAAAAAATGCAAGTAGTCATACATATCTAACTCGTTAAAGTAAAGACTATAAAATTTTTCGCACTAACAAAACATGGGGTGATAAAATGATACGTAATAAAGAAGCACGTTTGTGGAATAAAGATATCTCAAACACTTATACCTTTGCTAAAAAAATGAAAAACAGCTCCATTAACAAGCATCAACGAAAAAGAGTGCGAATCCGATAATCGTATAACCCATTCCTTACTCGCAAATCTAGATATCTTCAGATAGCGTTATATCTCATTATAAGATATTATAAGATTATGCTTACCTAATTTTCATTTTTATCATCGTATTTGCATTTTCATTTTTTCAAAATTTAATTGAGCGGCCAAGCTAGATAAGCAATGCTTTACTTGGGTCGCATAGAATGCAAGTACTTTCTTATAGATTGATCGTTTACTGTAACAACATGTATATACAAATGAAATTTAATTGAATTGAATGATGTTGCTATGCTTCAAGGGACAGCATGGCTTAAATCCTCCTTTTATGAATGAAATATTTTCTACACAAACCAACCAGCATAGCCTTAGAAATGATTGCAATGTTAACTTACCAAGAGTGACAGTAATGTATGGCTGTGAGCGTGTGGCCGAGTGGTTAAGGCTCGTAGACCAAAGATCAGTACGGCCGTAGGTTCAAATCCCACGCTGGACAGTTTGGTCGCTGTCCGTAACACTAGCCCGGGTCGACCAGAGCCTTGTGAGGGAAATCTGGTAGCTGCGGCGGGTAGCTGCGGCGGACTGATGCTTAAACATCCGTGGCCCCTGCTGGAAATAAATCTCTCAAAATTTCGCGGGCTAGCCACGTTAAATATAAACACCTACCTACCTACCTAGAAACTGCTGAAGTAGGGATCCACAGTTGTACGCTTCCGGTCTCAATCAGACGCTCGATCTTGGAAACGAAGTGAATGCCAATCCCAATTTAGGCTGCACTGAAATTTTGTACCACTTTTAGGTTTTATATGATATTTTTATCCATCCTGTTTTTCTATAATTTGAAGTAGTTGGCTTTTTTACGTATCTTTGTAAATATTTCTTATGTATAGCTATTTCATACTTTTTATGCCAACATTGTAAACAAAGTGTTGATGATGAAAATAATAAATAATCAGACTAAACCATCTTCAAAAATAACAGAAAAGATCTTAAAAAGAAAACTGTCCAAAGTCCCCAACCCCCAAAAGCTTTTCGTGAAGCTGGATTGGGCCTGGGCTACTTTTGGACCTTGAAAACGTGAATCGCTGGGGTGAGGTGGGGTAAAGTGAACTACTCAGAATTTTACGCTTTGCACCAAAAGAAGAAACACAATAATAAATAGATGATTTATGATCAATGCTTGATTATACATGCTGACAGACAATCAAATGATGTTTGCTGAAGGGTTATTTCTGTTCTTGCAAGAAATCCACTAATCCGAGGTGGTGAAAACAACTTGGGAAAACTGCATTTTTTGGTTTAACTCCACGTTTTTGGTCTTGATTTTTGACTCAAAGGTGAAATCAATCTCAGGCACTTTCTTTATTGATTAAAAGCACACACCATGTGGTTCCTTTTTCCTGTGAAAAAGATGGCCAAGAAAGACTTTCTAGTCTGCTAGCATGGCATTTTGAAAGGCCTACCGCTCAGTGGAGATGTTGCCTTGACCGGGGTAACTTGGACTATCTGCATTGCATGTATGAAAGTGGAATTTTGGTGCATTCGTGGCTTACTTCACGTGAGAAAGAGTAGCCTTCCATAGGTATTCTCAACATAAATCAATTTCTGGGTATTTCAACGTAATATGGATGCATAAGACGTCTGTGTCAGGCTTGCAAAGAATTTTCTCTCAGCACTAAATGTTATGACGTGCCAAAAGGGAAAATAATACGAAACACAGATTTCATTGGGGTTGTACCGAGATGTACATTTACATGTATATAAGGCGAAATACGAAGTGATCCAGGTACCGTAAGATATAGGACGAAACACAGAAATGACAACTAACTCGTTGAGATGTAACGATAATGCATGAGGAAAGGAGCCTTAATTGTCCGCATGAACAGACGAAACTAGTTCCGCGAATAAATGAATATTATCATAAATGAATATGTCATTGCTGTGTTTCGACCTACATATATATTTTGGTACCAGTTTATTCATTTTTTCAATCTTCCCAATGAATCTCGAGACTCGAGACCTTATCCATAAAAAGTTACACTAAGAGGTGCTGAGTACTATGCAAGTGAAACAAACTTCTTTTAGGTATATGTTAACGAGCCCCAATCAGTTTTGGGTCCAGGGCCCTAACAAACTTAAATGCGGCCCTGTATTCTAGCGAAAATCGGCAACAAGCCCCCTCAAGGACAGAAGATGCGTTACACAAGCTGCACCCTACCTAGTTTAAACCCAGCTGCCGCTCGAACCGCGATGCAATCATCTTGATTGTGTAACGCATCTTCTGTCCTTGAGGGTGCTTGTTGCCAATTTTCGCTAGACTATGCTTTGTGCTATGCTGACGAAGAGATGTGGATGCCATTTCCACTAATTCGCTTAGTCTTGCAACCACGTCTTGGCTACTTCGGCCTGCCATTTTGTTTGGCTATTACTAAAATAGGGAATCGGGGAATCGGGGAATCAGGGAATCGGGGAGTCGGGGAATCGGGGAATCGGGGAATCGGGGAATATGGAAACGGTAAGAGATATCGGTATGCAGTTTGTGGTATAATAACTAACTACCAAATACAAGTCTATTCCCAAAAAGTCAAGGGAATCCCCCATGGGATCTAGCCACAATACTCAGTCAAAAGTTCAGTTTCTGAAAAATTACTAAAATGGGGAATATGGAGACTAAAAGCTTTACAGAGGATAGAAGCATATCAATCGATAGCTCTTAGCATTCAGGTTTCAAAACTTCAACAATCTAACTCATATGTTATTAACATGGATTCCACAATCGGGCAACAAAGTCGGGGAATCGGGGAATCGGGGAATATGGAAACTACATAAGCTATGAGAAAATTTTGAACGACAGCATGCAGTTCTCCTTGAAATTAAGTCAATTTCCAAGTTTCGTGTTTGTATCTTGGATAGTTTAGCCGTAGCAGAGCTCTGAAGTTTGCAGTTTTTGTCATTTGGGAACATGTAACTATTCAATTTATTTCTGCGCGGCACGACTTGGTGTCATGTCCTCGCGCAGCTTAGTTGACGGTGTTATTCAACATCTACATAAATGATCTTTTACTCTTTATCCAAAACTCGGATATATGTAATTATGCAGATGATACTACAATCTATGCCTGCGATAAGAACCTGGACAATATTTCTCATAGGCTTGAAACTGACTGTAGTGTAGCCTTAGAATGGTTTGCCGACAACTTTATGAAATTGAATGCAGATAAATGCCATCTTTTGGTTCTTGGGCAGAGGTGTGATGATCCTGTTACTGTTAGGATTGGAAATGCCGATGTTGTAAATAGCTCTGAAGAGAAGCTACTTGGAGTTCAATTTGATAGCAGACTTTCCTTCGATAATCATGTTTCCAAATTGTGCCAAAAGGCTAGCAATAAACTGTATGCACTCGCTCGCATATCGCCATATATGGATCAGAGCAAACTAAGAGCCCTCATGAGGGCATTCATTACCAGTCAGTTTCAATACTGTCCTTTAATTTGGATGTTTCACAGCAGACAGCTCAACCAAAAAATTAACAAAATACAGGAAAGGGCAATTAAGAATTACTTACAAGGATACTGAATCTACTTTTAGTGAGCTATTACAGAAGGACAGTGCAGTTACTATTCATACAAAGAATTTGCAAATACTTATGACTGAGATGACAAAACTAGAAATGGTCTGAACCCTTCATTTATGCAGGAAATATTCTGTGCTAATACAACTTACTACAATTTGCGTAACAATAACGATTTTTTTCAACCAAGAGTGAGATCTGTCTATAACGGGACAGAAAGCGTCCGATTCAAAGGTCCACAGCTATGGCAAATGTTACCACCAACAATACGAAATTCACAATCCCTTTGCCAGTTTAAAACAAAGATACAAAGATTGAACGGAGAAAATTGTCCATGCAAATTATGCCGTGTATTTATTCCGAACTTGGGCTTTTTATAATACATATTTTTAGACATTGATTTTATACTGTACAAATTTTGATGACTTGTAAATATTTTATCCACTATTTTTCTTATGTACTATTTGTATTTTGTATTCTTAACGTTGGAATTAATTAGCTTATTGCTTTTAGCTATATTTTTACTGTAATCCAACGATAAAGAAATTGATAATAATAATAAATAAAAATAATGTTAATAGCATCCCTCTTGGGCTATGTTGAACAATATTCAAGCCATTGAAAACTCCTTTTGTCCATGGCTATTGAAATCTAAGCGTTCCTATTGTACATTCATTCAAGCCTGTTGGGGCACTGGTTTCGTCAGTTTCACGGGGGCTACATCGATTCTAAATCAATGGCTTCAATGCTGCATGTACATGAAACCCTAAAGCCTATACTTTGACAAAAGTTATCGAAACTGAGTGCATTTGGAATGGAATTCATGCATTCTGAAAATAGGAAACAAATTAAGAAATTGTGAGTATTGAAATACAAAAACTCTCATGTTGTATTAAAAACCTTTTAGCAGTACACCTTTCTTATCGAAAACAGACTTGAGGCTGCCAAAGAACCGCAAATGGGCAGAAATGCTTTTCTTATCGAGGTGCAAAACTACGGAACAGCCTCTCAGCTGAGATCAAACAGGCACCCTCCTTTGCCGTCTTCAAACAGAACATTCAATAGACTTGGGGACTTTTCTTGCGGTTGGGTGGCAGGCCGCGGTCCGCGGTCTCTGTGCTTGATTCACTGCTGGATCGGCGATGGAGATCTGTCTTGGGGTCTCCGTTGTCGGTTTGGCGGGGGTCGGGCGCGAGGACGGGGGTGCCCTGGCTGCTTGATTGTTGGAGAAGTTTTCCCAGTCTATTGGTTTTTATGTACATTTCTTTTAATTTAGCAAATTAGGGCTTACTTCTTAGTTTTGTATATATATTTTAAGTAGTTTTAAATGTTTTTAACCGATTATTTATTGTATTGTAAGTTTTTATGTAGAGGGCCCCTTGAAAACCACCCAATTGGGTGAAGGGCAACCCTCCTTAATATATTGAATTGAAATGAAAATGAAAGCGAGAAAGCGTACGAGAGTTTTTGAAAGAATAGGACTTCAGAGGTTTTTTGAAGATTTTTCTTGAAAACAAAGGCTTGTCGCCAAAAGTTTTGTGAGACTTTTTGATATTTGTTGGCATTTTGGAGTGCGAAATGCCCCTCAAAATAAACTGTTCAGTTAACATTATTCAAGGCCCAGGATTTGCTAAGCATTTTTTGCAGTTCTTTAGCAGCTCCCCGCGCCACGAGTCCTTCGCAGTTTCTTACGCAACTTTTATCTCAAAGCTTCGCAAATGCCTTGCAGTTTCCTATGCAGCTCCTATTCCAGAAAATACACGTTTTCTTTTTGTAAGAAACTAGGATCAGGCCATAGTACTAAAAGTTTCTTAAGTTCGCATGAAATTTGTCCATTTTAGTACTAAAAGTTTCTTCACTGGTGTCTTATTTTTTGAATGCAGAATTAGCAATGTGGTCGCTAACACTGCGGCAGATATGTTTCTTGACATTTAAAACATCATAAAGGAATAAACAGTGTTCTGCTATGTTGAAACACAAATGGTTAGATAATATTGCTCAAGAATAAAGGTTCAACGATCTATTTGCTATAATATTTATGCTTTTAACTTTGAAAAGTTTCTTAGTACTTCTCAGACATAGTACTAGAGTTTCATAAAATTTTAGCCATCTTAGTACCAGTTTCTTATAAACCAGTTATAAAAAACGTGTATATTTTTTGGAATTTCCCCATTATTTTGAGGCTTCCTGTGGACATGTTTGCATAATATACTTGCCTTTAACTTATAAAAGTTTCTTAGTATGTGCTCCTCAGACACACTCCAACTTTTTGTATCTTAATATTCACAATCTCTTAATTTGTTTCCTATTTTCAGAATGCATGAATTCCATTCCAAATGCACTCAGTTTCGATAACTTTTGTCAAAGTATAGGCTTTAGGGTTTCATGTACATGCAACATTGAAGCGATTGATTTAGAATCGATGTAGCCCCCGTGAAGCTGACGAAACCAGTGCCCCAACAGGCTTGAATGAATGTACAATAGGAATGCTTAGATTTCAATAGCCATGGACAAAAGAAGTTTTCAATGGCGTGAATATTGTTCAACATAGCCCAAGAGAGATACTATTAACACCGTCAACTAAGCTGCGCGAGGACATGACACCAAGTCGTGCCGCGCAGAATTAAATTGAATAGTTACATGTTCCCAAATGACAAAAACTGCAAACTTCAGAGCTCTGCTACGGCTAAACTATCCAAGATATAAACACGAAACTTGGAAATTGACTTAATTTCAAGGAGAACTGCATGCTGTCGTTCAAAATTTTCTCATAGCTTATGTAGTTTCCATATTCCCCGATTCCCCGATTCCCCGACTTTGTTGCCCGATTGTGGAATCCATGTTAATAACATATGAGTTAGATTGTTGAAGTTTTGAAACCTGAATGCCAAGAGCTATCGATTGATATGCTTCTATCCTCTGTAAAGCTTTTAGTCTCCATATTCCCCATTTTAGTAATTTTTCAGAAACTGAACTTTTGACTGAGCATTGTGGCTAGATCCCATGGGGGATTCCCTTGACTTTTTGGGAATAGACTTGTATTTGGTAGTTAGTTATTATACCACAAACTGCATACCGATATCTCTTACCGTTTCCATATTCCCCGATTCCCCGATTCCCCGATTCCCCGATTCCCCGATTCCCCAATTCCCTGAATCCCCGATTCCCTATTTTAGTAATAGTCATTTTGTTTGCAGAAAGTCGACTCACATGTGGCATTGAATGTTAATGGATGCTGGCTGTTACTATCATATGTTAATTTCTTCCGTCACTATTATGACACTTGCATGAATTAACTGTCCGTACAGGAAATTTCGTCTGTCGTATCATAAACTTTTGTCTTTGGTATTATAAAATGGCGTTGTCATATTACAAGAAGCGCATTTTCATATTACAAAAAATTGTTTATCTATCTTGATTCTCTTTATCATACTATAAAATTAATTCAATGTCATTCTTTGATATAGAACCGAAAGGGATCCTAATGTCCCCAAAGGGGTATCTTGGGAGCTGCCATGTGTAAACTGGTTGTTTGGGAATATGATTGATCTAGGACTACACGTACTTTTTTCTATAAGAAACAACTGAAAGTGTCTTAAAATCATCAGATTTTGGGTGTTGAAATATGTACTTTCAGGAGTTGTTGTTTAAGCAGTGTCGAAGAATTAGTTGATAATTTCTAGTGCTTCAATTTCCAGATTTTTCAGGCCTAAACTTTTATCATGATCTGATAGCGTAGAAAACTTTCTATTTACGCCAACTTGCAACTTTTTTTCGTCAATAAATCATTATCAACCTCACGTTCAATCATTTGGAAAGGTGCTATAAGTTTTTCGGAATTATTTGCGGTTCTGTAGATTTTATTTAAATTATTTTACAAGGTGGGGTAATTCGGGCCTACTAGGTTTTTGTATGGATTACTTTGTGCAAGAATTGGCAATGGCTTCCAAATAAAAACAAAACTGTTAATAGTAGTGCAAGCAAATTGATGCATACATCGAAATACCCTGGGTACCAGAGACTAGGTAGGCTCTGGTACCCAGGGTAACATTGAAAACGGCATAAGGTTCGCTTTTCCGTTCATGTTATAGTGGTTTCAGCGCAAGACACAAGGATTCACGTCTTTTAAATTTTTTTGTCAAAGGAAACTTTGGTTACATTTCCATGTTCAAGAATGGGCCTAGGCTTTGCAATTTGCGCTGATGGTGGTACGATTCATTTCTTATTTTCTCTGTGCAAGTTTTCAAGTCTTTGGCTGGGAAACTCTGAAAATTGAATCACATTTATACATAAAGACATTCTAAAATCATATTTTATAGAATTTACGATACTGCTGATAAATTAGATACTACTTTTCTCCAATAGACCCAAATTTCCCGCCAGCAGGATTAAATTACACTCAAAAGTGAGAAAAATAGAATATTCCAAAAAAATATTCAAACTTCAAATTAAAGAACGCAGAGCTGCAAAAAGTCCTTGACCTTCCTCCAAACCTGAATTTCAAGGTCCAAACCTTCCTCATTTTAAAGTTTTGTGAAAGTAGGAGAAGAGCCGTTATATATAAAAAAACATATTGATTGATCTTTCCATTATATATCGGAATCGTTACCTGTGTTAGAAACTATTGTATGTAGTCTGGAATGAGCTAGAGTTTAAACTCAGAATGATTTTTGAATAAATAATGTCAATCAATCATATACTGTGGCGTAGCAAGGGTAATTTCACTAGAGATATTGAAATGGGGAGACTTTACCTCTGGGAAGCTGTTTGCAGGTACGCCTTTTCCTTTGGCATATCTGTCTATCTCCCCTATCTCCCCTTGATCTCATGTTTGCCAGTGCCAGAATGGAATCTTTATAAAAGTCGTAATTGAATTTTTTGAATCGCCACCTTCTTCAGGAAATTTTTGAGGAACTGCTCCATAGTTTGGCTGCTCCTTAGTTTGGCTAAGAATGCCTCCCTTGATCTAATGTTTGCCAATACGAAAATGGAAACTGTTCAATTTTGTTACAGTCCTTCTATGATATAATGTTAGTAGGAAAATCTCCGAGGAAATCAACCTTTGAGTTGGCTTAGAACGAGTCTCGGTCTTGAAGATTCAACGTTCATATGAGGACATGAGACAACTATAAATTCTCTTCTGTTCAAGAATCCTTCCTCAAACTTTTGCTCGAAACTTCCTCCAAACCAGGTTTGTAGGTGTATAGTGTTTTTGCGTCTCTGAAAGAACGGTAAAAAATTTCCAAGACCGACCAAAGGGCTCAATGTAGGTAAAACGAAAAAATATCTCCACTATTTCCAAATTACCCCCACTTTACCATAGTCATTTACAATCTTATTGCAAGTGTCACGACGAACACTTTCATGGTTTCATTTAATTAATTCTCAGGATACTCAGGATGACATGACGGAAAAGACGACAAATCCAGTAGAAAACAAAATCGACAATCCAGTAATTATGACATATCCAGTAGACAATCCAGTAGTTAAGAAATATTGAATAAATTAAATTAAGACATGATCAAGTTAGTACGTTTCGGCACTCAAACTCGTGCCATCCTCAGCTAATAAATCGAAATACACGTGCTGTTTATATAGCACTGATTATAAAACCGGTTTAACTGGTCAGTCCAGACAACTTGGAAAAAAAAACAACTAAGTAGTAAACAAGCCAAATACCCCAGGGATCAGAACAGAACGAGGGGTATTGATGAGTTTTGAGCGTTAAGGGACGGTCTATCATGCAAAATTAATAAACTCTCAAAAATCAGAAGATCATATTCATTATTGGCCTTCTCCAGAATAGTAAAATTTTCTAAATTCGCACACTTTTTCCCATTTAAGGATCGTATTCCTAAGAATGTTTGCTCCCGTGTGGTTTATAAGTATTCGTGCTCAGGCTGCCAGGCCTGCTACATAGGTAAAACATCTCGCCACTTGTTGATTAGAAGTAGGGAACATTTGGGAATAGGTAAAAAAGGTCAGCCTATCAAGACATCACCTTCGGCCATTAGTGAACACATTAAACAAACAGGCCATTGTGCATTTAGAAAATTTTACTATTCTGGAGAAGGCCAATAATGAATATGATCTTCTGATTTTTGAGAGTTTATTAATTTTGCGTGATAGACCGCCCCTTAACGCTAAAAACTCATCAATACCCCTCGTTCTGTTCTGATCCCTGGGGTATTTGGCTTGTTTACTACTTAGTTGTTTTTTTCCAAGTTGTCTGGACTGACCAGTTAAACCGGTTTTATAATCAGTGCTATATAAACAGCACGTGTATTTCGATTTATTAGCTGAGGATGGCACGAGTTTGAGTGCCGAAACGTACTAACTTGATCATGTCTTAATTTAATTTATTCAATATTTCTTAACTACTGGATTGTCTACTGGATATATCATAATTACTGGATTGTCGATTTTGTTTTCTACTGGATTTGTCGTCTTTTCCGTCATGTCATCCTGAGTATCCTGAGAATTAATTAAATGAGACCATGAAACTGTTCTTCGTGACACTTGCAATAAAATTTATATTTTGGCTGCGATTCCCTAAACATATTTCATTTACAATCGTTCTTTATAATTTGAATTGCCTTCTTTCTTTTGCGCAGTCAAAGATCTGTTGATTTACTTCTGGAAACTGTATCATCCGTGAACACGCCTTGTCTGAATAAAACAGCATTTTCGGTGTGGTATACTGTGTAAAAGCGACCAAAGCCGATTGACGAGAAGGTCTAAGTTTAAATCAAACCTTCCATTTCGCAAAAGTAGCGCTGACCAAAAGTACCTGTCTTATGTGGGGCCAAAAATATGGAATAGCTTATCTTCTGATTTTAAGTCTACAAATAGTATCAATTCGTGTAAGCACAAGATCAAGGACAATTTTTTCCAAAATATATAGAGAGAGGAAAAAGACCTATATATATGTTCTACTAAAAACGCGCATCCTCTCTCACATTCATGTTTCGGCCTTTCCATATTTATGCTTTAAAGCACATACAAATATAATGTTTATAATTTTTTGCACTCATTTCTAAGGGGACCATTATGGAAATAAGGTCAATCAAATTTGCTATGTAAAATGTATTGTAAATATTTTATTCATTTTTTCATTTTTCTTTTTTCCTTTTTATAACCATCGTAAATTACTTAGATTCATGGCAAATACATACTGACTTACTTACTTACGTACTTACTCACTTACTTACTTTGTTACGACATTGGTTCAAATCCCGCCTTCAGAACTAAGAAAAAGCAAGCCATTAGCCTACTCAGCTGCCTATCCTTCCGAAGTCGGTAGATGAGTACTGAACGGTAACTCTGAGGGATTTGTTTGATCAACTTGATTTGATCCAAAATTCTTTAGGCGCGGTGGCCACTTTAGTCAAAGGTCTGGTTTACAGTAGACCGTGAAAATACATACAGCGAATAAATCTAGCAGAAAATCATACAAAGTCAAATAATCATATTGACAAAACTTCGTATCAAACAAATTAAAGTAATGCTAATTATAGCATGAAAGAGAGAATTAATATTCACCGCTGGCATTATTACTGATACGTTTTTCAACTCGCAGATCGTTCCACAATTTAGGACCATTATATGAGCAGCACTTGTGGCTGAAAGCAGATTTGCGACAAGGAACAGCCAAATCTTTTTTGGTATTGTACATTTCTCTCTCTTGACGAGAAGTCTGTAAGGTAAGTGGGAGCTGGGTCGTTTACCGACATGTACGCCATTGTCAAGATTTCCGAGTGGGTATATACTTGATGGTGGGCAAACAAAGCTTCCTACTTATGGGCAGAGCAGAAGCATCTTAAGCACTGTTTGTGACAATTCTTGCAGCTCTTTTTGGAGTTTTTGCAACCTGCTGATGGTATTAATAGCAGAAACTCCCCATACCTGATAGCTATATCTTAAGTAGGCTTCAAATAAATTTCTGTACGTTTTTTACAGTAACACTGGGCAGATACTTTTTGGAGAAAAGTAGCATCCCTAATCACACCCCCGTCTAAGTGCCCCGGTGAGAGGTCAGACGTTAGAGACGTTGAGAGGTGAGAGGAGAGGGGTAATAATGGCCGAAAATATGGTCGAATTTTAACAGGGGATCAGTTCAGTTCAGTTTTCATTTTAAAATTCTCAACATACAAGTTTCAACATAAAATACATTAAATACAATGATACAGATATAAAACAAAAACAACGATACAAACACCTAAACTTAATCTAAGGGAGAGAACATATGAAACCTGTATGTTGGGAATTCCTTAAAGGAGGAGCTCTCTCAGTAGATAAACTAATCGAGGAGACTGCAGCCCCTATGTTAAAAAATCCATATTTCAGTATATCAAATGATTCCAAAAGTTGCGTTATGTGCAAGAGACCCAGAGTGACCGCAGTGACCACAGGCCCACGGAGCCCACGCCAGGCAAAAAATCCATCCACAGCTAACGCCAAGGAAGGGTTCTATACCCAGAGTAGGCCTCACAAGCAAGAGCCCACCAAAGCCACTCCAAGGTCAGCATGCTTTAGAGAATTGTGAGATTTACAGTCTTGACTGAAAAGTGCAACCCGAATTATCAAATACAAATATTTAGTATTTTGTTGAGAACAAATGGACTTTCAATTGCTGGCGAAAACGCAACTTTGAGGGGCATTGCTTGATCATGATAGGAAGTTCATTCCAGGATTTCACACCTGTGTATCTGACAGATTTTATTCCATATTGCAACGTATTTCTACGATTTAAGAAAATGCCACCCATACGTGCCTGCTTGGTATCATATTGATGAACAGAAGACAACAAAGTAAAATAATCATGAAAATATGAGGGAGAAGTTTTGTTAACACATTCATACACAAAAGAAAGGAGCTTTAAATAAAATAAATCATATAACTTAAGAATTTTTAACTCTAAAAAGATTGGCGTAGAAGGGGCAGCAAAGTTATTGAAAGTAATAGCTCTAACAACTTTCTTTTGTAAGATATAGAAAGGCTTAGTGTGGATGTCATGTGTTAGACCCCACACAACAATCCCATACTGAATAAATGAGCCAAATAAGGAGCGGTACAGGCAGACTAACACACTAGAAGGGAGAAGATGCCTAATTTTGAAGAACATACCGGATGTTCTTGCTGGCTTTTTAGAGAGTTCATTCAAGTGATATTTCCAGGTGAGGTTTTCATCCAGCAGAAGACCAAGAAATTTAACATATTTAACCTGCTTGACATGCTTCTTTCCAATTTTAATGTTAACAGTTTCATGCAACAAATTCTTTAGAGAATGAAAATTATGAAGTCATTTTTTTCTACATTTAGGGCAAGTTTGTTAACATCAAGCCACTTTTTTACAAGTTTAAGTTCCTTGTTAACTACCTTTTGTAATTTGTATAAACAGTCTGATTCATAGTAGATGTTAGTATCATCAGCAAAAAGATAAAAAGTTAGTTTAGTTGAAGAGTTAGGAAGATCATTGATATATATGAGGAATAGAAGTGGGCCAAGGACAGATCCCTGTGGAACTCAACAAGTAATATTGAGGCAGTTAGAGTTGTGGCCATTGACAGATAAATATTGGCTTCTATTGCAAAGTTAGGAACTGAACCATGCCAAAGCTGTACCACGAATACCATAATCTTCAAGCTTGCTGAGGAGAATTTTGTGCTTTACTGTATCAAATGCTTTTTGTAAGTCAATGAAAATGCCACAGCCAAACTTCTTGTTATCCAAGGTATTCTTAATTGATTCAGTTAACCTTATCTGGACCGGGCTTTTCTGAGCATCCTCAGGCCGAGGGGGGCTAAATTAGCCCCCCCCTCAGAACTCCGAATTGATAAGTGCTAGGGAGATGAAACTTGGCTGTCTAGTGTAATTTGATGTGAAAAGTCCGAATATCTAATGTAAAGCACCAAACGGCTTTTGATCAAACGCACTTCCGGTCCCTCGAGTCGGCAGATACACAGCAAACAAACTACTGCAAACTGTTACAGAGCACGAAATGTGGTTTGCTAAAATAAATCAAACATACAATAAATATTTGTCTACATATAATAAGTCGATTTGAACAAATCTTTCAAAATTACCGTAAATTAAAAGTCATCATATCATATAAAGTCATAGAAGAAAAGAAAGCCAAGCAAAGCTCACAACCCATTAGCCTTCGTAGCTATAAAGGTAACAGCAACATGCTCCGCGGCTTCTGTAGCCTGCCCGGTGTACCAGTTGATGTACTCAGCATCCGCACTATGCCTTCATACTTGGATGACTGGATTTTCCCCCCACACGGAAGCCTGTGTGCAGGTATTTATAGCTACGGAGATCGAGCACAAACAACACCATATATGGACAAACACGAGAAATAAATGTACCAGATCTAAAGAAAATAAGAAACCGCGACGTAAACAAGGTCAAAGTTCAACAAACACCTATGCGATCAAAAACAAACTTCTAAGTAAACAAGTAACAGACATCACCCAAACCGTCCCTCGACAATAGCTCTCCTCGACAATAAATGTCTCTTGGCAAAAAGCGTCCCTTGACAATAAACGTTCCTCGACAATAACTGTCCCTCGATAGTAAACGTTCCTCGACAATAACTGTCCCTCGATAGTAAACGTTCTTCGACAATAAGCGTCTCTTGACAATAAATGAAAAACATGTTTTTAAAGTCAACACAAAAATACTTGCACGTTACATCTAATTTATTTCACTGTAATCGTTGTACTTTCGATGACGTCATCAAGTCTCTTTGCTTCTGGTCAAAAACAGTAGTCTTACTGATTTGACTGTAGAAACTTATTCAGAGGGAATATTACTCTTGTTTTAAGTTTAATTATCAGATAAGGCATCAATTTATTATAAAAACATAGCTTTTAAAAAATAATGAAATTTGTTATCCTATGTTTATTACCTAAATTCATTAGATATATGACGTCATGAATTACGTCATCAATAAGAAAATCAAAAAATTGAGCATTTTCCATATTCTCGTATTAATCAAGGGTTGCACAGAAAATTTCATTTAGTTATCTTCATTCTGTCAAGAATTATCCTAGTTTAAAGTTATACAGGGTTTGACCGTAAAAAAAACAACAAATAAACTACTCTCTCAAAACATTATTGTATTTCCAGAAATAAATAAGATATCATGACGAAATTTGAAGAGAAGATGTGAAAAAGATAGTTAGGAAAAGTCACGAAAAAGCAATAGCCTACGAAGTATCAAAAAAAGGTTACGAAGACAAAACTAGGAAGGGGGGGCTATTTTAGCCCCCCCCCCCGTCCAGATAGGGTTTAACTAAGCTTGGATTATGATATGACTTTATAAAATGCTTCAAGATGAAAGCTAACTGGTGTTGAGCCATTTTATCAGCAATGAAAATTTCTTTAACAAATGGAAGAAACGATGCAGTCAAAAAGGAATTACAGTAGAATGCGTTAAAAAGTGCTGTTTTGGACAAAGTTGATGGAAAGTTTTGAGAGAATAACAGGTTTTCCAAACAAAGAAATAATTCCAAGTGTGAAGTGCATGTATTGTGCCACATGAAATGTTACTTCTCTACGCTGTACCGAACTGCTTTCCTAGCGTATTCAGATACCGTGCCATTCATGATATACTCTGCATAAAGAAGCTCATAACAAGAGATATTACTTTGAAAGGAAGTTTGACTAAATGAAGCCAAATGTCTTGACTAGTGACTTGGATTAAGGGGAGCTTGAATTATGTAGCAAGGACAGCATTATCATTGGTGGGGAACTGTGTCTTGGTGGAAATAATTTCTCAAATTTTCCTCTGGAGTTCTCCTGTTTGCAGTCGATGTTTCACTTGTAATGCATTTTGCACATGGGGCATTCAAAGCTTGTCTGGGAACTGATTTTGCTCGAGTTTTTTACCGGGGAAATCACCGGGGTAGAATGCACCGGGACACTTAACGGTGATGTCTAATCTTCGTGAAACAATTTTCCGTCACTGCTGAAACTTGCTTGTCCCAGCTTTAATATTTATCAAAAATTACCCTTGACGGTGTAGAAAGTGGGGTACTGCTAGTCACTAGTCAAGCAAAATGGATCAGATCCTAATTAGTCACTTGTTAAGACATTTGGCTTCATTTAGTCAAACTTCCTTTCAAAGTAATATCTCTTGTTATGAGCTTCTTTATGCAGAGTATATCATGAATGGCACGGTATCTGAATACGCTAGGAAAGCAGTTCGGTACAGCGTAGAGAAGTAACATTTCATGTGGCACAATACATGCACTTCACACTTGGAATCATTTCTTTGTTTGGAAAACCTGTTATTCTCTCAAAACTTTCCATCAACTTTGTCCAAAACAGCACTTTTTAACGCATTCTACTGTAATTCCTTTTTGACTGCATCGTCTCTTCCATTTGTTAAAGAAATTGTCATTGCTGATAAAATGGCTCAACACCAGTTAGTTTTCATCTTGAAGCATTTTTTAAAGTCATATCATAATTCATGCAGCAGAGCACCTTCTGTTTCCTTTGCAAAAAAAACGTCAAGTGGACCCAGAAGAGATTTCCTGAATGGAAAAAGAAGAGCAACAAAATGTGATGGTCGTTTCTCAAGATATAAATAGAAAAGATGAATTAAAAGCCCCTATTAGCCATGTTTGAAGAATGAGATCAAGCACCTAGCTTGCTTCCGAAAGTGGCACTTATTTGTAATTACATCTGTTTAATGCAGGATTTGGTTTATATCGGGTTGGCAATAGCCTAATAATCAGCCTACTTGAAGGAGACCATATTTCTTGATAAGCATCAGAATTATTATACTGGATGTACCCAAAATAAGGATGTCACATGATATTGACAAATTCTTGACTTTATCGAAAAAAGACTTGCCACTGTAATAGTGCCACACCTACGGGTTGGTCGTCCATATGTATACTTCAAGCCATAAGGGAACTTTGCTAGGTCAAACTCTAAGAAATGCGTTTTAATGACTGCAGCTTTGTTGATGATTCATGAACAGCTAGCGTTTGTTAGGAACACCTAGTAATTAGCCTTAATCCTATTAGTACTGGGCGATTTTACGTACTTTGTACTTGGGGGTTTGGCCCCCCTCTTTTTCTCCGAAACTACAAATGATATTACCATAAGACTTGTCTAATGTTCTTTAGACAATTAGCTATTAAGATATAACAACTAAGATTAATTTGTCACGTGTTTCGTTGGTAGGCACGAAAAAAACAAAGGAGAATTGGCAATTTTTTACCTTCTGAACAAGAAAAATTCTATTCAATTTAACTCTCATCCAATTTCCCCCAAAGCTGTATCGGGCTGTAGGAAGCACCTTGCAAACTTAAAATACATACTTTTGAGATATTTTCAGTTTCAATTTTTAGTACAATTACCTTTTGATTAGCTTTTCGTTCTATTTACAAATTTTCTTGATATTTGATATTGATATTCGATTTTATTAGGGAAGGTTGCCTTTCAACAGAGTTGATTTACAAGGGGCCCTCCACTTAATAAAACTACTTACAATATACAATATAGAATTACCAAATAAAAAAAGAAAATTACAACATAAAAACCATAATATAAAACTTAAAACAACTTTACGAAATCTAGTATAAAAGAAAAAGAGAAAGTCCTAAATGGATTTTTTAAAACTATTCAGAGAAGATTTCTGTTTGGTATCTGCAGGAAGGTCATTCCAAGCTTTGCTCTTCGATAGGAAAAACATTTTTTCCCATAGACCTAATCGGCTAGGGTTTGTTTTACCCATTTCAAGTCATGTGATCATGCCCATGGCAAGTTTTGGTATCATGCTACTTTTTGCACTCATGGCACAACTTTGCATGGCATGAACTATGTTAGAGAATTCAAAAGATGTTTTATCAAGAGATTGATCACATAACTTGAAATGGGTATAAACAAACCCTAGCCAATTCTGTCTCTTACTTGACCTTTTCATGGGAAGTCTTAAATCTGTCTCTGAATTGCGCAAGACATTGGAAGAGCACTTTGAGTTTTGGGTGAAAAGGTCACACAAGTATTGGGGAGCCAGTTCATGCAGGGACTTGAAGACCATTGTTTTAGATTCACTAGCGACGAGTTGTTCAATGGTCTTCCAGCCCAGCTTATCGATGAGTGGTCTGCTTGGGGTGTCAAAGCTGCTGTTGGTTATAATTCTAGCAGCTCGGTTTTGAAGCTTTTGCAACTGACTAAGCTCAGTCGAACCTGCGCAACCCCAAACAGAGCAGCAATATCGAGAGTGTGGCTCTACAATGCCTTTGTAAAGAGTCTTCAATGTTTCCTGTCCTAGGGACGTCTTGGCATGTTTTAAAAATCCAATAGCTCTTGAAACTTTAATAGAAACAGTCTTGATGTGTTTCTTGTAGTTTAGAGAGTTGTCGATCTGCACACCAAGGTATTTTGTTTTTTGGATTATTTCGAGGTCATTGTCGCGAATTTTCAAATCCACACCTTCATTTCGACTTTTGAGGATATTGTGCTTTTGCTTGGTGGCAACAAGCATGGAATTTGTTTTAGCAACATTTAAAGAGAGTTTGTTGCCTTGAAGCCAAATGTCCAGTTGTTTGAAATCGTTGTTAATGGTCTCGTTCAGCTCATTTATATCCGAAGACTGGTAGCACAGACTTGTGTCATCTGCATACATGGAAACGGTTGAAGTTTGTACAGCTGGCGGTAGGTCATTGATATATAAGGAAAAGGAGGGGACCAAGACATGAGCCTTGGGGAGCACCAACAACTATACCCTCAGTTTTGAGCTGACACCGTTGATCCAACAGAATGTTTTTTCGATTGCACAGTTATGATCTAAACCATGCAAGTTCCCGCTGTTGGACACCGTAGTGCGCAAACTTATGGCAAAGAATCTCATGGTCAACAGTGTCAATAGCTTTGTTTAAGATCAATGAAAAGTAGGCCTACAAGCCTACCAAGATCCAGCTCATTATACCAGTCATTTGTATTTTCAAGTAAAAGGATTACAGTAGAATGAAAGCGTAAGTAGGCAGATTGCCCAGATGAAAACAAACCGTTATCTTCCCTATGCTTGTACACATGATTGGTAAAATCGATTGGCAACTCATCAAAATTTGATAGAAACTACAGGGTGTCCCAAGAAAATTGTGCCCCGTTTGCCTGAAGATTGCGACAAAACAGCAAAAGATTCTCCCTAACCTTTTCCATGATGTTGTTCCTCAGATGTTCAATTAAAGTTTGCTACCATCCCCGTCAAAATCTGTTGAAAAATGATTGAGCTATGGTCTTCAGAAGACCAAATTTCTCTGATGACTGAAACCAGCGGTAGGCCATTTTGTCTAGCTATTTTGCAGCGATAAACAGCTTCATGAATGAACTGAACCAGCAGCCTCCAATGTCATAGCTCTCGCGAAAATTCTGATAATCATAGAGTTAAACTATTTCCTTTTCCACGATCTCTGATTGGATGTCAAAATGAAGAACAGGATTCCCAAGATAATGAACGATCAAAGACACAAATGTATTTTATGTTGCGTTGCGTTGTGGCGACAATTTTCCGACTTTTGTACAAAGATTTCTTCCTTCGATGCTACAAATTGTAGTTGATTGACAATGAAAGACAATTAACTGAGTATAGGTGACACTGGCAAAAATACATCTCACGTATCGTTTTTGGTAGATTTACACGGGTTTCCTCTTTCATTTGATCTATGAAGTAGGCCTTCTTGCGCCAAAAGAATGTTTTGTAATTCTCCACACGATTTTGCAATTATGCTGTTCTCTTAAATGAAAGGAAATTGAAATATGTACAAAGATCAACTTTTCAATTAGATAGCCATCCTTTCAAACCACTTCGTTGTTGAAAGGGCGTGCTTTGATATTTTCCCATAATTTTACAGCTTAGGCTTATAAAAGTGGTCGATTCATTCGTTCACTATTCTTCCTCAACATCTGCAAAAGTGCATCGTCTTTCCCAAGACC
Source organism: Aurelia sp. 4 Dawson et al 2005 (assembly GCA_964019985.1). Classification (NCBI taxonomy): domain Eukaryota; kingdom Metazoa; phylum Cnidaria; class Scyphozoa; order Semaeostomeae; family Ulmaridae; genus Aurelia; species Aurelia sp. 4 Dawson et al 2005. The sequence continues at coordinate 29,746,712 of OZ026492.1, read as the reverse complement.
AAAGGACATGGATATGTTTGAAGATGGCCAGGGTGGAAAATGCCCGTCAGGTTCGGTGATCTTGGGTTCAAGAGTGGCCTGGTGTCCCTGCTCCATCTACAAGAGCCATACTATATAACTATAATAAGTACAAAGAGCATGGCACCAGCCACAACCGACATAAGGGCAATAGCGGTAGAAACAAAACTGCTCGCTCTCTGGAAAACGTCGAGAGAGTCAGAAAGTCGATACAGAGGAATGGCAGGGTCTCTTCGCGCAGGAATGGTCTAGAAATGTCTAGAAGAACCTTTAATCGCATCGTGCATGAACTTCATTTGCACCTTTATGTGCTCGTAAAAAGGCAAGCCCTTCTTCCAAATGACCCAGCTGAAAGGCTTAATTTTTGTAACTGGCTCGTAGCAAAGACAAACGAGGACCCAGGTTTTCTTGGAAATTTAATATCATCAGATGAAGCTATATTTTCATTGAATTCAGAAGCAAACACCAAAAACGAAGTGCAATATTCACGGTATGGAAATGGCCATCCTGAAGATCATTACATAGAACGAGCCCAAGGTGCAGGCCGTGTAATGGTTTGGTTGGGGCTAATGGGCAATGGAAATGTACTTGGTCCTCACTTCGTTCAAGGAAATCTCAATCAGAGAGAGTACTTGCGAATTGTGAGGTACCATGTGGTTCAGGAGGATCTGCGAAACCAGGAAGTGGAAAGGGAGTTTCTTTGGTGGCAACAAGATGGGGCCCCTGCCCACACAAGTAGGACAGCCATTCAGTATCTGCAAGGTCAATTTCCTGGAAAAGTAATAAGCAAGCGGGGAGATGTACCGTGGCCCCCAAGGTCACCTGACCTTGCTATTCTAGATTTCTTTGCCTGGGGATATTTGAAACAAATGATTTGGGGTACAAGTCGAGATCGGCATCCAAGAAACATCGAACAGTTAAAGGCAGCTATAGTAAGGGAATGCGCAGCTCTTCCAAGAGAAATGGTTTCCAATGCATTTCATTCATTGACTGACAGAGCGAGAAGATGCATTGCTGCAAATGGACGTCATTTCGAAAATTGATCCTATACAAATTATCAACGAACCTGAGAGTCTGTGTTTGTTTTAGTGCTAAAGCGAAATGTTGAGTTTAAACGAGGATTTTCATCGAGAATGTGTGTTTGTAGTTGTCCGATGTGGTTGAAATAATTTACGTGATATCAAAATGATATTTTAAATTGGTTATGTAGAAGAGTGAGAAGTGGGGCTCCAAAGCGAAAAGGTTCTCTCTTTCTCTAGTTTTAGCTCTATCGAAGGGAGAATTGTCTTGGACTTACGCTTTTCTTTTAAAGGATACAGTTGTCGAAAGTTTCAACTTCTCTGTCGAAAGATTTCTAGCGCTAACCCTGATTCAAAATGTGATAAAACTTCACCTTGCACTAGCAACGACTTTGGACTGTAAAGCCTGAACTGTAGGCTCAATTGTTCAATCTTTAAGAAACCGACCTACAGTGGCCTAGTACACTAGGCCTAGTACACAATACACTGGCCTAGTAAGATCTCAAAGCAAGTGTAAACAGACATTATACTCCAAATGGTATCGAGGCATTTTTCAATCTAGCGTCAAAAGATGAAGGTGGCAATTATACAGGTTTCTTAGCTTTTTAATCACTGTAGGTCGGTTTCTTAATGATTGAACAATTGAGCCTACAGTTCAGACTTTACAGTCTAAAGTCGTTGCAAGTGCAAGGTGAAGTTTTATCACATTTTGAATCAGGGTTGGCGCTAGAAATCTTTCGACAGAGAAGTTGAAACTTTCGACGAGGGGGGGGGATAAAATGCTTAAAACTAAGTTGCATTTCACTCATTCGAAAAATGATACGACATTTTGAAAAACAAAAGGATCTCACCTAGCTTTGAAAGATTTTCCCTAAAAACAAATAGGACCTTAGGCAAGGGTGTACGGAATTTTGGGGTGACGTGCCCCTCGGCGAAAAATGTTTTCCTACTTCATTTTGCCGAACTTCCTCTCACAGTAAACAGTCCTTCCTTCCACGGGCAGTTAATGCTTACAATGGGGGCTGTAACCCCCCTAGGCATCCCCTGCCGTAATCCCTGTTTTAAATACAGGCGATGAGGAAAGCTTTCATTTTTAGTTGCGCAGAGGGGACCTGTCGACTGGTCCAGAGTATTTACTGCTGTGGTTCCTTTCCTCCTTTGGACAATGGGTCTGCACGCCGGCTAAAGTTCACGATGCAGCTCTACAGAAATTTTTGCCATTGTCACTTTATTCAGTTAATTGTCTTTCATTGTCAATCAACAATAGTTTATAGCATTGAAGGAAGAAATCTTTGTACTAAAGTCGGCAAATTGTGGTCACAACGCAACGCAACATAAAATACATTTTGTCATTATCTTTTGATTGTTCATTATCTTGGGAATCCTTGTCTTCATTTTGACATTCCATTAAAGATTGTGGAAAAGGAAATAGTTTAACTCTATGATTATCAGAATTTTCGCGAGAGCTATGACATTGGAGGCTGCTGTTTCAGTTCATTCATGAAGCTGTTTATCGCTGCAAAATAGCTAGACAAAATGGCCGACTGCTGGTTTCAGTCATCAGAGAACTTTGGTCTTCTGAAGACCATAGCTCTATCATTTTTCAACAGATTTTGACGGGGATGGTAGCAAACTTTAATTGAACATCTGAGGAACAACATCATGGAAAAGGTTAGGGAGAATCTTTTGCTGTTTTGTCGCAATCTTCAGGCAAATGGGGCACAATTTTTTTGGGACACCCTGTAGAGACTTTTTATTTTGCTCGCTTGTGTTGATTGTATACATTAACAACGTCCATAAATATCTCACATGATGCGTTGAATGTTTCGGTTGTGTGCATAAAGAATGCCTATTGTTACAACATTCCTGATATCTCTCTACATAAATATATTCCTTTCGGTTTGCCCAAAACCCCTTTCAAAATGTTTTCATTCTTCGAAGATGAAATATAGCTTAAGAAACTATTTATGTTGACAAAAAAATCTCTAGCATACTTTTACTTTATTTTACTTGCTTCCTGTATCATACTAGGATGTTAAGTGCTCGCTTCGCTCGCGCTTCAGCATTCCTAGCTCCTGCCAAGCTTTCAAAGAATATCTGATAATCAACCTTGAATGCACAATAACAGTCTCTTTCAGCAGTGGTAGCGCCAGCTCTTTAAAATCCCAAAAGACTTGGGGGAGGGGGGATTTTGACGGAATTTCTCAATCTAGAGGTATACCAGACAAATTTTATGCCATTTTTCATTGAAAATTTTGCCACCCCTTGGGAGATGGGGGACAAGTCCCCCTAGTCCCCCCGTGTCGCCGCTGCTGTCTATAAATGGAAGGAAACCTCATGATATAAGGACAGTAGTTGTGGATAGAATGCTAAAACTTCTTGTCATGCACCCATCATAGTAATAAAGTGCAAAGTTTGAGCAGGTTGATTGTGATAGCCCCCTCTGCTTGTAAATCAATTTTATGTTCCTAAGATCTTTCACAAAGCAAGAATATTTTCTTTTCACATTGCATACCCAAAAATGGCTGTGGTTCACCTCAACTGCCTATCAGCATATAAAAATCAGCAATGCCAGGCCTGCGCTAGCGTCCATACAGTCTTTCTTTGGCTCATATTACAATGGACTACTGCATTTCATCAAAATGCAAAAAATTGTTCACTTGGCCAAATGCGCAGTCTCTTTATTTTCTTGTTTTTTCAATTTGCTTTTTTCTTTTCCTCACAAAGAGGTTTGTTTTATGGCTGGTGCAGCAAAATGAAATCAATGAAAGTAATCTGTTGAATCAAACTGTTCAATTCCAAGCAAAAAGAAAACAAAGATGCTATGTAGGCTGATTTTGTTGTGGTTGGAAAAGTTCCTAGCCAGGCTGTAAGTGGCTCATATTACAACGGATTTCTGTATTTCATCAAAATGCAAAAAAATTTCACTTGGCCAAATGCTCAGACTTTCTATTTTCTATTTCTTTCAATTTGTTTTTTCTTGTTGTCACAAGAGGTTTGTTTTATGGCTCATAGTTAAATGTTTTGTTTTATGGCACATATTGTGCACAGAGATTTCTACCCCTTATTTTCATGCCCTGCCAGTTAATTTTCCTTGGCCTTGTCACTGACCATGAGTGCCAAAAACATATTTCAAATTTCACACAACTCACTTACTAAGCTGTTTACTTGGTAGTATGAAGGTTAAGAAGAATTGTGGCGCAATCAGTATAAGTTTCCGTCAAGCCATTCAAGTATCAATCTTCTCAAGGAGCTGGAGCATACGATGGCCTGTGACAACCTTGACGCCATTCTTTGAAAGATTCACTTTTGTAAGGGCCTTTTCAGGTAGAAAATGGTCCCAAAAATTAATGGAAAATTTCTAGTTAAGATGAATCCATCATGATGGCTTTTCGTTGCATTAAATCATCTGCCCTTATAAATCAGTTCCACTGTTGTGATTTGTGAGTTTGCTAATTTTGTAACCCTACTCGTTCCCACATAATGCATATGCTCCCTTGTGTTGCTTGGAAAGTCAAAAACTTGTTGGTCAACGGTGTCACCTTGCGATCTATGAATCGTTTTTGCTGCTGCTGGTCTTAATGGAAATTGTCTTCTCAGAACATGAATCTGAGATCTTCGTGAATTACTAAATTGTCTAGTGATCTCTAGGATTGGTGTCCAAGTCTAATCAATGCTTTTTTCATAAAAATATCTATGTTCTTTTCGATGATCACGTCCAATATGCTCTTTTGAGAACAATACCCATATGATACTTGGTCTTTCCGATCGAGGGAATCGATAATCAATCTTTGTATCGTACATTATACTCCATTTGACATTCCATCGAAAGCAGCAACATTTTGTACTGATGTCATGTTTTAGCGAAACAGCATCTTTTATGACCGATGAAAGTCCCATTGTTTTGCTAGCATCATTTGAAATCTTACTTAGTATTGTTCGTTTCAGCTAATCTGAAATGTCATCAATTACTATATCTATCGCCTTCACTTCAGCTTTTGGTTGATTGCACTTACCATATACTGCTTTATTATGTTGATCAACTGCTTTGTTCGTAGTGAATAAATGAGTTTCATCTAGTGATGGTTATGCATTGGCATTCGAAGAAACAAGCCTTGTTTGTATCACAATTAAATCTTCAGCAGATTGCTTTTCTTTACGTAGTCTATTCAATATCTCAGCAAAATGTTTGTCTCCTCGTTGCCTCATTATCTCATTAAGCTCATACATTGTGAAGTTGTCCTGCCACAAATTTGATGCCAATACACTATATACGTTAAAAAATATGCTTTCAAAGACTTACTTATCAAACACAGGCTGCAATTGAAAGAGATGCCCTACTGCAATGATACTTATGCCACCAAATAATGCATTGTTTCCTATTACTTGCAGCAGTCAAAGGTTTACAAAATGAAGCATTCCTGCACCAACCATGGATATTTCATCAATCAATATCAACCTTAGCTTTCCGAGCTGACTTCGTAGTGTATTGAATCTATCTGTATCAAGTGCACAATATGCAAATCCTCTGTTAGCTGGTACTTTTAAAGCAGAATGGATCGTATTTCCACCAATATTTGTTGCCTCCTTATCTCATTAAGAAATGTTTTTTTTGTGTTTTGAGATATAGCTTTGTTAGTCCAATTTTTGTTAGAATGGGCTAAAGAGAAAATTTGTGGAGCCGGGTAAAGAAATTGTTTTCGTAGGCACACCCCCATACAAAAATTTAGGTGAAGTAGCTCCCCCACCCGGTGTGCAACCTTTGTTATCGTCCAACTGTCAGGAAAATGTTAAAGACAAGTTAGACAGTTGACTGAGCAACGATAGGTATTCCTGCCTTGAGGAAAAAGCTGGAAATTGGATTCAGAAAAGACCCATATGATCTCTTAAACTTACTTTTGAACTCTTGAGGCTGCATTGGTGAGAATCCATTGGATAGGTAAAAGAAGACGATGGCTGCAAACATGGAAGCAAAGCTTACAGACCAAATACAAAGCTAAGCCCTTGTTCTCTTGCTCCTCATTAGGCTATCGAATGTAAAGGCTACAAACGAAGAAACAAAGCTTACCGACCGAATACAAAGCTGAGGTTTTGTTTTCATTTCATGTACGAAGTAAAACAAGTACATAGTGGTGTGTAGTGGTGAAACGCACTAACTAACTAACCAACTAGCTAAATAACTAAAGAACCAAGAACGCGTTTCTTTGAACTACCGACGAATGCAAAGAATGTCCAAAGAACGTAATTTACTGCAAACTGTTGACGCATTGCTGCGCCTCTGCTCCATTACATCAGCGCCGTTGCTTAAGCTTTTAAAGCACCACGCAAACAACGAAAAGCACCACTCACAACACTTGCATTAATTATTTTCGATTTGCGTCCGATTTTGATCACACAGGTAATCATTGTGGATTTAACTAGAGAGCCGATGTGACAACAATAGCATCCAAGTTAATTGTTGCTAGCTGCGCCTCCGCACCATGGCAAAATCCCATTGGTCACGTGATTAACGAAAATTCTAGAGAACTGATGAGACACAGTATTTGCCGTGTAATTAAGCTTCTAAGTTAATCATTGTCGATGTCATCTAAATTTGACCACAAACGGGCCCTTAAGCATATTCATAAATTCAAGGTACTTGCATCCCAGTGTTCACGTGCTAAACCGAGGGCTATTTGCCCCTTAAAAAATCTCGGACACCTTTGGCAAGAATCCCCTTGTTTTCAAGAGAAGTGTATCAAAACTCGGTACAAATCCTCGTGTTACGATAAAGTCTCGTACGTCTTTGAATGAGCTAAATGCCCCTCACTTTAACTTTTACCAAGGATTTTTTTTAACTTCGCCACGCTCACGATCCATTTGAGCTGATTATTGTGCAAATTTGCAATTCATCTGTAACTGGCCAGTTGCGTTTGCCAATTCACAAATTAAATCAAAATGGTTCTTTGCGTGGCGCAATGCCTAAAGTTTCCACAACTCGCTAACTTCTTCGATGCAGCTGACGCGCAGCAACAATTCAGCCACTCTCAACCCTGAGCTGTATACGGCCTGTACACAATAATTTCAGCATGTGCTCTTCCCTTTTTGCAATGGCTTATTAAAAGCCCTTTCTCTAAGCTGTTTAAGATTTTGTCATGTACCAGCTTTCTTTGTACTAAGTGCCTAATGGCCCCCTTTAATCTGATAGATCTAGAATAAATAACAAGTTGTGCTCTTAAGTTTATCACAATCCTGATCTTACATCTGCAATGGGACGGATTCTCATACAGTATGGTATGTTATGGTATGGTATGGTATGGTATGGTATGGTATGGTATGGTATGATATGGTATGGTATGGTATGGTATAGTATAGTATAGTATAGTATAGCATAGCATAGCATAGCATAGCATAGCATAGCATAGTAAAGTATATCCTTTAGGTATTAAAATTGTTTCTAGTGTTCTTGTATTTAGTTGAGCATTGCGTACTGGCCATGGGGTAGTCATTGTCTTTCTCTCCCGATGTGATGGCATCATCCCTGTAATTAGCAATTAGAAAAGAAATTAGAATAGAATAATATAGTAATTAGAAACGTATAGTAGTGTGTAAGACTTATTGCAATATTTTTATGTGCATAACAAAAGAATGCAATGGCTACGAAACAAAAAAACAAACCTTACCGATCAAATTCAAAGCTTAGACCTTGCCTTCTCTCTTCTGATAGGCCAAAGAACACAATGGTTACAAACGAAGAAGCAAAGCTTGCCAACCGAATACAAAACTTTCATTTCATTTCATTTCATTTCATTTTAAATTCTTTATACAGGGTAAAGTCTACAATAACAATTGATTTAAAAGCTGCCCTGTTAAAGACATAATTACAATAGTTACATAAGCAAATAAATAGATAAGTAGAAAGACCCTAAAATACGTTAATGAAACGCTTAATGAAACGCTAACGTTAAGATTGGAACAGATACGGTTACATCCTGACAAAGTGCCATCATAATAAGGACTGATTTTCATAATTTGTGCTTGAAAGCCAAAAATGTGCTTGCTTGTTTTGCCTCATTGCTAAGGTTGTTCCAAATACGTGCTCCTCTAAATTCGAAGTTTTTCTGTCCTGAAGGCGTTTTGAACCGCGGAATGCGTAGATCGGTATTAGAATTGCGTAGGATCCTCAGTCTAAAAATGCTGTTTGAGTATCAGACAGCCTATGAAATAGCCCTTTTAAGTAATTGGGAGCCTCATTGTGGATAGCCTTGTAAACAACCTTTGCAGTTTCTGACTCAATTAGCTCCTGAATATTTGTATTAAAGGTTGGGAATGGGCGTCATAAGGACTGTTTGTAACTGTCCTCGCTGCCCGGTTTTGAAATTTCTGTAGCTTCTGTAGAGCTGTAATACCAACAGCTCCCCAGACAGGACAGCAGTATCGGAAGTGCGGCTCAATAAGGCTTTTGTACATCGCTTGTACAATTACTAAAGGGAGGTATCTTTTAGAATAACGAAGCATTCCTAGGCTGCGGTAAACCTTTTTTGTTATAGTAACTAAATATTCATCCCAGTAAAGAAATTGGTCAACCTTGACACCCATATTTTGTGCTGGTTATGATAGAGATTGCTTCGTCTCCAATATGGAGGAATGGTTTTTGGTTGTCAGGTTGCTCAACAGCTCTAATTTTGTACCTAATACCTATCAAAATACGTTGTGTTCTAGCAACGTTAAGAGATAACTAGTTCTCATCCAGCCATGACTTAAGAGACTGTAGGTCTCTGTTTACTGCATTGTTGATTGAGGAAATAGATTTCGAGGAGTAGTAGATACTCGTATCATCAGCGTACATATTAACGTTTGAAGAATCGAATGCCAAGGGTAAGTCGTTGATATAGATCAGGAAAAGTAAGGGACCTAAGCAAGAGCCCTGAGGAACCCCGAAATTAATGTTCTTTAGTTTCGACATATGCCCGTTCACCTTACGGCATTGTTTGCGATTGTCTAGGTAAGACTGAAACTAGTTAATCTCTTTACCAGCGAGACCCTACACTCTTAATTTTTGCAAGGCCTTTTTGAGGTCAATAAAAGTTACTGATGTATACTGCCCTTTGTCTGAATTGAGATACCAGTCATTAGTGCACTTTAATAAGCTAGTTAATACTGAATGAAACAGTCAAAACCCTGATTGCCCAGTGAAGAGTAGGTGATTATTACTAAGATACGTGTATAGTTGGTCATAAATAAGTTTCTCGAAGAGTCGAGGCACAACAGGTAATACCAAAATTGGTCTTTAATTGGAGTTTTCACTCGATGAGCCATCCTTGTAGATAAGGAGCCACCCTAGCAACTTTCCAGCTGTCAGAGAAGTGCCCTGTAGACAAGGACATGTTGAATATTTGGCACAGTCCGTTTGCTAATATGGGCATACTTTTCTTAAGAAAGAAACTAGATGTATTGTCCATACCAAAGCCTTGGGATGACTTGAATTTCGATATGGCTTTGATAAGATCCTCAGCATTTACAGGCGAAAAACTAAATTTACTCTTTGGAGCAGGAATCTGACTACTTATAAACGAGTTGATCCTTTTAGGAATTTTCTTACGAAGCTGTTACACTACAAAAATACTTATTCATCGATTCTGCTATCATGTCGGGCTTAGTGATCGTCTCTTCATCTCAGACCTTTTTCTCTCTCCTGATAGGCTATAGAATACAATGGCTACAAACAAAGAAACAAAGCTTGAAGACGAAGTCAATGCATTGACAGTCCATGGTGCGTCAAGAATCTTATCAGCAAAATCAAAATATGCAAGATGCACATGGCTTGTACTCGTCGCCTCCTCAGTCTCCTTTCTGATATACTTTGCAATCTCAATAACAAAGAAGCACCTCAGTTATGAAGTTTATATGGCTGCTACTCAACAGCGTAAGGCCATTATGAGACTGCCATCAATCACTTTTTGTAATTCAAATGCATATGCATGGTATTCCTATATAAAAGAGGCCCCGGTGGCTCAAGAGTTCCCGGAAAATTGCTCAATGACTGATTTGAAATATTTTACGAATGAGATGAATCAACAATTCTTTCTTTTAGCTTGCAAAACTTTCTTGGGGAATTACAACTCGAAGACATCAGCAGTTGGACAGGACATGCCCGAATATTTTCGATTCCCTCAGCATTTCTCGTTTCTGCCACATATCTATCCATGCTACACGTTAAAAGGGAACGACAGATTTGTGCAACATCTTGGGGGTCAAAGAGCTGGCCTTCATATGATCTTATATCATGATAAAGATATCACACTGCCACAGACATATGATGGGCCTTTACAAGATGACAGAGAAGGGGTCTACGTTGCTGTTCATGACAAAAGGCAGACATTTCATGGTTTTGAAGGAGTGTACATCTCCCCCGGGTTTCACACTCGCATCGCATTGCAGAAAAATGTTGTCACTCGTAAGCCAAGCCCATATCCTTCAAAGTGCATTAAAGAAGGCGAGGAAAAGTACAAGAGCGTATTCCCCGGCAAAAATAGCTACGAAAATTGCTTCCATTCCTGCTTTTTCAGGATAATGCATGAGAAATGTGATTTCGTTATGCCCGAGATGAGAGCTTTCATGTCAAAAACTGACTATCCTACAAAGAGTAACTTTTCGTGGTATGTTTTCATGGAATGCTTTAAAAAAATCAAAAACTCAGATTACGTCAAATGTAATTGCCAACTGCCTTGCAACGAAGAAACTTACGGCACAAAGGTTACCATGAACCCATGGCCTCAGAGCTGGCAGATGGTGTTACTGCAACCGATTTTGCGAAGCGTTACTGGAGAATACAGCCGTAATTTCACAATACAAGACATGAGAGAGAAGCTCATCAAAGTCAGTCTGTACTATGAGACAATGTCAATTACAAAGTACGAAGAAAAAGAGGTCTATTCCTTTGAGAGTATCGTGAGTGATTTTGGTGGACAAATGGGGCTGTTTGTTGGAGCGTCGTTCCTCTCACTTGCTGAAATTGTTGCACTGGTTTGGTTCCTGTTGAAACGATGGCTTGGTGGGAAGGGGGCTGTGACGAATAACAGTGACTCATGAAGAGGCAGAGGTGGGAGTGTAACGGAGTACAACATTAGAAGACAATCTTAATGATTAACAGAGACGTAGGAACTGGGAGCACTGGGGGCACCTAAAGATTTTGCAATGAGCGAATAGTAACCGCCTTGTTTCAGAAAGTAATACTTAGCTTAACGAAAAAAATGCCTTTGAAATATCCCCCCCCCCCTACAAGTTTGAGATACTTCATACGGATGTGAAAGTCTGCAATGGCCTTCTTATTATCATAAAGGAAAACAAATGAACTACAACTACATATAATATTCTATGTCTGCAGCAGCTGGGAAGGACATGATGTCTGACGTTTATGAGTTCTAACTGCGACAGCCACTTACATCAATGATAAAATATACATTGAATTTAAGGCCTCGTTTAAATGATACCGTTTTCATTTTTTCTGTTTACCCGATACCCCCTCGGGGCTCCCTCGTGCGGCGCATATGCTGTCTCCCGGAGCTGTTCGGCGCTCTGGGCCTCTTTGGAGGGCCTTTCCTGCTTTGACATGATGTCTGACGTTTATGAGTTCTAACTGCGACAGCCACTTACATCAATGATAAAATATACATTGAATTTAAGGCCTCGTTTAAATGATACCGTTTTCATTTTTTCTGTTTACACGATACCCCCTCGGGGCTCCCTCGTGCGGCGCATATGCTGTCTCCCGGAGCTGTTCGGCGCTCTGGGCCTCTTTGGAGGGCCTTTCCTGCTTTTATACCCTGTAAGATATATATATGTTTATATAAAAATTTTAGTAGATTTATTTCGTAAATTGCAAAAAGTTTTTTCCTTTTGAAATAGGCCTTAATTAGTTGTATTTTAGCTATTTTACTGTAAGCGTACTAAAGATGAATAAATTAGGGTTTCACGGGTTGCAGGTTTGGCAAATTTTAGCCCTCAGGCTCTGGATTTACCTTTAAGTAGTACATGTTTTCGAGTTTTGAGATGTACCACGGGTTGCTGGTTAGGCCACTTTTGGTACTCGGGTTTCAGGTATTTCATTAAAGATTCCTAAATGTTCAGGTTTTCGAAGTCATACGGTCCATGTAATTAGCTCAGATCGAACGACTAGCTTTTGAATGCTTGAAACGAGGCTCAACGAGTCGGTGAAAACGAAAATGGTGGAAATAATCTAAGATTACAGACGAAAATTGAAGATTTTTGTTCAGAAATGCATTTCGCGTTTTGGCTCAGTTGCTTTCGGGACTCAAGGTGTTTACTAATTTTGGTACTGGCTTGCGGGTTCTAGTACCCTCAATGCCCCCCTTCGATCAGGTTCCTTTTTTTGCGATTTGCTCGACAGGAAAATTGATAAACTATTTTACAAACACCTCTTAGTATGGGAGTCTTCAAGGCTTTATAGACCTTATCTGACATTTTGATAACTATAGAGCTTCATTTAAACAATATGTAGATTTAGAGCGAATTCAAGCCGTAGTTGTAGCTACTGTAACAGGCTGAATTTTTCACTGAAAAATATTGTTTAGATGCTTGCTTTTGCCAGAGTACACTTGGAACATGGAAATGTTGGCCTGAATCCCGCTATAATCACGTATATTCAATCCAGAGGCGTACGCAGCAGTGGAAAAACGAGGGGGTCTGGGGCGTAGCCCCTGGAAATTGCTTGTGACCACGCCCTTCAGACTCTCGGAAAATGAGGGAAACGCCCTTTTAAGCTATATTTTGCATCATAAACAAAGCTGTAGTCAACACCAAATAGGCAGAGGTCGTTTTGATAAATTTGCAGTGAGAATTGATACCCATAATTGGAAGTTACTCTGGTAAAGTGAAGGGAAAGTTTAGCGACCAGTCCAACATATCAAGTACAAATGACAAATTGTTTCTAAGCTTCATTGCAAAATGATTTGCCACTAATCCGTCTGGTCCTTCGATCTTGTTATTTGAGGAAATTTCTCCCTTCGGCACTATATAATTGTCTAGTCGGTCGATGGCATCATTTTTTGGAAGAGGCTTCCGCAAAAGTAATCGTTGTTGCAATTTATATCATTTCATGCACGTTATGGTACAACAGCCTCTTTGATGAGATTGTTTCAACAATGGCAGCAAACAGGGATCCCTATAGCCAGCGGCATGTTCAAGCTGACATAACAAGGAGTATTGGAAGTGAGTGGATATGGGGGCAAGACACCAGGAAAGTTTTTGAAGATATGCATTCTACTTTGGCTTAGAATGCCTCTTCCAGCAGAGCAGAGTTCGAGTATTTCTTAGAAACCACAACCTTGCTACCAACCCTTGAAAAACAATTCTTTGCTTGCTTTTCAAGAATCTCAGAGACCACTACTTGACAGATTTGCCCGACCCCCCCCCCTAACCAATTTTATTACATTTTGTGCGAATCTCGAGGACCAACTTTTTTAAAAAGTGGGGGGGTCCGGACCCCCCATTCCCCCCCTTGGATACGCCACTGATTCAGTCCTACTTAGGGTGTGCTTGATAGGTAATTCCAAACCTTCCAAATTCTGAAAGCGGTAGGCATCGCAGAGACGAAAGCAAATTTCCCAATCAAACACAAAATTCTGCGAAAACGACGTTTCTTGTTGAAAAACGCAAAGACGAGTCTGATGCTTGTCAACAAAGAGTAAAGTTACCGATTTACTGTAACAACGTGAGCAAATTCGCCTCGTTTTCAAAGCGTCGCATATAGAAGCGATAATCTCTCCAACGTCTGCCATAACTTCTGCCTTTTGGAGCAGAACGTTTAGAAAGCCTTCCAAACCTGCCAAACTTGACGTTTTCGGAATTTGGGAGTCAATCAAACGCGGATTCTAAGTCTACCGAGTCTACCATTTTCAGAATTGGTATCAATCAAACACACCCTAAGTAGAATATGCTAAAATTCTCTCCGCTTGCTTTGCTTGCGCTTTAATACGCATGTCTTCCTTGCCACTGTCAGTGTGCAACTTTGTACACCTTTTGAACTATCCAGTGAAAAGGTGGTGAGAAGCTTTTAAAAAAACTGAACCCATCAAAGGCATGTGGCCCAGATAAGACTCAACTCGGGTACTAAAAGTGGCGTCTTTGAAAAATTGCCCCTATTCTAACAGACATTTTCAATAGGTCTATCTTAACTGGGACAGTGCCATCTTCATGGAGGAAAGGTAATATTGTTGCTGTGTACAAGGGGAAGGGAAGAAAAGACCATGCAGCTAATTATAGGCCCATCTCACTGACCTGTGTACCATGCAAGATACTAGAGCTTATAATTCCAAGCAGATAATGGATGACAGTGAGCAATACAATATCATTCTTAATACCCACATGGCTTTCGAGCAAACTGCTCGTTGAAACTCAATTGATAGAAACCATAGAGGACATTGCAAGAAACAGGAACTTTGGAAATGTAATTGATCTGTTGACACTGGACTTTAGTAAAGCTTTTGATACTGTTCCACACAAAAGCTTCTTCTGAAATTAAGCATGTATTGTATTGGGCAAGATACAAGTATTGGTAAGTGGATGTTCTCTTGGCTCAATGATCGAGTTAAGAACGTGATGTTGGATGGTCAAAGCTCCTCAGCCGTCAGAGTCGAGTCAGGGGTCCCACAAGGAACTGTTCCAGGACCATTAATGCTCCTCTTCTTCATCAATGATGTAGCCAATAAAGTTGAACATTCACGTATCCGTTTATTTGCAGATGATTGTCTACTTTTTCGCAAAGTAAATAATGAAAATGAATCTAAAAAGCTACAACATGATTTGTATGCTGTTGGCAAATGGGCAAGTGAATGGCAAATGAAATTTAATGTTGGAAAGTGCTACAGACTACAAATCTCGGGGAAGAAAACCAGTTGCCCTTATCTATACAGTTTAAATGATGAAATCTTAGACAGTATCCAGCATCACCCGTATCTAGGAGTGGAGTTCGACAAAGATCTCAAATGGGGTAACTCACGTAGAAAAAGTTGTCAGCAACGCAAATCAATTCCTCAGGTTTATCACGAGGAACCTCTCCATGTGTCCAAAGGAGATTAAGTGTGCCACTTACTACACCCTAGTCAGGCCTCAGCTACAGTATGCTTCAGTGGCCTTGGACCTCACAACTTAAAACTCAAAAGGAATAATTAGAGAGAATGCAAAAGAAAGCAGCCAGATTTGTAGCCAATGAACATTCACGGGAAGAAGGTTCAATGACAAAGCTCCTCAGAGATCTTGAATGGTTGTCACTTGAGGCTCGCAGAACTGCAGCAAGACTAACAATCTTTTACAAAATTTTGAATAAACATGTTGACATCGAGCTACCATATTACGTCACTCTGCAAAGTATAACAGCAGAGGTTCAGTTATAAACGCTCCAAAATTCGTTCAAATTTCAACAGTGACGGACACTTATAAGTATTCATTTTATACAAGGACAATCGTAGAATGGAACTCGATGCCACTTGAAATCAGAAATCGAAAAATGTAAACGGTTTCAAGGATAGATGCGCAAAGGTTGTTAGTGTTTGAATGTATCTTATTAATTGCCTTTTGTGTAGTGGCCTGTCGTTCAGTTTGCTCATATAATTTCCTTTTGCTGCTATATAACTTCTGCTATCTTTTCATTAATTAACTTATAGATTGATTTAATCATCCAGTTTTCTTTTCTTTTTCTCGTAAAGCACTTGTTTCCCACTTGAGATCTTCTCACTCCTCATGCATACCCATCTTTTGTAAGAGACTGAAATACCACCATTTTGTATTAACCTCACTTTGATTTTGAAAAAGAGAAACCGCCTCGTGCGAAGAACGTTGCAAGTTGACAGTGAAGATTAAGTTGTAGGAATTGTAGAAAGCTGAGTTGTGTTGTTTTTTGACAAGAGAAAAGCATTTTCGTTGAATCACAGTGTTAATTCGTCTCGACTCCTCGATCCTGACAAAGAACCCAAGTCGTGGGATATGTGATAGCTTATGCTGGTGGTTTGGTATTGGAGAATAACACAAATAGACCCGTGCGAGAGTATTACACTTTAGCCAAACTTCCACAAATTTATCCTATAAAGCCAATTCCCATCGAGTTCCGATCTTTTCACTGTCTCTATGACATACGGTGAGAGTGCATGGGTGGCGGATTGATCTCCATCAGTGTGATGCCTTATGGGTCTTACTGATTAAGATGTAGATGAAGATGAACGTATGCCATGCTTAAACACCCATTACCTTCACACACAAGCATTCTCATTGCAGCAAAAGTAGTTAAACGAAATGGTACTTCAACTGTTCAGCTCATTGCGCTTTCTTCATTCTCGCTTAAAGACAATGTTTGGATGAAATGAGCACCACTGTTTTTAAAGCTGCCACGAGGCCCAAAGAAAGTCCTTCTAACTCGAGAATTCACTTTTTTTCAAACATCTCATGTTGTTTGACAGCTTGGGAAAGGGAACATACACTTGCTAGAAGCTGAGAATACATACATTAATTAGGAGGCTCGTTCCATCTCTAATCAAAGATGGATTTTTCAAACACAAGGGTGGCTAACGGCGAAATATTATGGAATCAAACCCAAGACAGTGACATTGCCATGGGTGGGGATGAGGGGCATTTGCTCCTTCAATTTCTGACAATAGGTGGTACTCGAGATTCTTTCAGTTGGGCTGGGTATAGGTAGAGTAGGGCGCGGAATCTTCCGAAAAATGCTGCAAGTGACTGGAAGGTCTTTCCCTTTCCAATAGTTTCAAATACAAACACGCGTAGAATTTTCAAGGCTTTGGAGGCAAAATTAGATTGTGAGAAGCGCCCTCTGAGACAAAGTAACCCGTGACTGCGAAGAGGCTCCTAAAGGTGATGATCTATAGAAAGCTGTGAAAGTTTGGGACTGATAAAGATGGGATGAAGACAAGGATTCCAAGCAAAAGAAGATGATCGTTACTCTAAATCTTTGGGATACTGGCTTATAGAGGCAACCGTTACAAAACGATTTAAAACTTATGTTTCAGTGCTGGCTAACATGGGGTGGTAGAAGTGTTCTAAGCCAAAGTAGAAGGCGTGTCCTCAAAAATTTTCCTGGGGCTCTGCCTATAGGCCCCCTTATTTCAATAGCCTGCCAAATAAAAATTCGCACTGGCCACGTCACAGAGGCCTTCATTTCACTTGATTTGCTTACCTTTGCTCCTTATATAGGTTTTCATCTGGATACACTGCTGGAAACCCTAAAAATGGAACTGAAAACTAAACAAACTTTGACGGCAACCTAACAGTGATATTCTCGGTAAGGAATTACTGCCCCTGTCCGCCCCTGATGATAAATGCTTAACAGCCATTAGGTGTTGTGATGCAGTGTCGTATCTTCTGACTTTGCACCTTTGCAGCCAGAATACCCGGGTTGCTTCGGGCGGTTAGTTCCATATGTATAGTAACGAGTACATGGTACCCTCTTTGAAACTCAAAGATCCCTCAAAGATCTCAGAGGCATTCAACTATCACTTCGTGACTGTAGGCCCAAACTGGCCAGCGCGATACAAAGTGAGACTATCGATGATCCACTGCAGTATTTATCTGCAGAGATACTACCTTTATGCCTCCCCTTGAATTCCAAAGGATTGATGAAAATCTTGCTAAGAGGGAGATAAACAAGCTAGAATGCTTGAAATCTCCTGGACATGATCAAATTCCGGTTAAAGTGATAAAAGACGCCATTGAAATGTTGATTAAACCACTGGCAACAATTGTCAACTCTTCCATGAAAGAGGGATCTCCCAGACTTCTGGAAACTAGCGATGGTAGCTCCAATTTTCAAAACAGGACAAAAACCTAACTTGTGTAACTACATGCCAATTTCTGTACTTTCAATGCTGTCATAACTGTTCGAGAAAACTGTGCATGACAAAGTTTCGACATTTATGAAAGATCATGGTCTTTTTTCACACTGTCAGCACTCAGCACGGCTTTAGACAGCTTCATAGCACACTGCTCAATGTGACAGAATTGTGGTTGTCCGATATCGACAGAAAAAAGGTAAACATGAGTGTCTGTCTAGATCTTAAAAAAGCCTTTGATACGGTGAAAAATTATCTGTTGCTGGCAAAATTAGCTGTCTATGGCATTGTTGGAGGTCCTCATCAATTGCTCTCATCCTACCTAACGAGGAGAGAGCAGTATTACCAAATAGGTGGTCAAAGGTCGAGTAGTAAGGTTGTAAAATTCGGAATACCAAAGGGATCGTGCCTTGGGCCACTTTTATTCATCCTTTATGTAAATGATTTTGCGCAGTGTGTCTGGTTAAGCCTTCGCCAGACATGTATGCAGATGATACCAGTGTAACATGTTCGGCAGAAGATATAGACACACCTTGCGATGAATTGAGAACCGAACTAACAAATAATTCGGAGTGGATGAGACAAGACAAACTCAGTCTTAGTGATAACAAATCTGAATTCTTGATTGCTAGTCATAAAGACAACTTAACGGTATTCATGAACCCGTGCAGCTAAAGGTTGATGAGAAACAGATAAGAAGAGTTCAGACAGTAAAATATCTTGGAATAAAGGTCGATGAAAACTTGAGCTGGAATGAACAACGTAAAAGCCTTAAATGTAAAGTAAAATGTGGACTGTCCTCGATTCGCAAACTTAAAGATATTTTAACTAAGTTAGAGCAAGTCTTCAGAGATCTGGTTGAGAGCTACCTGCCATACGGTAATGAACTATGGGGCAGTTTATCTGATACCAAATTAAATCACTTGCAGGGTCTCCAAGACAGGGCTCGCACATTGATTGAAAGCTCCAATGTAAAGGACGGATGGACGTACAATTGTACGGTGGCCCATTACTGTCACATCAAATTAAAGCATCACAACCAAATAAAGTGCAAAGACATATCAAACTCCAACCTTCACATTAAACGCAAACCCTCACATCAAATTTCAACCATCACATCAAATTCAAACTCTCACAGCAAATTCATACGGTGGCCTACAACTGTCACATCAAATTAAAGCATCACAATTAAATAAAGTGCAAAGACATATCAAACTCCAACCTTCACATTAAACGCAAACCCTCACATCAAATTTCAACCATCACATCAAATTCAAACTCTCACAGCAAATTCATACGGTGGCCTACAACTGTCACATCAAATTAAAGCATCACAATTAAATAAAGTGCAAAGACATATCAAACTCCAACCTTCACATTAAATGCAAACCCTCACATCAAATTTAAACCATCACATCAAATTCAAACTCTCACAGCAAATTCATACGGTGGCCTACAACTGTCACATCAAATTAAAGCATCACAATTAAATAAAGTGCAAAGACATATCAAACTCCAACCCTCACATTAAACGCAAACCCTCACATCAAATTTAAACCATCACATCAAATTCAAACTCTCACAGCAAATTCATAGGTGGCCTACAACTGTCACATCAAATTAAAGCATCACAATTAAATAAAGTGCAAAGACATATCAAACTCCAACCCTCACATTAAACGCAAACCCTCACATCAAATTTCAACCATCACATCAAATTCAAACTCTCATAGCAAATTCATAGGTGGCCTACAACTGTCACATCAAATTAAAGCATCACAACCAAATATAGTGCAAAGACATGTCAAGTTCAAACCCTAACATCAAATTCAAACAATCAAATCAAATTCAAACCATCATGTCAAATTCAAACTCTCACATCAAATTCAAACCCTCACAGTGAGTTCACACTCCCACAGCAAATTCAAACTCCGACAGCAAGTTCAGACTCGCACATCAAATTCAGTTCCTCACATCAAATTCAACCCGGATCCAGTCTGAAGGTGAAGAAGGAGCAGCCTGCAGAGGGCGCCCAAAGAATGACAGGAAGTAAGCATATGGGGCGCAAAATTGTTCGACTCCTTAATCGAAAAAATTTTTTGTTTTTCTTTGGTACTAGGAAATAAGAGCGATCGCGCATTCCTAGGTCCTGCGAAGTGCTTCTATGGCTACTGTACTCTTTCAGTGACCACCATTCAAATTCAGCATGAAATCAGGGTTGGTAAATCACCGGGCCGCCCCGCAGCGAGGTCGGAAAAAGCCAGAAAAAGCAAAACCTTTCAAAACAATAACCTATTTTTTATTTCATTTCATTTTAAAAATGTTTACCCTGGAATACAATTCAGTTAAAAAATTGATTAAGCAACTGCTTTCCAATTGTCCCAGCAAAACAATAAATAAATTAAAAGCTAATGAGAAATAAACCTATTTACAATAGTTTCTAATTACATAGCTATAAAACGAGAATGATGACTCCTTCGATGTAGAGCAGCTTTCCTTGAATATTCTCAATTCAAAGTTTTTTGTTTCGATTTGAATGACTGAATCGAAGGAGCTAATTTCATTTCCTAGTTGAGTATATTACCATGCATGTAGACTTTAATGAAACCTTGCATTCCATTGTTTTCACATACTATGTTATGTAGCTCCGGATGAAAACCCTATGTCTTCGATGTTGCCTTGCAAAGAGAGATGTCCTAGATTGTGATCATCCCACAACATTTTAGGCTTTGAACACAAATCAGGTTAGAAATGTAGTCCGGTTTGAAGAGAACTTTGACCAAAATTGACCAAAATATCAAAGACGTCAAAAAGCCAAAAAGCCAAATTTAATTTATGAAGCCAAAAATAAAAGAAAAGAGCCAAATTTCAAACATTTGGCCTAAAAAAGCCAAGTTACCAACCCTGCATGAAATCAGAGCAGTTATGATCATTCATAACGCCAGAAAATGAGAATCTCGGACATGCCCCATTCTAACATAAACTTTAACAACAATGTTATGTTTTCAGCACATTAATCCAATAGCAGATGCTTCAGAGTTCCCTCGCATGTCTTAGCTTCAGAATGATTAATGAGACAATTTTGCCCTTCACCAGAGGCGGCTACCGCCAAAAAGTGGGGGGACTTGGGGAAACGGGGGTCCGGGGAAAAATTTTTGGGGCCACGCCCTTTTCTTCTAGGAAACGCCCTTTTTTCTCTTAGGTAACGCCCCTTTTTCTTCCAGATAACACTCTTTAATATATCATCAATCACAAACGTTATCATAACAGTCTACTTTGCATGATGTCTACCACTTGAAATTGGAAATTGTGAAGTTTTCCGTCAAATCAAAGATCAGTTGAACCATAGTACAACAGAAAACTGTCAGAAGTGACACTTTTTCGTAAATCTAATACAAGGAGCTGTTCAAGTTTTCAATTTTTCAGTAACGTGCTTGCAGCATTTCTTACAATCCAATAATCAACGTTCAAAATCGATGGCATTGTGCTCCGAAATAGTTACAAGCTTAGTTTCCTCGGTTTGAGAGTAAATTGCTTTCGAAGGATTGGTAGATTATTGCTTTCTTCTAGTGTGAATCATAGAAATATGGTATCACAGTACACAGTACAGTAAGTAATGTCTTGATGGCACGCCTGACTGTGGAGGTCGGGTCGGTAAATCTAAACAGCTACACACATAATCTGCTTCTGACCGCTTAGAAAATGCACCCCCCCCCCGATATTTTCTCATCGAATTTGCACGAATCTCAAGGACCATCCTTGGGAAAAGTGGGGGGGCTAGTCCCCCCTAGTCCTCCGCCACTGCCCTTCACTCCTGGCCACTTTTTGAAATTCATTCAAATGTTAAAGTTGGTTCCTGCCATTTTCTCTAAACTGAAACATCCTTTGATTGCTCTATGCTAAGTATGATTTGCTAACGAGCCATTGTCACCTAGAGTCCTTTGTGTACAGGTTGCATCTTCCGAAAGTCTGAAAATAAACTTTTGCCTGGTACACAATATGCGTCTTCACTGTAGTATTTGAACTGATGGTGAAAATTTGACTTTAGATGACTTTTCCATCAGCTCAACTACTGCAAAATGGATACAATTACCGCTTACTTAGGCCAAATTTGATTTTCAAATAATCTGACATTGCAAAATACCTGCAAAGGACCCTGGGTGACAATGGCTCTTTTATTGCTGACTATTGATGCTCCAAATCTATTATAGATAGATACTTCGGTCTCTGAACCAGCGACGTGCGCAGGAATTCGAAAGAGGGGTCGGATGAATGAGCAGAAGTACAATGAATGAGTACTTCTGCAACATTGGGAATATACTTAGTGAGAAAATTCCCAATAAAGCCAATCCACTCTTGTCTGGTGAATACCCATTTGAAACTCCTCCATTAAGTTTCTCTTTTTCAGCCATCATGACAGATAAATTATCATCAACCTTGAATAAGATGAAGACATCACATGGTTCAGGTCACGATGGCATTGCGAGCTTTTATTTGAAGATTGCTTTGCCAGTTGTCGGCAGGTCCTTGTGTGATCTCTTCAATAAATCATTGTTTGCAGGAAAATTCCCGGAGGACTGGAAAATAGCACGTATTGCACCCATCTTCAAGAGTGGCGCAAAGGATGACAGGTCTAACTATAGGCCAATATCAGTTCTTCCTTTCATATCTAGGCTATTTGAGAAATTAATTTTCAATCAGTTTTATGAATACCTGGATGCAAATAAATCACTATATGAGCATCAGTCTGGTTTTCGACTTTTACACTCGGTAGCCACAGCCCTTATGGCTAGCACCAATGATTGGTACCTGAATATAGACAAAGGAAAATACACTGGTCTAATCTTTATTGACTTGAAGAAGGCTTTCGACACGGTTGATCATGAAATCCTACTGAAAAAACTGGAAATGTATGGAGTGACTGGCCTGGAACATGACTGGTTTACATCATATTTGGATAACCGTAAACAATTCTGCAGGGTGGATGGCACCTCCTCTGATGTGAAGGGAATAAATTGTGGAGTTCCTCAAGGCTCTTGTCTTGGTCCACTCTTGTTCCTGATTTACATCAATGATTTGCCTTCTTCCTTGCAGAAATCCCATGTCAGCATGTATGCTGATGACACGGCCATTTCCCTCTCTTCAAAAAGTATTGATGACCTGCAAAATGACCTAAACTTAGATCTTTTGAAGCTACATGATTGGTTGCATGCAAACAAACTTTCTCTGAATGTTGTGAAAACGCAATCACTTATTATAGGTTCTGGTCCAAACATCCGTAAGATCGAAAGCCAGCCTGATGCTCCACCATCTTTTTCTATAGGTGATCAGGACATTGAAATGATTACCAACACAAGATACTTAGGTGTTCAGATAGACAGTAAACTCAACTGGGACAAGCATATCGATACCATCAAGACCAAGGCTAATCGAGCCCTTGGACTTATTAAGTATTCTAAGAAATATCTTCCATCTGACGTACTCATCAAAATGTATAGAGGGATTGTTGAGCCCCATTTGAGCTACTGTTGTTCCGTTTGGGGCTGCTGTAGTGAATCAAAGCTTGACGTCTTGCAAAAAATCCAAAATAGAGCTGCCAGAATTGTAACTGGCAGCCCATACGATGCGTCTGCTGCTCCGATAATTCAGAATCTTGGATGGTCAACTATCAGTAATCTTGTAAGAAAGGAGACAGCCACGCTAACTTACAAGTCTTTAAATTCGCTTGCATCAGACTACTTGAGAAAATTATTCGCAAAATGTTCGGATGATAGAGAACGGTTTCTGCGTTCATCAGAAACTGATCTTAAGATACCGCTGCTAAAAACGATCAATGGCCAAAAGGCCTTTTCTTATCGAGGTGCAAAACTGTGGAACAGTCTAGAAAGAGCTACTAAATTGGCCCCCTCCCTGAAAATCTTCAAAGATCATCTATAGTCGGGGACAACTCTTATTTTATCTTTACGTTCTCTTTTTTAGCCTTAGTTATATAAATTGTAAATTGTGAATTAGGTTAGGTTAGTAAATTGTAAATTAGGTTAGGTTAGTAAATTTCCTTTGTTATTAGTATTAGTGCTTATTTTTATCTTTTAAAACAGGTCAGGTTGAAAAACATATATATGTATGAACCTTTAACCTGTATGAATATTATAAAATGAAATGAAATGAATGAAATGATGGTTGTTTCCCTTAATACAATTTAGGTCAAAACTAAAGCCTGTTGATAAATACATGCCATACAGAGATTCGTTTCAAATATGTAAAAATTGTGGCTCTCAGGGTACTTCTTTGAATGGTCAGATTGCGAGTAGAAAACCTCTCCCCTCTACGCTCCAACATCACTGGGAAATATTGCCTCCCGACCGGACCCGAACCTTCCCGAACACTTTCTTCTCAATTTGAAAGAAATCCAAGCGTAAATAAAGCTGAACAATATGCTTTTGAGCACATCCTTTTATTTGCTTTTATCAGATGGAGAGATCTTTTCTTCTCCACAATGACTCGTCTTTTCATTGCAGTTTCGATCCTACCTAAGGATTTCTGACTTTTCTGTAAAATTTCCTAATCTTTTCGAATTTGGCAAGTGGTATTTCACTCATTCAAAAAAGCGTGCATGATTATTTCAGAACAAAAGGATTTTTACGAATTTGGTGGAACATTCGTGGAAACAAAAGGTGTACGAGCCAAAGATGTACCAGAATTTTTAGAATAACATATCCAAATTTGAAAGAAATCCAAGCGTAAATAAAAGCTGAACAATATGCTCTTGAGCACGTCCTTTTATTTGCTTTTATCAGATAAGAGATCTTTCTTTCTCCACAGTGACTCGTCTTTTCATTGCAGTTTCGATCCTACCTAAGGATTTCTGACTTTTCAGTAAAATTTCCTAATCTTTTCGAATTTGGCAAGTGGTTTTCACTCATTCAAAAAAGCGTGCGTGATTGTTTCAGAACAGAAGGATTTTTACGAATTTGGTGGAAGATTCGTGGAAATAAAAGGATTTTGCCAAAGATGTACCAGAATTTTTGGAATATAATACCCCTCGGAATTCGGGGACAGTGTTCCCCAATCCCCCACACTTTCTGCCACTGTTATAGAAGCCTACCAATCTTTGAAATTGCTCTAGTGCCCTCGCAGTAGTATAATACAGGAAATAAGTGAAAATAAGTAAACTATGCTAAGGTTATCCTTCAATGAAATGAAAGTATTTCCTTTCTGTTTTATTTTAAGTTAAGAATGACAGAAACTGTGTAAAATAACGTCATCGACTAATCTGAGATAAGGAAGTCTTTGAATAGATAAGCTTTTTGAAGCGATAAATCAACATTTTAAGGCCCTAGGAAGAAAATATCAAGTGCTGCCTAATTTCGGGATCTGTTGCAGGGAGCTAGGGAGTCCCAAAGTTACGAGTTTTTGGGCATGCGTGCGCAGTTTCTGCTCTGTCGTTATGAATTCTATTTCCTTGCACAGGAGATTCTTAATTTTTGATGATCTAACAATGGAGTTTCTCATAAGCAGTTTTTTTATGAAAGAAACATTAGAGGACTCTCCCTTTCTTGTGATAAATTTATATTTGGAATTCTGGACAACATTGCATAACTATAACATACCTCTTAATCATACTCTTCTTTGGTAATATAGCTTGGTTAAAGAACAGTCAAGCTTTATACTTGAAATCAAACATCCTTTATACGGGTAGACAGGATGTTTGGTTGTGGCCTTGAGGCAGTCATCCCGTCAGGGGCGGATCCAGATACTTGAGTGACTAATGCAAGTGGGCGAAGCCCCCAAAAAATTCTAGAGTGACCACGCCCTTCAGACTCTCGGAAAACATGGGCAACGCCCTTTTTCAATTTCGTTATGGCTTGAAGACCTTGCTTTGAAGATCATTTCAGGTACAAGTATATGCACATTTACCCCAAGTAAAAGCTATTCAAGCCAGTGCTTTTCGAATGGTTGTTTACATCTTGGTCTAGACAGGCCAACTTTCGTTGTTTGCTGATTTGGTGTTGCCAGAAAAGTTCCCCTCAACGGACTCTTTTATTCAGTCAACCACGATTTGGTTCTCTAACACTTTGAAGAAGCGTTTAGGTTCATCACACTTTCCAATCAGGCAAGAGGAGGCGAGACAACCAAACGGCGAACAACAATAATAGTAGAGGTCCATGTATTGCTCAATAGTAACCTTTGGACTGCATCAGTCAACCCGTGCAAAACGCAGATTTTTCTCCACTCAGGGGTCTAGGGACGGATGCATTTTGGCTATCGTTTGTTGAGAAGAAAGGAGCTGTTACAGCTGCTGTGATTGACACCGATGCACTCATCAAAATGATTACGCAAGGTTCTCCTGTTTATGCGTTGGCTTTTGTTGCCTTGTCGAGTCTCGCGTCACACATTACTTGAAAAGAAAGATGAGAATAATAATGGGATTTACTGTAGTTGTTTTAAGGAAACTTATTCTTTTGGATAATGGATCTTATGGTCTAATAGTCGGCCATATCGGCCATGGCTTTTGCATCTGAGTCGGAGGCTACCAGGTTGCTTCGTGGGAGCAGTGGGAGCAGGCCACTTTTTCAAAATTTTCGCCCAAAAGTTGCTCATTTATTGCAATTTTTTAAGATCGTATGCTATAAATATATGACTAACTGAGATCTGTGTATAAGATTAGCTCCAAGGGTGCTCTTTGTTTGAACAATTTCGTTAATCAGACTACAGCAGTTTCTTGTAAGTTTGAGAACAGCAACAAAAACAACAACAACAACAATGAAAATGATTGACGAATGATAACAATTATCATATCAATAACCATTACTATCATAATAATTATAATCATCATCATCATCATTATCATCATAATCGTCATCATTGTTGGAAATCGCCAGTTTCAAAGACCAGCTCTTCACAGATCAAGGCGTTTTGAATCCCAGCTTGACCAGAAAACACACGCTTTACATGTCTAATTTTAATTACTGTTACAAAGAATAAACAAAACACCATTGAAATTCTTGTAATATTTCTAAAATAAGGACAAGTTGCTCAATTTTGCAAAAGTTGCTGAAATTCCTGAAAGTTACCCAAAAGACTGCAAGTTGCCCGAAAGTTGCAGAGCAACTTGTGGAAAGGGCTACCAGAGCCTCAAAAAAATATGTAAAAGAAGAAAGAAAAATGAGTTAAACTTATTTTTCTTCCTTTTTATATTTTTGATGAGGCTCTGGTACCCAGGGTATTCATTTTCATTTCATTTCATTTCAACTTATTTATCCACGGTTACACCGTCAATCGAAGATTGCTTTTCAGGGGGCCGTGCTTAAAATCTAAAAAGAAATTTTTTTATCGTTTAAAAACCCTATCCTAATTAAAATAATGCATAAAATGAATAAGTAAATAAATGAATAATAAAAGGAAACAGCAAAATAAATCATCTTTTTACAGCGTCTTTAAATGCTTTGAAAGAGGATGCCTGCTTGACTTCCAGATCTAAGTGGTTCCAGACTCTAGCACCACGATATGAGAAAGCTCGTTGACCATTGCACGTTTTCAATAGAGGGACTTGGAGATCAGTTGCCGTATTTCTCAAATTTTTCCTACAGCATGCCGAGTTTTTGGTAAAAATTTCTGACAGATAGTCTGGAGCAAGGTCATTTATTGATTTATAAACCATGCAAGCTGTCTCGACTTTTATCATATCCGCTACCGTAGGCCAATTTAGAGTTTTTATCAAGGCACTAGCAGAAGAATCATCACTACTGTTGGTCACAATTCTAGCAGCACTTGAAGTTTTTGCAGCACCTGCAACCTAGTGCCCCCACATGCCCCTCAGACTGAACAGCAGTAGCGGAGGTGCGGTTCAACGATACCACGATACATCTTACAGAGAGTGTCCTGTGGCAGTAACTTCTTGGCAAATTTAAGGAATCCAATTGCACGAGAGACCTTAGATCGTACAAAATGGATATGTTCATCCCAAGCCAGATGTCTATCAATCTGCACCCCTAGATATTTGACGTTCCCTACCATTTCGACATCGGAGCTCCCAATAGTAAAAGAGGGAGGTTCCACTAGCATTGTCGAAATCTTCTTAAGGTTGGGGCGAGATCCAACAACCATCGCCTGGGTCTTGAGGACATTCAGTGACAGTTTATTGCCTTGGAGCCATTTCCGTAAAGAATCAAGCTCTTTGTTCAGCGTCATATTCAGATCGTTGACACTTTTTGCAGTAAAGGAGATGCTGGTATCATCAGCATACATGGTCACCTGGCAGCTCTCCAGACAAAACGGAAAATCAGTGATATAGACTATAAAAATAAGGGGTCCAAGACAAGATCCCTGAGGTACACCACAGTGTATTTCTTCTATTCGTGAAGAAACACCATTGACCTTGCATAACTGCCGTCTGTCTCGGAGATATGACGATTAGAATGAAATTCTAATCGGAGTTAAAGCAACGAACATGCTTTCTATTGTTCTTGTTACAGATTTACAAATCTGGCAATTTAGACTACCTTTGTTTTAACCCTAAAGAGATGCAGCGTTTTTCATCATCTGCGTGTTCATTGATGGTCGTGCATGCGGCATGGTTTCTTCCATGCAGTATAAAACAGAGTTTGGAATGAGAATTTAGTAAATTTTGCACACTCGTGCTGAGTGGTTGCAAATCAAATGCTAAAAGTCTCGACAGCGAGTTGAGCAATGTTGGTTGAAATGGCCTTTCGGGCTTTGATTGTGTTGTGTGTTACGTGTTTGTGGCCTTCGAGCCATGTTTTTCCTTTTCAGCTTCGTTTGAGCAGGCCATTTTGTTGGCCAGTTGTAGGGCCTTGTAGAGCAATTCTACATTGGTTTAGCACGAGGCATGGAACCTCAGATTTGGTGAGAAATATCTTTTTCATTTATATCATGTGTACTTTTACTTCTGGTTAGCAATGCAAGTATTTCGATGTATCATTTTAGCTATCGCTTATAGGGGCTGCATTTCCTCATCTTATTTTCGCTTCGACCCAATTTGGCTTGGGGTCTTGCGCTGTTTCTCTCCTCTTGGTTTGGGGTTGGGGGGGGGCACTTTGCTTCGTTTCATTTCATTTCCTCGCTTCGTGTTCTGTGGCGGGAAAATGCAGGTTTTCCTTCCAACCCCACCTTCGGGAGGGTTATTGCTTTTCGGGAGATGGGCTAATTCCCTCAAAGCCCAAATTGCCCTAATGATGAGGAAATGCAACCTTATGTTTGTCTGATGCTTATGAGGAAAGATTTACGAAAAGGTTGAAAATATCTGAAGGGCAGCCAAGCCCAGCAGCATTGGGCAGATTTATGGGAGTGTAGCTTTAAATGACGTAAACCAGGCAAGCTCGTTACCAGAAACTCCATATTTCTGCATCTTTTTCAGCAGGATATCATGATCAACAGTATCAAACGCTTTTTTAGGTCTATAAACACATGCAGTGTATTTCGCCGTATCCATACCAGTCGTTGGTGCAGGACAGGAAACTTGTTACTACAGAGTAAAGGCGTCTAAAACCGGACTGTTTGGGAAACAAGTGTTTGTTTGTGTCCAAGTACTGATAGAATTGGTTGAAGATCAGTTTTTCAAAGATTCTCGAAAGCACAGGGAGAACAGATATAGGCCTGTAGTTAGATTCAGAGGAATCTCACTTGAGATCAATATTGACCTTATATACTTTATTCCTCATTTGTTTGTATGCATCAAATAAAACTTCAGATTTAGATTTAATGGCTTTTTTCCTTAGTTTGTCCCTTGATGCACACATAAGTTTGAAGTTATCACTATTTACTAATTGCTAGTCTTCCAGGCCATTCAGTTCTTGGAAAAACGTTACACGTGGTGTTCCCCAGGGGTCAGTTTTAGGACCTCTATTATTTAACATCTATATCAATGATCTTTTACTGTTTATTCAAAATGTAGATGTATGCAACTATGCAGATGATACTACAATCTATACTTGCAATAAGAACCTGAGGAATATAACTCATAGGCTTGAACATGATTGTAGTGTAGCTTTGAAATGGTTTTCCGACAACTTCATGAAATTAAATGCAGATAAATGCCATCTTTTGGTTCTTGGGCAGAGTAGCGATGATCCAGTTACTGTTAGAATCGGAAATTCCGAAGTTGTAAATAGCTCTGAAGAGAAGCTACTCGGCGTTCAAATTGATAACAAACTTTCCTTTGACAATCATGTCTCGAAATTGTGCCAAAAGGCTAGCAATAAACTTTACGCACTTGCTCGCATATCGCCATATATGGATCAGAGCAAACTAAGAACCCTCATGAGAGCTTTTATCACTAGTCAATTTCAATATTGCCCTTTAATCTGGATGTTTCATAGCAGGCAGCTCAACAAAAAGATTAACAAAATACAGGAAAGGGCTCTGAGAATTACTTATAAGGATGCCGAATCTACTTATAGTGAACCATTAGAGAAGGACTGTGCCGTTACTATTCACACAAAGAACTTGCAATTACTTATGACAGAGATGTATAAACTAAAAACGGGCTTAACCCTTTATTTATGCAAGAAATCTTCTGTGAAAATGCAATTCACTACAATTTACGTAATAATAACGAATTTGTACAGCCCAGAGTGAAATCTGTTAACAACGGGACAGAAAGCGTCCGATTTAAAGGTCCGCAGTTGTGGCAAATGTTACCACCAACGATACGAAATTCGGATTCGCTTTGTCAGTTTAAAACAAAGATAAAAAATTGGTACGGGGAAAATTGTCCATGCAGGTTATGCCGAACTTTTATTCCGAATTTGGGCTTTTTATGATAAAACAATTTTAGATTTCTGCTTTTGTACTATATACTTTTGATGGCATGTAAATATTTTATCCACGTTTTTATTGAGTATTATTTGTATTTTAAAGCCCTCCAGCCCCCCCCGCTTCCGACGGGCCTGTCTTCCATCAACATACATATTGATTCCTGGGCAAGCTCAACAGGCTTTGCCTATCCCCCCTAAAATCCTTAGAAATTGGTATGGAAATCGACCGAAGATATTTGTCTTCTAAAATGTTGTGTGGCACATCTCCACCATCCCAAGACTAAAGAAACCAAACCTCCTCCCTGGGTCCTGATTTTGGGATTTGATTCTGAGTCCTTGTTTGAAAGTGCGATTCAAGCATTTAACGGTGGCATTTAAGCCATTCAGCTCATTGACTGCTAGTAAACGGTTTTAGCAACTCTAATTCCAAACCTGGAACGAATTGTAGTAAGTCTAGCGGTTGCCAGTCAATGTCAAGAAGGGAAGTTGAAGAAAGAAGACCCTGTCATTGCAAAGGATTTAGTGGAATTTGTTACATGTGCTCAAGATAGTACGAAAAGAGTAAAAATTTTGTTATTAAAAGCAATAATAGCAGAAGTAGCTGCTGTAGAAGTTGTTTCATACATCATAATATGCTCGAGATAGCCCGCGGATGTTGTTAGGCCACAGTGTAAATTGGCCCCCGCAGCAGCAGCAACCTGGGCTTCAAGCATCATACCACAGATAATGGCGACATTATTCACTGCTTTGCAAACTGCCGTGGGGTCAGTTGTTTCTGCTGTCATAGGCTGTGGCAGATGGATGCTTGGATGCAAAGCATACGAGGAAGCAAATCAGAATTCTATTGTTCCATGCGCCTCACCATTAGTCTTTGAACGAAGGAGGTATGCTGATTTATCTGATAGTCTGATAGTACCTGACTGACTGGGGAACAGACTCACGCTTAACAACAGCTAGCAATAGAACAAAAGAAGTCAGCATACATACTATATGGCCTACGGCGTAGGAAGCACAACATATTGTGTGCTCTACAACGGGCCGCACTGACAGAGATCAATTCTTTCACACAAAACATCCATTTCTGTTGGTTGTTTTCAAAATAACCCCATGTCCAAGATTGTAAAGTTTGAAAACTGCACGGGGGATTTTCAAGCAGGGATGAAAATGGCGCAGATAGTATTCAAATTTCAATTAAAAAAGCACATATGTGCTACTTCTTTTACATACCATACAAGCAAATATGCAGTCCTGTTAGTACAAATTTTCAAAATGCGTGGATGGCTGCGCGTGATAACGTAGAAGTGCGCTGGGGATTAATCCCCCACGCATGTCAAACTTTCCAATCTGGCCCATGTCCCTTCCCCCAAAACGTCTAATTAAAAATTGAAGTAATTTTTCCGATCACATCAGCTGTCAAATGGTCCTTAGTGATTTTGAAGTTGTCAGCGACATGCTTTCCATGACCAGACTCAACAAAAACAGACAAGATACTTTCACTGCTGTCAAAATTCTTTTGCACTAACAAAATATACAGCAAACAGAAGCTGTAGAATAAAGTTTCTTGCAGGATTTTCTTGGATGAAATTTTGATGAAGCAAAATTTTGAAAGACGTGCGGTCCTCTTACCCCTATCCCCCAAATGTTCATCAGTTGTTTTCATGAAAGAATCGAGTTGTGTGCAGCCCCTCATGAGGGGAGCCCTACAATGTTCCACTCACCAAGATCTTCACCTTATCCTTTACAGGATCTCTTGTTGGAAGTACTAGGAAATGAGATTTTTCTTGTCTATGTTTCTTGTCATTTTGTTTTTGTTTTGCGTCCTTGCTCTTGATCAATCCAATACAGTCCAGAAAAACGGCTATCAATCAAGGCAGTATTATAATCAAAAAGCCGTCCATTATGATTTGGGTCCAGATTGGAAAGTTTTTACTGGACACGCATTATCTTGCGTGCACAAGAACGTACGCAGTTTTCAACCTGAGCCGCACACCTGGCAATAAACAAAGGATCCATTCTTTTAATCTATTGTTCTCAGCTGTGAATTTTTTGCGCAGTCTTACTTAGACCAGCTCAACTTGCCTCCACAAGATGCCAACTTTCCAGTCTGGCGTAGTGTTGCACTGTCATGGTGTATCTTTGTATTATAGACACCAAGTCATGCATATTGTTGGGGATATGAAGAGGCCAAGTTGTGAGCCTCGAGGAATGCCCCTAAAAGGGCTCCAGATCGCATGCGTAGTAATGACTTGATTGGATTATGTAATATGCAAATCAGCTTGACGGTTGAAAACAAGAGGTCAAAACAAAAGGAAAGATGCACATGACAACGTGAGCCCCAATGTTTATTTGCTCTCAACAAAGCTGAAACACAATGTGTCTGAACAATAGGGTCAGTACTTCATCTCCCCAACAATATATACAGTATATGCATACATACCAGGTGACCCAAAAAAACTAGATGAGCTAGATCATAACTAGCTCCCTGAATTCAAAAGCTATTGCCAAATGCTTTCTATCACAGTTTAGTTGAAGGGCTTACAGTAGCTATCTTTTGAGATGCTGCATGGTCATGTTAAGGTTACAGTAAACGTTTGTGACACGAAATTTGGTTTTCACTCCCTAAGAGCTGAACTAGTAATGGAATCAAGGTAAACTATACATCATTTGATGCACAAGAATGTGGGGTCTAACCATATCAAAATTATTTGCAGCAATTGTGAAATGAGATTTTCCAGGAAAATTTATTGCTTAAAAGAGTGCACTAACTTCAAAAGTGTACCGTTACTATGAGGCAACACAATCTGACTCACATCAGCAAGTAGTGCAGATCCTAAGCTTTAAAGTTTGTGTGGCATTTTTCAAATTCCTTCTCCTTTTGAGACAACATGCTGTCAAAAATTAGAAAATCATTTTTCTACCCTCCCACTGTTGTATCCGGCTGTAAAAGACGGACACACATACAAAGAATTTGGGACACACTTTCCAAGCTCCAAGTCTGCCCTGGTCACATGCATATTTTTGAGCCATTCAGCTCAGAGGGTACAACACATGGGGGGGGGTTCTTCCATGGTAAAGGTAACTGGGGATGTGCCACCTACAAGGGTATACTTTTTTGACTTCTAGTCTAGCCAAGGGTATACTTTTTGGCAATTTTAATTGAGTTTAGTCTAGGCAAGGGTATGCTTTGTGGGAATTTTGGTCAAAGCACTGTAAAAATTTGGTAATTTCTGCAAAAAATCTAATGTTTAAAGAATTTTTGTCCTGAGAATGAGAAAATTTGGCAAGTTTTGTCTACAAAACGCCAATCCATGGCACTTTTGATTGAGAAATTAGTCTAGCCAAGGGTATCATTTTCACAAAAGTTGGTATAGCCAACGGTTCCATTTTGAAACTGTGGGCGGCACACCCCTACCCGAAATTTAGCCGAGAACCCCCCCGTGGTACAACATAACTTTTTTGTACCTGTACCTCCTGAATTTGTGAGTTTTGAGAAAAGGGGATATTAGTAAAAGGCACTAGTAAAGTACATATCTGGATCGCATAAATCACAATAATTCGGAACAAGCCATTTAGGCTTCAAAATCAATCAGAGTCTTCAAATAATGACCCAAGGAACATAACCACAGGACGCACAGTGCTATTTCACACAAACAACAACGACTTTGGGATTATCGGCTTAACAGGTCAAGTGGTTATGTATGGATTTTGAAGACTGCAAACAAAAATTTTGATTAGAATATTGTGGAAACTTCTGCTTACTTGAAATTTCTTCCATTTTCAAAACTTCTTTTGACTTCAAATAAGGTATCATCAGGACCGTCGAGATGGGGGGGGGGTAGCCAGGGTAATTACAAAGGGGCCTTGGGCCTTAGGAGGCTCGTAAGAAATAAGGAATGCAGTTTTCTTTGTTGCAGTTTTCTTTCGGGGGCATTTTCAGGCTTCTGGGCCCACTAAATTCTAATTTAAACCCACTAAGTTAAGACCAGCGGGCCCAATAACGTCTAAATTTTGACCCAATAAATTGAGGCCCATGGGTCCCCTAGTATCTTGACATACTAGTTCCGGAAATTGATTATGACGTGGTGGGTCCGCTGGCACTCTGATATCTTGATATAAAAAGACTGAAAGAACAAGATGATCCATATTAGATCTATACACGTGGCAAATTTTGGAGATAAATCATTGAGCCCTTTGCAGTTGCTGAACAAAATAAACAAATTCAAACTTGATGAAATTTTTACAATGTCTGCGCTGCCCTTAGAATTTTTTGCACAATGCCCGTGACTGTTGCTTCTACAAAAGGCTCCTTCAGCAAAGTGAATTTAAAAAAGAACTTTTTGAGGAGCACCATGTCACAACAGCGACTTACAGATTTAGCTGTTTTAAGTATCAAGAGTGAAATTGCAAGGAAGATCGACTTTCAAACTGTAATAAAAGATTTTGCTTTGGAAAAAGCACGTAAAGCATTTTCCTGAAATTTGAACTCAGTTGTGATTTGTTATCGATTTGTTACTCTGGAGACCATAGGTTCATCTGTTACCTCGAAAGCTAAGACCTCGAAAACGAAGACCTCGAAAACGAAGACCTCGAAAGCTAAGACCTCGAAAGCTAAGACCTCGAAAGCTAGAGTTTCTTAGAATTTTTGCCATCTCATCACTAATTTCTTATACCAGCACGTGTAAAAGCGGACGTTTCCAAGGATGCCTTCCAAAATGTGCATATTCTCATTTTGGAAAACGCGCTGGTGCAGTTTTAACCAACTAAAACGGAGCAATGTGAACGGGCAGCAGAAACAGAAGCAGTGTGATCGAAAACTAAGTTTCTCCAGAACAAAAATCACGAAAACTAAGACCTCGAAAACGAAGACCTCGAAAACGATTCCGCACATACACCGATACTTTTTAATGTTGATCGAGCAGAAATATTTTTCAAATCCTTTTACTGGGGACAGGGATGACAGAATTTTCAATGACAGAGATGACAGAATAATTTTCGGCACCCTATTGCAAAATTTACATGAAAACATTTACATGAAAGTGTAATCTAATAAATAAGACAATAGTCATCAAAACGATGAGCCATCACTAGCTATTTCAATCAACTTCTGCCCTTCATCTTGATGCATGTTCGAGTTCCAAAAGTTTTCGATTTCAACTTCTGTTCAAACTGCTTTGTTTATGTTGCCCGTTCACATTGCTCATTTTGGAAGGCATCCTTGGAAACGTCCGCTCTTACATGTGCTGGTATAAGAAATTAGTGTTAAGGTGGCAAAAATTCTAAGAAACGCTAGTTTTGAGGCCCCAGGGGCCTCGATACCAGTGGGGTCCCCGGCGCTGAAGGAGCGGGAAAATTTTTTGGACCACGCCCTTTTGTCCTTTTGCCACGCCCTCTTATGCACTGTTAAAGCGCTGCTTTTAGATGGAAACGCCCTCTTATACACTATTGGAAATGCAACTTTTAGGTGTATACACCTTTGCAAGTCAAGACTCGTACTGAAAAAGAGGGTGTTTGGAAAACTAAGACCCTGAAAACGAAGACCTAAGACCTCGAAAGCTAAGATCTCGAAAACGAAGACCTCGAAAACGAAGACCTCGAAAACGAAGACCTCGAAAACGAAGACCTCGAAAGCTAAGACCTGGGCCGTCTCTCGACGGCCCTGGGTATCATTGTGTGCCTTGAGACTTCGGCTAATATGACAAAATTAAGAAAATGGATATTTTCACCCAGAAAACGTTTACCGTAACCTTAAGGAATGATTACCATCCAAAAACCAGGTTCAATGGTCTGAAAACATAAGATCCTTTTGGCTGATTACAAAGTCCTTCTTGGGCTAAGCAAGCATAAGAGCGTATGAATATTAATTCTTTCATAACCCCAAATGATCGTTGATGCTGTTTTAGCTGCAAATCAGTGGAGC
The DNA here is from genome assembly GCA_964019985.1 of Aurelia sp. 4 Dawson et al 2005. Taxonomy (NCBI): domain Eukaryota; kingdom Metazoa; phylum Cnidaria; class Scyphozoa; order Semaeostomeae; family Ulmaridae; genus Aurelia; species Aurelia sp. 4 Dawson et al 2005. The sequence goes on along the minus strand of OZ026492.1, from coordinate 29,710,144 downwards.
GGAATATGAATGTTACTGCCAAAGTTGCCTTCAATTGAACAAAGATTGAAGAGGTACAGTAAATGTTACCAACAGGCTGCCCTGACACCGAACGTGCGTCTTGCTGGCCACCGAAATTTTGTTCAAGGCGGGGCTAAATGAATGTAAAGATCCATTGCTAATCATGATCCTTCCTGGAACCAAAGTCGAGTTTCGTATTATCTGAAGTCCTTTTTGGCCAAAATTCCCTTTGTCTTGCTTTTCATTCGACGCACAAAGGATCATGGTTAGCAATAAGTTTTTACGGGACTGTATTATGGGACAGAGCGTCAACTACCAAATATCGATAACCAAAAGTTTAATTCCCCAAGAGGGGCAGATATTTTGATCACCTTGTAACGAACATGAAAACTACAAGTAACGAATTCACCTTATGTCCAAGAATGCCATCTGTAAACTACAATCCATTCACCCATTCGCCATCTGTAAACTACATTCCATCCACCCATTCACCACTTCAATGCTTCAAACTTCTACCTTTTCGTTATCGATGGCGGTACGGTAATCACTGACTGATCAGTGCTGGCGGCGGATTGGAAATCTCCTTTTTCAGGCTCTCATTCCTCCACAATAAAGACTATTGCACCAAAGATGGCAGCGAGGAACTTTAACCAAGAAGCATTGCGTTCGTATTGCGAATCTTTGACGATTCTGCAGAAATTTTATTAAATAACGCAGTGCATCGTCGTGAAAAGTCCCTCGCCGATATCTTTCGCCCTGTCGCCCATAGTGAGGGTTGCTAGCAGGCTAATTCTTGCCCCAGTATTTCACATGCACCGGAATTCTTCGCACATCCCCATAGGGTACCTATTTTCATATTCAGGTTATCTAAGCGAATCTCTAATCGTGTAGCAAGCGAAAGATAATGCTTTAGATATTCAAAAATGGTCAAGGAATATCTAAAAGTATGTCGATTAAAATCAACTTGATTTGATTTTATTCCAAATGTCTAAAGCAACTTCAAAAGATACCGACGAGTCCTTTACACAAAGTAAAGTACTACATGATTCCCACGAGAAACAGTTCAAACGAAGATGGAGGATACTGACGACGAGGAAATACTTTTATTTACAATGGACATTTGTGCAGGTATGATGCATTTGAATAAGAATCGAGGTGTGAAAAGACGACAGAAAAGTCTCGGTCAAGGAGTGGTTTCTGCGAAGAGAGAAAAGAGGTGCCTTCAACATGATCATGCAAGAACTCAGACTTCAAGATACTGAATCCTTTCGCAAATATCTTAGAATGAATACCACTGTATATGAGGTATGTTTCCTGATAATTCTGCATAGGGTTATGATTTGTTGCGAGAAGAGAACAAGATATCAAAACGGGTGGCAAGGGAAAGCCATGGAGAGGTTCATATTTTTTTAGACAGCAAAGAGACAGATGAGTGGTACGTCATGTGCTCCATTCTTACAAACTTTGTGTAGATGATAAACAAACAATTTGAACTGCTTGCCACTCAATTGAATAATATTTTTCTTCCAGGAACTTATAAATATGGTTGGAACACATGTCAAGAAGATGTCAACTGTCATGAGGAAAGCCTTGCCTGTTGAGGAGTTAGCTGTGACACTGCGTTTCCTTGCAACTGGTGAATTTTATAGGAGCTTGCAGTATCAATTTCGAATTGATCGTGCCGCTATAGCGCTGTTTGTTCCTGTTGTTTGCAGAAAAATTTATGAGTGCTTGAAGGATCACTATAGCTACCAGATACAGAGGAGCAGTGGGAAAAAAGATAGCATCCACTACGCAAGAAAGATGGCAATTTCCAAATTGCATAGGTGCTGCAGATGGAAAACATGTCAGCATTCTTCATCCAATCAGTAGTGGATCAGAATTTTATAACTACAAAGGGTTTTATAGTATTGTTTTGTTGGCCCTGGTAAACCACGAGTATCAATTTTTTATGTTGATGTTGGGTGCCAGGGGCGCATAAGTGATGGTAGTGTCTACAGACACTCATCTTTTTACAGTGCTCTTGTATCTGGGAGTCTGAACTTTCCTGACCCAGAGCCACTACCAAAATCTGATGATCCAGCATGGGAGTTCGATCAGTCTGATGAGCCAGTGCTATATTTATTTGTGGCAAACGATGCCTTTCCATTGAGCGAGAACTGTATGAAGCCATATCCGCAAAGCAGTCTGACTGATCGAAAGAGAATATTCAATTACCGATTATCACGCATGCGTCGCATAAGCGAAAATGTTTTTGGAATATGGTCCAATCGATTTCGTGTTTTTACAACATCCATGGCCCTGGCACCAGACAAAACAAAGGATATTACAATGGCAACTATAGTGCTCCATAATATGCTTCGAAGCAAGTCTAAGCACTCGTACACGCCAGAAGGATCACTTGATCAAGAAACTGCTACCGGAGTTATACAACTTGGCGACTGGAGAGATGAAAGCACTAGTTTTGCAACCTCACTCTCAAAGAAGAAAAGCAACCGTGCAAGCAACTCTGCAGAAAAAATTCGTGAGACGTTAGCAGATCACTTTTATGGTCCAGGTCAAATACCATGGCAGTGGAAGATACTGTTTTGAGGAGATGAACTTCTAAAGAAACAAACATTTTACGCAAATAACTGTTTGTTTAATATTGTACTTTGCTTTGATAACTCCATTCAATTTAATGCTATTAATATCCTTGATTTATAAGTGTTCATTCACTACTGTTCCTCATTAACCATTCGTTGGTACATACCACCGTTCATGGGTGATTCAGAGCATAAAGATGTCACAGATGCTGGGCTTGGAGTTTGGTTCCTGTTGTTCATAAAGGGAGGATATGTCTGCCCAAATGCGACAGGTACAGGTGCAGGTGCAGATGCTCCTGACTGTCGACTTTTATAACGTAAACGGACTACCATCTGCTGCATTTGAAGCATAGCCATAGCCTTCTCTTCACAATCTGGAATTTCAATCAGCATTTGATATGGTAACTCCACAAAGCATCTATCTTCTCTCTTTTCCGTTCCTTGCATTTTCTCTTTGCGCTCACTGATTTTTTCAAGAGCTCTTGCTGCGGTTTGTTTGTTTGTTTGTTTGTTTGTTTGTCACCTTATTTAAAATCGATTATTTTATTCTAGCTTTCTACATATATACAATATATACATAGGAAACTAATCTAAATCGATAAATAGATAAATAAGATATATGTATATAAAGGAAAGGTTAAGTTTCTGTCACATGCTGACAAGCATTGCATTTGCAGTTTGGGCCATCCCACTTTTTTATCATGTGTTTAAAACTATTCAAATTGTCGGCGAATTTTATTTCATTGGGCAGTCTATTCCATATTTGAGGTCCCAGATATCGCAGGCTATTTGAGCCAAAGGTGACTTGATTTGGTCTGTAATGCTGTAAATCATTTGGATTTCGTGATGAGTAAATGGAAGATTTTATTTTGAAAATTTCATGCATGAAAGATGGGTTTATATTTTTCAGTGTCTTATTTCTCTATACAAAGAACTCTCATACGAGAAACATGCATAGTGCACCTTTCTGACTTCAAAAGTAAGTCGCCATAAGAGGAAAGGTGATCATTGTATACAAATCTAAGGGCACGTTCTTGAATCTTTTCAATTTTTTGTAAAGCCTTAGCTGATGAGAAGTACCACACAAGAGGGCAATAGTCAAAATTTGAAAAAACAAACTCTGGACAAGGATTTTCCTTTCTTTAAAACCAATAAAGTGTTTGAGTCTTTTTAAGACATTGAGTTGAGAGGCAGCTTTTCTGCAAAGTTCAGAGATATGCTGTTCAAAATTTAGCCTATAATCTAGCTGAATACCCAGCAATTTAACAGTTTCTTCTGATTTGATCATTTTGCCTTGGATGTTAAAATTCTCCCCACTAGTATTTGTTTGATCCTTTCTAATGAGGAGTGCATGAAATTTTTCTGGATTGGCTATCATTTGATTTTGTTTTAGCCAGGTTAAAGCAACTCCAGCTTCTTCTTCCAGTACTTCGATCAAATTTGATAGGGTCTCGGAAAAATAAGCTAGAGTGTTATCGTCAGCGTAATTATGTAATATTGCTCGGTTAATGAATAAAAACAGATCGTTTATGTAAATATTGAAAAGAACGGGACCCAAAACAGAGCCTTGAGGTACCCCTGATAAAATTGTTTGGAAAGAGCTATATGTATTATTGATTCTAACAGGCTGTTTCCGACGTTTCAAGTAGGAGTAGATAAGGACCAGGGCATTTTTATCAAAACCATAGGCATGCAGTTTGGCTATAAGTAAATCGTGTGGAATACAATCGAAAGCTTTCGATAAATCCATAAGGATAGCTCCCACGATATTATCATTATCGAGTTTAACCTTCCATTCTTCTATCATTCTTATCAAGACATGTTGTGTGCCATATGCTTTTCTATAGGCAGCTATGACAAGTGAAAGGGTTTCATCTAAGTACGGGACCAGTTGGTTTTTCAAAATCTTTTCATGGATTTTGGAGAATATATTTAGAATACTGACAGGTCGAAAGTTTCGCTCAACCGGACGATTGGCCTCCCTTTTATCTAAGGGACATACCGCAGCTCGTTTTCCATTGTCTGGAAACCTATAGTTTCGTATGCTGCTGTTAATGGCATCTGTTAAAGGGGCTGCAAGCTCGTCTGCAGCCAACAGCACAAGTTTTGGTGGTATTTGATCTTCCCCCGTTGATTTCCTACCGTCCAAGGACCTTAGTTGTTCCCTAACCTGACAAACTTGTACCTTATGAAAGGAAAATGAATTGAAATGGTTTTCAGAATTTTGAATGATAGCTAGAATACTTGGATGGTTTTTGTATTTTTCAAGAATCAGCCTAATGATTTGCCGATAATCATCGGTTGCAACCGTATCTGCAATGTTGCAAGGTTTTACACCGCTAGACTTTTCTACTATGTTGATGTAATGATCGTTAAATATTTCGGTTAGTTGCTGGTCGTCAGTTACAATTTCATTATTTTTAACTAAGGAAATATCACTACCAGCTAAGCCTCCTTTGTTGGAGAGAGAAGGTTTGACAAGGTTCCAGAAAGCTCGAGTCGATACAAGTCCATTTTCTGTTGCTTGCTTGAAATGCTGTTTAATTCCCTTTTTTCTCAATGAAACACATTTATTTCTTTGTCGTTTAAATTCTAATTCATTTTCTTTCGTAGGATTTTTCTTGTATCTCTTTTGTAGCCTCGTTCTGGTATAAATTCCCTTCCTTAATTCCCTGGTCATGAAAGGAGCAGTGTTTCCTCGTAGCACTTTTGTTTTTAGGGGGGCATGTTTGTCAACCAATTTTCGAAAAGTACAGACAAGATCATTATAAGCTTGATCCGGATCGTCAGGAGCACCAAAATTCGCCAGCTTTAGATCTGACAAAAAATTTTCGGTGTCAAACTTTTTGTAGCTGCGATACTTGATTACCTTAGGCTTAAGCCTAGGGAGATGAGATTTCATAACCGTTATGACAACACTATGGTAGTCACTTAAGCCAGTTTCAAACACAGAAGTTTTTTGGAATGATCTCGGCCGATTTGTAAGGGTAACATCAATGGAAGAACTGCTGTTCTTGGTGAAACATGTTTTAGCAGTCACCAAATTTGATAGCCCAAAGACATCACAAAAGGACACTAGTTTAGAGTGCCCAGTGTCCTGCCGGTTTAGGGTATCAATGTTGATATCCCCCATTACAATTACGTTGTCGTATTTGTCTAAAGCAGAGTTGAAGGTAGTTGAAAGATCGTTAAAGAATGAATCAATGTTGTTTGATTCAGGGGGCCGGTAAATACTGCAGACAATCCATTTCTTTTTGCTTACTATTAGTTCGGAACAAAGGAGTTCAAGAGAAGGAGTCTCTAATACTGGGACACGGTTACACGCTACACCTTTCCTGACATATAGCATAATACCCCCACCGAATTCGTTCCTATCACGACGCATCGGTTTTTGATAATTATTCACAAGAAAAGTTTCAGTTTTGAAATCGGAATTTATTTTAGTTTCCTCTATAACCAAAACATCAGGTAGGCATCTTTCCATAAGCATCCTCAAGTCAATAATCTTATTTCTAAGAATATTAATATTCAAGAAACCTATGAGTGGGTGGTTACGATATTCTGTCCTGAGACCAAAGAGTTTGTCAATGTCACAAGAATCATCAAATTCTGAGAAAATATCTGTTGAAGTAGGAGATGGGGCCGATGATTCAAAGAGGGGTGGGCTATGCTCTACCGAGGGCAAAGAGCTAACTGGGGTTTTCACGATGTGAGGTAAAGGTGAGTATCGAAACATTTCTTGTGATGAGTTTTCAAATGTTAGAAACAGGGATCGATGTAATATTTTTACAGCTCTTTTCTAAGGAGTCTGGTGAAATTTCAGGGCCTGCCAGGCATGTTAACGTGTGAGACATTTGTGGAAATATCTCTGTATAAGTAGTTGATTGCACTGGTATCTGGTCTACATCTTCATCTGGCGTAAGTAAATGCAATTTGCGCTTATAACATGGTCTACAAACTTGGATAGAAAAATCTAAATTGTCCTCATCATTTATCGGTCTTTTTTCTAGTCAAACCGTGGAATTTATAAAATCAATAAAATTACCTGCTAATAAGTTGTTTCCATTGTAATTTAGGTGAAGACCCCAATTATTCAAATGTTGCGCTTTAATGTTGTCATGTGTTATAAAATCTACTTCATGATTTTCGAGAGATTCTCTTACAAGGCGATTGACTTCCTTTCTTTTGACTTCAAGGTTGTGCGAGTCGGCTCTATGGACTATGCTTGATACTGCAACTTTGTCAACTCTTTCATTTACTGTCAGTGCTAGTTCTACGAGTTTGTTTGCAATTCGGTCTTGCTCCTCGTCGCGAAGGTTGTTCGCTCCACACATCAGAACAACCATACTTGGGCTCATATTAATTGTAGGCTCGACATAAGAAAACATGTCATCTATTCTAACCTCAGAAAGGTCTTGACGTAAGACTTATATGAAGGACATTCGTTGTTTATATCTTGACTACGTATCTTTTTGACCATGGAGTCACCAATAATCGTTAAGCTTGGTTTCCTCTGTGACTGGTTGCCTCTCTGATCTTGTCTCTCTTGGGTATTGCCATACACTTTCTTTCCCGATGTTCCGTCATTCCTTGGAGGGCCAGCTCGTACCTGCGTTGGTCTCATCTTCACTACTTCATTATAGTCGTAAATCCCAGGCATTATGTTTTTTCCTGTGGCAACAAAACGCTCCTCATTTGAATCAATTGCCACCATTTCTTCTTCTGTTCTCTTTCCGTATTTTCCTGGGATTCCTTTCGGTGCTGGATTGATCTCTCTTGGTACTCTGTCTCCCACTTTTGATTTCTCTGTTTGCGGCATTGGTAACTCATTGTATTTGTTCCCACGATAATTGTTGACAGCGTCTTCATTTTGTAATACTTCATATCGATTTCCTATCGCCACTTGGGATGCCTGTTGTGGTTGAAAATTTCGGGCGGCTCTTTTTGGTACATTCCATCGTGAATTTTTAGATGCTTCTGTCAAATCCCTTGGCACGACTGCCTGATCTGATGTCTCGATGTTGTTGTAAATTGCTGGGAGACGATTTCCAGAAATATATTCGTTGTCTGGCATCTTTCTGTAAGTCGCCTGAGACATCCTTGGCTCGAAAACTCTTGGGACTTTTGTTTGTACTCCCCATATTGAATCTTCTTTTGTCTCCAGCAGATCTTTCTGTTGTTCTCTTTTGTTTTCTATATCTGCGAGTACGCTGAATCTGTTTTTTTAAATAACTTTTTGTTGCTGTTGTTGTTGTTGTTGTTGTCTCGCCGTTTGCCTTGGGAACTTCCAGGGGCTCTCCAAACTACCTGTTTCCTTTTCTTGCTCAATTTTTTGGGTATTTTCTCTGCATTTTTTTTGGTTAAGTTGACTTATATCTTTCTCTTTATCATTATTTTCGTGAACACTTTTTATAAAAATTTCTTATATTTCAGAATTTTCCAACTTCAAAGCTAGATTTTCGTCAGACAAGGCTCGGTTTTCTTTTTCCAGCAACCAAATTTTAGCTAACATCTCCTGGAAATCTTTATCTTTAATTTGCCTTGCATCCTTTTGTTCTGAATCTTGGTTGTCTAATCGATTTAGAATATCTGAAATTTGCCTTTCCAGGATACCAACTCGTTCCTTCATGTTATCTGAAATCAAAGCCGACTTTGCGTTTCCACTCTGTATACTTTCTGTATCACTATCAGATTCCATATCACTATCATTATCACTATTTGACTCCATATCACTATCACACGACTTGCCTTTCTCAGAAGAAACCAATTTCTCCTGCTCTGCCTCGGCGACGGCCTGCAGTTCATTCCTGCATTCAATAATTTTGTCCTTATCGTTTGATAGCTTTCTGCCTTTCCCGTTTTCCTCCTGACTTTCAACATGCAAATTCACCTTTGCTTCATCGATTCTCAGGGATTCCAGACCCTCTTTCGTTGTTTCCATCTCTTTTTTGCATTGCTCGCTTGCAATTCTTTCATCTTCTTTGCTGCTTTTGCTGAGGGTGCATTGCTCACAGAATATGGCGTGTTTCGTATTTCTTGATCTGCAGTCGTAGGCAAATTGCTGCTTGTTGGTCTTGGAGTGAAGTTATCCTGTAGGAATTCAAGATGAGGGAAGAATTTTCAGGTTGACTCGTAGACAGAGCCACTTCCAGCTCCATCTTTCTTAGTTCTGCTGCAAAATAGTTTCTAAGATTTGTCATCTTGTCTTGGATCTGCTTGTTGTCAACTTCAATACCCTCTGTGACCAAAATATTCCTGATTGAAACAATCGCCTTGGTTCGGTTACATATATTTTGATATTTGTCATCACGACAGTTGAAGAGGTCTTCCTTAGTTGACCAGATATTAATCAACATGAATATTTCTTCGTCTTGCCATTCTTTATTGTCCTTCCTTCCCGGTCTTCCTCTCTTCTTGGCAACTTGCTTTCCCTTTGGGGTTTCTGTGAGCTCTTCAGGGTTACCTTGAGTCTGGTTTGCTTGGCCTTGGCCTATTTGATCGGCGTAAACTCTGGAAAAAATGACCGACATCTAGATTGCAAAACAACAAAAGAGCTTCCTCACAGGACAAGCGAATTTTGGTGAGATGATGCGTAGTACACATTCTAGCTTAACCTACCTCTGCAGCATGTTTCCTTGGTCATTTATAGTCCCAGCAGCCGCCATTTTGGTAACCTTTAATTTCGTGTAAAGGACTCGTCGGCATCTTTTGAAGTTGCTATAGATATATGGAATAAAATCAAATCAAGTTGATTTTAATCGACATACTTTTAGATATTCCTTGACCATTTTTGAATATCTGCAGCATTATCTTTCGCTTGCCACACGATTAGATATCTATATATATATATATAAGGCAGGTAAACGATTATCCAAATATCTTTGTTCCTTTGTTAACCATTGTGAATTGAAGAATCCTGCTTTGTAGAATAACAATAAGCAATTGTATTTGAACAATGAGTCTATTGGATATATATCCAGGAATTGAATTCTATGGTTTCCCCAGGGCGCCGACTTTTGCCCTGGGTGCTCAGTCCAAAAATCGCAATCCTGCCCTTTTGCCCTATGTGAAAACAATAAATGCTAAGAGTTCTTCCTCCTATTGAATTTCCCTTGGAGCACTTCTTCCTATATGTGTGAACAATAAATTTTCCGCCCATACAATTTGAAAAAAATGAATTGTAAAATTTTTCCGGCTATCTATAGATATAAGGCAGGTAAACGATTATCCAATTAGCTTTGTTCCTTTGTTAACCATTGTGAATTGAAGAATCCTGCTTTGTAAAATAACAATAAGCAATTGTATTTGAACAATGAGTCTATTTGATGTATATCCAGGAATTGAATTCTATGGTTTCCCCAGGGCGCCGACTTTGGCCCTGGGTGCTCAGTCCAAAAATCGCAATCCTGTCCTTTTGCCCTATGTGAAGCAATAAATTCTAAGAGTTCTTCCTCCTATTGAATTTCCCTTGAAGCACTTATTTTTCCTATATGTGTGAACAATAAATTTTCCGCCCATACAATTTGAAAACAATGAATTGTAAAATTTTTCCGGCTATTGAATTTCCACCCAGACACATCTCCTAGGGTGGTTCCAGTTAATGTCCGTACCCCCTCCCCTATTGAAGAGAAAATCCAGAGATATGCAAAATCCCCCAAAATCCAGGGGCATGCAGAGGATTTTTCCAAAACTTTACCACATTTTCAGGAGTGAAATGCCCCTTGGGCAAACTCCCCCCCCCAATCATTTGACATGGGCTGCAAACATTAGCCTGACAATGATTCATATGCAGGCAACTATCGATGTAGGGAAAGCCGAGAGTAGTGCCCTAAATTCATTTCGCACCGCGGTCAACGGTCAATATCGCACCTTGCGGGCTGTACACAAATCGATTCATTCGCACGAAACATCTATCACACTTTCTTAGCAAATCGATACTTTCGCACGAAACATCTACAGGGTGTCCCAGAAAATTTGTGCCCCGTTTGCCTGAAGACCACGACAAAGCAGCAAAAGGTCGTCACCATATTTTGGCATGATGTTGCTCGCAAGATGTTAAATTAAAGTTTGCTTCCATCCCCGTAAAAATCCGTTAAGAGATGATGGAGCTATGACGTTAAGAAGACCAAATTTCTCTGATGACTGAAACCAGCGGTCGGCCATTTTGTATTACTATTTTTGCAACGATAATCAGCTTCATGGATGAGCTGAAACAGTAGCCTCCAATCTCATAGCTCTCGCGAAAGTTTCAATAATCATCAGAGACTTCAGCTATTTCTTACCCCACGATCCTTTATTGAATGTCAAAACGAAGACGAGGATCCCATGATAAAATAAACAATCGAAAGGCAATGACAAAAATATAGTCACATTTTGCTTGCAGGTGTGGTGAGTGCAGCAATTATTTAGTTTATCTATCAGTTCAAATGAGACAATACAGCTCCAAAAATCTTTCGCCCTTCTCGCTTCTTTTAGTTCATTGTCTTCGGTAGTAAATCAATAATTGCTTGTAACAAATGAAGGGAGAAATCTGAGTAGGGATACGCTAGGGATGGCCACAAATTAAATGTGAAATATATTTTTGTCGAAGCTTTTGATTTTTTATTACTTTGGGAATTCTGATCTTCACTTTTGCATTCTATCAAAGATCGTGGGGTAAAAATAGTCTAACTCTCTGATGATTATTGGAACTTTGATGAGAGCTATGACATTAAAGGCTGCTATTTCAGTTCATCCATGAAGCTGTTTATCTTTGCAAAATAGTGAGATAAAATGGCCGACCACTGGTTTCAGTCAACAGGCAGATTTGGTCTTCTGAAAGTCATAGCTCCATCACTTTTCGACGGATTTTCACGGGAACGGTGGCAAACTTTAATTGAACATCTGAAGAGCAACGTCATGGAAAAGGTTAGTGATAATCTTTTGCTGTTTTCTCGCAATCTTCAGGCAAACGGGGCACAATTTTTCTGGGACACCCTGTATGTATCACACTTTCTTAGAAAAATACCGCTACCACCCACCCACATCTCCTAGGGTGGTTCCGCTCAATGTCCGTACCCCCTTCCTATGAAAGAGAAAGTCCAGAGATATCAAAAATCCCCCAAGATCCAGGGGCATGCAGCTGCCGAGCTGCAAAAACCCTGGGGGAGTAACAAAATCAGGAAAAATCCATACCTTCAATTTGCTGGCGAACCCTGCCATACGGGCGACATAGGGGTAAATTGTCTGTAAAATTGAAAAATCCAGACATTCCTGTACTTTTAGAGGTAAAATTCGGATCTTCGCACCACAATTTAGGAACCAATGGGGCTAGAAGATGCTTTTATCGATGATAAAAATTTTTCATAACCCCTTCCCTTCCTCATTTAGATTTTCAAGGGCCCCTGATTATCTAGCTGTCATTTTTGGTGGCCCCTCTCTGTATCTAATTCGATGACACACTCCCAAGTAAAAAATCATATTTTCTGATGGCAAGTGGCGCAAAAGGACATAGAAAACCTTTCAAGAGAAGAAAGTGGCATGGCACCTGGAGATTTTATGAAAAATATGATAGTTTGAGGAAAAATGCAATGCTTAACAAAGATCATAAATGGATAACGTTTGCGTTTCAGATACTTGAGATCAGATTTGTTTAGTTTTCATTGCCCCTTATTTTACACTCAAGGTTTTCAGTGGCCCCCCTTTCACTGCCCTAAATTTTTGGTCACCCCTCTGAATATCTTCCAGCTCTTACTAAGTAATGACTGGTCCCTTATCAAGAAAAATCCGGGACCTTCGATCTTGATGAGTTGTTCTTCCATATGGGGGTACGGCTATCAACTGCAACCACCCCTAACAACGTTCCGTTGAAAATCGACACGATTTTCCAATCGCGAGACTATTCCTCGCACCCGTCAAAATATCCCCCCATGTGTGAATAACTTATTCAGGGGGATTCCATTCTCCCATAAGGACAAAATACATAAACACATCCAAGAGTCATTATTGCTGGGAAGGAGAACAAAGGGAAATCTTGCTTGGTATTTTTCACTTGTTTTTTGCAGGTTTTGAAAGAGGCTTTCAGCAGAATATCTCCTATTTCAACAGGAAGTAATGCCCTATTAAAGCCAGCTAAATTAGAACATATCAGGAATGAAACAAGACAGTTCTCAATTTCATTGCTTTGATATGCAGGGAGCAGGACTTTTTTCAAACGCAATATTGACTCACCTGGTATTACTCAAATTAGCATAGAATGTTAAGGCAACACACAGTGACATTTGCAACTTTCTAGGACTGAAGGATAGTTGCAAGTAGTATCCTTCTGCTAAAGGAACTTTCTCAGCCAAGTTTCATTCTGTTGTAATTGTAATTTTATACCTCTAAATTAAATAACCACTTAAAATCTCATCACACTACCCCTACGGACTAAAATCTTAAGTACAAAAAGTTTTTTCAAAATTCAAGATGAAATTCAAACTAAAAAAGAGAAATACAGTACCAGTTGACGAAAAATGTTTTCAAAGTTTTTGACCCCTTGCTCAGCAAAGACCCCCTCAACCCCCTCAACCCTCTCAACAGTTGACCAATCATAAGTTTGCTTTGAACATATTTAGTCTAAATTTTCAGCAGCACTTTGCGGCATTTTTCTGAAGATAGCTCTTGATCTCACTCATGCTCTGTTTTTTCATTTTTCATGTATCAATTCTGTGCATCTGTTCTGGTTAGTCGTTGCAAGTACATAAAATATCTCTTGTAATTATTCATTTATGTTGGGCTTTTCAGTTTCTGAAGAGTAAATATCATAGCTCAACATACTTTGAAAATAGTGTATTGTCGAGCTGCCCCAAAAAAGTTTACATATCACAAATAGATAGTAACTGCATAAGTCAATAACATTCTGTCTTTGCATGGTCTTAGGTTGCCTAAGAAAGTATCATTGCATTGCAATCATAAGTTGCCTAATTATGACATTCAAGGTAACAAAGCCTGAGTTAACATTTCATCTATACCATGAGCTGGAAATGAAAATTTTGGAACCACAGGCTTATACTTTCTCGTGACACCCAATACCTAAGTATTATTAAGCAGATATGAGGTATTTTACCATCAACCCACACGCTCCAATACTGATCCCCTTGTACAAGAATCACACATGATATGATGCCCATCAAATAATGTTTATAAAGTTTAAATAGATAAATGTGTAGAGTGCATTTCATTAGATCCTTGTTTTCCTCAGTTCAATGTGCATAGACGACGATGGTGATGTTGCCCATGAATTTTATGAAGAAGTGACATCATCTCCTGGTAAACCATGGATGAGAAGAATAAGAGAAAATTTGATTGAACAGGTATGTTATAGTTTTTTAGCAATTTGCTTTTAGTGGGCTGTCAGGATTTCTAGCTACAACTCACTCGACTGAGCTTAACTTATGTCACCGGACGAAAGATGTGCAAGCTGCTTGGCCACAAACTGATGTCCCAAAAGTACATAATGGGTATCCCAAAAGCATGTAGATTTGGTTGGGTCCAACAGTGTGAGTTTAGCTACAATCAATTAAAAATGTTCCATGTTAGGTAACTTGAACATAGGGATCTCGTTGGTTGGTATTGGCACATTTTTATTCTATGGTATTAGTGCTTTGATCTAAATCTTGAATTTCAGTTTTTGTTTATCTCCTAACCAAAAATTTTTGCATTTTTCGCCCAAATAAATTTATGAAGCACGTCGGATACAAATCAACGATTGCCTTGACAAAATTTTTTCAACGAAGATTAAAAGACCATGCCAGAAGGAGCATAGAATACATGGTACCCCGCGACCACAACATTAACAAAGAGATTCAAAATTAAATCACATTTCAATGTTAAAAATGACATCTTACAAAAATAGCAGTTTGGAACATTGCTGAAATTATGTTTGAATTTGTGAACCTTTTAGCTTTCAGAGTCCAATACAAATGTTCATTGAAATTCATAAACCTTTTGGAAGGTGAACGTTTTAGACCAGTTCACTGTGATCCAGGCATGCAATTAATATAAAAAAAAAAGAAAATTGGAGTAGAAGGTATTTGATAATTTCATCATACGGAAGAGACACGATACTATTGAACAAAACAAAAAATTGAAAATCGGAGTTGTGAGTGCAGAGTTATGATTTTTTAAAGTTGGCCTATGATGCCAAGTTTTCTTTACATTACCATTTCCCGCCTATTGTTTGTAGCATCCTTGAAAACATACAAATTGAAATAACTATATATCTTCAATGAGAAGGCCAATTTTGAAAATCTTGTTATTTTACAGATATATATCTATTTTTTTGAAAATGCAAGTTAAATCTTAAAATCTCAAGCTAAAACAGGCTTTTTTGCATAATTGAGTTGGGCATTTTTAGGTTCAAAACATCAGAATAGGTTCAAAAAGAGAACATCAGAAGTTTGTCTTTTATAGTGAAAACAAGAAAACCTAAGTAAATCTAACTCTTAGCAAAAATACTAGAATCAAATTTGATATTGTGTTTATTTTTTGTTTTGTTTTTCAATTTGTTTTGAGTGGGCTTGTCAGGACTTCTAGCTACTGAAAGCTAATCTAGGCCCACTATGCATGCCGCATCCAGGCATGGGACCCCTACTTTAACGTCCCTTCCGAAGGACGACGAGGTGAGTAGTGAGGTCAGGCCTCCGAGGTCACCCATTCGGAGTTTGACCTCACCCGACCAAGCTTAACTTTAGTTACCTTACGAGAACTGTTTAAGCCACTCGGCCACTCACCCCGTAACATCTTTGCCCGCTTAGGGGGCGTACCATAATGGCCGGACGTGTTTTCCGCAGCTCCTGAAAATTTTCTTACTGCAATGGATAGCTGTAGATTCCAATTAGAATAATATGTGAAGAGTGGAGTTACTTAGTCTCTAAATTTTCTGATAATAGTTTCAAGTTGAATTAGGATTAAAAAATGGCATCAAAGACAAAAGTAAGACCACGAACAAAATCGAAACAGCAGCGTGACGAAGTGCACGAGGATACTGGCTTAGGCCCTGATGAGGACAGCCACGAGAAGCAAGGTGAAAATGGACGAGATGGTTTGGTGACTAAAATTGAACAGATTCTTGATGTCAAACTTACAAATTTAAAGAGCGATTGGCAACAAAATAATGCATCTCCAGCCTTCGTGCCACGATATTGGAGCAAGCTCAGACCATCGAAAAGCTTGAAGCGAGAACCGTAATACTTGAAAAATACATCAAGCAAATAGAGAAGAATGCAAAAGAAGTGAAACATCTCTCAGAAGACAAGTTTCAAAACGATGCCGTTACTGACCAACTGGAGAAAAGGGTTGATGATATGGAACAATATCAACGTAGATTATGTCTACGAATTAATGGTATCCCGTGTGCCAACGACGAATCTGCAGAGGATTGCTTACAAAAAGTGAAGTCACTGGTAAAAAATGACCTGAAAGTCGACGTCCCCGACCTGGCTTTTGATAGGGCTCACAGGATCGGAAAAGTCAGTCAAGAAAAAGAAAAGGGAAAGACCTATCAGTCAATAATAGTGAGGTTCACCACTTGGCGTCACAGGACCATTGTATTCAGAGCTCGGAAGAATACAAGAAAAGTCAGAATCAAACTGGACTTAACCCGAAAGCGAATAAAACTCTTGGAACAAGCGAATGAAATGTTGGATGAGACAGACGGTTTCTTTGCCATGGCCGACGTAAACTGCAGGTTATGTTTGAAGTTAGATGACGGGTTTCACTATTTCGAAACAGAAAATGATTTAAAGGAACTTCTTAAGTATGCTTAGGTTACATGTTTTAGGTCTATAATTCCTATCGTTGAGTTTTGCCCATATTGGGTGTAAAGTTTTTGGCATGACTTGTTTTCTCTCACATACTCGCACACCAGGGTATTCCTGTATCTAGTCTTTGAGCTTTCCAAAAGGATTCCTCTTGCCTTGTACTGCCTGTTCCGATCGAAATGGGGTAAAATTAGTTTCCTTTGGCTTGTATATCTCCAGTCATATGCTGTTTTTCTCACTTTACCTTTGATTCATACACATTGGGTGATCTTAAGAATGTTAATGCTTAGTGGCGATGTTGAGCCAAATCCTGGTCCAGATACCGTAAGTTTCTGTTGCTGGAACCTAAATAGCATTATTGCCTATGACTTTCTCCGTGTTTCCCTAATAGAGGCATACAATTCAATATGTAACCATGATCTCATAGGTGTAGTTGGGACTCACCTTGATGATACTATCGACGAAGAAAGGCTAATTCTGAAAGGGTATGATCTTATTACAAACAATCATCCATCAAATACAAAGAGAGGCGGAGTTGGCCTATATATCAAAGAGACACTTCCTAAAACAAATCGGACAGATATTGTGACACTACCCGAGTGCGTTGTTTGTGAACTTCGTCTCGACAGGAAAAAGTATTTCTTTGTCGTTGCTTACAGAAGTCCTAGCCAGGACCAGCAAGAATTTGAAAATTTTATGTTTAATTTTGAGCTAATGTTGTCAAAGATGTCTTATGAGAATCCATACGCAGTCATTATTACAGGAGACTTCAACTGTCGCTCCACTCAGTGGTGGGCAAACGATAATGAAAATGATGAGGGAAAAAGTTTTGAGCCACTGACATCAGAACTAGGACTACATCAGCTAATTTCTGAACCCACCCATACAATTGGGCAGTCAAAATCTTGCATAGACTCGATATTTACTGATCAGCCAAATCTGTTCATCGAGTCGGGCGTTCATCCCTCTCTTCATGAACAATGCCATCATCAAATCGTTCATGGCAAACTGTCCGTGAAAAACTATGCTCCTCCCCCATATTCTCGTAAATTGTGGTATTATGATAGAGCTGATTTTCTCGCTATCAGAAAAAGTATTGAAATGTATAACTGGCAGGAATCACTTGAGACGGTTAGACATCCTGACGATCAAGTCAAGATCTTGAATGAGGTCCTTTTAAATGTCTGCTTGAATTTTATACCAAACAGGGTTAAAACAATAACGCCTCTCCAGGCTGCTTGGATCACTCAAAATATAAAAACTTTTTTCAGGAAAAAAATCACGCCTATAAATCTTTTGTTAAGAAAGGAGAACCGGCAGATATGCTTGAAGGCATTCAAAATATGATCACTGAAGGCTCAAAACTTGTGGAAGATGCTAAGCAGAAATATTTTGCCAAAATTGGTCGCACTTTCTCGAATCCATCGACAGGTAGTAAACTGTATTGGTCTTTGGTAAATAAGGTGCTTAACAAGGCTAAGATACCTGAAATGCCCCCTCTTCTCGAAAATGGTGTCTTTGTATTGGATTTTGCATCAAAGGCTCAAATATTTAATGACTACTTCATTCTCCAATGCACAACATTAGACACAGGCAGTGAAGTTCCCAATGACCTCCAGGCAGAATTTTCCCAACTTGCTGAGTTTTCTATATCCGACGAGAAGATCTTGACAATCATTCGAAATCTCAATCCAAACAACGCACATGGTTGGGACGAAATCTCAGTTCGTATGATAAAAATCTGTGACGTTTCGCTTGTAAAACCGTTGAAATTGATTTTTAAAAACTGCCTTAGTCAAGGTATCTTTCCTGAAGTGTGGAAGAGGGCAAATATTGTACCTGATCATAAGAAAAATGAGAAAAACCTGAAGACAAATTATCGTCCAATTTCTCTTCTACCAATCTTTGGCAAAATTCTGGAAAAGCTCATATTTGACTCCTTGTACTCACACTTCACCGCAGAAAGTTTTCTGAATCCCAATCAATCAGGCTTTCGTTCGTGTGACTCAACAATAAATCAACTACTTTCTATAACTCACTCTATTTTCGAAGCCTTCGACTTTAACCCTACCCTAGAAGTTCGTTCTATCTATCTTGATATCTCTAAAGCATTCGATAGGGTATGGCATGAGGGACTTATTTATAAACTAAGAAGATGTGGAATCTCGGGAAACCTGCTGTTACTTCTCCGAAGTTTTTTGTCCGAAAGGAAACAGAGGACAGTTTTGAATGGGCAGTCCTCACGCTGGGGAAATATTTCTGCTGGCGTTCCACAAGGTTCAATTTTAGGCCCCCTTTTCTTCTTGATATACATAAATGACTTGACAGAAAACCTGAGCTGCAGTGTAAAGCTTTTTGCAAATAATACCTCACTCTTCACAATTGTGCAGGACCCAAATTCAGCTGCTAGTGACCTAAATCATGACCTGGATCTCATTAGACTATGGGCACATAAGTGGAGGATGTCTTTCAATCCAGACACAAGAAAGCAAGTTGTGGAATTAATATTAAAAAAAAAATGCTAAAACCGACCACCCCCAGTCTTCTTTAATGATGCACCAGTGATGAACGTTGATCAACACAAACACCTAGGGGTAATATTGGACCCTAAACTTTCTTTCTTCGCTCATATACAGGCAGCGATAAGTAAGTCGCGAAAGGCAATTGGTATGCTGAGATTCCTGTCTAAATATCTATCCAGAAATACCTTGAATGAATTGTATAAGCTATATGTTAGGCCCCACCTGGATTACGGTGACGTCATTTATCATATACCGCAAAAAGAGGATAATTTTAGTACCTTGGGAAATCATTTGATTGAGAAACTGGAATCGGTACAGTACGCTGCTGCACTGGCAGTAACGGGAACGTGGAGAGGCACTTCTCGGGAAAGATTGTACAATGAATTAGGATGGGAGCCCTTATGTTTAAGAAGATAGAGTAGACGGCTTATTCTTTTCTATAAATTTGTCAACGAGTTAACACTCGATTACACTAGAGACCCTATTCCACGTCTCAATGAAACTACCTATCCTATTAGAAGTCGGCCCGTCTTGGGGCAAATAAGGGCAAGAACGGATAAGTTCAAAGCCAGCTTCTATCCTAATTGTTTACTGGAATGGAACAAACTTGATCCTGAGATCAGAACATCACCCACTGTTAGCATTTCTAAGAAGAAACTATGTGCACAAATAAGACCACCTGCGAACTCCGTATATGGTATTCATGATCCAAAGGGGGTTGCATACTTAACTCAACTCAGGGTTGGACTGAGCAAACTCAACTTCCACAAATTTAGGCACAATTTTAAAGACACAATGAATCCAATGTGTCCAATCAATGATGGTATAGAGGATACGGAACACTTCTTGTTGCTTTGCGACTCTTTCAAAGAACACAGATGCAATCTTCTCAGTGATGTTAATGTTGTTCTTCAAAATAGTGGGCATTCTGTCTGGAGCAATAGCTTTTTGCAACTTCTTTTGTACGGTGATGAGAGTCTGTTTTATGAGGTAAACAGATCAATCCTAACTTTGACTATTACGTATATCCTCAAGACAGAGCGTCTTGATTAAAGATTTTTCATATTATCCCAAGAAATTGTACTGTTTTCTTCAATTTTCTTCCGTTCCCTTCTTAACGTCGTTACGCGTAGTGCTATGTTCGTGTTTCCTGTTTTATGTTGCCATGAGGTAGTCATAGTTTTTGCTCCACATGGTATTGTACTACCGGGTGTCTCAAAAAAAGTACCCCCTTTTGACTGGAAATAGGAACGAAGCGATAAGGTATCATTACTCTCCGAGTAGTTAGCTAAATTCATCAATCTTCAACTTAGATTCACATACCTTGTATTTAAGAATCGTTCACGAAACACCAGAGATACAAGCTTGCAAAGACAAAATTTACAGTGCACCCAAAACCAGAGGTTTTGTAAAAGGGCCTAGCCATGATTTGTATTATGGATCTTTTCCAAAGCACTTGTAAACTTTAACTTTCAGTTTTTTGCTTTCGAAAAGAATAAAAAATACTCGTGGAAATCGGCCTGATGAAACAAATATAACAAAGATGTGTTAAGAATGATGAAGTCGTGCAACTTCTCCCAAATGAGCATGCATGTGTTGCTTTTCTTCTTCTTTGACACTTGGAGTAGAATGCAATGCACTGATTGATTCTTCAAAGGAATGACTATTTGTAGTTCAATTGAAGCATTTCAAGGTATAATTCTTTTCAATGGAAAAAGCTAAAGGTCAAAGTCGAAATTCCTGTGCAACATGCCTGTGATAGCAAATTATGGCTAGGCCCTTTTACAAAACCTCTGGTTTCGGGTGCACTGTAAATTTTGACTTTGCAAGCTTGTATCTCCAGTGTTTGGTGGCCAATTTTAAATGCAAGGTATGTGGATCTAAGTTGAAGATCGATAAATTTAGCTGTCCACTCGGAGAGTAATGATATCTTATGATTTCGTCCCTATTTACAGTCAAAAGGGGGTACTTTTTTGAGACACCCGGTAGTAGTAGGGTATAGTTTTTTTGTAAGTAGTGTAATTAAGTAATATGTATTGTAACTGTTTAGATTGAATGTAAAAAAACATCTTTGCAAAAGCATTCGTACAAATTCATGCAGGAAAAATGTTCACGGTACTTTGAAGATTCTAGACCCTATTGGGGTTTAATGTTGATTTATTTACATAAGTGATAATGTTGGGAATGGTGATGCCATTTTTTATGAGAAAGTCCTTTAACAGTAACGATCTAATAAAACTAGTTGCAATTTTTTACTCCCATTTACTGGTTTCAAGACAGCAAAAATGGTCATAGCAAAGGTTTTTATCACATTTTACACACAATACAGCGTGGCAGGATTAATATAGGTGCGAGAATTTTAATCAAAGGCCAACTTAGATGTGAAAATTTTGTTCAGTAAGTAAGATCACTCATCGTTTAGACCCAAAAATTAGAAATATGTGTGCACGCGGCATGTTTTGGAACGAACATTGCACATTCCATCTTAGCCCATTATTTACTTGCTGTTGCGATTGGAATTCTTCCGTGAAACTGACAATGTAAACTTCAATGCCACATAAATCATGGACCAGAGTGGGACGTGGAATACTCGACTCACATGCAAACACCTCACAGGTATTTTCTAATTTTTGGTCTTGTAGATGAGCAATTTTACGAAAATAAATTTTCTCATTTGAAGTTAGCCTTTGACTGATAGATTAACATTTTGGTTTTGAGTATCGGCCACATGCTTTCGTTTCCAGCCCGTCAAACGGTAAACATCTTATTGACTCCTGAACCCTATTTTAAGTGGGTAAAAAAAGCGATTTTCTACCGTGGGGGGAGGGCGTTATTCGCCCCCTAATTATCTTCGCAACTATAATAGCTATGACAATGAAACTTGCACTGTGTTATAATCAAACAAAGGAGAATCCAAAAAACTGGCTAAAATAGACTAGAAACTATACAGGTACTTACTTGATAGCCTTACTTTAAGATTTCATGTAGTTTTATATGACTATTTGTGGTTCCTAATTAATTAATTAATCAAATAAGAGTGATTCGATTCAATGCGAAGTTGTTTGCTCAATAATGATGCTTAAGCATCATCAAGTTCGCATAATTTGGGTGAAATCAAATAGTTTTATCAATATTTCAAGTCATTACTTGATTTTTCATATAGAAACTGCTAGTTCATTAGAAATATGACGTCATAAAGATTTATGACGTCATAGAAATTATAAATTACTGATGTCAGTACATGTAGATCAATTATATATCAAATGAAAGTACTCATCGAGACAAATCGAATGGTACATATGTATTGATGAGATTCAACACAAAATGAAGAAAATAGAGAAATGTTAACGATTTTCACAGGGAAACCAGATTAAATGTTAACCGTTGCATTTATTGTTTGACAATCTATATTAGTTTTCATTAACTTTGTTATTTGGTAATTTCTTCTATTTTCTATGTAGTTCCATTTCTTATTCATTTTCTGTGACCTCTAATGTGCCGCGCAGTTAACTTCCTCTGGGAGGGGGTGTGAAGTGAGGGAGTAAATGTGGAGGACCGCAATTATTTTTTCTTCATATATTAGTTCATTTTGCACGATTCCACTTTTGACTTTGGTTATTTTTTTGTCTCACAAGTGCAATATGAATGGCTGTACCAATTTGATTTGCGTTAAATTCCCGATTCATTTAGTTGCAAGTTAGTCACTTATCGTCCCAGTAGGCATTTCGGTTTCTACCTTGAAAAGATTCGTAGTATTTTTTATATTTGGAAATTTTATCCATGTTTTCAAAAACATAGTAAGTTTCTTACGTGCCTTCGACCTGTCGGAAAGTTCTTCTTCGTGTTTCGAATTTGGTGCCGAGGAAATATGAAAAGTGAGACGAGTAAAGTTTGGCAAAATTTCTGGACTTTCCTACTTTTTAGAGCTGCCTAAGTTTTCCCCCTGGCCCGTGGTTACTCAAATTGTGGGCGAAAAACTGTGTGAAATCAACATAACTTTCCCCCAAAAAGACAATGTATCTGTGGTGCTTAGGGCTCAGTTTAGTTGTATTTGTTGTTACTAACTGCAGTGACATATCTATTTGACTTTAAAGAGAATATATGCTTTTCCCTTCCAGGGTTGGGTCAGATTGAGATACCCAAGGTTACATGTGGATTTCCCTGCCGCTTTGTATGAAGGATGATGTCCAATGGTAAACATCTTTGCTGTAGCTTTGAATCCAACCGTAAACTGTAAATAAGGTGTTAGAAATTTCATGTTGTAGATGATGACTAGTTATTTACCAACCACTAGCTCTACCAGAGGAGTCTAATAGAAGAATTCCTTTTTGTGAGGCTGCTGTACCATGGATATTAAACCAGCTTATTAGTGACTATGATAGCGGAAATGTTCTTTCAAATTTGAATGTAAGCAAAATCTAAATCGCCTTAAAATCGGCCTCTTCGTGCTAAAGTACCATATAGACGTGGATATTAGGGCATCAAGTTTACAGACAAGAGGAATTTGCTGCACTGGGCGTTAAAAGTCATCGATAGAAGATTCACTTTTGAGATACATCGTTAAATTCTGCACGGAGATTGAAAATAATTTCATCTGCCTAACTCGCATATCTGGATACACACACTCTAATAAACTTAGAACCTTAATGAGAGGCTGTAAAATCAGCCATTTTCAATGCTGACCACCAGCCTGGATGTTTCGCAGTAGGCATTTGACCAGTGAGATTAGCAGCCCGTGGGTGAGGACCTCACCCATAAAAGAGCCCGTGAGAATAGCATTATAACGTCATGTAAAGATTTAATGATCCCATAGTTTTTATGCTTTTTTTTGAAAAAAAAAGCACAGTTAGCTTTGGTATAAGTGCTACACATATTTTGTTGCTTAGATCCGTATGTCAAAAGATAGGCCTTTTTATTGACTCACCTGGTAAATTCTGAAATTTTAGGCAGGCAAACATTGCATTGCAAAAAGAGTTTTAATGCAAAGTAAAAGGTTTAATTTATTGCAAGGTTTGAAAACTATTACGAAAGTTTGAAAGGTTCAAGGTTCAAACTTCGGGCTGGTAAAGAGAGGACTAAGAAAGCAAGAATTCTTAGCTGAAGACAATTATGTCCACTCAATAAATTTTCGTGTGTATGCTAATTAAAAGAAGCTGCAAAAAGATAGAAATTCTTTTTAGCGTCGGCTAATATGAGATCGGTAATGTTCTAAGTCACAGTAGAGGATGTGACCCAAAAAATTTCGCTGGGATTTTGCCCCTGGACCCCTCATTATAGAATCCCAACTTAATTTGGCCTAGCCCTATCGTTGCCTGACCATACCCTCATCTCCATACCACACTCTGTATGGCCTCTTTAAGTCGTCCGTGGCCAATGAAAAATTCCGAGGCTATCCGTAAGACCCAGAGCATCGAATTTAACTAAAAATAGAAGTTAGGTTTCCGCCCACCTTTGCGTTTTCATGTGGTGCAAAAATTTTCAAGATCAGTCAACTCAAACTGAGCAAAGATATTGATTTTTGAAGTTGGGCCTAAATCAGATCTTTGTTTACATGAACGGTAGAGACTTGGCACTGCTTTGACAGCAAATAACAGTTCCTTGTATCTAGCACTGTGATCCACTCCATGTAATTAATGTGAAAAAATGAACTTTTTAAAATTCCACCGAATGTATTTTTTCCTTGTTCTCCATACTCTGAAGCATATAAAAACGCAACCAATTTTCATATCAAGCAACAGGAGCCCGAGAAAATATTTTTTGAAGTTAGGTCTAAATTGGGTAGTGTAAGCTGCTTGCTAGACCTGACAAAGTTTCAAAGTAGCATGAATTTTCAAATTTCCATTTCATCGCTTGTATGTGCCCGATTTGAATGATCTTTCTTTGTTTGGTAGATTGAACCTCGTAAAATATTATTTAAGTCAGTTGACCAACGATTATGGCTTTAAAATGTGGAAATTTTGTGAATTCATAATGGCAACCAACAATTGAAAACCACGTCGCCTGAATTATCAACCCGATTTCAACACTGAATACCAAAAATATATGTTTCAGAAAACTTTGAAAACCTATGTTAAAATGGACTTCAGTCTATTTCTGACACTCTTGCCAAAGCGCTAGAGGCTTCACGCAAAAAAAAAATCGCGATTTTTTTACGAAGTCAAATGAAGACGGGTTTTTTGAGAAAGTTTGTCAACAACTGTTATTTCAATGTAGACAAGGATGCATGCTTGATGAGACAACATTTTCCATCATTTCAAAACAAGAAGTAAGAAAGAAACACTGGTCATTCAGTGGATCTAATTTTCGTGTTTTCTGGATAGCCAAACATCTGGCGAGTAGGGTGTCGGCGGGGGTAATCGGACGGCGGTGGTAAGCGACCACTTTTGAATAAACCTAAGAAATTGAGGGGTAAATCATATTCGCAATAGCTTTTAATAGGCGAAGATGGTTGTTTGCATTATATTCTACCAATTTACAACTAAACATCCCTAGCTAAAGCCCTCTTGAATGCAAAGCGCGATCAAACACCTAACTATTTATACCTTCTCAGCATTATTACGGTCAAGAAATTGTCGTTCAGAAAGTTGTACCTTCATAAGAAGCTTTGAATTCGTGACAGAAAGAGTCAAGAATTTTAAAGAAACTAAAGTAATAGAATGTCCCACATAAGACCGAAATACGGGAAGGTGGCTGAAACTTAAAAACCTCCCAATAAAGGGGAGCAGCGTTTTTTGTTTCGATTGCCCTGAAAAGATTAGGGCGGTGGTTTTCGGACACCCAGCAAATTATCCCTGGAATAGAATGGTTAGTCGAGCTCGAAGATGCCTTGCAAGTCCTTTGCCCACAGCGATTGTTTTCGCAAACAAAAAGGAAGGCTTTTGTGCAAAAAAGCAACTTGATATGAATGTTATGCTTGGGCAGCTGATACTTTAAATCAAAGTTTTGTCTGCTGTTTGATGAAGTATACATTAGCGCTGGCTGGGGCAAGGTCATTGACCTCTTTGGGTAACTTGTCCATTTCTTTCATTCAGAAGAATACAATTTTGGACAGATATCTAATTATTCTCAAATGGTATAGATTGGCGTTAACTGATTCTTCATACTAAAACATCTTCTGTGAAATTTTCAAATTAGAGTATAAATGAAATTGACTTAAAAACCAACGCATCCCCAGTGAAAAGTAATGGAGAACTCACTAAACTGATAAGAACTGTTTTCATTTTGCTTTAAAACATGTAGGATGAACCTGCTTTTGTTAATGCTGTTCGCTTTTTATAATATTATTGAAGAGCTTTGCAATTGATACTAATATCTCATTTTGCAAAATCCAAGAGTTATTCTCTGTTAAAGTGTGTTCTTTTGTGTGTCCTGTAGGTCTTGTTGTAAACAAAAGCAAAGACAAAAGGTTGTAGTTTTTCAGAGTGCATCAAGTTAAGCAGATAAGTCCATAGAAATTCCATAGTATAAATCAAAAGAAGCGATCTCTTGGCATACTCTGCAATTAACCACCATCGAGCTCAGCAGGAGAAACATCGACCCCAAAGGTGAATCAGGCACAGTCGAAACCAAAAATCTTTATGTAGATATGTTAAAAGGGCTGCTCGTTTACTGGATGATTTCTGTTTTTGTCTGCGATGTATTTTTCTTGTCTAAAAATTCAGTTTCCCCTAAGTGTCTGATTACCACCGCCGGCACCCTAGATCTCTTCAAAAAAATTCGGGAAATTTCAAGCTGCTTTTTGTCCTGGTTGCGTTTTACGAAGGTAGGTAAAATTTAGAAAAATCTTCACACATTTCTTCTGTCTTCTTCGCTTATTCGCCCATTTGATTGGCCCGTGAAAATGAGGCTTTAAAGGTGTCCGGCCATGGGCCATGAGCAAATATCGGCTGAAATATTTGATTCCTATCTTCCATTTTATGAATCATGATTTCAAACATTCAGCCTTTAGAATAAATTTCTGAAATGTTTCCAAACGGACAAATCTTTTCTTTTTTCCAAAACTCCCTTGGAGTTCTCCGCCACGCTTTGATCACATCACATTTGCTCCTAAAATTGACCAATCAGGTGCCGTCTCTGTGTTTACTTCCGCGTTTTGTGGAGAAGCTTAGGCCAATTTTGACCGTTTTGACCACCATCCCGAAGAAAACATTGCAGGCTCGGATAAGTGGATTTTCTTCAAAATTTCAACGGGAGAAGATTCTCCATACCTTGGACCATAAGTGTTTTCGGTATCGCTCTGCGATCGCTAAAAAGAGCCGATCTGTGGTATTTTGAAACTCAATGCAGTCATCTTCGCGTAACAAATTCCAGCTCAAAAATTATAATTATAATTATAATTTATTCAGCAAAAAGCGAGAACAAACTGATGATTTAATGTCTGTAGACCTACCTCAACTGTTTTGATGACAAATATCTACTTCCCTGCTGCAATCCACTGCCAGCTTCACCACCAAATCACCCCCATTTGCTTTGCGCCTTTCATTTGTTTCATTTCATTTAATCGTATTTAGGCACAACATCCATTCAGTCAAATATGATACCAAAATAAAATAAATTACAATTAAAATTTTACATATATGTTTCACCTGCTCCCACCCCCCGTGTACTGATCTTCCATGGGTTCGTGCAAACCTATTTTCTATCAGCTCAAAAGG
Organism: Aurelia sp. 4 Dawson et al 2005; assembly: GCA_964019985.1. NCBI lineage: Eukaryota > Metazoa > Cnidaria > Scyphozoa > Semaeostomeae > Ulmaridae > Aurelia > Aurelia sp. 4 Dawson et al 2005. The sequence goes on along the minus strand of OZ026492.1, from coordinate 29,682,602 downwards.
TGAGAATTCAGATCTTTTTTTAATCATGCAACGGATTCGGTGTCCCTGATGACCTGTGTGATACTATTCCAGGCTTTTGGACCAGTGAAGAAAATACTTTTTTTCGTATGTTCTAATTTTAGTTTTTGCACGTCGAGATCCCGCATGTTCCTTGTGTTATATTTTGATAAGGCAGACCTCTCTATGAACTTATTTTGTAGGCCTTCAGGACAAAGCTGATTGACAATCTTGAAAGTCATAACCGCTCGATCAAATGTCATTAGTTGATTTACATTAAGGATGTTCTTATTGTAAGCATCTTTTATCTTGGAGGATTTTTTTTTTCTATCCATACAAAATATTACAATTACAAGGCTACGTTCTACTATACTACTAGATTAACTATGCAACACTACAGGGACGATGCCAAGAGGAGCACGGGACAATGACAACCCCATGGCCTTTAACATAGAGACATGCAACAAGACTAACATTTACAAAACGCTATGCATACATAGAATTAATACTACAATAAATACAGATACTTAAAATAAAATTTACAAGTACAAGGTGCTATATACCACGTGACATGAGAGAAGAAACTGTAGTAACTAGAACTTCTAGTTTCCAATTCGTCTATTGAAAGCGTTCTGAAGCATGGATGTATTCTAATGTCGCCAATAAGATTTTCTTATTTGCATCAGCCGGTAACCTTTCATGACCATACAGGAGAACTTTTGTCATTTCTTGTAAAGAAAGGTTAGATAAACCATTAGATAAACCGGTAACCTTTCATGACCATACAGGAGAACTTTTGTCATTTCTTGTAAAGAAAGGTTAGATAAACCATTTGTTTGCAGAATCGCATTTACGCTGTCGAGAAGATCACACCTGATCAAAGCATAGGCATGGCAGAGCAGCAAAAAGTGTTCTTGGAGGATTCTATCAGATCGAGAGCTCTATCCTGATATCTTTGCAGAGTGCTAAGCTTAGTATTGGAGAGGGCCTCCATACCATGTTTGCTTACCTTAGATGGCTGACAACAGGTCCTTGATACACATTAAGCAACTGAGATTGTGGTAAGATGTTTTTCAGTTTCCTGAGAGATGGCAGGCCACCCGCTACTTTCCCTTTGACAGATTTGTACTGTTCATTCCAGCTTAGCTTGTCGTCAACAGTAGGTCCTCGGTACTTCGCTTTGTGAACCTGCTTTAATTTTAATATCATCCAGATAAAACGGTTGTTGCTCTGGTAAGTTGCTTTGCCTTTGAGGGTGGTCAATAACCATGAATTCGGTTTTCTCGGGATGCATGCTTACATCCATTCAGAAATGTATTTCAGTTCAGCCTGGAAGTTCCTCTTCACATCACTCAATTCGTTTGACGAGAATGAAACTTCCGTATTATCTGCATAAAGATTAGCAATGGAGAATTTTAGGCAAGATTCAAAGTCATTAAGGTACAGGATGAATAATAATGGGCCTAGACAGGATCCCTGCGGTATCCCACATGTGGCTTGTTGGGAACTCGACTTGTGGCTGTACAATATTGTAGACGGCAACTAACATAAGATCTGAAGCATCCTAGCTCAATACCATCAATCCCATATACTTTCAGCTTTCTGATAATTATTTCATGATCTACTGTATCAAAAGCTTTCTTGAGGTTGAGAAACAGCGCAAAGTTGACATCGTTTTTGTCTATGTTCTCATACCAGTAATCTGAAACACTTATCAGATAGGTGATGGTTGAAGGCAGTTTAAGATAGGCAAATTGGCTCATTGTCAGTGTCCTGATTGCCTTTCTCAATAAACAGTGTCCCATTCCTTCACTTAATCCCGGCCATAGCTGCAAGTCTGTAGGAGTGGAAGCCGGCAATAGCAACCAAAATGTCACATGAATTTAATGAATCACAGTCCCCCCCCCCATACTTGTTGCATTGGAGAACAAGAGAAGACAATGTCGTCTTGCTGTAGCAGGTACATGAAATGGAAATGAAGCTATGTGCTTTATCTTCCTACCAATAGCAGCAAGCTGATGAAATGTACATTTTCTTTCTATTACGAAAAGCAATCAACATTTTAAACACCATCTTTTGAGATACTAAAACTTTGATCCAGTATCGAAAACTTCTCAAAATTCTTATTGTTATTACCTAAGTAGAGAAGGATTCGTAAGGGTTCACCTATTGTGCCCTCTTGTGAACAGTTCTAAAGAAAGTTTTCGAGGCACCTCCAGTGATCGGACGTTACTCAACATTCTAAGTCTTATAAAAAAGAGTTTCTTACAGGCAGTTTCTTTAAAGCTTTGTTTACAGAACACAATCATTTCATCTTTTGCCTGTTTCTTTTAATCCTCGTTTCCTTCTTGATCCAGATCCCAGAGATCTCTCAACCTATGGACATCTGAAGGGCCCCTGCTAATGGAAATCAGAGGGAACTTTTAAGAAATCTTTACTGAACTTTCTCTACCTCAAATAATAATGAGAAGAATTTTGAGAACCTTTCGATATTAGATCAAAGTTTTAGTGTCTCAAAAAATTCATGTGTACCTCCATGAGTTTACAAAGTGCAACACCGGTATCCAGCTACATTTGCTCTGGTGCTGCCTTGTCATTTGACTGCCAAGGGATGATTTCCTAATACGTACCGGAGGACTAGAGATATCTTCTACGATATTCGCACAAAATGTGAAATTGATTTTGAGGGGCTTTGAAAAAAGTATTTAAAATGCTAAATAGTTTGTCGTAATGAAAACAAAATGTACGTTTCTTCCGTTCAAACACAGCTTTACTTCATTCCATTTCATGCATGGTCTCTGCTGCAAGACGAAAAACGATCTTTTTTTACATTCAGATGAAAATTTACAATGTGAGTTACGTTCTACTTTACTTTCTAATTATGACCATACGACACTACAAGGACGATTCCAAGAGGAGCGAGGTTACACGGCTACCCATTGGTTACATGAAGCAAAACGAGGACAATGCAGGAAACTTTATGCAAAGAAACAACGAGGGAACAAAAATATAGACGAACAACATACAAGCAAATACGACATTAAGCTTTAAGTGAAGGTAACTTGTTACCAAGTACATCAGATATAAACAACTCTGAGACTGTGAACCCAAAGGTTGTTGGTTCTTCGATCTCAAAGATTGTCGGGTCCTATCTTCTCCTGTGCAAGAAGTGATTCATAGATTCTCATACCACATTTTGGTTGACATTGCTGGTTTACATGTTTGTTACAAACTTGTATCTATGGCAAGAGTTGAATGAAGGAATAGGCATTGTTTATCGAAAACAGCGCAAAGCAAATGAAAGCAATTTTGTGATGAAGCTGGCAGTGAATTGCAGCAGGGAAGTGGATATTTGTCATCAAAACATTTGAGGTAGGCTTATAGACTTTAAATTATGACTTTGTGCTCGCTGTTTGCTGAATTTTGTGGGATTTGTTACGCGAAAATGACTGCAATGAGTTTCAAAGTGCCACAAATCGGCTATTTTTAGCGATCGCATAGCGCTACCGAAAACACTTATGGTCCAAGGTATAGACAATCTTCTTCCGTTGAAACCTTGAAGAAAATCGACTTATTCGAGTGTTCAATGTTTTTTTTCGGGATGGTGGTCAAAACGGTCAGAATTGGCCTAAGCTTCGCGGCAAAAGTGGAATTAAACACAGTTACGGCATATGATTGGTCAAGTTTAGGAGAAAATGTGATGTGATCAGAGCGTGGCGCAGAAACCCCCGGGACCTTTGGACAAAAGAATGGCAAAAGAATGAACGTAATCTTTTGGGAACGCAAGATCCAAGTCTCAATAGACATCCTTGAAGCGCTTGTGAAAGTATTATTTCTTGAATATTACCAGCAATTTCTGATCCTTCCTTTTCATGTCCTTTGAGACTTTCATGAGCATTCACACAGTATCAGTTTCTCCAAGAATCCACAATGTACACAGATCTGAAACCAAACCTTTCTGACGAAAGCATTCAATTCTTTCTTATCTGCTAATCAGTTGAGCAAGGTTTCTACCCTGCGTTGTCGAAAAGTAAACAGAAATATACAACTCAATTAAAGGGTCAATTAAAGTGGGATAGTAAAATACTTAAAGAAAGAATTGACAGGAATATATTGATGTATCGCACTTTGCACATGAAATGACGCAATTTGAGGGAAGGACAGCGAAAGTATGAAATATGAGAAAGCACTAATAAAATGTAGGAAAAGAAGCGCAAATAATCGGCAGGAAGCATTTATGTTGAGTTTGGAAATGTAGCAAGCACAGCGGGAAGAGGCATGTACAATATGAAAAATGTTACAGAGACTGTGATGGATCTTTACTTAGTATATGCTTCAAAGTATTAGATCCTACTTGAGTTTTCCATAAGACTTTTCAACGTTGGGTGTAGTAAATTCTTTAACATAAATCCCAAAGGTTTTCAAATATTTTACTTGGTGAGTGAATTAATTTTGCATGCCAAAGAATAACTTGGTTGATGCATCATAACTTTAAATGCCTTTGTATAAGAAAGTATCAACCTTGCCCTTTCCGTTTAACAGTTTTCTACATTATACCGTTATCCTTCTGCCTCGTGTCTCAAAAAAGTACCCCATTTTGACTGGAAATAGGAACGAAGCGACACTATATTACTACTCTCCGAGTAGACGGCTAAATTATCATTCTTCAACTTAGATTCATATACCTTGCATTTAAGAATCGTCCACCAATTTCCGGAGATACAAGCTTGCAAAGTCAGCTTTTATGAAACCAGAGGTTTTGTAAAGGGCCTAGCCCTCTGACTTGATATCACAGACATATAGTCAGACGGGATAATTTTTTGAGACGCCCGGTACATCATTATTTTGCAAGAACAGTGCATTACAGAAACAAAGAAGCAACAAATAAATAATGTAAGTCAAAACCTCATCAAGCCCCCTTCCTCAGGAGGCTTATTCCATCTTAAAGCTACAGACAGAGGCTTGAATATAGCAGGATTTCTAAAGAAATAGCTCATCTATTGAGTTTGCTTTCAATGCTAAATATGACAGCATTTGAATATTTTACCGTAACATAAGCCTCCGGATTTAACATACAAATATGGAAACAAACACAAATTGAGCGTGGTGTGATTGCACGAAGACCAACATTGACATTATCTTAGTTAACAAATAGCCCAACCACTATAGGGTTAAATATATGTTACCCTGGGTACCAAACTCTATCTCTTACCAAGCTCTAACTGGTATGCAAGGTACACATTTAGGGCGATGGTTAATAGCTGTTTGTGTTTCATATGAGCTGGAGGAGTAAATAGAAAAGAGCACATCTATAGCTTCAGCTAGAAAGGAAGGGGTTTATTCGTGAAGGGACGTAATAGAGCAGGATTGAACAGAGCTTCTCTTTCCTTTCGTAGACCGGAGGGAAGGCAAAGTACGACGGCGGGCACCGCAGCGAATTTTTTCCGGTTGGAAGTATCTTTGATGGTTGCAAGTATCACTTTAGATCCTAGCTTGTTCCATTTATTGCAAGTGTCGCGACGAACAGTTTCATGGTTTCGTTTTATTAAATCTCAGGATACTCAGGATGACATGATAAAAAAGACAAATCCAGTAGCAAAAAAAATCGACAATCCAGTAGTTACGACATATCCAGTAGACAATCCAGTAGTTAAGAAATATTAAATAAATAAATTAAGACATGATCATGTAAGTTAGTACGTTTCGGCACTCAAGCTCGTGCCATCCTCAGCTAATAAATAAAAAAACACATGCAGTTTATATAGCACTGATTATAAAACCGGTTTATCAGGTCAGTCAAGACAACTAGGAAAAAACAAGTAAGTGATAAACAAGCCAAATACCCTTGGGATCAGAACAAAACGAGGGGTATTGATGAGTTTTGAGCGTTAAGGGACGGTCTATCACGCAAAATTAATAAACTCTCAAAAATCAAAAGATCATATTCATTGTTGGCCTTCTCCAGAATGGTAAAATTTTCTAAATTCGCACAATGGCCTGTTTGTTTAATGTGTTCACTAATGGCCGAAGGTGATGTCTTGATAGGCTGACCTTTTTTACCTATTCCCAAATGTACCCTACTTCTAATCAGCAAGTGGCGAGATGTTTTACCTATGTTACAGGCCTGTCAGCCTGAGCACGAATACTTATAAACCACATGAGGGCAAACTTCTTAGGAATACGATCCTTAAATGGGAAAAAGTGTTCAATATGTAATCCTGATCGAAAAACAACCCGAAAGTCTACGCAGGGGTAAGCTTTGCGTAATAATCTGGAGATCTTGCGCCTAAGTTGAAGGCTGATTTGACCTAAATAGGGCATATAAAAGCACAAGGGCATTTTCTGGACCGTAGTAGGCTTAGGCCTAGGGTCAAAATGTTTATTCAAAAACGTCTTAATAAAACGGTCAACTAAATATTTAGGGTAACAATTATCGTGCAATACTTCTTTAATAAATGATAATTGCTTATGAAAGCTAATGTAAGTAGAGCATATATGAAAAGCACGATACACCAAGACCGTAATAAGATTGGTTTTGTAATTGTTTCATTTACCTTTGATAGTTGGAAGTATCAATCATTAGGCCAGGCCCTTTTGCACTATCAGTGGTCGGAAGTATATTATTTTATATTATATTGTAATATATTATATTATATTATATTGTATTATATCATATCGTATTATATTATATTATGTTATATTATATTATACATTACTTACTTACCTCCTTTAGATCTCTTTGATCTGTGAGGTGTTTCGTGCAAAGTTACAAAAAAAGCACGATAAAGTTTAACGCATGTTACCTGCAACCACTGACCCTGAAAATTGGCTCCAGCTAATACTTCTCCTCATCAAAGATAAGTGAAAGAAGTTGAAGCCTAAAAATGATGCTGCCATCAAGGGTTTACCCGCGTGAAGCACATTTAGGTTTCCTGGCTGATTTATCGAATTTTGTAGACTGTCCCTCTAATCTTGTTTCAAAAGTAAAAAGTGTAATACAAAGTGTAAAAATTAAAATCTAACACCAACATCATCCCATTTGAATTTTGACCAGCCATATGATAAATTTTGTCCCCTTCATGGTCAGCCAACTACTTCGAATTTGTCGCTCGTAATGTCAGAAAAACATTGATATCAATTCTATTTTTGATTCTGGCAAACTGACAAAGAAATTACGGATATTTTCCCGCCAAACCTGTTTAAAGTCTTGGTTGGAGAGAACCATTTGCTTGTTCTCAGACCAATGGGTATGGTATTTCTGGCGCCATTCTGAATCAATCGTCCCAATACTTTTGCACTCCAAGAGCAGTAAAGAAATTTGAATTTCCAATTTTCTATTCTATTTGTTTTAAATTTGGCAAGGAAAAAAGGAAAAAATGCAAGCGCATTTGAGCACCATATCGGATAAGAGTATAGCTGGGCTACTTTTACGTCGCACCTAAGATACTTCCAACCGACAAGTTTATTGCAGGATACTTCCAACCTCTGATAGTGCAAATGCTAATGGGCCTGGCCTATTAATTGATACTTCCAACTATCAAAGATACTGCTAACTATCAGTAGCTGATACTTCCAACCATCAATACTTCCGTGCGGAAAAAAATTCGCAGCGCCGCACAGCAAGCCTAGTTACATGTTACTTAGAAATTTGTCATTTTTTCATTTTTGATTTTCATTTTAAACTTATTTATGCAGGGTAACAATTCAGAGCTAATAGAAACCTGCTTTATAATTGGCCCTGTGAAAAAGACACTATGAAATAAAGTTTTCAAAATTCAAACCTACAACTAAAAACTTATTTTCACTTTTAAACCTATTCTTTGCTTTTTAAACCTATTTTACTTTTAGCCAAACTATAAAGGGCTACGTAATCAATGTACTTATGCGATACGGAAGGCAATTCAGGATGATTATCATGGATTGATTGAAGAGACAAAAGATGGTGTGAGGAAATGTGGAAAACCATTAACAAGGTGTTGAACAAGGACTCGGCTTGTAAATCTATTTCCAGTCTAAATGTAAATGGTAAAGTGGTGACTTGAGAGGATGAATTGGAATCGAAGTTATGTGATGTATATCATGCTCTCCTTGAAAGTCATCTATGCTACGGAAACGTAGCGTGCGGTAGCATCTCTTCATCCGAACTTCAAGCACTTAAACGTTTCTAAAACAGAGCCTTTTCAATTACAGAGCTTGCAAGATTTAAGGACCCATGGCCTAAAAATGGTCAAGCATTGTGAACATATTGTTCGCTTTTACCGCTGTGTTATAGTATAGAAGATTGTAAATAAACAATGCCCTGATAGCTTATGGAATATGCTCCAACAGAGATGTTCTCTATCAAATTATAATTCGAGGGATTATAGAGATCTCCATATTCCTAAGCTAAACCGTGAATTAACCAAGAAAGGATTTCAATATTCCGGCATTAAGGCTTGGAATATCAGAGAACTGCCATCACTACGCCTGTTTAAAATACATCTGAAGAGGCATTTGATTAGCCATGATAATTAATCCAAGTTCCCTCAAGAACGACTCACTGAAAGATCAGGTTTATTTAGCTAATCTGTTTATTTTTCTTTTTAAATATACCGACGGGATACGGTTGTAAATAGAATTATATGTTATTACAATCTATTAATACCACGCCAACTAAGGAGCGAAGGGAGCGAAATTAAAAGGGACAAAGAAAGCTGAATTATCCTGCATTATAGGCCCAAGTAATTTTTTAGTCTCGATTTGAAACACTGAATAGAGGATGCCAACTTTCTTCTGAATCAAGGTCGTTCCAAACTTTGGCTCTACGATAAGCAAAAGATTTCTGTCCGTTTGACGTTCTCATATGAGGTATATATACGTCGTGTCGGTTTTTTTAATTAAATTATTTATCCACGATATCCATTCAGTTACAGCATACAAAAAAGAAAAACTAATTACAATACAAATTTCCTAAAATTACTCTCAATTATTGAAATATATTGCCCGATCTTCCATAGATTCGTGCGGAGCTGATTTCCGTTAGCTCAAAAGGTGAGATTTTAGTTTCTTTTTAAATCGTACGATGGAATCGGTATCTCTAATGGACTGTGGGATATTATTCCAAGCAACTGGGCCAGTGTACAAAAAACCTCTTTTGGTGTACTCTAATTCCAGTTTTTGCACATGGAGATCCCTCCTATTCCTTGTATTATATTTTGATATGACCGACCTTTCGATGAACTCATTTGTAGGCCTTCAGGACAGAGCTGATTGACAACTTTATAGGTCATAACTGCTCGGTCAAACGTTATCAATTGACTTATGTTCACGAGGTTCTTACTCCAAGCATCCACCTGTGAAGATTCTATCAGATCGAGTGCTCTGTTTTGGTATTTCTGCAGAGTGCTTATCTTGGTATCGGAGAGGGCTCCCCATATCACGTTAGCATATCTTAAGTGACTTTCAACAAGTGCTTCATATACATTGAGTAGCTGGGATGGTGGTAGGATATTTTTCAGTTTTCTACTCGATGCTAAGCCACCAACTACCTTCCCTTTGACTGATTTGTACTTTTCATCCCCGCACAACTTATCGTCAACCGTAAGTCCTAGATATTTCGTTTTATGAACTTGTTTGATTCTGGTATGATCCAAATAAAATGGTGGTAGCTCTGGTAATTTGCTTTGCCTACGAGGATGGTCAAAAACATGAACTCGGTTTTCTCGGGGTGCATACTTAGTTTATTTATTCTCATTCACTCGGAAATGTTTTCGGAAGTGTCCTTGGAAATGTTGGTCCCAGAGTTCCGAAGAAATCGTGTATGACAATCTGACAGTTTAGAAAAAACAACCACTAAGATAAGCGGGGGCTAACTGATTCAGACATTTGTAGGTCATTGCGTATGTTTCTCTGTGTCATCAAGTTCAATACAGAGGGGGGCCACGAAAGATTACCTGAAAGACCAGGGGTTCTTGATGACTTTATTGATGAAATGGAGGGGTCAGGAAATATTTTCATTATCAATAAAAATATCTTCTGGGCTTCTACCCAACATTAATAACGACTGATACCTAAGCATTAAGCGCATTCAATAACTTCTGCGACGGATTACGAAGTGGACTTTGTAATCAAAAATGAGATGGAAAGTTGAGTTGTGTTTCCTGTTTGACATGTCCCATTTATACCACATAGGGTTTCGATATATTTACAAAGATCATGATTATACATTGTCATCAGTTTGTTTAAACTTGGCAACCAACATAGCTAAAAAATCTAGTCTAATTGAAGCCAACAAATTGGTAGCAAAGTTGTAGGAAAATGAATATAAGTAAAAGGCGTCAATAAAATTGCATAGCAATCATTAAAGATCGTTTTAGGCAATAAAAAGCTGAGCTGAGGAGTCAATTGCCTCCAAAATCTGCACTCGTACGACGTTGTTCCAATATCTATTGTACTTTGTTCTTAGATTGTTGCAAAGAATTTGAGTCCTTGATTTCCTGTGGAAATGAGTGTCAAATACGCTGACCTCTATCTTGAATTGCTGCAGTACCATGATTAACTGTATGTACCATGACAACAAAAGAGAATATATTGGTACTTCGCAAATTTTTAGTGACACTTCTTTGCAGGAAAACTTCGTCCTTCAAGAATATTTGATTCATTAGCAATGGCACATTTTGTTACAGATATATCTACATTGTTACAGATGCATCTTTTTTCTAATAAAGTTCCTGAAGCTAGAACTATATTATTTATGTAGTCTATTGATTATGTCGTTCATCTTTCTGCTATGGAAGATCCTTACCACATGAAAGTATTAGAGCTGGCTAGTTATAAATGCTTCTCAATTTCGAAGTTTTTACTTCAGCATTTCCTAGATATGCGGACAAGCGTGAAAAGGCAAATAAAGTTTATTACCAGCCTTTTTAAAAGTGCTGCTTATATGCTTTTCAAAACTGAGATTTGCATCAATCAAATCAAAAGATGTCTTTCAAAGGCAGTTTAAATGAATGCAAGGAAATGAACTAAGGTGGATTTTGTGTAGAAGCTCATTGCTGTGTATTGGGTGATGAATTGTTAAGAGAAGGCAGACATTTGCATCAGATGACAATGAGTTGAGAAGCTGTTTTGAGCTGCAATTGAATACCTGTCGTGTGATGAGCTTTGTAACTGTTAAGAGTTATTGAGAAATTTTCAAATTTCTTAGCATGAAATCATTCAAACGCTATTATTTTTTTAAATAGAGCACCTGTCCTACCTTTTATGATCATTCGTCTTTTTAGACATTTGGTCTATCTTTTTCGTTCGGCATAAAAGAACTTCAACAGCTGGTCAGCAAACAACAAAGCTTATATTAAGATTCTTTTTATGTTTTTAGTAGCAACTACCATAACAACGTCAAACAAGCAAGAACAGCAGTGCAAAAGCAGAGCAGATTTTCTTTCTTCTCATTTGTCAGTTTCAATGATTGATCTTATCTCATAGGTGCAATTCTTTTACAGCCTAACAGAAACTGTGATCTTGTGTTTATTTAAAAGATCAAAATGACAGTTGGAGCCTGCAGGTAGCCATGAATTTATCTTGTGGTTTCTAATTATGGAGAATTCTGTGATCCGATCAAAGACGACAGCATTCTTCATAGAGAGGCAAGTCAATGTGAGAGAAATCCCTCTTCTTAGTTTCGAGTGAACGATAATTTGAATTCTCCTCAAAATTCCTTTGTTGACTGTTGGTAAACAGTGTTTTTGTTCAAATTTGTATTGCCAAAAAGGCAAACAACATGTTTTAATCTTATGTAGACTTACTATGCGCATAAACATTAGTGAGACTCCCTTAATTTCTTTTTGAATGCTGGCAAATACAGTAACACCTCTTTTAAGCTCTTACTTGCAACTGATTTCCCTAAGATTTTGCAGATTTTGCAATGCAGTAGCATCAGTGACTCTTGGATGAAACCTCAAATCAAAGCGATTAGCAATGGGAGACAAAGAAGATGCCTATAACCACTTATTCAAATGACATGAAACAATCTGATGCCCTCCATTCTTGCCTGTCAGTCACTGTCTTTCAAAAGCCTTCTTTCCTCCTTGAAAAAGGACAAGATGTGATTATTGCCAGAAAAAGTGCTCAATCATTAAAGTGCCTCTTTTCTAGTGCATGCGATAGATCGCATGATATAAGATCACGGAGGCTCAAGGAGGTTCCAAGAGAAAGTTTGTTTTGTAGAATAGACAAAAAATTGGGTATACTGCTATATTTGTGGCGAAAATAGGTCAGCATCCATTGATGACGCAAGATAAGCTGAATTTGGAGGACAAGTAAAGTATTGATGCCATACTGCTACCACACCATGTAGGAGCAGCCATGAAAGGTACACAAGGCATGTAGATTTCTACGTAAGGATATGAAGGCAATCGTCTTGTCTAGGTATTGAATCAAAGGAGCCAAACCTGTATGATTTGAAATGATCACCTGACTGTTGATCGGAATTCGGATTCCTATCCTCCGGGATTTCCCTATTTTTCAAGATTGAACTTATAGATTTTAATGGAGAGAATTGGATTTATGTTGATGAAGAGAGTAGCAGAGAGCAAACAGGCGTAATAAAAACGATGAACCATTTGTAAAAAGTAGATCTATAGCCATGTTGTTACGCAAGGCCAAAACTTTTCACCACGCCCCCCAAAAATTGGGAATGCATATTTCATGTCATACCTTGGCAAGAAATTGCCTAAGCTTGCAAACAGAGTGCTCCAGACATCCTTATGCAATATTCACCTTGCAAGAGAGGTTGATATAGATTGTAACGAGTTTTTAACCTCCGACCCCCCATATCGTAAAAACGCCCCCTCGTACGCCCAATCAACATCCTGATTCGAATTCTACACTAAGAATTACGCCAGAAGAACATTATCCCATAAATTGCCCTCTCGGGTGGTAATGCTCCCACTTCAGCCACTGCACTAAAACTCTTTATTAGGGGATTACGGAATCTGTCTGCCTCGTTTAGCAGATTAAGCATCCACTTGCCTCGTTTTCAGACGACCGCGTGAGTTTGAAAAAAGATTGCCATAGTCATGACGATGAAATGATGTTGATGTTTTAAGACTGCGTACTTCTTAACCGAGTGCCCTACATATTTTGGCACCCATGAGAGACATTAAGTACCGGAATGGCAGAATTAGAGGAATTATTGTTGCAAGCTGAGGGACTATTGTATTCACTGTAGTTAGAGAACTTGACAGGACTTGCAGACCAGTTAAAAGTGCCAAAGAAAGATGTTGCTGGTAAGAGTCGATTAAAGCTTGTAAAATCATTGTCTGCATTGTATGAGGAAACTTCTGAAAACTCAACTCAAGAAGAATTTGAAGCCCTTCTCAATGAATTAAAGAAATTTGCTCAGTTGTCTCCCCCTCCCTTGGAAGGGGATGACGAAGAAGACACGTCCACAGCCCTAGGGGGTACAGAAGGTGCAAAGGGGGATAGCATTCAGACAACCAATACTCAGCCTGATAATTTGACCATGCAGACTAGCATGTTTAGAAGGGAATTTAAGATTATGGGCCAGATTGGGGAGATGTGTCAAAGAGAAAAATTGTCTTACGTGTCCCTAATAAAGCAGATTGAAGTTGGGTTGGATAGAGGATATTCCGAGGGGAAAGTAGTGAATGCAATAATAAATACCATCTCTCCTGGTCTGCAAATAAGAAGCTATTTAGAAGGTGGAGGGCAAAATATCCCTTGCAAGGTTGAGGAAAATTTTCAGATCCAATTATAAAGAGGGTAGAGCAACCGATCTATATCAACAATTGCTTACAATGTCACCGGAGCCCAAGGAAGACCCGGTTAATTTTTTGATCCATCTGAAAGGAAGAGACAGTTTGCATTCTAAAACAAAGCATCCAAAGTGAATGAAATTTCAGTTGCGGAAAAAGGACCCCAGAAGCAAGCCTAAAAATTCAGAAAATAGTGATAAAATTTTGGCAGCTGTTGAACAGATCAAGTGTGAAGTGGCAACTCTAAAAACTGAGCTTGCAGAAGTGAAAACAACATATTATGAAAAAGATCAACAAAAAAGCAGCTTTTCCAGACCAAGATGTGAATCTTGCAGGAAATCAGGCAAACCCGGCTGCGATCATTGCAGTTATTGTGGTAGTTCTGACCATTATTTTTGTGGCTGTAAGAGCAGAAAATTGGGAAACGGAGGAAGGCTTCCGAGAAGGGGTGGTCGTTAGCCTCGAAAGTTGAGCCGCACTTTTTTTATAATAACTGTCGTCTCCCAGAAAAGAGAATCAAGAAGTTTCCGCAGTGTGGTGGCTGTCATTCTGTCAGATATTGTCGTGTGGAATGTCAGAAGAAACAATGGCCTGAACATAAAACATTGTGCTTAACAATTAAGGAGCTGGCTGAGAAATCAGCATCATCTGATAGGAGGCTTGGTGATGGACAAGACCCACATGTTTTCCAAAGCCATATTTCTCAAAAAGTTCAAGGTAGAATTTCAAAGTTAGTTGGTAGCAGGTGTCATGTGTAGTGCACATTAAATGAGACTAAGATTGAGGCCCTTTGGGACACAGGTTCACAAGTTTCATTAATTTCTTCTGAACTGATTAACAATTAACAACTGATTAGCGGGGTGAGTGGCCGAGTGGGTTATACAGTCTTCGTCAGGTGACTGAAGTTAAGCTTGGTCGAGTGAGGTCAGATTTCGGATGGGTGACCACTGAGGCCTGACCTCGCAACTCACCTCGCCGTCCTTCGGAAGGGACGTTAAACTAGGGGTCCCGTGCCTGGATGCGGCATGCTTAGTGGGCCTAAATTAGCTTTCAGTAGCTAGAAATCCTGACAAGCCCACTCAAAACAAATTGAAAAAAAAATTGTTCTTCTGACGGATCTGCCAGGGACATATCAGAATTTTTGGGAGATGGTGAAAGTTTGAATCTTGTAACAGCAAGTGGTGATATCCTTCCATATAAAGGCTGGATAGAACTCAGCTTTCAGCTAATCAACAATGAAAAGAACAATGAGACAATTCAAGTACCCTTTCTTCTAACAGCAGAAACAATAGAGAAACCAATAATTAGATATTTTGAGCAGTATTCAGGAAAGTTGCACAAACACGTCACAGCAAAGAGTATTAAGGTATTAAGGTAGCAAAGGTATTAATTCACCTTGTGTATAACTCTCAAACACAAAATGAGGTTTGTGATGTCAAAACAACTAAGAGCGACTTTGTCATTCAGAAGAATACAACAATTGATATTTCTTGCAGAGCAAATACAAGCTACTTTGAGGGACACACCCCTATGACTTTAGAGCCAAGTTTACCTTCTACGTTACCGTCAGGACTAAGTGTGGCAGAGTCAGTTTTGACAATGAAGAAAGGAAATGCAAATACATTGAAGCTTCAAGTGGTAAATGAGACAAATCATGACATTATGCTGCCAGGGAGAGCACCAATGGAAAAGTTAGAGATGATCAGATCAGTTAAGCCTGCATCGATTCATCATAAGAATGATAGTGAAACTGTGGAAAGCATGAAGAAACATTAAAGAGATGTGAACAAGAGAGAGTCTTGCTGAAGGATGCAAACAGTATCTTGTCAAAGATTGATTTTAGTGGTCTGACACATGATCAAACAGAAATCGCAAAGAATATGCTTTGTGAAGAAACTCAATCATTCTCAGCAGGTGATGACGATGTCGGCTGTGCTCCAGGTTTACAACTTGACATCACGCTGACAGACCCACAGCCAATTCAGAAGAACTATGCTTCTATACCACGCCCACTGTACGGAGAAGTAAAGCAGTACATTGAAGACATGCTGAACAGAAATTTTATCAAGCCGTCAAAATCACCATATTCTTCACCCTGTGTTTGCGCTTCGTTTATGCATTGATTACAGAGCGCTGAACCATAAGAACTGTCTGGGACATGCACCTATTGCCAAGAGTACAGGAAGCCCCCGACAGTCTTGGTGGAAATCACTGGTTCAGCATCCTGGATCAAGGTAAGGCTTACCACCAGGGGTTCGTCGGAAAAGAAAGCCAACCAGCAACAGAATTGGTGACACCGTGGGGACTCTTTGAGTGGGAATGGATTCCCTTCGGACTTACCAACGCGCCTACTGTCTTCCAGAGGCTCATAGAGCAAAGTTTAAGTGATCTTCGAGATAGAATATGCCTTCCATACCTCGATGATATCATAGTGCATAGCAAAACGTTTGAGGAACACGTAGAGCATGTTTGTAAAGTATTACAACGCTTACACCAAAATAGTATCAAATTGAAACCAAGTAAATGTTCCTTTTTCAAGAAGCAGGTCAAGTTTCTGGGATGTATTGCGTCCGATAAAGGCTATATAATGGATCCGGAGAACATCAAAGCAGTGTCGTCTTTGCAAGATAGAATACCAAGGACAGTTGGCGAAGTCAGACACCTGTTAGGTTTGCTTAGCTATTATTGCCGTTTCATACCAAGATTCTCAATGATTGTAAGTCCAATGTATGAACTACTCACTTCTCACGAAAGCCACGTCAGAAGCAAATATCAAAGAAGAGACAGAAAGGGTCACAACGGACAAGTATCATCATCATCAAAAATAGACTGGACAGAGGAACATCAGACAGCACTACAAGAGTTGATCAAACACTTGACTAGTCCACCAATTATGGCCTACCCTTACCCAAGTTCGCCATATATATTACATGTTGATGCATGTCAGAAAGGACTTGGGGGGCATTCTATACCAGCGCCAGGAAGGAAAACTCAGAGTTATTGCATTCGGATCCAGGACTCTAACTCGTAGTGAAAGAAACTTTACCTCGTCTTCACTATTCTACTTAGATCATATGCACTCAGGGTAACTTGAGTTTCTCGCCATGAAATGTGCCATAGTTGATCATTTTAGGGATTACTTATATCATTCACCACATTCCAAGTCTTTACTGATAAAAACCCACTCACGTACGCGCTGGCTACAGCAAATATTAATGCAACTGCTCTTCGATGGGTTGGAGAATTAGCAGATTTCAAGTTTTCAATTCAGTACCGGCCAGGAAAATCCAATGGTGATGCTGATGCTCTTTCAAGACCACCTTACGACATGGAGGAGTATATGTCAACGTGTACAAATAAAAGTACACTTGAGATGATCGATGCTACGATTGATGTTGCGCAAAAAAGGATCTAATGAGGACACTGCTTGGGTATGTCATCTTACAGATCCATCAGCCGCATTTTTCGGCAACAATCATCTTCTCGATCAAAGTTTAGCAGCAAAGAAGGTAGACAAAGTCAGTATGTAGGACGCACAAGAAAGGGTGCAAGTATCCACAAGATTGTCAACATAATGAAGACGAACAAGCGACCAACACCAAATCAAGTGAAAGAACTTGACTACAACACAAGATTTCTTGCTTACCAATGGAACAGTTTGAAGCTTGATAGTGATGGCGTCTTAACGAGAATTTGAGGACAAATCACGCAGATTGTTCTGCCAAGAGCGCTTCGACCTTTAGTGTATGATGAGCTTCACGTGAAAATAGGACACATAGGTGCAGAGAAGGTGGTACAGTTGACAAGAGAACGCTTCTATTGGCCCCACATGCAACGTGATATAACTGATTTCAGAACGAGGAAGCGTTGCTGTTTGAAGCAGCAATCGCCAAAAGTTAGACAAAGAGAGCCTCTCCAGCCTATTATCACAGCAGCCCCACTGGAGATTGTTTCAGCGATTACATTTACGTTTTATCAGCAGACGAACTGACTGTCCCTTTAACAGATGCCATCAATAGCAGCATCCGGAATTGTAAATTCCCAGGTAATCGATAACGTGCAGCATTGAGCCCCCTCGATAAGGGAGAAGAAAATAAAACTGTTGAAAAAAATTTCCACCCGATAAGTGTTTTAAATGTTTTCTCAAAATTGTTTGAGAAAATAACCAAAATACAACTGATGCCATACCTTGACAAAACACTTTCTATCTTCATTGCCGCGTATAGGGAACTTTATGGTACTCACCGTGTATTGATAAGACCAATTGAAGATTGGAGATTGAAATTAGATAATGATCAATTCGTCGTAGGTGCCGTCCTCATGGACTTATCAAAGCTTTAGAATGCATACCACACGACTTACTTATAGCCAAGTTGTCCGCTTACGAGTTTGATGAAAACTCCTTAGTTTTTATATATTCATATTTAATACAGCGAGATCAATGTGTTAGGATTAGTAATGTTTATGGTTCGTTTCAGCGTATACTTTCCAGTGTTCCACAGGTACTGGGACCGATCCTTTTCAATTTTTACATAAACGATCTCCTACTTTTCATTAAAGACGCTGAAGTATATAATTATGCATATGACAATTCTTTGGTTTCCTAGCTCTAGAGCATGTCGGACTTATTCAAGGTTTTAGAGGGGGAAGCCAATGTTCTTCTAAAATGGTTGAAAGAAAATGAGATGATTGCAAATCCGGGGAAATTTCAGGCTATTTTGATCAAGAAAGACCGTTCAGATACAAGTGGTATTGAAATTAGCCTTAGTGATAAGAACATTAAATTAGAAAAAACTGCAAAGCTTTTGGGTGTTAAACTCGACAACAAGCTTAATTTTGATTCCCATATTTCAGATCTGTGTAAGATTATATATTGTATTGTATTATGTTATATTTATTATATTATATTATATTATATCATATTATATTATATTATATTATATTATATCATATTATATTATATTATATTATATTTTATTATATTATATTATATTATATTATGATATGTTATATGTTATATTATGTTATATTATACCGGGTGTCCCAAAAAAAGTTCTGACGTTTGATGGAACACAGAGAAAAAGTTTATAAGCCTAACGATTTCTATTCACTCTGGTTACATGCTAGGCATTTCAACTTGAAGTTTGGCATATCGTGGGAAGACATTAGTCATCTGAAAATGGAATTATGAGCTCTAACATTTCAAGTTCATGCTCAAGACAAAACCAGAGAGATTTGTACGGCGTCCTGCCTCATGGTGGTAAAAGGGGACTCCTTCAAAGACCAACACATACACTGAGCTGACGATGGTTTCATTACCTTGAAAAGGGGCAAGGTTTCTAATCACTGAGTACATTCAAAGTAAAGGCTATTTTCCAGTCAGTGGAATTTGCTGCTAAGCGTGCAGAAATTCTACTGTTATCTTTTAATGCTTTTCATTGTGTGAAATGAAACCTCCTCGAAATCATTTTGTGAACTGTCATGGGAGGAACAGAATGTTGCATTAAATCAACTGGGAATTTCAAATGGGAATTTACTATCCCACAGTTTCAAAGTTCCTTTCTATAAGATAGTTCAGATAGTTCTCAGTCCCTTGTTCAACGTGCCAAACGTGCCATACGATGCAACATTTCATTCTCCGGCTTCGTGCAGCTCATATTGAGTGGTACAAGGTACAAACTTAGTATGTTCCCTCGAGACCTATTCCCTATTGGATTCTATTTTCAGACTTTTATTTGAATATGCTCAATGGGCAGAAGTCTTGCTCGTCGTCTGTTGCTCACCCGGAGATTCCCCTTTCATTGCGACGATGAAGAAAGGCGTACAATCTCTCTAATTTTGCTTTGAACATATACATGGAATGTCAGAGCTCATAATTCCATTTTCAGGTTACTAATTTCTTCTTACGATATGTCAAACTTTAAGTTGAAATGTCTGGCATTTAACTATAGTGAATGGAAATCGTTAAGTTTATAAACTTTTTCTCTACAGGGTGTCTCAAAAAAATTGTTCGACGTTTGATAAAATATTGAAAAATAAGGACAACGTGAACAAATTCATGGAAAGATAACCCTGCTCCTAAGATTATGAAATAATTTTAGAGACTAAAATCGTGCAAATCGGTTGAAAATTCACTGAGTTACGAGCTCTCAAAGATCAAAAATATGCGATAACTGAAACCAGAGACCCCCCCCCAGATTACTGGCACTGCAAAAAGCTCAAAGACGGAGGTAAGAGAAGCTTATCCAATGTCATACCTCTCGTTGATATCAGAGCAAACCAAATAGGACTTTTAAATAAAATTATTTCTTGCGATCATTCTCTAAATTTCCTTACATTGCATAAGTCTAAGAACAGTGGTTCAGAACATACTCGGCGAGAGACTGAATCTGTTTCCTCAAAGCATCTATATGCTTGACAGCTAGGTTATCGAAAACCTGTTTGACTCCCACTTGGTTCGTCCTGAAGCAAGTGAGAAATAACAAAAACGACGGCCGATGGAGCTTTTACCAAAAATGCCATTTCGAGGCCTCTGGTTTCAGCTTTCGCACAAATTTGAACTTCAAATACTTGTAACTCCATGAATTTTTAGCGGAATTGCAAGATTCTTGTGTCAAAAATTAATCTAAAATCTTAGAAAAAGGGTGACTTAACCAAGGGTACATTCAGCATATCGTTATTTTTTAGTATTTAATCAAGCGTCGAACAATTTTTTGAGACACCCTATATGTTCCATCAAACGTCGGAACTTTTTTTGGGACACCCGGTATTATATTATGTTATATTATATTATATTATATTATATTATATTATATTATATTATATTATATTATATTATATTATATTATATTATATTATATCATATTATATTATATTATATTATATTATATTATATTATATTATATTATATTATATTATATTATATCATATTATATCGTATTATATTATATTATATTATATTATTTTATATTATGTCAAACTCAAACCATCACCAAAATAAACAGAAAGAAAATTTAAAAAAAACTGTTTTATATCAGACGTTTCAATGTAAAATCTTCTTCAGCTCTGAAGAAGATTTTACATCGAAACGTCTGATATAAAACAGTTGTGTTTTTTATATTATATTATGTTATATTATATTATATTATATTATATTATATTATATTATATTATATTATATTATATTATATTATATTATATTATATTATATTATATTATATTATATTATATTATATTATATTATATTATATTATATTATATTATATTATATTATATTATATTATATTATATCACATCATATTATATTATATTATATTATATTACATTATGTTATATTATATTATATTATATCATATCATATTATATTATATTATACTATGTTATATTATATTATATCATATTAGATTGTATTATATTATATTATTATACATATTCTATAAGATTATAAATGATCTCACCACATGGTATAAAAAGGAGCCAATCTCACCACTGCAACAGCCAAATTACTCTCTTCGCAATCAGGATGTTATTGGGCAGATAAGGGGAAGAACAGAGAAATTCTTGTCAAGCTTCTATCCTAACTGCATTTCTGAATGGAATAGACTTGATCCAGAAATCAGACTGGCACCTTCTGTTGGTGTTTTTAAAGCAAAGCTTCTATCAAAAATTCACCCCAGTGCAAAGTCTGCCTTTGGTATTCATGATCCAATAGGCTTAAATTATCTTCTACAAATAAAGGTCGGTCTCAGTAAGTTGAATTTTCATAAATTCAAGCACAATTTTAGGGATACAGTGAACCCAATGTGCCCAACGAATGATGGTATTGAGGATACGGAGCACTTTTTGTTGCTTTGCCCTTCATTTGACATTCAACGGCAAGATCTTCTCGCAGGAGTTTCAGAATTGTTGCGACCATTTGTCCAAATCGAGACCCTTCCAAACAACGTTCTTGTTCAATACCTATTATATGGTAATGAAGAACTTCTTAATGACGTTAACAGAACTATACTGGAACATACTTTAAACTTCATCCATACAACAGGTCTGGTTGGATAACCGCAAACTTTCCTTTACACCACACAACCGCTATGTAGATTTTTCCTCATTTTTTTGTATGTTTCACATTTAATGTTAGGCAACGAATTGCCAACGAAAACTACTTGATGCTAATCCAAAGTATTTCAGATTATCGATATTACAACCAGAAACCATGACCTGACAGCATATGCGCAGTGTGTTGAGGGATAGGGACTCTGGGGGAGGATCAGTGATGGTAGCAATTGCAGTCGTTGCTGTTCTCTCGTCCTGGGTTCCTGTTGTTCAGCATCTTTCTCCTATGCTGGCCTGACATCCAATGTGAAACCGGATTTAAGTATTTATGTGTATATTGCTAAATCGTATGTTTTGTATTTTGTAGTTATTCATTTAGTTTTTAATATTTGCGTGTCTTTATGATAACGGCCACAGGGTAGTCATTGTCCTTTGCTCCTTGTGGTCCTATCCCTGTAGTATTTGTATAGTTTGTAAAGTAATTAGAAAGTATCGTAGGATGTAGACGTAACTTGCATTGTAAAATTTTAGACGAATATAAAAAAATCTGTGTAAGAAAGCTGTTACACAATTGAATGTACTTAAAAGGCTTAAAAAATGTATTGGTTTTGAAGAAAGGAAAACATCTGTTCAAAGTTTTGTTTATTCTAACTTTAATTACTGTCCTTTAGTGTGGCACTTTTCATCTGCAAAGTCACTGAAAAAAGTCGAACGCATACAAGAGAGAGCACTGAGATTTCTGTTCAATGATAACAGTTCTCCTTATGAAGAGTTAATGACAAAGTCAGGCAAAAATTATATGCATGTTTCTCGTTTATGAGCTCTCTGTATCGAAATCTACAAAACTATGAAGCAGCTAAATTCTATTTTTATGCAAAACATATTTTTCCTTTAAATCATCTACTAATCTGAGTCGCTCTCAGAGAAATCCACATGATTTGCTATATCACAGACCTAATCAAAAAGTTTGGTACTAAGATATGGAATGGACTCCCGAACGAAATGAAATTTGCTCAAAATATAACCGTTTTAAAGAGATTGATAAAACAATGGGATGGAGTTGAATGCAACTGCAATGCATGTAAATTTGAAAATACAAAATCAATCAAAATCATCAAAAAGAAATCCATGAATTAGTCTTTTTAAAATAGTGTGGCATCTTAATCATTATTAAATTAGTTATTTTGAATTAATTATTCTATTCTATTTTAAATATTTTCGAAATTGATTAACTTCTCTTATTTCATGTATTTAGACGATATGTATTATAGTTTTTCGGAATAAAATAAGATGACACACACACATACATGCATTTGGAAAAGAGCAGTGGTGGGTATGAATTCATCCTGGTAGTGGTGGACCATCTCACCAGATATGCCCAAGCCTATGCCAAAAAGGAAAAGTCAGGGAAAATTGCAGCGAGAAATCTCTACGATGACTTTTACGGTTTGCGTTACCAGAAAAAATCCACCATGACTAGGGTGGGGAGTTTGAAAGCGAATTATACCACCACCTAGAAAGAGCAGCTGATATTACCCATTCAAGAGTAACTCCATACCACTCAGAAGGAAACGGCAATGCAAAACGATTTAATAGGATGCTATTATCTATGCTGATAACACTACCAGAACATATAAGACGCATTGGCGTGATCACCTCCCGAAAGCTGTACATGCATATAACAGCTGTAAATACGATTCTACTGGATATCCTCCCTCCTTCTTGCTTTTTTGGAAGATCACTACGTTTGCCTATCGACATTGCATTCAAAATAAACAAGAACAGTTCACAGAAAGATTATCCAACCTATGTCAAACAATGGACATCTGCAATGCAATACAAGAGGCATACAGAACAGCTTTCGCGCATGCTGAGAAAACTGCAAGTCAGGGTAAAGAGCAGTATATTTCATATTTCATATTTTCATATTTGAATCTTTTTTAGGAGGTTGGCCCTTCGGCAGAAGCCGTTTTTCAAGGGGCCTTCCATTAAAAACTTACATACCATATGTAATTAAAACAGGATATCACTAAAACAAGAAACCATGATCTAAAAATTATTTACAATTATACAATATATACAATAAACAGAGAAATTAACCCTTTATAGATTTCTTAAAACCATCCAGAGAGGATGCTGCCTTTGACTCAGCAGGAAGGCTATTCCATATTTTAGCTCCTCTGTACGAAAAGCATTTTTGCCCATTTGCTGACTTTTTCTTTGGCAACCTTAAATCAGTATCGGTGTTCTGGAGGTTGCGGGAGGAGCATGCTGAGTTTTTCATGAAGAGATTACACAGGTATTGTGGAGCTAAATCGTTGAGGCACTTGAAGACCATTTTTTGGAATCATTATCAATGAGTTCTTACGAATAGAAGGGATCGTAGTATACTCGAATTGACTTTACGTCTTATCCACGAAACTGGTCGGTTCGATTGAGATCTTCACAGCCTTAGCATGCAACCACCAAGTCCCTTAAAGTAAATATTCTTTTTCCTTGTAAATTCTTCTTCACATCAGATGCTAGGCATTTTATCTATCAATAAATCAGTTGCGCTTGCAATATCATTCAAGTTATCATATTTCTGACCTGACATCTGGTGTGGAACAGAATCTGGCACACTGTCCATTAGTCCCTATTCGTTTGTAGTGTAGTCGTGGTTAGTTGAACGTTATGTGTCTTTTTATGTTGGCCATGGGGTAGTTATTGTCTTTCGCTCCCCATGGTATCGTACCAGTAGTGTTGTATAGAAATTAGAATAGGTATAGTTAAATGTAAGATATATTGTAAATATTCAGGTGGAAAGCGCAGTTTGACGAGAAATCTCAGGATGAGGCAAGCGACGACAATCATTGTGAATTTTTTAATCATTATTAATCAGTTGAAATCATGTTTGACAGATCCAGTAAATTAAGACAATCCAGTTAAATTAGATCGACAAATCCATGGTAAATTAAGAAATTAAGAAAATTAAGAATAAGACATAATCAGTACGTTTCGAACCATACTTGGTTCATCTTCAGCAAATAATTAGGCGTTAAACGGTAATTTATACCCTAAGACAAACAAGTAATTTGAGGTAAACAAGCGTGAGTAACATTCCTACGCGAGGGGGAACCCGGGGCCTAAGTCCCAAGTGAATAAAAAAGGCACATCAAAAGAGAACTAAAGGGATAGAGGACTGCTGGGAATTGAGTTCAGGTCGATCTCGTAAAATCAAAAGGCTTTCGTGAATAAGCAAGTCAAAAGCGTCCACGGTAGATGTATTGATTTATTGCTAAAAAATTCGAAATACAGTTTCCAAAAAAGTCAGTCTTTTGAGACAGGTTTCAGCGATTTTCATCATATGATTTACACAATTCTGAAAACAACTTATGTTAAGAAAGAACCAAAAATTATCAAATATAGAAATTATGAAAAATTTTCTCATGAAGAGTTTCTAGCCGAAGTCAATAATAGCCTCCAAACGAGTAAACCAGAAAGCTACGATGAATTCGAAGAGATCATAGTAAAAATCCTAGATAAACATGCTCCCATAAAAACGGCTGTAGTCAGAGGAAACAATAAGCCTCACATGACTAAGGCGCTGAAGAAAGCCATGATGAATAGGACAAGGCTAAAAAACATTGCAAATAAAACCAAACGACCGGAGGATATAGACAGATACAAGGCTCAACGAAATCTAGTAGTTAAACTGAATAGGAAAGAAAAAAGAAATTTCTTTGCCAACCTCGACCCTGTCACTGTTGGAAAGGAAAAATCCTTTTGGAAAACTTTCAAGCCCCTTTTCTCAGAAAAGTCTAGGAATGGCAGCCAAAAAATAATACTTGTCGAGAATGAAATTATCATAGATGATGAAACTGAAATAAGCAATCTCTTTAACACTTATTTCGTGAACATAATTGATACTTTGCCCATTGACAGAACGGTGTCTTTACTTGAAGCCCCCAATGCTTCAAATGATATAGTGGCAGATGCGATCAAAAAATACGAAAATCATCCTTGTATTACTAAAATAAAACAACACTTGACTGGAAATGAAGTATTCGAATTCAAGAGTGTCAGTCCCTTGGAGGTTTGGGAGGAAATCAATAAATTAGATAAATCCAAAAAGACCAGCGGCGAGATTTCCACTGATGTTGTTAAATTGATATCAGGGTGTTCCTTAGAACATATAACTTATTTCATAAATAAGATGTTCTCAAGTAATGAATTCCCCGGAAACTTAAACTGGCTGATGTCTCCCCGATCTTTAAATGTGGTGAGAGTACACAGAAGGCAAACTTTCGGCCAATAAGTGTCCTGTCGGCACTTTCCAAAGTGTTTGAGCGCATTATGTCTAAACAGATACAGCCATTTACTTCTAAGTTCCTTTCTAGTTTGCTATGCGCTTTTCGAAATGGGCACAGTACACAGCATGCGCTTTTCCGACTTATTGAGACTTGTCGAAAGACACTTGATGAAAAAGGGGTAGTGGGGATGGTGCTAATGGACTTGTCTAAGGCACATGATTGTCTTCCACATGACTTACTCATAGTCAAACTTGCAGCCTATGGGTTTGGGCCAAACAGTCTTGCACTAATCTCAAACTATCTCTCACAAAGAAAACAGCGCGTGAAAGTAGGTTCAACATTCAGTGAATGGCAAGAAATAGTGTCAGGAGTTCCACAGGGCTCAGTTCTCGGTCCACTGTTCTTCAATATCTTTGTCAATGACTTCATCTTCGCTATGAAGTCCTCCCATGTCTGCAATTTTGCAGATGATAATACCGTGTATGCATGTGACAAAGATGTCGAGTCAGTGGCAATGAGACTTGAGGATGACATCTCTAGAGCTCTTGACTGGTTCAAAGATAACAGAATGGTGGCAAATCCTAAAAAATTTCAAGTAATGTTTCTTGGCCTAAAGCAGCATCAAGAATTTTTCTTAGAAATAGAAAACAAATCAATTGATGTGACAAGGTCTGTCAAACTACTTGGGATAAGTGTTGACGATGAGCTGAAATTTGACAAGCACGTGAAAACACTGTGCCAAAAAGTTAGCAGAAAAGTCAGTGCGTTCTCAAGGGTCGCACCTTACATCGACGAAAAGAAAGGGAAGATCCTGTACAATACATTCATAATGTCAAATTTCAAGTATTGTCCACTTGTCTGGATGTTTTGCGGTAAAACGCAAAACAAAGAAATAGACAGAGTTCACAAAAGAGCCTTGAGAATACTTCTTGAAGACTATACATCGAGCTTCGATGAGCTTCTTCAAAAGATTGATGACACTAGGGTCCATTTTAAAAAATCTACGAAACTTGATGGTAGAAATATACAAGTGCTTATCGTGTGAAAATCCCTCCTTTATGTGGAATATTTTCCAGCGAAAAGACCTTGGGTATAATCTAAGATCAGGTTCACTGCTAATGCTGCCACAAGCAAAAACGACAACTTATGGGACCAGTTCGTTGACCTTTAGAGGTAGCATTCTCTGGAACAGCCTACCTGACGCTATAAAAAGCTCACCATCTGTTGTATCTTTCAAAAGATCGATAAAAGAATGGAAGGGTGAAAATTGTACATGCAAAAATTGCTGTTGAGAACAACATCTTGGAAATCCCTCCGTAAAAAATTAATTATGTAAATCATGTAAATCGATGTAAATATACTTATTTTCTTTATATTATTGTAAATTTTTCCTTTGTAGATAGTTGGTTTGAATTAGCTAATTGTATTTAAGCTATTGTAAATACCAACTATAAAAAAAATTTAATAAAAAAATAATAATAATGAAATTCATTATTGGCTTTGTCCAAAATAGAGAAATCATTAACCGACGCGGTGTGTCCTGATTGGTTAATATGATCCCTGATGGCAGAGGAACTCCCTTTTACTTGAAGACCAGCTTTGTTGATTCCCAAGTGCTCTCTGCAGTGCTCTCTGCATTGATTCCCAATGCAGAGAGCACTTTGGAATCAACAAAGCTGGTCTTCAAGTAAAAGGGAGTTCCTCTGCCATCAGGGATCATATTAACCAATCAGGACACGCCGCGTCGGTTAATGATTTCTCTATTTTGGACAGAGCCAATAATGAATTTGACTTGCTTATTCACGAAAGCCTTTTGATTTTACGAGATCGACCTGAACTCAATTCCCAGCAGTCCTCTATCCCTTTAGTTCTCTTTTGGTGTGCCTTTTTCATTCACTTGGGACTTAGGCCACGGGTTCCCCCTCGCGTAGGAATGTTACTCACGCTTGTTTACCTCAAATTACTTGTTTGTCTTAGGGTATAAATTGCCGTTTAACGCCTAATTATTTGCTGAAGATGAACCAAGCATGGTTCGAAACGTACTGATTATGTCTTATTCTTAATTTTCTTAATTTCTTAATTTACCATGGATTTGTCGATTTAATTTAACTGGATTGTCTCAATTTACTGGATCTGTCAAACATGATTTCAACTGATTAATGATGAAAAATTCACAATGATTGTCGTCGCTTGCCTCATCCTGAGATATTGTAAATATTAATATTTGAATAGAAAAAAATGAGTTTTTCAATGGTCTGCCAGCCCAACTCTGCAATAAGTGGTCTGCTTGGGGTATCAAAGCTGCTGTTTGTGATGATTCTAGCAGTACGATTTTGGAGCTTTTGCAGCTGGTTGATGTCTGTAGAACCAGCACAACCCAATACAGAACAACAGAATCGAAAGTGGGGCTCGACAATACCAGTGTAAAGAGTTTTCAAGCTTCCCAGAGGCAGAAAGGATTTAGCATGTCTTAAAAAGCCGATTGCCCTGGAGACCTTTGCAGAAACTGCCTAAATTTGTTCTTTCCAATTCAAAAAGCAATCGATTTGTACTCCAAGGTACTTTGTGTTTTGCACTACTTCGAGTTCAATGTCGCGTATCTTCAGTTCCAAGGCTTCGTGACGACTTTTGAGAGAGTTGTGTTTCTGCTTGGTGGATATGAGCATTGAATGAGTTTTGCCACATTCAAGGAAAGCTTATTGCCTTGAAGCCAAGTCTCCAATTTACTGAGATGACAATAAAGCAGTATGACAAAATAGCTCGAGGCATTGCTCTTTGCCCAGGAGATTGCGTCCTTATACGAAGTTTGGAGAAAGGCGGGCCTGGAAAGATTCGTTCTTACTGGGAGGACAAGGTCTATAAAGTTTTGAGTCGACTTAACAAAACAAGCCTGGTTCATACCTTAGAGCAAGAGAAGGGCGAGGGTCGAAAACTTACTTTTTATATGCGCTTGCTTCTGATGATCCAGCACCATCGAGAAATAAGCCAGCCCACAAACGTAAAGAACAGATAGCCGTAGGAAAATAGTAGCCCAGCCATTTCAAGGGGAGGAGGAGGATACAGAAGAAATAGTGTTTTACCCAAATGACATTGAAGAAATAGCCGCACCCAGAGCAGAAAATACTATCGATCAAGCACAAGAAGCAGAGGGAGAATCAATAACTGAAGAACAAATCTCTGAACCGGATAACAACGAATATGTAATCGAAACAAGAGGAAACGAACCTTAGACCAGAAGCAGATGTGTACCTACCTGCTATTCCAGAACCGAAACAAGTCAGAAGACTAGAAAGAACCTGCTTACCACCAGCTCGGTTGATGTACGCAGCCACCGGACACTTAGCCAAC
Source organism: Aurelia sp. 4 Dawson et al 2005 (assembly GCA_964019985.1). Classification (NCBI taxonomy): domain Eukaryota; kingdom Metazoa; phylum Cnidaria; class Scyphozoa; order Semaeostomeae; family Ulmaridae; genus Aurelia; species Aurelia sp. 4 Dawson et al 2005. The sequence goes on along the minus strand of OZ026492.1, from coordinate 29,653,162 downwards.
TATTTTGTTAATTCGGTATTTCCACAGCAACCATTCGGGATTGCCCAAGGACAGTTTCCTATAGCACCATCAGTCTTCGTTAATCCGATGTTCCTACCACGTAGCAACGGAATACTACCAATGAGACCGATAAACTGTGTATAAAGACTCGTCATGCGGAACGTTACCAAAAAGTACTTTTGATACCATAACTATACATAACCAAGAAACGAAAAGAATATTATCATGTTTGGAAATGGACCACTGAACCTTTCAAATTTGCATTAATCTGTTATAAACGACATCAACCAAAGATGTGACTCATCAGAAAAAACATTGTTGACTGCAGCAGTCTACCTGATGCAACATATTGTATCGACTGAACAAAGTGTCTGGTTAAAAATGATACCTACAAAGTTGGAGAGTGAGGAGAGGACAGTTGTTATAAGGCGCCATTACAATAACTGAAATGAGATAGACATTGACCCGGAAGCAAAGTTTCAAGGAAACAAAATCAATGTTGAGGACAACATTTACCTTGGAGGGGTGTATGTTGGGTTGTACGAACAATAATATATTTTGTATTATTAGATAGTAAATTTGATTTGTTTTTATACCCCTCCCGATAAGGAACTCTTAATTAGGGGATTACGTAATCTGTCTGCCTCGTTTAGCGGATTACCACATCCACTTGCCTCGCTTTCAGACGACCGCGTGAGTTTGTAAAAAAGATGGCCTAAGCCATGAAGATGAAGTTATGTTGATGTTTTAAGACTGCGTACTTTTTAACAGAGTGCCCTACATAAGTGTGTATCTTTTGAACAAAATCAGGTGGAGGAGTTCGGGAAAATAGCCTTGATTTTCACCCCTTATCTTGAACGATTTCAAAATAGGTCGCAAGTTTCGTAGTACGATAGCTTTTCAGCGAATTTTGTCGCAAAAGAAATACATCTTAACATTTGAGGCGACTGGAAACTTCTCCGATAAACTACAGCAAAAAGCTGCACTCAAACTTCGTAGCCTTAAATCTAAGTTAGAAGTCTATTTGCTTTCGTTTTATTTTAGATTCTCTCTCAAGGCACAAGAATTGTAAATCATCGAGCCAGGCTTAGAAAATTTCAAACCACACAGCGCTAAGCAACATGAATCGATCAGATGTTTCAATTTGACTGGTCGGTTCTGATGTATAAGATAATTAACAAGATATGTCCTGAGAGTCTGCACGATAAATTTGCTGAAAGATCCTCGATAAGCGAGTATGATGCAAGAAACAAAACTGATCTCCAAATCCCAAAGCTAAATCTAGACTTCAGTAGAAAAAGTTTCAATTATACTGGTCTAAAAACTTGGAATTCTATTCCAACACACATAAGAGAGTCTGAGTCTGGCACACTCACCCGGTTTAAGAATGGGCTAAAAAGTCATTTTCTGAGCTGAGGAAAAATATGTTTTCGTACGAATCCATGGAAGAACAGTACTGGCTTTTATATCTATTATTAAGCATACTATTTTTTGTTATACTTTTTTATACTGAAGGGATATCGTGATTAAATAAGAAATAAGAAGAAGAAGAATCATGAAACTGGCGAATGCTTGGAAAGTCGATCGGAGATGTGCACAATTTGTCTTGTCAAGCTTCAATAGCAATGAACTGAACCTGGGGCCTATTTTTTAATTCAAAAATCTGTCGGATGGACATTTGATACTTTGGAGCTACTGACAGCCCAAACCTTAATGTGCATGGCTGCTTGAGCTGTAATCCCGTTTAAGACATCTGGTGGTCTACAAATAAAACTTATGGACCTGCATTCTACCTTCTCTGTCCTGTGAAAATCCAGGTTTTGCTCGCCTGTTGGACGGACTAGATAGAAAGCGAATTTTTAGTGCTTGTTTTTCAGTTGCATGTCTTTGCTACTAAACAGTATTTTCCTGTGAAGTTTGGTATCTACTGTATGTATAGCTCAACTCTTCGGGATTGCATTTCGATCCATCTCTTTTCTTAAAATGATTATTTACATAGCATGATCATACATTAAGTGTATGCAGTCCGTCTGTCGGACGGACACTGTCGAACGGACCAAATTTTCCTATCCTTTTGGCAGAGCCTACTTCGTACTAGAGACTCATATGCCTATATAGGGCTACTTCAAGTAAAATTCAGCATAATTCCATGTTAGAATTGGTTCTCAGCTCCATATCAGCTGAAAATTTCGTTGCCATTCACTACTGTGAAAACAAGTTCAATAATGGCACATTTTTTATCAAAAATGAGTTTTTACGCAGCAGAAATTACACCTTACGATTTTTTCGTGAAAATGATGATAAAATGAGTTACTTTCTGCCGCCTGCAAATACTGAAAACAGTTAAATTACTTTGCAACTCACAGAAAATCTGTTATTAGCAAAAATACGATTTTCTCTGAGTGTGACCAATTTCAAAATAGGCCCAGTGAAAGAAAAACGATGATAAAACTGATGTCAGCGAAGATTCCCCGCGCCGTTGCAATTTGATTGCTTGGTTTCAGAACTCCGAGATCTAATTTCCCATCCTAATCGGCCATAATGGGCGGCCGGCCGCAGTGGGCGACGCCAATCTAGCACTCCGCACGATCACCATAGGAAACATAAACAGCTGCTCGAATGTTAAATATAACTACCTAATTGCATTGCGTCACAGGTGTGTGACGTAATCCGGGAAAATTTTTATCTGCGAGCTGATCGGTATGAAAATGCTGAAACAAATTTAAAAAAACAATGCCACTTATTATTCTCCTTACGAAGGAAACGAATACCAAGACGTGAATTCCGTAGCCAAAATGTGCTTCTCGCAGATATTTTCGTTTGCCTAAATGACGCGTATGACTCAATTTGCATTCAGCAAAGCTGAAAAACACTCTAGTGGATTATTTCAACTACGATATCTCTTAAATAAATCAAGGAACACTACTGGAATAATTGAAAAACCTTCTCTTAATTTCACTATGAGTGACTAATTTTGCAATTTACATGATAGTTGTCATAACAACTGTCTACAACTGCTGTCTTCTCAAGCAGGTATTTCTACACACGCTCTCAACAAATAAAGCTTCACGAAGTAGAGAAGAGTACTCGGCTGAATATTTATTCCTTTTTCATGTACGCCGTCTGATAATTTGCTTTGATTGTCGCCTGCAAATTACACTTAGATTTGATTGTCTGCTGAAGTAACACTTTGAGCTATGGTTTCGTTTTTTAAAGAATGAGCCTTACTTGGCAGGTTTCCGTTCCATTGACGACAATTACAAATGATTTCAGGGATCTTTCTTAAATTGCAAACTTCTTCAAGCCTCTGTCATCAAAGTCATGTAAAGAGGTCGGATTTTGTGAAGGGCAGTCTGTCACTCACATGAAAGCTAAATGGCATAAAATCCTTGAATCCCGTGGGGGGGCTTACATGGCTTGCGGATGAACAGGGGGCTGCCATCCGGTTCTCAGAAAGGTACCCTCTTCTAATTACCGAGACTTGCCGTTATACCACCTTTATTATGAAATTTGGCGACAAAGCACCCATTTTTGACTTTTTTTTTGCCAATTTCTAGCTAACCCATTCACGTTTACCGAGAACTTGCCAAAAAGGGATCCTTGTTTAGAGAATTTTGGGCCAGAAAACCCACCCACATGGGGGGCACATAGTATACCAAGCATAGCGGACAAATCTTTTCTTTTGTGCAAAGCTCCCGTGGGGTTCTTCACCACGCTCTGATCAGATCACATTTTCTCCTAAAACTGACCAATCAGGTGCCGTCGTTGTGTTTATATTTTCACAGCCCATACTTCTTGGATAAGAGCACAAGAGAAGACAGTGATGTCTTTCAGTGTAGCAGGTACGTGAAATAGAAATGAAATGAAGCTGTGTTTAATCTTCCTACAAATAGAAGCAAGGGGAAGAAATGTACATTTTGTTTTCATCACGAAAAACCATTTAACTTTTCAGAGACTTGTTTTCAAAGTCTCTCAAAATCAATTTCACATTTTGAGCAGATATCATGGAAGATATCTTTAGTCCTCCAGAACGTACTAGAAAATGACCCCTTGACTGTCAAACAGCAAAGCAGCATCATAGCAAACATAGATATCAGTGTTACATTTTTTAAACTCATGGAAGTAAACATGCATTTTTTTGAGAAACTAAAACTTTGATCTCGTATGGAAAGTTTCTCAAAATCCTTGTTATTACCTGAGTAAAGACAGATTCTTAAGGGTTCACCTCTTGTGCCCTGCTGTGAACTGTTTTCTAGGCACCTCCAGTGTTTGGACATTACTCAACCTTCTGAGTCATATGACAGAGTTTCCTACAGGCAGCTCCTAATGGAATTTGTACTTAAAGAACCAAATCATTTCAACTTTTGCCTATTTCTTTTCCTCCAAGTTTCTTATGTGGTCCCGATCCACGAGATCCCGCACCAATACCGATGGAAATCTGAGGGGCCTCTTGTCAATGGAAATCTGATGGAACTTACGAAACTCTCTCTCTCTCTCTACCAAGGGTGTTAGGACACGGATGTTTTGATTGGTTATTTATTTACCTTGTTTTGATCCTAGTGTCTTGTTTTGTGGTCTTGTTTTCTGTTCTGTTTCGTCTTCAGCTGAGCGTGGTTAGGCCCAACCGCTCTCAAGTTGTTCGAATAGAGCTCCCTTGTATTTCTGTGTCTTAGTGCGCCTGCGCTTAAAACAAGGTAGATGAATAACCAATCAATACATCCGTGTCCTAACACCCTTGATCAAAGTTTTAGTTCTTCAAAAATACACTTGTACCTCTTAAAATGATATCTATATTTTCTCTGATGCTGCTTTGTTGTTTTACTGCCATGGGATGATTTCGTATTACGTTCTGGAGGACCAGAGAAACTGGACTGTTCGTGAAAAACTTCACCCTAATTCAATGAACAGTTTCTTTTGCTCAGTAGGTAAGAATCTTGCCGACAAAGTCGATCCAGTTCCAAATCCTCATCTTACAGGTGACTTCGAAATTAATAACCATAAGGCAAAAATGTTCAAGGACTGGCAACATCTCTACCTTTAATTTCCATTCTATTTTCCTCTACCTTAAGCCTATTAGTTTCCACTTGGACTCGAAATAAATTTCACTGGTATAAAACAGAGGTACATGTGCAATGATCAGCATAACGCTTAAGATTGGTTTCCACCAGGCGTTAAGTCGCGTTATTTGTTCAGGTTAAATCGAGTATATTTTGAGCTCTAATGGAAACACACTTCATATTTCAACCCGCGATTTAAAGACGAAAGATGGAGATATAAGGCAACTTAAATCAGGGGCCAGGGCGATCTAAATGTAGTCTATTGTATTCCATTGTACGTATTTTATGATCTCGAGAGACCCTCAAAACAATGGGTAAATGATGGCAGGCGCCTCTATTTTCAAACAAGACGCAACACATCCGTCATTTGTCTACGGTCTTTGAATGAAAAACTCCTTGATTTCCAGCTTAGCGCCGCGATAATTTTATAGAAAACGCGCTGAAATAACGCAATTTTAACGCCAGATGGAAAAACTAAGCTTTAATATCTGTAAGTGTGTAGGATGGTATCATTTAGGTAGCGTAGTTAGGCATCTTTGGCAAACAACAGTAAACTTTGAAAATGACTGCATTATGCAAAATAAATATCTTGCTGGCGAGAGAGGTAAATATCATCTTTAGAGGTATGCTATTTCCGGTTTGATACAATCATCATCATCTTTGTAACACATCTATTTATTTATAAAGAAGCCTGGACAGGTGCGAACACTTGTGCTCTTCCTGCTGCGTTGTAGTGGTACCTTTGATAGATGTCAATTTCTGAGATGATGACCACAAAATACAGAGTGTATAAAAATGAGTACTGGTCGAATAAAATTGATTTATTTCTCTTACGAATGGTTCTGTTTAAATGGGCTAGTTGATTTCAGAAGGCCCGATCGGTATTTTCCATTTCATATGTGAAGTAGCAAACGAGGTCCCGGTGTCATTTGCAGGAAGAAGAAACAAGCATATGTAAAGATGAGGTAGTGCCAATCTTGGAATTTGTTTTGATGGTGTCTCTTGGGATAAAGAAACTAGAATAGCGGGTCGTTTGATCTTTATGATTGTCTTATCAGAACCAAAAACCTGCACAGGTAACATCCATAAATGATTTAATTATTTTCAACAAAATCAATAACATTTTTGATGAAGACTTTTTGACAACGGAAATGCTATGCAATAACTTTAGCTGAACTATAAGTTTTTAATGGACATTGTTGAAATGGCATATTTCACCTAACGTGAGACGTTTTGTACTGAAGAGCTGCTTCACCTACGATTGATTATGTTCCTCTTTTCTGCTAATCCATGAGAGTTAAATGACGCAAAGGGATTCCCTAGCGACTATATACATTAAGTGAAAGCACATGAGTTTGGATTTTAGGAAATTACTCTCTCATTTAGTCTCAAACTCCTGACCATGAAGATTATGCTTAACTTCTTCCTCGATAACAATACTGACAGGGACCGCGAAGCGATTTGAAATGGAAGGCTTGAGGAAGGCACCCTTAAAACATTTTTGACGCCACGCCCCTTGGAAGGTCGGTAAATGCCCTTTTACGAGAATCCTTGTCCCTCAAATTTAAAAATTGGCCTTTGGGAAGAAATCTTATGATAAATTTACATGTGAATATTGTTTCACTGTAGTTCTTTCATAAAACAGTAGTTACATAAAAGTTCTTGAATTCAGAACAAGGCTGAGTTGCCAAAATTTTACATGGATTGATTCTTCTAAATTAAAACTTTTAGCGTCCATGAAACAAAATCAAACGTAGCACTTCAACCTCACCAAGCAACAATTTCAAAATTTCTGAAAATTCCAAAGCATGTCCTTGAAGAAGTAGGTGTAGGTTAGCCCCTGCTAGCCGAATAGCTGCGCGGTCCCTGATTCTTGATATTTCATACGTCTATAAAAGTGATTAGCAGCTGCAAGTTGACATGAGAAGCATATGCGTTAACCTTTAGGAAATCTTCTCTCGCCTTTTCAAACAAAAGCACTTAGATCGACTAAACTGAACTACTGTCAATGCTACTTGTTTATCCACACAAGACTGCTCAAGCTCAGTCTGACTTACATCTGAAAATATTCTATTCAATGTCGAGAAATTTAGTTGAATATTGTCAGAAAATAGTTTTTCTCAGTGAACGTACATACCACACAACTCAACTGAATGAAATTAAACGGTAATTTCCATGAAACCGCTCACCGCTAAGTTGTGTGCAATCGAGGGAAAATCAAAGTTCAGTTGCTTGCTAGTTTGTCAAAAGGGACGGTCTTTTGACTAAGTAAACATCAGACTGGCGTTATTTATCGTCGGTTCTTTTGTAGAATTCATCGTCTTGCCATTGAGGCTTCTCAAAATTCCCTACAATATTCAATCATGTTCCAACATCACTGTTGCAGCAGTTTGAGGATCGTAGGGTCATCCTTGGCTGCTTCAATAAATTCCTCAAGGGTAACCTCTCCGTCTCCATCTTCGTCCATACGCTGAAATAACTGGGCAGCAACAACACGCGGGGGTTCTCGGTCTTCCATCTTCTTTCCGTCATCAGTCATCATTTTATAAATAGACTTGATTATCTCTACAAGCTCATCTTCTGTTATGGTGCCACTCCCATCGATATCATACATGTTAAATGCCCATCTGAGCTTATCTTCCTTCGTACCATGACATGTTATCGACAAGCCGCATATGAACTCTCTGAAATCGATCGAGCCATTTCCATCCTTATCAAACGTGCGGAAAACGTGTGTCGCAAATTTGGTCGCATCTCCCTCCTTAAAGAAATTTTTGTAAATTTGCTCAAACTCTTTCCTTGTCATTTTGCCGCTCGGACAGTCCTTCATAAATCCTTTGTACCATTTGTCTAATTCTCGATCACTGAAAGCGGTACATTGTCGAAGATAGGCTAGATTCTCAGGAGTTAATTTGCTTTGGTGCTTTCCCATATTGCTTCGAAAAATCAAATTTATATATAGGTAGCCTGCTGCAACAGTCGGTTTGGCCGAGGATCAAGAATATTGATTATTGGAAAAAGTTTATCGTAATTCGACTTAAATACCTGTTTGGATTGTTTTCTTGAATCCACAGCTGTAAAGTTGCAGCGCTCTTGAATTATCTCTGCTAGTATGAATTAAATGAGGAGAGTCAGAACAGTCGCTGTTATGAGATCTTCACAGGCCTACTTGCCAGCAAATTGAAGATATCTTTGTTCTTACTGCTGCATTCATGCGCAAAATACTGTTCATTAATATTTATACTTGAAAACAAGGCCTTAACAAACGATCTGCCGATAAAGACTAAGCAAATTGTCCTCGTCTGTTGTTTGCAAAATAGCTTTTCGCAGGTTTCCACTGAAAGTGACCAGAGGTATATCAACAACCAAGAACATGTCTTTTAACACAATGAACAATAAGATAATGGAAGGTTGGATGATCTCTCGCAGGATTCTGCACTTAAAAACTTGTGTAAATGATGAAACCAGTTAATAAACCTCGAACACCGACATGAAATAGATCCAGAAAAGCCACTGAGATTTTAGTGGGATGACATAAATGTTTAATGGATGGAATATAAGGCTGATGGCTGATGGGTATCACCTGGCTCCCCTCTTACATCAACCTTGTGTATGATTAAAACATTTCAAAATAATAGACGAAATTAGGATCTTGAGGCTGTTATTTAGAATGCAGATCAGATAGAGGCGAGCAGATGCGTTTTTCATTGTTCTCTTTAAATCCTAAACAGTTAAGATCGACAGGTACTCCAAATTCTTCACCACAGCCTGGGGAAAATCAAATTTAAGGGCATACTTCGAACTAATGGGCAAATTTGATACCTGCTAAAATCCTGTATATCGAGGTTTGATCGTTAGCCTTCGCAGAAATCAATCTGCATATCAAAATGTACTGCGGTTGCTTGGAAGGTTGTTAAGCGATCTTAATATCATGTTTACTTATCATTTTACCGTTGGTAGGTCGTGCATTATAACTGAACTTTGAAAGATTTTCAGCTGAGTCTTGCCTTGTTAAAACCTGAAACATGATCAGTTCCTTCCAGTGGCGTTCACGAAATAATCAGTTTGGTAAACAGTGCCTGATCTATTTAAATTTAGAAGAAGTAGTTTTGCGCGTTCTTTGTGCGTAGTTTTTCACCAGATGTGGTCTCATAAAGCCAATATTAAATTTGCAGATCGAAATTTCCTTTTGCAATGTACAACTTCAAAACTATAGCTTTAGTAGCGCTAGTAATCACATCGTAGCAGGATGCTGAAAGGTTCTCAGTCAGGAAAAGACAAGAAAGGTAACAACTAGAATACACTTAGGACCGCGCTTTTAAAGTTCATTTGAAGTAAATATTTAGTAGCACTATCGATTAGGCCAGATTTATGACTGCACGTTCATTCATTCACTCATTTTTACTTATTTAGGCACGGTATAGATCCGTCAGTCCTCGAGAATTGCTTTTCAGGGGACCGTGGCAAAAACATTTACAAGTTAGAAGATAGATACTAGGAATAGGAATGATCATCTCATCATAGTTAGTTTTTGATTCTTCTCTTAAAGGTGATAGGAGAAAGTGCCTGTTCGGCATCGGGTTCAAGTTGATTCCAAAGTGTAAAGTCAACAAAATGAAATAGCCCTCTGCCCATTGTTAGTTTTCCGTGAAGGAAGGTAGCGAAGGATCAATATCGGTATTTCTCAGTTTTCTGACATTTCGAGTCGAAATTTTTTCGAACAGGTTGGGAAGGCCATTTAGCTTTTTGTACGTTGTTGTGACCGTTTTGCTTCTGATAATGTCACTTACAGTTGGCCAGTTTAAACTTCGAATTAGTGCCATAGCAGGCGTATCAAATCTACTTTTAGTTCTATTCTAACTGCACGATTCTGCAATTTTTGCAACTTTTGCAGTTTAGTTGAAAGGTTTTAAACCAGTTAAAGATGTTTTCACAACTCTATGTTTATTGTTTCACAACTACGATTAGAAAGGCACTTTAAAGTAATAGGTCGCATGGTCAAAGGTCTTGAAAGCCTATGATTTCTTGCATAATTCACGAGAATTTTCCTGATAAATTTTTAATAGCTAAGGTAGTTTCAATCGCATATTAAGTTTTGGAAATTGTCCACAGAACCTGGGCCCAAAGAGATCAAGAACTTTCGCCACACTAAGATCCTGCAGATAATTGTTAACAACGCGCAAACCAAAAAGAGATTGGAAGAATTATCCAATTATCCACATGGCTAATTTTGCAAGTAATTTGGCCGAACATTTCAATTTTATTGTAGTGCTGTTCAGGTTGCGGTCTTAAGTTTAAGAGCCAATTTACTGTCATGAGATTACTTGATCAAAAATGAACTTAAGAATATAGCCATGTCATGGTTTGAAGACTTTGTGCATCAATTATGCTTTGTGATACCCGGTTTTCAATCGTTAGAAGCTCCATGTTGTCCTTCTAAATGCATTCATCAAGCAATAGTCATAGGACATCAAATAGTTCGAGATTAGAGGGATATCATTACCAACAAAGTTTTATAGATGAGAGTTCTGAAAAAAGTGAGATCATTGGTACAAAAGTGGATCCGCAACAGTGGTGTAAAGGATCGGTCTCCCGCCGACATTATTCCTAATAATCTGTAACAAGTTTGACTCTTCTGTCAAAAGAATAACAATAGATCCAAACTTTACGGGTAAGGCGTAAACACAGGGCCTCCTTTCACGAATCATAACTTAGGATGGGTGGGGGTGGGCAAGTTTCAAAGGGGGACCTCATTTTTGCGACAAGAAACACTTGTCTTTATGAACTCATTTGGAAAGCCTGTATTTCTTACAAGGCTAGAATTGTGGTAGAAGGCCTATCACAACGATTATGCCGTTCATCTTTTTCATTTCATTTCATTTTATTTATTCACACAGGGTAAAAAACATTCAGTTTATAAGAAAAAAACTGTTTTACAATGTGCCCTGTTAAAATAGAAAACAAACACAAAAACAAAAAGAAAAATTAGTTAATCAATAAACTCCTAATACTAGTTAATATATTGAAAAGTCCTATTTTAAATAGTCCTATCGAAAAGAAGAAAGAAATTAAATTGTCACAGAAAAGAAAATCAATAGAATTTTTCTTGATGAAAGGAAGTAAGTAAAGTTTGCTTTATAATCGTTCCTTTAATTTTGATTTGAAATTTGATAGCGAGGGAGACAGTTCGATTTGGAGATCTAGACTATTCCAAACGGTCGCTTCTGTGTATGCAAATGACTTTTGTCCATTGTTTGTTCTAAAAAAGAAAGCTTCAAGTCAGTCTCTGTGTTTCTCAGCGTCCTTTTTGCCTGTTCACGCTGCCTTTGAAACATTTGGGCCATATAATCTGGGCAAAGTTGATTCACACTTTTGAAAACAGTAGATGCGGTTTCAAACCTGGTCAGCTCTTTAACTGTTAGCGAGCCCAGACCTTTAATAGGAGGCAAGGAGTGTGCACCATAGGCACCATTTGTCACAATACGGGCAGCGCGATTTTGGAGAATTTGCAATCTTTTTAAGTCTGTCTCAGTACAGCATACCAATACCGTGCAACAGTATCGTAGATAGGGCTCGACTTACTGCCATACATGGTTTTCATTGTACTGAGTGGGACGTACCTCTTTGCATATCTCAGCATCCCTATCCCTCGCGAAATCTTCGAGGCAATAATATTGATATGTTCCTTCCAACTTAATGCTTTGTCTATTTGTATTCCTAGATACTTAGCTTTGTCTATTATCGGGACAGCTTCGTCACCAGTAACAAACTTAGCTCTAATGCCATCACCGTTAGAAATGTTCTGGAGGTTTGCCCTACCGATAAGCATTTGTCGCCCGGACGGGGAGAGGATTTATGGGTCCTGACTCAGAAAGAAAAATGGGCTCTTTGTATGAGAATCGAAAGGTAAATCAAAGGCATACACGTGCGCCAGATACGCACCTTTCTAGATGGCCTGCTTGTGTTTTGAAGGCTAATGTTTCAGTGAAGCATTAGCAGGAGAATGGAAAATTGACGTTAATTCTGAGGATATAAGATCTGGGCTGCAATCTGTTTTATCCTGATCTCTTAGATTATTGATTTTAAGTTTTATTTTCTCAGAATTCAGCGCATTACATAAGTTTGTAGCTGACTCTTCGTCCCAAATAATTTTTTTTCAAGTTGAGTCCAGTCGTAATTGGCTTCAGCATTATTGATAGTTTTTTTTTGTTTCGTAGATGGGCGGTAATTTTGCAGTGGTCTGAAAGAAATGATTGCTCACTTACGTAGAGCAAAGAAATTTTTTCAAACAGGGACTCCGACGCTAGGGCGTCATCAACGCAGCTAGTGTATGAGAAGCAAGCTGGATTTCCTATAGTGTCGCCAAATTCTCTACCATTTAAGATTCTTAGATTTGTGGACTGACAGGATCTAATTTCTTCCATGTTTATTCAGTGTCACAATTGGATCTCTTTAGGAAATGACGAAGGTTAAGGATAACGATAACTGAGTTGACATCATCTGTATGATATGTGGCTGGTATGTGATCAGGCAGGCAATTTGTACGGCATTAAAGTCATCTATGATTATAAGATCCTCGTTTCCCGGCGAAAAATCAATGTCGTCTACTAGCTCTTCGAAGATTTCATCTGTGTAGTATTTAGACTTTTGAGAGGGAGTATAAACAGTGCAAATCCTAAAGGCTGCTTGTGCTGTTATGGAAGACGTTCTTATCTTTTTCTAACCATAGATAGTTTTTCTGAATGTTGATGATTTTGATTTGATTTTGAAGATATTGTTTGCAGTAAATCAAGGTTCCAGAAGAGCTTCAACCTGTGTTCCTCTTTTCAAGCTTGTTTGGGGGCAGCTCAAGTGCAAGGAAGAGGGATATTTTTATCATGGGTACAGCTCCAGGTTTTGTAAAGATATTGATATCATTTATTAGGGTTTTCTCAAGATCTGGGATTTTGCAGCCAAGATTGTTATCTAGGCCATGAACATTGAGGCGACTAATAGTAAAATCCAATGGGAATCTTAATAACATAGGGGGATATTTGGGTGTACGGTGTCGGCAAATGGACCTATTCCTTGGGGAAAATTGTTACTGTACTGATCTAAATACATAGAAAAATAATAGCAGTCGAGAGAATAAATTACCAGTCCATGAATTCTCGCTGACGGGCATTGCCAAATGATAGGTATATAATTTCAGAGATGAAAGTTTTCATACCAACACGATTCAGATGTTTATCATTAGACACCATTCTGGGATTGATGTACCGGTAATGCATGATTTTAATGAGATCAGCCGAGGGCATTTCACTGATGATCTGCGGAATGATGAGGAGACACAATTAGCTGTTTCAAGAAGTTAGCTATGACCCTTAATTACCTAAAGGATCAAGGATTACTGAGAATGGCCAGCAATCTATTTGGTGTAGCTCCATGTACTCTCTCCTGTACAATACGGAAAGTTTGTGATGCCATTGTAACAGTGATGGGAGCTGATCTAATTGAATTTCTCACGACAAAGAGGGTCTGAGAGACCTCATGTCAAAGCTTGAGGAAAAGTTTGAATTCCCAATGGTTGTTGGCTGCATTGATGGAACACATATTCCTGTCCGGCAGCCAACTGAAAATGCTCATGATTACCTCTGCTATGAAATGAAGTACTCAATCAATGTACAGACTGCTTGTGATCATGAGGGTATGTTTTTAGATGTTGATTGCTCTTGGCCAGGCAGTGTACATGACGCAAAGGTATTTGCAAACAGTAAGCTGAATAAACTTTTTCAAGAAAAAAGGCTTCCAAATTTTGAGAAAAAGCTGACTGATGATGGCATTGACATACCACCTGTTTTGATTGGGGACCCAGCTTGTTCCTTGTTGCCTAGTCGTTTGAAAGAATACAGCAACTGCAGTTGTAATGAAGAAGTTTACATTAACATAAAGCTAAGGTCAGTGCGAAACCAAATAGAGTGCGCCTTGGGACGACTGAAGGCCAGATGGAGGATTTTAACAAGACCAATTGACCTTGCAATAGAACATGTTCCAACTCTGATGTATGCATGCTTCACATTACACAAGTTCTGTGAGTCAAGAAAAAGTGTACCTTTATCAAGAGGCTGTTAACATGGAAATGCATTGCGAAAGATCAAATCAAGATTGTGCCCATCATTCAATGCAAGACAGGCTATATTCATGCAACTCTAACAGGGGAAGCATTGTCAGAGAAGGATTTAAGGAGTATTTTGGAAACTTTTCATGAAACTGGATTGTTCTGTGCATATGTTAAAACTTCCTGGAAAATTTTTTTCCACTTTGTTAATCTTCACTTACCCAACACCAATGGAAGATTGCACTGAAGTTGGCATCAAAGGACTTTTTACCACATTCCCTCTTGTTCAGCAAGCCAACCAAACTACTTTAAGTTGATAAGATTGAAGCTCTTGGCAAAAACTTTCATGGCAGCATCTTAAGTTCATCACACATTGACAAATTATCAGATTTTGAGCTCCCAAGTGACTCAAGTTTTCTTAAAAGGTTCTATAACAATCTTCAATCTTGATGTTCTTGCCCCCTCCTGAACACTGCAAAAAGTTTCTCCAATGTTTGGACATTACTCAAGTATCAAGTATCTTATGATACACAAAAAGAAAATGCCATAAAAAGCTACAGTAAGGAATTCCTCCTGTATCATAATAAAAGGCTTCTTAAGTTATATTTTCCGAGGGCTGCAGTTTCTTAATGTTTTTTGCATGAAAAGTATTGGCAGAAAAATTGATATCAATGCATAGTAAATATACTAAGGCAAAGACACTGTCTTAAAAATGTGAATTAAAATCATGATTGGAATGCTTACATCAGGATAAGTGATCTAAGATTGTTGAGCTTTCTTATGTTACAGAGTTTTGTTTCACATAAAGTGTTTCTTCCAAGAACATGTTTAATATAACACACCACACCGAGAAATTTTCTTGTCATTGTTTTGTTGTTATTATGACTGCTAAAGGTGATTGTAGGCATTTATCAAATTAAAGTTCAAATAACTGCTCACTTTCTTTTCCTATTCTTTGACTGCTTAGCATTGACCTAAAACCTGGAGAGGGGGCAGCAGGTCCCGGATGAGGAGCATTCATGAATTGCTGGTGCTGCTGCTGGACAAATGGGTCGTACTGGGGCTGGTATGCAGGTGGGATTGTTTGATGATTTGTCTGATTGGATGCTAATGCTTGGGCTAACATCATCAATCCATTTCCTAGCTGCTGATCCAGTGCTGTCAATGATTGTGACATTGTCTCAACCAACTTCTCCATACCCTTGGCACTCTTCTCTCGCCAGACGTACCATAACTTGGTCCCTTTGCTGTGCTGACAATGGTTTTTCGAGCTTTAGCTGCTTTTTATAAGTCAGCTTGATCTCCTTGACATTACCAGAATTGGATTTATCCACGGTGCGCTTCATGGGAGTGACTGGTTCATCCTTTTCAGACGAGTCTTCTTCACCGGTTACATCCGACTAGCCGACAACTATAACCGACATATCGAGACATTGTTTCCAAGTCTCAGCTACTTGAAACAGAGCATGCTGTGTCCTATAAGCTTATGAAAGCCAGAAAGCAATGAAGATGATATACCTACAAGATATTGATTGATCTGCTGACTGACAATCCGTTCAAAATTTTGGACATGACTGATAGTACACTAATAGGTCTGCAATTGACTTTTTGGCATGTATCATGTTCTTAATGGATTGTGCAAACATCTGCTTCTTTCAGTTTGTAGGGAAAGTAACAGTTGTCCATGGTTGCATTTATGCAATTAGTTTAGTATCGGCAAGCCACCTCTTACGCCTTTGTACAGGGTGTCCCATGAAAATTAAGCCCCATTTTTGTGGCTGCTTTGGAGGAGCTGTAGCTTCGACTGTCTTGGTTTCTTACACAATGGCATAGGCCAAGCTTCAACATAGAATTTGAGACCTTGTATGAGTCAATCTGACACGTGGTTGCTGATTTATGGCAGAGAAAAGGCTAAATTAGTGGTTGCTTCAAAAACAGCACTTCTTTTGTTCTCCAGCAATGCAATACCAAAATAAAGTAAGTTTTCAAAGAAAGGGTTCTAGCGCCGTATCAAAATTTTGCTAAATCTTTTAAAAGGTTAACAGTGTTGTCTATTCATAAAATAGCACTTTCTACAATTTGAAGAATGTAATGAAAAGTTTAATACGATGCCAGCACCCTTTCTTTGAAAACTTACTGATTTTGGCATTGCCGGAGAACAAAAGAAGTGCTTTTCTCGGCTTGACTCAAACAAGGTCTCAAACTCTCCGTTGAAGCTTGATCTATGCAACTGTGTAAAATCCAAGATAGCTGAATCTACCGTTCCTCCACAGTAGCCACAGAAATGGGGCAGAATTTTTTGGGACACCATGTATGTACTTTTCGCTGTTATATCATCACTACCTTACTCACCAGAACCTAATAAGGCTTCTATTTTAACCATACCGTGCCACAAATTAAAATCCAATTCAAATCTTTGGTCAATACCAATGCCTGCTTTGCTTTTTCCATCTGCTAATTTTCTATTCTTCCCTTCATTTAATATTCGCGAGGGTTGGTTCCCATCCTTTTTTGAACATGCCCTACACATTCTTCTTTTGTGATGGTATAAGAACCACCACAAGTTTGCTTAACTGCTTGACAAATCTTACCAAAGGAGACACTGCTACCATCACCAACCATTAAATTATATTTCAAATTTCTCTCTTCTATTGATCTCAAGAATGTCATACATCCACCAGTGGATTCCATTTCACCACTAGAGCCTTTATAACTTATTTGGCGATTTTTTATGAGAGATGAAAACCATATTTGGTACTCTTCACATTCACGATATTCTTTTTCATGGTACTGACATTCATGGCATACCATACTCAATACTTCATAGTCCAGTACTTCTCCAGTCCGTACTGAAATTACCACCACTGCCAAGACTACCAAGCAGAAGCTCAGTTAAGCTCTTTGATGAATCTTGTTTTAAGGATGATGATTAAATGAAATTTCATCCTGGACTGCCAAACTTTGAAATTCTGAAGGTAGCCTTTGAATTTGTGATACCCAGTGTTAAAAGTGAATTACTGTTATTCTTCACTCAAGAACTTTGTCCCGGCCCTAATGGAATTAGGTCTTATTGTGCCACTTTAGGACCTTGCCTACAGCCCAGGGGGGGGGGGACTCATGACATGTCAAAGGTATGGGTGGTGGCATTTGCCACCCACCATTTTCCCTACACTAGGGTTAATTTTTCAGAAAATTTTCCCTAAACAAGGGTCAGTTTTGCTAAAATCAGTTGAGATAACTGGAAAGGGTAGTTTTCACCCAAAATCTATCGCAAATGTGGTACAACAGCAAACATTGGTAGTTAAAAGAAGGAAGCTTTCTGAAAACTGGGTCATGGACCCCATGTCAACTACCCCCGGAGCCCTACAGCTTTGGGAATTTCACTATCCACAGTTTCAAGAAACTTCTAAGTCTGGATGATCAGCCTGGATGACAAACGGAGCTTCCTTATATTTAATACAATGCCACAATGTTTGCAGTATGCAATTGGGAAGAAAACAATCATGGTTGTCGTAGATTGCTTTGAAGTTTAGGTTTAAGGCCTTCGAATTTATTAGCCAGAGCTCAAACTTTTCAACTACAAACACAACAACACCACAAATGTGTTTTTGGTATCACTCCCCAGGGTTCATTCAGCCTTGTTCCTGAGGCATAGGGACAGATTTCTGACCGACAACTGTGGAATTTTGAAACTGCTGAAACCCAGAGATTTAGTATTGGTAGATTTACAATAGCAGAAGGCGTTAGGTTACCAAGCTAAACTTTCAGCATATTCCTTTACATGAGGCAAAGCCAGCTGGACCAGTTACACCAATGCTTCAAGGAACATTACCAATGAATTACTTGATTGCAAAAAAAGAAATTCTTGCCTTACTGTAGCCAGAGTTACTAGAGTTGGTGCATCCCTAACCACTTTATGTGCCTTGATATGTTACTGTTTAGAAGTCAATAGGCCAAATAAGCTGGCCAGTCAGAATGACCATTAGGCTATGCAAAGTTTTCGATATAATCAACAGAGTATACCAAAGAAAACATATATTATCTCTTCTGGGATGAATGATCCCACAAAGGTAATTGGTAATGATGTGTACCAAGGGTTATCCAAGTCACCAAGATTGTTATGAACGTCTTCCACATTTTTTTTACCATTTATCGAATGTACCCCAAACTTACTCATTTTAATTTTTCGTGTAGAATCTAAACACAATATTTTTCAAGAATTTATCCAAAGATGCTAGAAAGTTCTTTAATCTCGGGGAGATCTTCGTTTTATAACAGGCATGCGAGCCTGTAAACAAGGTACGAGAGCGAATCGGCGGCCTACTGCTATTAGTAGCGGCAAGCTTTTTGGATCACGTTCTTTCCTGAAATCAGCATAGGATCAACACCAGTTATTGAAAATTTCTCCATATGTCGCTCTATAACATGCGATTCCAAAATTTTATCCATAATCCCGCTATGAGATCAATTCATTTCGAGTTCTTATACGCAGTTGATTCTGTAGCCATGTTGAAGTAAGTGGAACACCAATATGGCCGCCAACCTCGTTTCCGATCTTCGTGACGTCATGTGAAAACGCTCTGTAAAATCAACACATTTCGCAGCCTCGTTCAAGTCAACATGAAGTGACGTCCTAGCAAATGACGTCATTTCACACTTCTTGGCAGATTGAAATATGTAATTTCGCAGATTGAAAGGGAAATAATTGAACAAGTACTACACAACATTCACGACAGTGTAATATCTTTAATAATCAACGACTATACCAACCTCGGACTTGTCCTTTAACATCCTTAACTTCGTTTTTTTTAAATGAGAGTTTTTTAAACTAATGATTGATTTAATTCATGTCTATAAAGCTTCATATTGTTGCTATTAACATTAAAATAATTATTAAAATAATTCTTTGTACTTTCTTTAAGTTAAATTGCAATTCAGTTTTTGAATTTTTATAAATTGCTTCATCAGATTTCCTGAGTTTTTTTGGTGCTTTATCCCGTAACTCCATCATCTTTTGAATTCTGCTTTTAATCAATGGCTTATTACGCAATTTGTGTCCTTTATTTGCTTTATTTGGCGAGTTTCTTCAATGGGACATGTTTTTTTTAAACAATATCATTAAGATTATCAAGAATTTGGCATTTACATCATTCATGTTTTCATTCAGGTACTCAAAGTTACGGTCATTTAAATCTTCAAGAAAACTTTCCTGATCAAATTTAGTCATGCAGGTTAAATTTGGCATTTACGTCATTCATGTTTTCATTCAGGTACTCAAAGTTATGGTCATTTAAATCTTCAAGAAAACTTTCCTGATCAAATTTAGTCATGCAGGTTAAATTTAGCATTTACGTCATTCATGTTTTCATTCAGGTACTCAAAGTTACGGTCATTTAAATCTTCAAGAAAACTTTCCTGATCAAATTTAGTCATGCAGGTTAAATTTGGCATTTACGTCATTCATGTTTTCATTCAGGTACTCAAAGTTATGGTCATTTAAATCTTCAAGAAAACTTTCCTGATCAAATTTAGCCATGCAGGTTAAATTTGGCATTTACGTCATTCATGTTTTCATTCAGGTACTCAAAGTTACGGTCATTTAAATCTTCAAGAAAACTTTCCTGATCAAATTTAGTCATGCAGGTTAAATTTGGCATTTACGTCATTCATGTTTTCATTCAGGTACTCAAAGTTATGGTCATTTAAATCTTCAAGAAAACTTTCCTGATCAAATTTAGTCATGCAGGTTAAATTTGGCATTTACGTCATTCATGTTTTCATTCAGGTACTCAAAGTTACGGTCATTTAAATCTTCAAGAAAACTTTCCTGATCAAATTTAGTCATGCAGGTAAAAAGATATGGTTCTGTTTGATATTCCTGCTTATTAACAATTAAACAACGTGGAAAGGGATCTGAATATGACCAGGGATAATCTTGTCCAACAAGCTTTCAATAACAGCTGTCATTTGCAAAAAAACACCATTTCAGCAGGGTAAATTATTGTGTTTTACATCTTGAGCCATTTGGAGTAGACTCGAATCCTAATTAGTTGAAAATATGAAACTAAGACGGTTAAAGGTCCTTGTAAACTGGGCCCTAAGAAATAGTTTCGAGCATTATCGGACAACTGGAAGTAACTCAAAATTTGGCCATTCAAATAAAGGAGATAATAAGCTGAGAACTTATGCAATATTTAAGAGGCAATTTAAACGGAAATCCTACACTAAATTGACTGACAACTTATCCAGAAGTTGCCTTGCAAAATTTTGATACAGCGATCACAGACTATGCATCGAGGTCGGCCCGAGGTATAATTTGCCAGTCGACAGAATGTGCCTCGTGTGTAATGAAAACATCCTCTCATAAACTTTATGCTTCTCACTGCCGATCAAAACTATATTTATAGGATGTGACATGAAAATCGGCAGGTAATCAAATAAATAGCTTGTTATATAAAAATTCTGCTGAAATAGCTATGTTGAGTTGATAAGGTCAGTTCCACACGACCAGACCTGATTACCATCCCATTCATTCCTGATTTCAGAGTACATAGAGGGTTAAATGAACACCATTTTGGTTGAAGTTGGTTTTATCTCTTTGATAATCGTTTATTGACACAGTTCATTGTGGGAAAATTGCACATGGTGTTAAACACTGAAGTTGTCGATATGGAGAGATGGCATCAAGTAAAGAGCTAG
Source organism: Aurelia sp. 4 Dawson et al 2005 (assembly GCA_964019985.1). Taxonomy (NCBI): domain Eukaryota; kingdom Metazoa; phylum Cnidaria; class Scyphozoa; order Semaeostomeae; family Ulmaridae; genus Aurelia; species Aurelia sp. 4 Dawson et al 2005. The sequence goes on along the minus strand of OZ026492.1, from coordinate 29,632,309 downwards.
CTTTGAACGCGAAAACACAGGCTATACCTTACCTGTTACCTGCGTATTCCTCCTATTGACGTCGATGTCGTCAAGGAGTCGAACTAAACCGATGATGGACTAGTTCAGCAAATTCTCCCCTTGCCTGTGTCGTTCTCTTCGCTTGCTCCGGTGTCACACCTAATAGCTCTCCTATCTTCAACCAGTCGTCTCTGTAATACCTACGAGTTGGCTTTGTGAACAACATTTTTTTTGTGATAGCCGTATTGGGACATCTGGAGGTATGAGCAATGAACTTCAAATGCTGTGAGAATATGTAGTTTTGGATTGGCATTGTTTGTACAATTTTTTCGACTTCCTCGTTGGTATATACGAAGCTGTAGTTTTCTTCGTCAGTTTCCTCTTGTGATTTTTCTCGCACCCATCCTCCTTTTATCATGTTGCGAAGTAGTCGGCACCAACACGCTTCGAGTTTCTTCAACTGCTTTTTCGTTATGGAGGACTGCTTGTGTGGCTTATGCAAGTCTGGACCTCACACAGGCTTCAAGTATCTTCCTTCTGGTACGCATGCACACGTTGGTATCTGTCTGTACATTCCTCAGTTAATTGAATTTGTTAGTTGCAGTCACTATTCGTTTTCAGTAAAGCAGTTCACTTCATTAGATGATATTACATGGCCCAGATAAGTGAAAGTTTGCACGCTCTCAATCTCGTTTCCTTGTATATTAAACAACGATGCTTCTTTTGCTAGTTCAGCATTATTGAACACTTGTGTTTTGGTTTTCTTAAATAGAATAGTAGGCCCGAATCTGTTGCATGTGTCATTGATCATATTCAGGATTTATTTGGCCTCGTTCACTGATTTGCAAAATAGCGCTACATCATCAGCATAAACTATCCATTTGATTACTTCAGTGCCACGCATTTTGCCATTCTGTCGTTGTGATTGATTTGTACAAGTATGGGGGATGTTGTATTCCATATCTATGCCTCATCCATCGGGAAACTCTATATCTATGCCGTGTCCTGCTACTTTTAAAACATAGTAAAAATAATAGTTGAAAAGACATAGCGATTCTTGACCGCCTGGTCTGCAGCCGACTAACACGTCAAACTTTGCTTTTGAACCCTTTATTGATGCAGTTGTGCCTTCATACATGTTCTTTAAAATTGCAACAAGGTGTTTAGCTCCTGTTCGTAAATTCAATACTCTGAAAAGAAAATTACGTGGGATGTGGTCATATGCAGCAGTTAGATCTATGTACACTGCTGTCACAGTCTCCCCAACTTTTTCTGTGACCATTTTCACTATGAAAATTCCATCTGATGTTGATCTATTTTGATGGAATCCGAATTTGGCTTCGCTAATGTGAGTTTCATATGCTATTTGAAATCTATTTATGATAAACTTTGGAAGAATGCGGCTCATATTAGCTCCAAGTGAAAGCCGCCTGTTGTTAGCAGCTAAACTCATGAGACCTTTCATATACAGACACTTGATACTGGTGCGAAGCCATGCAGTTGGTACTTTGATGTGTGTCCATATTAATTTGAGCAGTAGAATAATCGCTTGGATCAAGTTTTTACTATCGCTGTATTTTAACCCGTCTGTTGTTGGCTTGTCTGTTGCAGAGCTCTTGTTGTTGTTGTTGTTGTTGTTGTTGTTGTTTTGAAGCTCTTCAGTACCTTTACCACTTCCTTTTCATTTGGAACTTCTTCATTAATTGGTACGATTTCGTCATTTAGGTGTTGGTACTTTTCCGGAAATTGACGTTCTGGTGGGAGAGGCCATGCTGGATCCTTTTCTGCAAAATGGCTTTCAAAATGTGTCTCGAGTTTTTCATTTGATACATGAATCTTTGATCCTTGTTTAAAAGTGGCACACTTTTTTGCAATAGCAAACTCTTTCTCGACGTCCCTTGCTTCTACTACTGTATTGATGCTGTCTGCAAGCTCCTTGTAGTATTCGCTTTTTAGTCGCTTTCGTGTGTCTTTGATCTTTTTCTGGAGGTTTCTCATTTCTTTGTGGTCTTTAAATTTGTGTAATTCTTTCAATTGTTGTTGCAACGTGATATCTTCCCATGGTTCTTTCTTCTTTACAAGGTCTACATTTGGGCACACCTCTTCGATACATTCTTTGACGGTATTCGTAATCTTTTCATTCAGTGCATCTAATCATCTATTTGTATTTCATCTAATTCTCTTTCTAACAGTTCAGTTAATTCTTGACCAGCTTTTGGGTTGATAACCAACTCCTCTATCTTAGTACGTTGTCTTGCCTTATCTGCTCTTGGTCTACTTAATTGATGACGTAGCTCAGTCTTATTGCAAGGAAATTGAATATTCATCACTAGAAGTCGATGGTCGGTGTCAAACAGGGCAGATGGTGCGATGAAGACACGACATGAACTTGCAAATCTGAATATCCAATTAGAGATACATATGTAATCTAATCGCTTCCACCTTCCGGTTGCGGCGTGCCTCCACGTCTCGCGGTGTATTCTTTTAGTCCTAAAGATAGTGTTCGTAGCTAGTTTTCATCCGATTCTCAAGGCACCAGGCTAGCAATCGCTCGCTATTGTCATTCGTTTCTGCTCGATCCGATTTGTTATGTCCTAATATTGGCTCCCATGAGCAAGACTCTTTGCTTTGAGTTGAGATCGTTGCATTAAAGTCTCCGAGTGCTATCAGCTTGTACCTTGGTTTTTCATTCAGATCTGTTTTCGCTTTCGTAAGGGCTGAGTAGAATGCTGATTTTGTCACAATAGTCGGTGCATACCCATTAAATATTGATAATAATTGATAATCGCATGCCTTTCACAACTATAGTTGTTGATATCAGTCTTGCAGGAATGTGTTCTTGGTAGGTCTCAAGTTTTACATGCGGAGCAAGTATCATTGCACACCATGCTCTTTCTTTCGCTTATGTCCACTCCATATCAGTTGCCATCTTCAAATACAAAAATTCCGGTATCTGTTCGACTTACTTCTTGCATAGCGAGACGGTTTTACTAAACTATGGAATCAGCCATAACTACCAAAACGAGCCAAAACGAACGATCAATAACGACCCAAAGCGAGGCAGAACGAACCAAAATAACCCAGTACAACTCAAAAGCGAGCCAAAATAACCCAGAACTCAGTGGCGTGGTGGCTCAACATTGGCTAAGGGGGCACCAACAGCTTTGGCGCCCCCTAGGAAACTGCAACTGTTCTTTGTTGTACAATGTGCCATGGCTATCGAAAGGTAGTTCCTTCTAGACTATGCTTTGACATTGAATGAGTAGAGTATGCTTCTTTTATAATCCCGTTGGATTGGAATAGAAATCAAACAGTTAGGATGGGCCTAATCTTTTCGCGAGCGGAGCGAGCGAAAATTTTTGAGACTACGCTCTTCATATCGTTGGAAAATGCTCCTGATGCGAAGAATTTACCATGTTATCAGGACAAAGGAGTATGAAATTGAGAGGCTTCTCGGGGAAAATTTTGAAAATAGAATATCAAAATCTCGAAGACTATGAAGTAAAGTAATAAAACTTAAATGATTCCTTCTTCGTTCTCTTTTGGAAAGTTAACAGACATTCACCTCTATGCTCAAACTCTTGTTACTCATCCTATGCACCTGTACGTAAGTCATCTGGATGATCCACTTTTCTGTCTAATCGAGTGTTTCTAAATTCCGCCAAGAAAATGGGACTCTCAAGTAAATTTTCAGGATGAATAACGCGATATACACGCTGACGCTCAAATGAATAAAAATGGTATCGAAGTCCTGCACCCCTATCCTGGATACAGCAGCCCATTGCAATTTCCATTCTATGATCCAACATCAAACAGGCTTGCTTATGTTGATTTTACAAGGACATCAATCACAGAAGATCTTTGTGAATGTGTGTGTTCTCCAAATATATGCTGAATGCGTTTCTGATAAGCTATTAGTGTGTTACCATGTCCTCAAAGCATCTTCAAAGTTTATAATTGAGGCAAAAAATCTCCCATACCTTTTTCTGTCGCATTTGTACATAACAACGTGATTTAGTGTGACGTTGGGCCCCTCAAAACGTTGGGCGCCTTCGGCGCCCCTATCTTCTCACGTCGCTGGGGGGGGCACGTGTCCCCCGGCCCCCCTGGCCACCACGCCACTGCCAGAACTAACCAGAAAAAGACAAAATGCTTCAAGATGACCTTGACCAATGACCGATAAAATCGTTAGCAGAGGCTGGTTTTTCAGGCCACTGCATTCCGACCTTCTCTACCTCTCCTTTCTCTACACATCTCTTTGTTCTGTGTCTCGTTTTGGTGATCAAAAGAAACTATATTATTTACTTTAAATAGGCCTAGGCTAGCGTAATTTTTGACAGGAAAGCCCACCTGAACCCGGCTGACGACGTTACTAAAACACGGAACAAGCGGAATAAGCCAGTAACAAGCGGAACAAGCAAGGAACAAGTCAGTAAGAAGCGGAACAAGCCAGGAACAGGCATTAAACAGGCCAGGAACACGCATTGAACAAAGCGTGGAATTAGCATGGGTACATGGCTGAACCCCACGAGATAACGTTAACATTGCCGCAAGGGCCGTTCATTTCAACTGAAATTTCCAAAAATTGTTGCGGTGTGAAATGAACAAGTAACCGTATGAACAATTTAGCCCTAAAAGTAAGATCAAAGAAGGAGATGGCATTAAGGTTGCCAATCTAAAGAGGGTAACAGAGTTTAAGTATCTTGGAATTTATGTTGATTCAAAGCTTAACTTTAGCAAACATCTACAAAATCTTGTCAAGAAAATATCACAAAGGATATCTGCACTACGAAGACAAGCTAAATCACTCCCTCTCATTCACGTAAAAAGACTTGCAGAAGTAGTGATCAGTCCTCATTTATCCTACTGCTCTAGTGCATGGTTTAGTGCATTATCAGCTACTCAAATAAAACAATTGCAAAGACAGCAAAACATTATCATTCGACTGATCCTTGGTCTTGGTTGTCATGAAAGGATAACTGATTTCCACCTAGCTAAATTAAATTGGCTTTATGTGAAGGAGCAGCTTGTGTTTAACCAACTGAAATTAATTTTCAAGCTACGACAAGAGGGGCCAGAAGCTACAATTGTTCTCCCTGTTATTGAAAACAACCATCAAATGACTACAAGAGCAAAAAGTTGAGCAGATTTTCAAGTTGAAAGGGTGACAACAGAAGAGCAAAAAACATTTCAGCAATCAGCTATAAAAACATGGAACAAACTGCCAGCTAGCATAAAAGAAATAAACACCATGACGCAATTCAAGAAAACTTTGAAGTCTTTTTTAACTAAGGAAAGAAATAACCCATTTTCTCTATTCAAGTAAGGACAGTACATGTAGTTTTATAAGTAAATTGTATATACAGTATCTATAAACACATCTACATAGTATTTTATCAAATCTTGTAATATTTATTCATTTATTTATTTACTTATTTATTTATTTTAAAAGCTGGACCACTATTTATACCAATTTTCTAAATTGTACAGTGTTATCCAGTCTAAATAATCATATACATACATACCGTATTTTCTTGTAAGAAGAAACTGGTTATGAGAAACAGATCGCCATATAAAGTTAAGAAACTCCAGCACTGGGAAAAATATAACGTAAGAAAGCGACTTGCGGATTTTTCTTGAAAAGAGAAGGGCTTTGCTGAAGTTGAAGGGGATATTTAGAAAATAAGGACTCTATGGGGATGTGTGAAGAATTCCGGTGCATGTAAAATATTGGGGCGAGAATGAATTTCTGTGTTGTCCATAGAGCAGTGTTGTCAAAGAGGTCACTACTTGTTTGTTGCTGTTGTATTTTATATTCTTTGGATAATCGAGGGAGAGTTTTAGAACGTGAAAGCCATGAATCTGAGAACTGGAAGTGGGTGTTTTAGAGTATAAAGATGGAACTCTTCAACACAAAGTGAGCTCGTTACTTCCAGTGATCATGTTCACCATTAGGATGTGAGGCAAATCAGTTGCGTTTTTTCCTATCCCAGCTAGTTACTAATCGTTATAAATTACATGGGGAACTAAACTTCTACCCCAAAATATCGGTTTTAGTAAACATACAATTTCCAAAGAATTCTTTTTTCCGACATGCTTTAAAAAGCGACCTAAGCCCCCTCGATCAACTTGTAAGCAATTTCCTCCCGCAGATAAATTTCCGCTTTTTGCAAGGGGTTCAGGCTGGGAGGAGTGGTCGAATTTTCAATTACTTGCTTTGTAAAAGCGCTTAATGAACCCGGAAAGAAAACAATTGCACATACACACCACTCCAAGTGAGAAAATCATTCAAATTCCTTTCCTGGTGAATGGTAGTGGGTACAGGTTGGCAGACGATTGTCTTTCCTATCTTGCTGTTCTGAGCTGCACTCACTTAGCTTTGTTAACAGCTAATTTTCATCATAAATGACGCTGTCAAGTTGCCAGATAAAGTTCAAAATTATCTAGCCGGCGGTGGTAATCGGACACTTGATGGAAACTGAACTTTTAGACAAGAAAAATACATCGCACACAAAAACTAAAATCATCCACGAAAAAAGCAGCCCTTTTAACATATTTACTCAAAGACTGTTGGTTTCGACTTTGCCTGATTCGCCTTTGGGGTTATCGCTCCTCCTGCTGAGCTCGGCGGTGGTTTTCGGACACCGGCGGTGGTTTTCGGACAGTAAGTTAAAGTTGCAGAGCATGCCAAGAAATCGCTTCTTTTGAGTATAGCTATTTTTCGTTTTTTATGCGCACGCACACTCGGTTTCAAGAAGAGACTTCCATTTCTTGCGAGTTTGATATATCGAGGAAGTGGCAGAGGCAAAATGTCATACTGGAAAGGCAGCAGTACAAGACTTACTACTCAAGTCCCTCACATTTGCAGTCGAAAGTCTGCCAATTAATCTAAACTTCGCCGAAACACTGTTCAATGCCTAAAGTGAACTAAAACATACCCTAACTCTCAAAATCGTCTCTTGTGATCACTTGTACTAGAGCTTCTTGATTCCCTAGAAAAGCCTATTTCATTTGAAATACACCTCACGAAGTGCTTCCAAAATAAAGAGAACTTTGCTCAGTCTGCTTGCACCATTTGTGATGCGAATGAACTAAGTGGGATCAACAGCAATAAAAGAGACCTGGTGGTGGAAATATTTTTCATTTTGTAACAGAAATTGCTTACCCTTGGAATTTTAGGTGCATTTTTCTTTCAGGATACGAAGAGCAAGAATTACGACGATAATCATGTTCATTTTTATTCTTTCATTCCAAATCTAAGTAACTTACGACAAATCCATGTGACAAATCCGTGTGACAAATCCGATAAATTAATTAAAGACTAGGCCATATTTATGATTATTTACGTTTCGAAGCAAACTTGCTTCATCATCAGAATATCAAGTTTCCAAGAGCACGAGGCAATATTTATATCGATAAAGACAATGAACTACCAAAAGTGCGTTTTTTACAAATCCTACGTGAAAAATAAATAATGAGGTACACCCAGAGGACAATACCTAAAACAGAGCTAAGGGAATAGAAGAATGCTGATAGTTAAGCGACGGACGATCGCGCAAAATTAATAAACTTTCATGAATGAGCAAATCAAAATCATTGTGAGCTCTGTCCAGAACTGAAAAATCTTCCACCGACGCGGCGTGACCTGATTTGTTAATATGGTCCCAGATGGCTGAGGGACTAAATTTAATTTTCTGACCTGCCTTGTTTATTCCCAAGTGCTCCCTGCAGCGTGTAATCAGGTGACGGGTTGTTCTTCCAAAGTACAAGGCATGGCAGCCAGGACACTTAAATTGGTAGACAACAGAGGAGCGAATGTTAGCTGGAAAGCGGTCTTTAAATGGAAAAAAAGACTGTATGCGTTTAGAAGATCGAAAAATAACTTGAAGCTGAATACCTGGATAACATTGCTTAAGTAGTCTACAAATTCTGGTCTTCATCTGTAAACTATACCTGCCAAGATATGGTATGCAAAAAATTAGGGCCGTTTTGGCTCCTGCTAGGGCAGGGGCTCTAGGTGCGAACCTTTTATCCAGCAAGGATTTAATAATACGATCTGTCAGCGCCCTAGGAACACTGTTTTTAGATAGGATCTCCTTTATTCGAACAATTTCGTCGTGGAAGTTCTTATATGATGAACAAATGTGAAAGGCTCGATAAATCAAAACACTGATCAAATTATTCATGTATTTGTCGGGAGCAAGGCTAGCAAAATCCGTATAAAGGCCAGTGAATGTCTTTTTTCTGTATAAATTTGTCATAAAATTATTCCCCTCGCGGGTAACGAGAACATCCAAAAAGGGTAAAGAGTTTTCCGACTCAATTTCAGCAGTGAAATTGATGTTAGGTTGCTGACAATTAATATACTCTAAGAACATAGCAACATGGTCCCTGTCCCTAAATAAACAATAAGTATCATCTACATATCTACGATACAGTACAGGTTTAAACTCAGAAGGGCAATTCGCTAAATAGCGCTTTTCAAGGTGACTCATAAATATATTAGCAAGGGACGGTCCCAAAGGTGATCCCATTGCAACACCATCAATTTGATCAAAAAGTTGCCCATTAAAAACAAAATGATTTTCTTTAACAGCAAAGCTCAACAATTTGCGAAACTGAGTGCGATCCAACGAACAATCCATGTATTGTAATTTGTCATATTCATCAAATATTAAGTCAGTACATAAAATCTATAGTTTCATGCAATGAAATGTTCGTGAACAAACAAGAGACATCAAAGCTAGGCATAACCAATTCCTCATCTGTACTAAATGCGGTAATTTCAGACACGAAAGAAAAAGAATCCTTAATAACATATTCATTTACCGTGTAAGGCTGTAAAATGGGAACGAAAAACTTTGCAAGTTTGTAGTTGTAAGTCCCTATCGCGGACAAAATTTAAGTCCCTATCCCAGACAAGGGAAATGGGGTGGTTATTCTCAACCGTATATTAATAAAGTTGAATCCCTCCTCTAAGATGCCTCTAAATTCAAGAAACTCGACATCGAAATTCTAGATCTTTGCCTAAAACGTAGGAACAAGTCAATTCGGTTTCTTAGGGACAAATTATTGAAACAAAACTCAATTCCAGAAGAAATTTATAAGGAACTTTTCCCCTCTGGTAGTACCCTGGGGGTTCTCTATGGACTACCCAAAGTTCATAAGACTAATTGTCCAGCAAGGCCTATTTTGTCCGATGCAGAAATATGGAGTTTCTGGTAACGAGCTTGCCTGGTTTACGTCATATCTCCAAGACAGACGGCAGTTATGCAAGGTCAATGGTGTTTCTTCACGAATAGAAGAAATACACTGTGGTGTACCTCAGGATTTTGTCTTGGACCCCTTCTTTTTATAGTCTATATCAATGATCTTCCGTTTTGTCTGGAGAGCTGCCAGGTGACCATGTATGCTGATGATACCAGCATCTCCTTTACTGCAAAAAGTTTCAACGATCTGAATATGACGCTGAACAAAGAGCTTGATTCTTTACGGAAATGGCTCCAAGGCAATAAACTGTCACTGAATGTCCTTAAGACACAGACAATGGTTATTGGATCTCGCCCCAACCTTAAGAAGATTTCGACAAAGCTAGTGGAACCTCCCTCTTTTACTATTTGGGGCTCCAATGTTGAAATGGTAGGTAACGTCAAATATTTAGGGGTGCAGATTGATAGACATCTGGCTTGGGATGAATATATCCAGTTTGTACGATCTAAGGTCTCTCGTGCAATTGGATTCCTTAAATATGCCAAGAAGTTACTGCCACAGGACACTCTCTGTAAAATGTATCGTGGTATCGTTGAACCGCACCTTCGCTACTGCTGTTCAGTCTGGGGGCATGTGGGGGGACTAGGTTGCAGGTGCTGCAGAAACTTCAAAACCGTGCCGCTAGAATTGCGACCAACAGTAGTTATGATTCTTCTGCTAGTGCCTTGATAAAAACTCTAAATTGGCCTACGGTAGCGGATATGATAATAGTCGAGACAGCTTGCATGGTTTACAAATCAATAAATGATCTTGCTCCACTATCTGTCAGAAATTTTTACCAAAAACTCGGCATGCAGTAGGAAAAATTTGAGAAACACGGCAACTGATCTCCAAGTCCCTCTATTGAAAACGTGCAATGGTCAACGAGCTTTCTCATATCGTGGTACTAGAGTCTGGAACCACTTAGATTTGGAAGTCAAGCAAGCATCCTCTTTCAAAGCATTTAAAGACGCTGTAAAAAGATGATTTACTTTGCTGTTTCTTTTTATTATTCATTTATTTACTTATTTATTTTATGTATTATTGTAATAAGGATAGGGTTTTTAAACGATAAAAATTTTTTTTCAGATTTTAAGCACGGCCCCCTGAAAAGCAATCTTCGATTGACGGGGTAACCGTGGATAAATAAGTTAAAATGAAATGAAATGAATCCATTAATAGTGCACCAGCAAAGCCTCCGTTATCCATGGTTATCTTGGAAGTTTCTACGAATTTTAGAAGTGCATGCTGCGTATTATAGCCCTTCCGAAAACCACATAGTAGAGGAGAAAGAAAGCACTCGACAAACGGCATTAAATGCTCATACATGAGCCGCTCAAAGATCTTAGAGACTGATGACAGGACAGTAATCGGTCTAAAATTGTTCCTGCTAAAAACATCATCTTTTTTGAAAAGTGAGGAAATATCCCCAGCTTTCAGTTCGTTAGGAAAATCGCTTTCAGAAATACTTGAGTTGTAAGTGCTAACCAAGTGTGGCAAAAGCAGATCAGAATTTTCTTTTAGAACTCTAGCTGGAATACTTTCAATTGGAGATGCTTTTTTAGGATCTAATCTTTCTATCTGAGTCATTATCTCCTCTGGCGAGCAAGGCCGAAATTCAAACGTTTTGGAACGATGAAAACTCTCTGTTGTCCTCTTAATACTTGGGTGTAAACTGTACTTAATAATAGCGAGCTCAACAGGATCGTCGATACCATCGGCTGATACAACGTTTGATCCTGTTTCCTCTATACCCAGTGAACTCGTTATATTAGCGAAATAATCGTTGAATATCTCTGCAACAGCTTTATCGTCAGAGACTATCTCGTCATTTTCAAGCAGAGTCACACTTGAAGTAATTTTTACTTTACCAGAAAAGAGGGGTTTCACTGTCTTCCAGAATTTTCGATTGTCGTTAAGACTTTTAAGATCAATAATTTTATGATATTCTCGCTTGGCCTCACGGAGAAGTTTCACGCATAAATTTCTTTGGTTTTTGAAAGCTTTCTTATTTTCGTCCGTTCTGTCTTTGTTATATCTATTGCGGAGATGAGTTCGATTCATAATGGCTTTCCTGAGTGCTTTGTCATAAAGGGTCCTTCATTGGCTCTAACAGATTTCTGTTTCACCGGAGCATGCTTATTCAATAATACACTTAAGACAATCGCATCAAAGATATCATAGCTAACCAAAGCCTGCTGGCTTTGTCTAAGTAGTCTCTCTTTGAGGTCTTTCCTAAAGCTGTCAATATCAAACTTACGGTAGTCCCGATAATTGATTATTTTAGGGCCCCTTTTTATGAAACCACCCTTTACAACAGTTGCAACCATGCAATGAAAATTCGATAGCCCTGTTTCAATCGATACAGTATTTTGAAAATTAGAGACTCTGTTGGCGAGAATCAGATCAATTGTTCTAGGTCTATCGGACTTAAAGCATGTCGGTGTCTTAACGAAGTTTTTAAGGTTATAGGATTCCATGAAATTGCTAATATTCTCGTCATTTTCTTCCGTATTAAAGTCTCCCATCAAGATGAAACTTTCGAATTTTGTACTGAAGTGATCTAACGCGTTTCCTAATTCCTGGAAAATATATCTTTCTCCTCGATTAGGAGGACGGTATATATTCGCAAGAAGCCATTTTTTATTTTTGATATTTATTTCAGCAAAACCACATTCTATGTCGTCAGGAAGCTGATACTCCTTCAGCTCTTTAGCTGGAATTCCATTTCTTACATTTACAAGGATTCCGCCCCCCGTGTCTATTTCTATCGAAACGAAAGGGAGAATGAAAGCCATCCAATAAGAATTGACAGGTGGGAAAGGTATCGTCAATTTTGTTTCAGCAATGCCCAAAATGTCTATGTTGTTTGATATGATGACTTCTAAACAGTCAAATTTGTTTCTTATAGAATTTATGTTCAAATAGGCAATTATCATATCGTTATGGCTTTTGATTCTTAGATCTTTTAAAGTGGTACTTGGTTCCCCTGTCTCGCTACCATTAGCAATTTCATCGATTCCTAAGTTTCCATCAATTTCAATCGCAATTTTTTCATCATTTTCTACAACTTTAGAAACAGTAGGTTTATGCTCACTAGGAGCCTGTTCAAGTCAGCATTTTTCTATGGCTTCACGGAGATTTCCTACCAAAATCGCATCGCCATATCGACTCAGATGCAGTCTACTTTTATTAAGATGTTGGGCTTCATCAATATTATCATTATTTATGAAACAAATGTTTCTGGAGTTGCAAATCTCCCTCAGTTTTTCATTCACTAAGCATGCCTTTTCATTGAGGTCGTCGTTATCACACCTTGGGCAGATTCCAGAGACGATGATGGAACTGTTATCCTTCATTTCATTTTTTTTTCATTTTATCATTGTTTAAAACACACGAGATCCTTTCAGCAAATTAATATCCTATTAACAATATTTCTATAAAATAATATGAGAAAAGAAAAAAGAAAAAATTGGAATATTGCTGCTCTACCAAGGGGTCGTGTTTGGGTCCTGTGAAAGGTTCAAAAGATAATCTCTAAGTCCTGTTCTAAAACGAGCGATTGAGTCTCTTTCTCGAATGTTATCAGGGATATCATTCCAGTTTTTGACACCAGAGAAGTAGAAACTTCGCTTTGCATATTCTAACCTAACTTTAGGAATTTGCAGATCTCCATGGTTTCTGGTTCTATACTCTGAAATCATGGATCTTTCAGTGAACTTATGGCGAAGATTTTCGGGACAGAGGTCATGCAAGATTTTATATGTCATGACTCCTTGGTCAAAGGAGATCAATGACTTTACAGAGAGCCATTTGCAAGTCCATCCGTCCTTATACTTGGCATTCGCTATTAGCTTCTTTGCCCTTGTCTGTAATCGTTGCAATGGGATAGTTTGTTGTTGGAAAGAGTACTCCAAACAATGTTGCCATAGCGAAGATGGCTTTCAAAGAGAGCTTTGTAAACTTGATCAAGTTTCCTTTGCGGAAGGATGTTTTTCAGCTTTCTTAAGGAGCTCAAGCCCCCTTTCAGCTTGTTTTTGATAGCTTTGTACTGCTCTTTCCAATTAAGGCTTTCGTCGATGTTGATCCCTAGGTATTTTGTCTTGTCAACCCTTTTGATATCTTCATTATTGAGGACAAGATCTGGCAAATCACTACCTATCTTATTTAGTTGTCGCCTGTGGCCTATAACCATATATTCACTTTTACTGGCATTCAAACTAAGTTTATTAATCCTCATCCAATTCGATACATTTTCCAGCTCGTTTTTCAAATCTGTTAGAAGTTCATTCAGGTTTTCTGATGCGATAGTCACACATGTATCATCAGCATACATATTTGGGATCGTGCTTTTTAGACAATTCTCAAAATCATTAATGTATAGTATGAAGAGTAAGGGTCCCAAACACGAGCCCTGCGGAATACCACACTCAATGCTGCTTTTGCTGGAAGTGGATCCGTCAAAATAACAGAACTGCTCCCTATTGGTCAGATAAGAAGTGAACCAGCTGTGGGAAGCACCTTCAGCACCATACTCTCGCAATTTCGACAATAGGATTTTATGGTCAACGGTATCGAATGCTTTCTTGAGATCAAGGAATATACTCAAGTTTATTTTCCCCTCATCAGAGTTCTTGAACCACGGGTCTATAACATTCAATAGACATGTCAGTGTACTGTGTAGTTTTTGGAACGCAAACTGGTTTAAACAAAGCCTTTTTTGTTCCTTTAGAAACTCCATTAGTTGGTCGTGTACAATCTTTTCTAAAATTCTTGACACAACTGATAACACTGAAATAGGCCGGTAGTTGTTTACATCTGTTTTCGTGCCCGCCTTATGAATAGGTGTTACTCTGGCTAATTTCCAGATCCGGGGGAAAATACCCCGTTCTAAAGATGCATTGTATATCAGTGTCAGTGGTTTCGAAACTAAGTTTATGGCATCTTTAAGTATTTTGACGGGGATTCTGTCAGCACCTGAAGACTTCGAGTTATCCAGAGCTTTTATAGCACGTTCTACATACCCTATATTTACTGGCTGTAGCTTAAATTTGCTTCCTCCGGTTTTATCTCCAAGGTACTTTAAGAGGGTCATCGGAAGGCTGAGTTTCTATTTTCTCCACTAACTTAGGTCCAACCGTCGTAAAATGTTTGTTGAAAGCTTCTGAAATTTGTGAAGCTGATTTTAGTTATGTGCCTTCAAAAATGATGTTTTGAGTTACAGTTTGATTTGAGTTCTTATGTAAAACCTTATTTATTGTTTTCCACATAGCTTTCGGATTGTTTTGGGTTTCATCAATAAGGTTGTAGTAGTATTCCTGTACCCTGGCACGTAGTTCAGAAGTGACTTTATTCCGTAACTTCTTATAGTCTGACCAATAGGAAGCATCTTTCTCGGACCTCTTTTTTGCTAGATCACGTTCCTTCATCAGGTTTTTTATTTCTACAGTAATCCAAGGAGCGTGATGGCTTGTTATTTTTCTGCGCTTTAATGGTGCATGCACCTCCAGAAGAGATGAGATAACACCATTAAAGACCGAAGCCTTGAGATCAGGGTCGCCATCCTTTGGGAATACACGATTGGTTGTTTCGCAATACTTGCTACGATAACAAATGCACTTTATTCAAAGAAGGACGATCTTTTACACCCAAGAGAATTATTTTGCTGATGAATAACTTTATTCCGCAGGCGTAATTCAAAGGTTTGTAGAACGAACAGAGATGCCTCTTCGGAACACAATTCGTGAATTTGACTTTCAAGTTCGATTCGGATTTCTATCAAGAATATTTCCGAAGCACGAGCTTCTTGCTCGTACTTCGCTATGATCATTCAGGAGATTCTACTGTGCGTAAACAGCTTAAGGCCAAAATCCATTAAAGCTACACTCCCATAAATAGGTCCAAGGCTGCTGGGGTTTGGGTGCCCTTCAGATATTTTTCAACCTTTTTCGTAAGTCTTTCCTTATAAGCATCAGACAAACATAAGGTTGCACTTTTTCATCATTAGGGCAATTTGGGCTTTGAGGGAACTAGCCCATCTCCTGAAAAAGCAAATAACCCTCCGGAAGGTGGGGTTGGAAGGAAAACCTGCATTTTCCTCGCAAAACTAACCCCCTCGTCCATGTTGGACAAAACTTTCCAGATGCATCTGGAAAAGAAAGAAGATCCAACACGAAAATGTGAAAGAGGCGGGTGGGTGGGAGATTTTGATTTGCAACCACTCAGCACGAGTGTGCAAAATTTACTAAAATCTCAAATCAAACTCTGTTTTATACTGCATGGAAGAAACCATGCCGCATGCATGACTATCAATGAACACGCAGATGATGAAAAACATTGCAGCTCTAGAGAGTCAAAAACAATGGTACTTTAAATTACCAGATTTGTAAATCTGTAAAAAACAATACACAGCAATAAGAATTTCACTCTAATCGTCATTTAAAGCTACACTCCCATAAATAGGTCCAAGGCTGCTGGGGCTTGGCTGCCCTTCAGATACTTTTCAGCCTTTTTCGTAAGTCTTTCGTCATAAGCATCAGACAAACATAAGGTTGCATTTTCTCATCATTAGGGCAATTTGGGCTTTGTGGGAACTAGCCCATCTCCCGAAAAAGCAAACAACCCTCCCGAAGGTGGGGTTGGAAGGAAAACATGGGTTTTTCCCGCCACAGAACATGAAGCGAGGAAATGAAATGGAACGAAGCAAAGGGTTCCCCCCAACCCCAAACCAAGAGGAGAGAAACAGCGCAAGACCCAAAGCCAAATAGGGTCGAAGTGTAAATAAGATGAGAAAATGCAACCCCTGTAAGCGATAGCTAAACTGATACCTCGAAATACTTGCAGTGCTAACCAGAGGTGAAAGTACACATGATATAAATGACAAAGGAGTTTCTCACCAAATCTGAGGCTCCATGCTTCGTGCTTAACCAATGTAGAATTGCATTACAACTGGCCAACAAAATGGCTTGCTTGAACGTAGCTGAAAAGGTAAACATGGCTCGAGGGCCACAAACACATAACACACAAACACAAGCAAAACCCGAAGGCCATTTCAACCAACATAGCTCACCTCGCTGTCGAGACTTTTTAGCATTTTGATTTGCAACCACTCAGCATGAGAGTGCAAAATTTACTAAAATCTCAAATCAAACTCTGTATCAAACCAGGGAGCGCCGGAAGAAACCATGCCGCATGCACGACTATCAATGAACTCGCGATGATGAAAAACATTACATCTCTAGAGAGTCAAAAGCAATGCTACTTTAAATTACCAGATTTGTAAATCTGTCAAAAACAATACACAGCATGTTCGTTGCTCTAACTCCGATAAGAATTTCATCCTAATCGTCATAAAGCTCCGACTTGAAGGCGGAGGTAAGTCTAGACTTCCAAGGTAAAAGTTTCTACTGTTAATGTTCCAATATCAAGAAACAAGGTATCTATCTGGAAGTTGACTATCGAGAAATAGTTTAAAGATGATTGCCAATTGATTCAAGCTAAATTCTTAGTGTTAGCTATGATCAAATTTTTTACCTTTTTCCTGGGACACCCGGTATTACAACTATTTGCACTGACATATATTACGTCATTCTGAAATCCGCTTCAGGCCGATCCATGTGCCGACGAAAGTGATCGAAGGTCATTCGAGCTGTTCGGGTGAAAACAGCCATAATTTTGATTGACACGTGCGATTTCTAGAAGTTTCACCTCGCTAGACAGAAGATGCCTACTTTTGGCCAACAAAAATGGTATACATTTCAGACAAGTTCAGTTGTTTGCTGATCGAAGAAAGGTGACCTTCGTTGACATTTTGATTTCACAATTCACACTGCAACCGTCAATAATCTACTTCAATCCTAACATACCGGGTGAGCAAGAAAAAAGTTCCCACTTTTGAAAATTCATAGGATCCTTAGCACTGCAAAGATTTGAATGATTCAAATTCCATTTAAAAGCCGAAAGATCGAAGTATTTTTGTGATTTTTCTTGCTGTCTTACCAGCACTAGGAGCATGGGTAAATTCAACTTCATAAAGAATTTTATGGTTGCAAAATGGCTGAAAAAGGGCCAAAGGCATTGATCAAATATTGTAACGACTCCCCTAACACAAACAATACGCAATGCGTGTTTCACCTCTCTCAAGAGTTATACGACATCAGTTATCAAAGAAGCACTGAAGGTTTTCATTCCCATGGCAAGTGTGCAGTGGATATCTCTCACCAATGAACAACTGCTTTTTCTTTACTGATCTGTGCGAAGATCAAGCAACTTAATGACTTGATCTATATTTTAAGCCAATTTATAGTCATTTTGCAACAATGAAATTTTTACGATGTTGAATTTACCTATATTTCCAGAGCGGGAAAATCACAAAAATACTTCGATCTTTCGGCTTTTAAATGGAATTTGAATCATTCAAATCTTTTAAAGTGGGAAGCCTTTTTCTGGCTCACCCGGTCGCGCTTGGCATAACTGTCACTGGTTGTGTGGATAACTTCGCTTCTAAACATCATTTTGAATCTATCACGAATTTATTTTTCCACACGCAAATGGAGTTGAATTTACATGAGGATTTCAGATAGTTGTGATAATGGGTGTCTTGAGTTATGCGCGCCTAAAGTTTTCAGCACTTAAGACAATCGGTGACAAACTCTTGAGACACTTTGCTTCTTAAGGAAATCTTATGTGGAGATCCTCCACTGCAATGATTGAGGCTGATGGAAATGTTACAGATGAGTTCACAAGGATGTGTTGTTCTTCAAGCAACCAACATTGCAATGGGAGAGGAGGGGGGCATTAGCAATAGGCCTAAACACACATCAAGAAGAGAGCCTAGACTTATTACGTTTGATCGATCAGTCATGACATATAAGATCATGACCGGGCTATGTCCAGAAAATCTTTGGAAAAAATTTCAACGGAGATCTCATTATTCTTACTACAATACTAGGTTTTGTGAGAATCCTCAGATTCCAAAGTATCATCTAGAACATTCTAAAAAGAGATTTTCTTACACAGCTCTGAAAGCTTGGAACGAGCTTCCTATGAATATTTGGGAGCTCCCTACCTTGTAACAATATAAAAAACAGTTAAAAAGTTATTTGATGAGCAGAAAACGAAGACAAACAGGGCCTCCTGGAAGATCAGCAGTACCTTTAGATTAGTTTTTTATATTTTTGATTAACAATGTAATTAGATTTCATTTTGTTAGCTAAATCTATTTCATTGAGCTGAAGGGTCTACGTGCATAAACAAATTAGAAATAGAAAATATAAAATAGAAATAGAAAAATAGGCAGTAATTACATGCATGTATGGTCTCCTTTGAATCTCAAGCATTTTGAATCTTTCGACTTCACGTGGGTTCAGTACCTTGGGAATTACGTAGCAGAATAATTTTGGCATCTTATAAAACTCAGGTGCCTTCTCAATAGGAATCTGGAAGGAGAATAGTGCAAGAGCCTTTCCTTCTGAAGCTGTGACATCCGGGATATTCCTACTGATCAACGTTGTTTCTGTCCATTCACAAGAAAGTATGGATACAAGCAAATGACCACCATGCATCCTATGACATGAGACGGTCAAAAAATGACGCTATGCAAAACCTGACTTCATATTTCTGTTTGAGAAGACCTGTACTTTCGATAAATTTATGGGAGATTGGAAAATCTGCGAAGCAAAAATTTCTTAAAATTCCCAAGGGTACTGAACCCCCGTTAAGTAACCAAAATTTTACAACGCTTGCAAGAGTCAAGTTTCTTTCGTTTAAACTCTTTTGAATGCAGTGTAAAGTGATAGTAAGTAGTCTAAATGGTAGTATGTATTGCAAATTTCCAATGGAAACTGAAAAAAAGAACTCATGCCGCAGTGCAGCTGATGGGAAAATAGCGAAGCACAAGTAAACATACTACATGCACAATGATTTGCTAGATGAGAGGCTGTGAGAAGATAAACAACATTTCAATCAAAATGGATTAAGCTTCCCATTTATCAAAGAGTAGCACTTTTGAAATAATTAATCAGACAGCTTGATTGATTAACAAGTTCAAGACACCGATGCGAACTTGATTTTTCAATGTCAAGAATTTCCACTGCCAGCTTTCGTAAGCTTGTTTCAAGAGCTATCTGCTTTCCGTGAAGCTAAAAAGCAAATAAAAAGATTATAGAGCTTATAAGACTACATTTGTTATTTACAAGACTACATTTGCTATTTACAATAGTCAATGTGCAGAAAAAGCCCTTCAAGAACTAAGCTGTGTCATATCATAAAAAAGCATGTTGTTATGCTTTAAAGTTTCTGACCATGTAGATCAGGAGCATCTTCTCAAAAGGACCTGTTCGAGTCCCGGCGAAACCTTCCCAACATCGCTACGACTAACAATGTGGGAAGGTAAAAGAAAGTAGTTACTCAGTGGGAATAAACACATTTTCTAGTAGTCTCATCTGAAAAGATAAATTACACGCGTTTTGGTAGGTCTAACCAGCAGAAGACACAAAAGAATGACTTCAATGAATGAGTACGGCTATTTTATCTGAGTTTTACTTTTCGCTGAGGAATTCAAAAGGTAGACTATGTGTGACGATGAAGCACTGAAATTTTAGGAACGGAGGATCAAAATAGCAGCACTAATTGCCCAGTTCCAGGCTCAACGGAGAACGTTCGAAAATTTGCAAATGCAGAAGGGAGGCCTAAGGAGAAGAGAGATGGGGAGAACGATAAAAGAGAAAAATTTTTTTATTGATCTTTTCACTCAAATTGATCAATAAAGATGCAGGCATGAGTACTGGGCAACCGTTTGTAAAGAAATTCTATTGGTCTTGTCCTCCTTTCCCAAAATTCGGTGCATCATCGCCCATGGTTGAATTCGTGAAGGGCATTCCTTGGAATAGCCTTCTTTTTAAGTGTGACACTAGCAATAGTTGCGAAATATTTATTGAGGTCAGCAGGGTTGAAGTTAACGCGTTTTGCTGGTGGGTGCAAGATACCATGGATTATTTTTCCAGACCTCTTTCGGGTTGCTTTTCGAAAGAGCCTTGTGATAAAAGGTAGACCTGGCTATCCTAACAACCTTTTTTATTGCAATCTTGGTTTCTTTAAACTTGTCCCATATCGATGGATCTTGTGAGTGATGGGCTTCAGAACGGCTTATATCTCGCGACTTTTGCAGTTTTCTATTGCAGGATCGTTCATCCAGGGTGCAGGTGGTCTTGTAACCTTTATTCTCCTGATTGGGGCATGTTTGTTGATTATGTCAAGTAGAAAATAACTAAATATGCTCAATTTTTCATCAGGATCAGAGACACCGTAGACTACGCTAAAAGGGAGGCATTTTACGTCTTCAACGAATGACTCTTGATCGAAAGACTTTTCATTCGAAGCTTATATCTTGGCTCGTACTTAGGCAGTCGCACGTTCAGAAGAACGTAGGGGCCGTCGTGATCACTGACGTCGTGGCAGGGCAGAATATCGGTGCACTTTACAAGTTCTGAATCGCTTATCAATATGTGTTCAATTAAGGTAGCTGAATTTTGAGAAATTCTCGTGGGACCCTTTGCTACATGTGTGAGATTGAATTGCTTTGATAAACCTTGGTAATTACGGCAGTTCGTATCTGGGCAAGATAAGTCGATGTTTATGTCTCCTGCTATCATTATGGGACCGTCCCAGTTAGTTTTTATATATCCAATCGTATCTTCAAATTTCTCAAGCCAATCGTTGAATGGAAGCAGCTTTTCTGAACGATAAATGAAACCCGCTAGGAGCCGACAATTCTTATTTTTCCCAGGTAGTTCACCCATAAATGCTCCAAATCAGGCATTCTATTTTCGATTTCTTCCCTGCGTTTAAATTTTATTGTGGCCTTTATATAAAAACCAACTCCTCCGCCCCGCATGTTATCACGGTTGTTATATAGGAGTTCATCGGGGGGGGGGGGGGGAGGGTATCTCGACCTATCATCTGACAGGGACGTGCCATTTTGTCGAAAAAAATTGGTACCCATAATTCCGTAAATTCTGGTGGATTTTAGGCTCATAATTCCGTAAATCAAATGAAAATCTGGGGCATAATTCCGGAAATGTTGAAAAATTCCCTGAAAAGGAGACCCTTAATTCAATTAAATATCTAAAAATTGTGAAGAAGACACCCATAATTCCGTAACGGTTTGAAACAGTACCCCTAAAAATAGCAAGTCCCCATACCATGAAAAGTACTAAGTTACCCCCCCCCCTCCTCACCGAGGGGAGTTCGCACCCTGGTATTTGAACATAGTCAATTGAACATAGTCAAGGAGCAATTTGTTCTGCCTTAACCAGGGCTCTGAGAGCGCTACTACATCAAATGGGTATTTGGCCAAAATGATATAAAATTCATTGAGTGACAAGAGACTGAGAGCTGAGGTGCAAGAACTCGAGAATATTTGCCTTATTTTCAAGGGCAGCTACATGCTTGTCATTGCCCATATCATCCAACATGTCTTGTTCAAAACTTTCATTGCTGTCACAGCTACTCAAATCAAGGTCTTTTGCATAGTTAGCGAATGGGAGAGTCCTGTGTAAGCAGAGGTCGCATGTGTGAATCAGAGATCGAGTTGAGTGTTTGAAAGATAGATCCAAGCAGACAGAGTGTGATAGAGAGCGGCAAAATTTGCAAACACCAGTGCGGTTGACCTCGTCGAAGTGTCTTGTTACACAACGAGCATTTTGGAGACGGCACACTTGGGCCAGGATTTTCTTCAATGTCAAATCTCAGGGCAATAAGTGCATGGAAAGACGTCGTTGAATTCGCATAATATAGAGTTGTTCTTTTGATCGTTTAATTGAATACCTCAGTTGTTTGTCGAGGCTTCTTTTTGTACTGAATAAAGTTGGAGTTGCCATTTTGGACCTAGGGGACGCAGCAGGCAGAATGTTTACGTTACAGCTGCAGCATTCATAGCTGAGTGGCGTAACAAAATCCAGGTTGCGAGTGAATAAAACAAGCTGCAATGAAACAAAAAGCAGCACGCAAACTCTTCTGAAAACCATTCTTGATGTTGATTGAATAAATTGCTCTTTGCAGAAACTTCAGACTGGTAAAAAACTGTAAGATCCAGGATGATTGCTGTAAACATGGAGCGTTGTAAATTCGTGACTAGTTACCGCCATTTTTTCAAATGATCAACGTGATTTCAGATGATCAATGTTCCTTGCTTCCTTTACGGGTAAACTCTTAGGGTTTATTTAATGCAATTACAATCAATTTTGATACGGGAGAAAAGTTGGCATTCCAGTAAGGATGGTCAGCGACCAATGCTCTTGGGATGCCTTTATTCTATTTACTTTGTTAGATCAGGATTTGTTTTTCCAAGCAATGGTTTCGTACTCTAGGGAGTTTAATATCTAAACTCTCTGATCGAATTGTTATTGTTTTTTCCCTTGGGGACCTTTTCCAGTTTTGTTTTGCCCCTTTGGTCTCTAAGGAAAACAGGAAACTTTTAGCAGGTGACAAATGGCTTAGTCGCTTGTTTATTTGCATTCGCAAGCAGACAGCCAAGCTGCACTGACGTTTCATGGAGGAGGGTCTTTTGCTGTTTTTTTCTTGGTAATGGTGGTAAAGGGGTGGTGAGAGTATAGTTTTTTTTACAGTTATCTGTCTCTTCATTGCTTAGTATTTGTTCGAAAGTGGTTGCACGATGACGGACAATGAAAATCAAAATGCGGTGACTATGGGAAGGCAAAATGCAGAGCCTACAAATGCACGCCTAACTTCGCTTGAGTCGTCAATGGCTGATATAAGACAAAGTTTGCAACAACTTTTAGCTCAAAGCACAGTGCATAACCATCCAAGTAGTTCAGGTATTGCTGCTAATGCTATTTCATCGCAGTCTAGTGTTGTTTCTTCGATTTCGGTCCCACCGTTCCTAACCGTCAGTACTGCAGCGTCTTCTATCTTGCAAAACTTGTGTTTGCCGTCCCAAACTTACAATCAAGCATTTCCTCAATTTTGCAACAGCCTTCTGTTACTACCTCTTCACTGGGGGTACCGATAAATGTGAGTACCCAATTTTATTTGCCTCATGATACGACCCCTGGACTTAGCGTTGCTGGAGTGCTTCCTCCTGTGCCAGGTTATTTGGTAAATTCGATAAAGAAAGGTTCCTTTGTAGAGTTCATTTTATTGCTCCCTTGCCACATTGAAAACCTTCCAAACACGGAGCCGATGGGACCTCAGCTGAACAAACTGTTGAAAAGAGAAAAGGGCTCCGAATTGCGCCTTATTCGTAATTTCATTGATTGGGCTGAGGCGTGGGCGGTTTACTCTGGTGTGGTTTGCCAATCTGATCCTAAGAGAGTGGGGAGCTTGATAAGTTATTTTTTGCTTATTTCTAAGATGAGCAGGGATTTGCATGGTTCTGGTTGGCTGGACTACGACAGAGCTTTTCGAAAGAAGGCAGCAGAAAATTTTAATCTTCTTTGGGGGGAAGTAGACATGAACTTATATGTTTCAACAGTTCTTTCTAAGCCCACTAAAGTTTCGTCTTCCTTCACAATGCCATCATCGCCCGGCCAGTTTTCGAGCAGTGGTAATTGTTATAACTGGAATTTTCGGGAGTGTTTTTATGGTGACAACTGCAGATTTCAACATTCTTGTATCACGCGTTCCGGCAATCACAAATTCAAATTTTGTTACTCTTCAAAAGAATCGAGTGCAGGGAAATCAGCCACCTCACCCAAAAGGGCCCGGTCTCCTTCACCTTCACCACCAAGTAAACGCAAAGGCAAGTGACTAGAAAGTATAGAATTTTTTGTTGCTCCTTCGGAGATTGCGCCTTTATCAGTCGAAAATTGGAGACATTTTTTAGATTTGTATCCTCATGTTGACAGTGATTGGCTGTTGGATGGCTTGGTGACTGCATTTAAATTAGGAATTAGCGGTGACCCCCCAGTTTCGGCAGATTCAAACTGTCCTTCAGCAAAAAAGCATGGAAAAATTGTTGACAATTATTTAAAGATGAAATTAAGCATGGAGTAATTGAAGGCCGGTTTGTTTCACCTCCACTGGGAAATTGACATATAAACCGATTTGGCGTTATACCAAAGTCCACTACTGGTAAATGGCGATTGATAACTGATCTTTCTTTCCCACAGGAGAACAGTGTTAACAGTCGTATTTCTGATGAATATGCGAGGGTGTCTTATGTTGGTGTTCCTGCAGCTGTATCTAAGATAATGGCTTTAGGGAAAGGAACTTTAATGGCCAAATTTGACTTAAGGCGCGCATATAGACTGCTTCCAGTGCAAGTTGAAGACAGACATTTTTTAGGAATGCGTTGGCGAGATTATTTTTATGTTGACCTTGCACTGACCTTTGGAATCCGCTCTGCTCCACAATTTTTTTCAAGGTTTGCAGATGTATTACAATTTATCTTGCAAAATGCAGGCCCTGTAGAATATATTCAACATTAGTTGGATGATTTTTTCGTAGCGGGGGCGCCAACAACTGATGATTGCCAGTCAGCACTTGCTCGTTCAATAGAGATTTGTTCTCAGTTAGGAGTTCCTTTAGCACAGGAAAAAACAGAAGGCCCAACAACATCTCTGACTTTTCTCGGCTATGAGCTAGATTCTGTAGCTATAGAACTTAGAGTTCCTGAGGTTAAACTTCGAAAATGTGCATCAGAGCTTAAGGATTGGAGAATTAGGAGGAGGGCATCAAAACGCCAACTTTTGTCTCTGATTGGCCGTTTGGAGCACTGTTGTAATGCAATTGAACTGGGACGCCCATTTCTACGCCGTTTGATCGAAAAAGCTCATCCTGTTAAAGATTTGGATAGTTTTGTTACACTTTTTCAGTGGGAGCAGGATAACCTACGATGGTGGAATACACTGTTTGAAGATTGGAATGGAAGGAGCCTGTTTTTATTACCTGAATGGGAGAAGTGACCGGATTTTGTTGTGACCTCCGATGCGGCCGGCAGCGTCGGATTTGGTGCCTTTTATCAAAACGATTGGTTTGCACAAATTTGGTCAGTCGACTCTTTATCTTTAAATATTGCTATCAAAGAGCTTATCCCCATTGTGATTGCGGCAAAACTCTGGGGGTTCCAATGGAAACGCAAACGAATTGAATTCCAGTCTGATAACATGGCTGTTGTTTGCTGTCTCAAAACGGGCTCGTGCAAAAATAGGCAGCTCGCTTTCTTACTTCGTGAACTAACAATTTTGGCTATAACCAACAGTTTTACATTTATGGCTACTCATATCGAGGGTGTGAAGAATCAAAAAGCTGATGCTTGGTCTCGCTTTGAATTGCAGGAATTCTTCAGGGAGTGCCCAGGTATGAACAGGAAACCTCCAGAAGTGCCTCAGGACTTTCTTCAACATCTTTTGTTCCCATCTTGGACCAAGAATGGCAATCCTGTTTGAAAAACGCTTTGGCTAAAAGTACTCAACGCACTTATTCGTCAGGACAAAAACAATTCTTTAATTTTTGTGAAAAACATAGCCTTCTCAACCCTAATGGTTCTCCCTTACCTGCAGATGAGCTATCTATCTTGAGATTTATTGGGCATCTTAGTAAATCTTGTATTGCATCAACAATTAGAGTTTACTTATCAGCCGTTAGGTCTTTGCACATTCAAGAGGGTTTCCAGGATCCTTTAACAGGATGTCTTCGAATACGATTGGTGTTGAAAGGTTTACGTCGAATTAAATCTAGTTCTAGGGAACCAAAAATGCCAATCACTCCATTGATTTTACATTTTATCAGAGGTCATCTTGACTTACGCAAATTTGAGGATTCAATGCTGTGGGCAGCTTGTTGCTCGGCTTTTTATGGTTTCCTCCGTGCATCAGAATTCACCACTTCGGCAGAAGCTCTTTCAATGAATAAGTATATGTCAATTAAAGATTTGAGCATCGACAATCCATCTTCCCCGCAAGTTGTCTTTATAAAACTGAGTTTCTCCAAAACGGATCAATTTGGCCAAGGCTGTGTAATTAATCTTGCTCGGACGGATTCCGACATTTGTCCAGTGGCAGCTCTGATGAAATATCTTTGGCTACGTGGTCCTCGTGATGGCCCCCCTTTTCGGGTATCCTCATTTCAGCCCTCTAACAAGATCTAGACTAAATCTCAAGTTACAAACCATCTTCAGAAGTTCGGGTTTACCTGGACATTACACATTGCATAGTTTTCGCGTAGGGGCTGCTTCAACGGCTGCCATCTTAGGCTTTCCGGACTACCTGATAAAAGCAACGGGCGTTGGTCAAGTGAGGCTTACAAGGTTTATGTTAAATTACCGGCAGAAAAATTGATATCTGAGTCAAAATGTTTAGGCTCAACAGACTGAATTGTTGTCGTTGCTGATAGCCGCCAAAGAGACAATATTTTTTGTGTTATTTTACTTCTTGCTTTTAAAGCGTATTTGTACTAGGATAACTCCTTAGCGTATTGTGTGTTTCGATCGATTTATCATCAAAAAGAGGCTGACTGACATGATGGAACAATAAAACTTTGCGTTGCAATTATCGGGAAATGTGGAACTATTGAACGATTTAAGTCAATTTGATACGATGCTATTTTGAGCAGTTTTTTGTGTGTGAGCGTGTGTGTTCGCTTTTTCTATTGTGCTCTCTTACTTGTTCAGGGAGTGAAATGGGGCTGGGGCTAGAGAGTTTTTGGCAAATTGCAAAATTGTTTATGAAGGGAGTTGGTTACCAGTTATTTTAACTGGATTCTATTGATTTTTTCAGCGGGTATTGCATCCTTTTGTGCAAAAATTTTGTTATTTTAGGGAGCGAGGCTGGACCAGGGCTCGGGAGTGTGGCTTGGGGGCTACAGTGCCTTTGGGATAAGAAATCCCTCACATACTCCCAGGTAGCTTCGCTCCCGCATCTATTCGCTTTTCAGCGGGTAGTTCACCCATTCTGCTGAGACTTGGCTATTTAGGGAATGAAGCTGGACCAGGGTTCGGGAATGTGGCTTGGGGCTATAGTGCCTTTGGAATAAGACATCCCTCACACACTCCCAGGTAGTTTCACTCCCGTATTGGTTTCTTCAGCGGGCATTGCACCCATTTATGCTGAAGTTTGTTTGTTTAGGGAGCGAAGCTGGACCAGGGCTCGAGAGTGTGGCTTGGGGCTATAGTGCCTTTGGGATAAGTCATCCCTCACACATTCTCAGGTAGTTTCGCTCCCGCGTTGGTTTCTTCAGCGGGTATTGCACCCATTTATGCTTAAGTTTGGTTATTTAGGGAGCGAAGCTGGACCAGGGCTCGGGAGTGTGGCTTGAGGCTATAGTGCCTTTGGGATAAGACATCCCTCACACACTCCCAGGTAGTTCCGCTCTCGCATCTATTTGGTTTCTTCAGCGGGTATTGCACCCACTTATGCTGAAGTTTGGTTACCAGTTGTTTTTGCTGGTTTTTTCTTTAGGGAGCGAAGCTGGACCAGGGCTCGGGAGCGTGGTTTGGGGCTACATTGCTTCTGGGATCAGACATCCTCCCACGCTCCCAGGTAGCTTCGCTCCCGCATTTTTAAGGTTATTTTGTTTCCAGTACAATATTGGATTAGTTCATGTTTTTTTCATGTTTGGTGTTCGTGGTTGTCTTTTCATCCTCGTTATCAATGTTGAGTTTTACTTGTGTGAAAAGTATTCATATTTTTCTCTATATATTTTTCTGTACTGTCTTTTATTCCTCTCTCTTCAAGGCATCTGTTTAGGCGGTGCGATCATATTCTCTTTCATTTGCTGCTACGTCGGGGTTGGGAAACACTTTGTGTTTGTGGGTGTTAAAACTAAGGCCTAATTTTGCTTGGTTTTGTCCGATCCCCCTCCGTTGGGGTGTTAAGGGCAATGGATAATTGGGCCTAACACCCAATTTGCCCAATCAGCCCATATGATGATGAGAGGAGATGATCAGCACTGAATTCCTTTGTTTGGGAAAACAGTGCAGACTTGATTAATCTGAAGGGCTATATTTTTCCATATTTTTGTTTAGGGGAATTCTCAAATTACTTTTTGCTTTCTTTGTTTTTTTTTCGACCAAGTATTAAGGGTTGATTTAATGCAATTACAATCAATTCTAATACGGGAGAAAAGTTGGCATTCCAGTAAGGATGGTCAGCGACCAATGCTCTTGAGATGCCTTTATTCTATTTACTTTGTTAGATCAGGATTTGTTTTTCCACGCAATGGTTTCGTACTCTAGGGAGTTTAATATCTAAACTCTTTGATCGAATTGTTATTGTTTTTTCCCTTGGGCACCTTGTTTAGTTTTTTTTGCCCCTTTGGCCTCTAAGGAAAACAGGAAACTTTTAGCAGGTGACAAATGGCTTAGTCGCTTGTTTGTTTGCATTCGCAAGCAGACAGCCAAGCTGCACTGACGTTTCATGGAGGAGGGTCTTTTGCTGTTTTTACCCACCCACCCCCCACCCACAATTTGGGATTGATTTCTGTAAACTAATGAATTTTCTTGTGAGTCAAAAACATATAGAGTTTTAAAATCAAGGCCTAATTTTGCTTGGTTTTGTCCGATCCCCCTCCGTTGGGGTGTTAAGGGCAATGGATAATTGGGCCTAACACCAAATTTGCCCAATCAGCCCTTATGATGATGAGAGGATATGATCAGCACTGAAATCCTTTGTTTGGGAAATAGTGCAGACTTGATTAATCTGAAGGGCTATATTTTTTCCATATTTTTGTTTGGGGGATTTCTCAAATTACTTTCTGCTTTCTTTGTTTTTTCGACCAAGTATTAACAATTGATAAGTGCTCATGAAATTGGGGTGAATAAGTTTGCTTTTTTCTCTTTGTTTGTTAAAAACATCGTAAGGATTCAAAAATGAGGTCTCAAATTTATCATAGAATGTCAGACTTCGAGTCTCGCACTAAGTAGTAACTCGAGAGACAATTTCCTTTGCTATATTTCGTTAAAGTAAATCAACGGGGTTAAACGCAAACTTAGCTGGGGGACTGGGTAATCTAAATATAACCTATTGCATTTGATGTTTTCGATCGATGAAACAAAAGGAAGATAAGTGGCGTCTGCGGTTCTTTTGTGCTATGCTTAGATTATGTCGCTATATCTCCGTTTATTTACTTTAACTAAGTACAAGAGGCAAGCTTGATTGCATAGTTCCATAGTGAATAAATAAAAGCTATTTGAGAAAAATGGCAAAGGACGTCAAAAATGGTTTTCAACCGACCCTTACTGACAGTAATGAGATAAACTTTGTGGACCCCCTCCCCGTTTTACTGACGAGCGCTTCCAATTCCTTGTCAGATCTGATTATCAAAAGATATAAATAGATGTTTCAGGACTGGCTTTTGAAGCAGCTAGAAAATGTACGTTAGAATCGTCCAATTTCAAAAACTGTTAAATAATGCAAGAGCCTGTTAAGACTTAATTAAAAATTTGAATTAAAACTTCCAGAAAGTGGTTATGTATATCGGCACCGAAATAGGACGAGGAAATTATGCTACAAAGTTGATTAGCCTGCGGATTTCACAGGTTGATAAAGACCAGAGCGAAATAATCTTAGCCAGAACAATGAGTTGACAAGATGACATTTCAAGCATAAGAACTGGATCAAGATGAAGTGTCCCATTAATGATATTGCAATCATTGTTATAAAGATTGTTTTGCCATTAATCTCTGGATCATTATGCGATCTTCTTTATGTCTTTCTTCTCTGAAAAATTTTCCACGTATTTGAAATAAAGTGCGTTTCTCTACTTTACAAGAGCGGATCGAGAAATAATTGTTTTCACTAAAGACCAATTTCTGTGTTACTTGTATTGTCTTGTGCATTCGAAAAAGTACTTCATAATCAACTGTATGACAACTGAGGTAGTAATAGGCTCATACAAGGATCAGCCTGCTTTAAGATCTTTACATCCACTCGTCACAAGACTTATGTCTAGAACAAACGACTGGTATTCAAATATAGGTAGGGGTAAGTATACTGGTTTGATCTTCATTTATTTGAAACGGGCATTGGCTACAGTGAATCAAGATATCCAACAGAAGGAGCTATAAAATATGGACTAAGTGCACTAGGCTACGTTCTACTTGTAAGAGCGACATTCTGTGAAGGACTTTCGTTACAGAGAAATCTTAGCAATACCTTTCCTCAGTCAAAGTTGAGGAAGGAGCGTTTCCAATAAAGTGCGAAATCTTTTGAAAATATACTAATTAGCCTTGACCATATATTGGAAGTTATTGCAATTTTATGTTCAAGCTTTTCAAAATCTTCAAAGCAATAAACTAAAGAAAGTGTCCATCAATGCTTTCAGCATTATTCACCTCTATTCTATGTCAATTACTCATACAGTCAATGAACATGAGCTCTCTTCAACACCTTCCTTGCCACATCCCTAAGCAGAAGACTCCTACTTCCCTGGCATAATTTCTATCACTAATTTGCTAATTTGCAGATTTTAAGCTCATTTTTGAGATGGAAGGAGGCATTTTGTCATCAGGAAACCCATGAGGGGTGTACCACACATCCAAAGAAGCGAACAATTTTTCCAAACAATAGGATTTTCAGGCACTTTTTACCGACATTCCTTGCAAATAAACGATCCTGCCAGAGGTATCCGGGATTTTGAGAAAGTGATACTTTCCTCGGAAACCCCCATATATCCTGACAGCAAAGTGACTGAAAAACGCAAAAGTCAAAATCATAGAAAATGAAAATCATGGAGAAAACCAAACATTTTCGGTCAAAGTCAGTTTTTAATAGCCGTAAGAGGACCTTGTTGGTTTACGCGGAGGCCAGCTTTTACAAATTTACCTAAAATACCGGCCAAATAGGTTTGAAATAGTATTTGTACTTCATTTTTAACCATAACAGATGACTCGAGTTAATTCTAAAAGAACTTATACAGAAGAAAAATCTTTATGCATTTTGCAACAAGCTAGTGTAGCGACGTTAAATATAATCCAGGTCTACCACGGCCTGATTCCCTCCTCCTGTCCATGTCCAGTCCTTTCCTTCTCTTCCTTCCATTTTGCTTCATAAGTTTTTCAGCAAGATCCTCCTTTGCCTTGCGAAAGCCATTGCCCCTTGTAGGGGTTATCTGTATGTTATTGGAAAGATCACGTTGCAACGTTTTTAATAAACTACCATTCGATAGGGGCTGTAAATAATGAAGTTATCACAGATTATTTGTTGCAGTCTACTTAGGCCCACCTCCTCTGTCGTTCTGCTTTGTCTGGAACGAAAAGGTCTTAGTTTCTTTAGGTTCTCTACTCCAGTTTTCAATGAATGATCGATACTGAATCTATAATCATACCATTAAGCTTTCTGGCAAAACGGCCTAAAACTGACTTTCAACTGAGTCAGAAACTTCAAAATTCCGCTGCGAGTTCATGTGGTTCCTATCTAAAATTCCCACATTTTCGACCAGAAAACATCGAAGTTATTGACTCAAGATCTTTATAAGTATGCTCCATACCATGACAAAGATTCTACTGATTAAAAGAGAAGATTTTTGACTATCACATTATAAGAAACAAAGGTACCTATACATGTCATGCACTCCCTGATGTGTGACGTACATTTCGCAATAGTGCCCTCGCATTGATGCACGGCTCATATCAACCGTCATACCATGAAAAGATAATTCAAGCACAATATACGGGACACAGAAAACAGAACACACGAATTTTAGCCTTTTGCAAAACAGACCTAATTGGTGAATTCCCTGAGTCAGATTGACTGCTACCCAAAAAAACTTCACGAGCTAGATCTTAGCTGGCTCCCTGAAATCAAAACCTATTGTCAAATGCTTTGTATCACAGTTTAGTTGAAAGGATTAGCTATCTTTTGAGATGCTGCATGGTCATTTTAAGAAATGATTACCATCAGAAAAACTAGATTCAAAGAAAATTTCTAATCTAGGATTCCTCATTTTGAGTGAAATAATCGCCATCACTTTCCAGTCAACATTTTGTGAAAACTCAACATAGCGATGGATTAGAAGTCGTCTGGGGAAATTTTTTGTTTGCAAAATGATTGACTTCTGTTCCTCATTCAAATTTCATGCTCCAAAGCAAAGTTGGAATTCAGCGTTTTTCACATTTTCCAAAAAAATGGACTGGAAAGCGAGGGGATGGTCTGAGAAATGAATGAATTTCGTTATCTTTAAAACTGTTTTCTCGGACAGTAGGCAGATCTTAAACTGACCAAGCAACGTGTCAAGAGATAGAGGAGCCTTTCAGCTACATGCTGATACCTTGTTTGTCTCCATAAAAATTTCCTTCAAGGAAATATGTGCGATCTAGCTCGCGAAGTTTTTTTTGGGTCACCTGGTCTGTATGTATGTATCATTTGCCACATAAAAATATATACAAGTTATGATAATAGATATAAAAATAGATACAATACAATACTTTAAGGTTTAAAAACGTAAAGCAAAACACCCCTAATTACAATGGTAGGGATAGCATTAAAGGGTCAAGCTGACCTTATTTCCACAATGGTCCCCTTAGAGGTGCTGGTTTAACAAAAAATGAAAGAAAACAAAAACAGGAAAGTACTGTAGTTGTTATCAGTACGAAACACGGCTTCTGCGACGGAACATGGTTGGGGGAGACGAGGAAGGGTCTTAGTAGAAGACATATATGTCATCTTCCTCTTTTTGTATTTTTTTGGAAAAAATTTTCTTTGATCTTATGTTTGAATGATTTCGGATTGTTTGCTGATTTTAAGTCAGATGGAAGACTATTCCATATTTTCGGCCCGAGGTACGATAAGCATTTTTGTCGAGAAGTACTTTCGCGAAATGGAAATTCTAATTTAAACTTAGATCTTCGCGTTATTCGGCCAAGGTTGGCTGGATGGAATATCTCGGCACTGTAGCAGGAGCGGATCCAGAGAAAAATCTGACTATAGCTCAATCTGATATGCGCCGAACGCGCAGGGTACCGGGGATCCGGGGGCGGAGCCCCCGGAAAAAATTTTGGGACCACGCCCTTCTACATTGCGGGAAACGCCTTTATTTAAAGGGAAACCACGTGGAAAACGCCTTAAATAGAGTCTGCTTATTCTCCAGCACTCTTTTCCAGCACATCGAAATATGTGGATCTTATGTTCTGATCGATCATCAATAACCCTTGGGTATACAGTGCAGTTGCAAATTGACTCAGTGGAAATGGGATTATCCGATTGCCCCTCCTCAGCTATGGGATAATAAGACTCGACTGGTAGCTTTATGACACTTGAAAGACCAAGCAAGCAAAGAAATGAAGAGTAACGATAGTTTCTTGCACTTGCAACAGCCTCTGCAAATACAGCAGAAAGTCTGTTGCTTCGTGTACCAGGCACGTCTGCTGAAAAACACTTTAGAAAGGCAGTCTCTTTGGTCAAACCTGCGAGGGCTGTGTGCGATGCGTAGAACTGTGCATTAAGGTAGATCTCGATACAAGTAAGTGCCCTTAAGCAGACTGACAGGGACTCGTCACCAACCAGAGCAATGGAGCATGCATTAAATAGATTATTTCCATCGTCAGTGGTTCTAAACAAGGGATGAAAATTTGTATCGTTTAGATAGCCTTTCAAGAGAGTCAAAACCCCAAGACACTTACTCATACCAGACAAAATATTTATGTACTATATGTTTTCTTCCTAGAAACTGCTTCATTAGAAACTAGTACTATCATGACAAAATTTTAAGAAACTCTTAGAACTCTGTTTGAGAAGAACTAAGAAATTTTTGATGAGTTTAATGCTGGGATATTATGCCAATAGAGGATTGCGCTAAAGATGGCGGCCAGGAATTTTTTACCGAGATGCATTGCGTTCAAATTACAACTCTTTAACAATTCTATAGGAATTCGATTAAAGAAAGCAATGCATCTCGGTAAAAAATTCATCGCCGCCATCTTTAGCGCAATCCTCTAGTATGCTCTTGAACCTTTATTCTAGAGAAGCATTGACTAAATATGTATGTTTTGAATATAATAGAACACTGCTATTTCTGTAAAATATTTTCACTGTCACGAAACATGTCTGCAGCAGTGTAAAGGACTACAATGATGATTCATCCAAGTAACAAATAGGAAACAAATAAAAATTTTGTGTGCTAAAGAAAAAGTTTATCTTGGCTTTAGGACTTTTTTGTACTATGACCTGATCCAAGTTTCTTAGGGACCATCGACTCTCGACTCTCATATTTTTAACGGCAATTGGCCGTTATGGAGGAAGGGGTCTTACCCTTAAGCTGTTAAGAGGGTAAAATATCATACTGAAATCTCCGTAAGAGGATTTTTTCAAGAGCATGGATAAAATCTCTAAAAACAATGCATGGAGTGTAGAAAAGAGCAGTTTTACGATGCCTCCCGATATGGCGTATTTTCGGTTGAAGAAAATTTTAGGCCGATCGGAGGCACTTGTGGTAGAAGGCCATTAACAGCGAGGGGGATGGGCGTTCCGACCTTAACGGCCAAGTACCGTTAAAAAATACGAAAATCGAAGGTCGATGGTCCTTTATACAAAAAAACCTTCAACGCGATGAATGGTCGTAATATTATCAACGGAGTGAAGTCATATCTGATTGCAGTCATGACGAATCAAACATATCAAAAAGAGAGGTGGGATGGTTGTTTGAAATTCCTTTGTCAAGCTCTGTCAAGCCTGGTTTTCATTAAATCGTAATTCATTGCCAATCATTGTCTTACAGTATCGCCGATGATCGCCGATGCTCTAAGACAAAGATCAGCGATGAATTACGATTTAACGAAAACCAGACTTTTAGGCCATGCATTCAAGCATTCACATCAGTCAACTTTTCCGGCTTTTAGCCGCTATCCCGCCAAAGTCTCGACCTGATGTAAATGCCCAGCTTGCAACAAACTGACCCCTGAGCACAGGGACCCCAGGAGAGCAGGGGTAAATTTTGTAATAATAGAAATTTCAGTTTGTTTACTTTTTGCACCATAGCCAATCAACGAGCTCCAATTCGATCACGTGATAAACTACTTCGCGCGTCGAGAGTCGTAGCTGTGGAGAAAACCATAGGAAAACTACCCTCTCAACGTTTGGTCGCCGCGAAAATATACTTTCGAAGAAGCTTTAGAAATTTTAAATCTGTGTTGTCAGATAAATTTCCTAACCAGGGTTGCTTGCCCACTTGTCTGCTATACCTGGTTTTGCGAAATAATTCCTTGAAACTCCGTCATTTCACGGAACCTCTCACTTCCTTTGAAGTAGCCGAGGTTCAGCGCGAAAAGGAACGATAATATGGCACTCTTAACATCTAAAATCAGTTCAAGATTGGAAATTAAGGTTACAAAGCATTTTATTTTGATATACCGGAAAGAAGTACTTCAGCAACCATCCTAAGTGGCCGTCAGTGGGCAGTTGGCTCTGTCAACAAAATTTGCATAACAAGGAAAATTAGCATGTAAGGGTTTCTCTTGTTAGTGTTTTGGCGGGAGTTTTGTCAATTCATCCTCTTATTATTCAAAACTGGACTGAAACATTATTTGGTTGCTTCGATAAATGATGAAAACCTTGGGACAAAATTGAATAAGATTGTGGCACCTTTTGGCAGCAGAACTGGTGAAATAGGAGATAAGATCATGAAGAGTTTGTACAATTAATCAGTCGATGAGAAATAGAATGTTGTTTCTGACATCTTAATTTTGCAAACTCTACGGCCACGAAGGTTTCCCCAACGAGTGACATAAAAGAAGGGAGCAGAAAAGTTAAAAGAAGTCAGTCTTGAAAGGCAAGTGGATTAATTTGTAAAAGGATGAATCACATAACTCATGTCTTCTTAAACGTTGGATTTAACTTCGCCTTCAAATAAAATTGGAGAATGACGAACTTTTATAAATACTTCCGAATTTATGAATTTGAATTTACACACCTGGGTCGGAAGCATTCCAGCTACTAAGATTTATGTGACATAGAATTGAAATTCAAGATGTTCTTACCTTGGAACAGGGTCCTTATCAAATTTCCTTGTACGTTTTACACTCAAGTTTTATATGGAGAAACTCAATAGAAGATCACTTAAAGGCTAAGAAACTCGAGAACTGGCAAAAAGCATTTAGAAATTTCCAGTTTAGTCAAGGAAAGCCTCGGCATAGTTTACTTTATATATTTTACCTGTTTCCTGTCTTATATTACTCGGAGGGTATCTACTTGAGTTAATGTCTAAACATACGAGTACTGTTTTGAAATTTTCACGAGGGTACAAGTGATTTTTATGGAACGCGTAAGAAACTCGATTCTTGACCGAAAATCTGATAATTTTGATAATAAACCTTTTGATTAATAAACCTTCAATACTTGACTAAATTGTTAATCTCTTACAAATAAATGTGTATTCTTTCAACATTCATCGAAAGGAGCATTTATCGTAATCACTAAATTTGGAGCATCCAAATTCAAATAAACACAAAACTTTGTTGTGCAACTCTGTTGTGCAACTATTTCTTACTCTACTCTTTCAGTTGACCGACCAAAGTCTTGTTTAGTGTTGTCTTAGTGTTTTTTATTTTCCGAAGAAACCAGCAAATGATTCTTCATGTTACACTCTGATCAGTCGACAAATTGGCAAAAACACCTGCTAAAACACCCACAAGAGAAACCCTTCCATGCTGATTTTTGTTGTTCTGCAAATTTCGTTGCCACGGCTAACTGACGACCGTTTAGGATAAGCTGCTGCAACACATTGTTCTGGTAAATCAAAATTAAGTGTATTATTATTTTGGAACTGAATTTAGCCGTTTAAAGTGCCATTTTGTCGTTCCTAAAGACAAAGATTAGTTTTATTGCGCCGGAACTCAGCTCTATCAAAGGAAACGAGAGGTCCGTGAAACGAAGAAGTTTCAAGAAATTATTTCACAAAAACAAGTTACGGCAGACAAGTGGGCAAGCAACCCTGGCTAGGATATTAATCTGACAACACAGATTTAAAATTTCTAAAGCTTCTTCGCAAGTATATTTTCGCGGCGACCAAAAGTTGAGAGGGTAGTTGTCTTATGGTTTTCTCCACAGCTACCACTCTCGACGCGCGAAGTTGTCGATCATGTGATTAAAATGGAGCTCGTTGATTGGCTATGGTGCAAAATGTAAACAAACTGAGATTTCTATTGTTACAAAATTTACCCCTGCTCCCCAGGAGTTGTTCGAAATAATAGCTACGGTTGAAACTGCAAAGGATTCGCAGCGCTAAGAGTGCCGTAACGAAGCTTTGAATCACCTTCTTGTTCCCCTCTTTCGTATTCCAATTCAAAACTGCTATTATGTAATGACAAAGAGGCCTTTCATAATATTTGTTCACTCTTCATCTGTTAACAATGGTTCTACTCAAGTGTTCTACTTGGGTTCTACTAACAACAAAAGATCAGTGACAAGTAGACGTAATCACAATGTAGAGAATTAGGTGAAATAGACCAAAGCATTGAACATAATTGGACAATGGCAGATTGCACGAGCGAGCATCCCCAGGGAACGAAATCCCTTTGAAGAGGTGTGATCCACTGATGGGTCCCCTTGTAACCGTTCTGTATGAAATTCATCTCAAGAGAAACATGACACTAGGGGTGGGTGGACAT
This sequence comes from Aurelia sp. 4 Dawson et al 2005, assembly GCA_964019985.1. Lineage (NCBI taxonomy): Eukaryota > Metazoa > Cnidaria > Scyphozoa > Semaeostomeae > Ulmaridae > Aurelia > Aurelia sp. 4 Dawson et al 2005. The sequence goes on along the minus strand of OZ026492.1, from coordinate 29,594,505 downwards.
TATACAGCAATTCTAAGCGAAATTGCGGTAATATGTAAGCACACAAAATACTTGTTGCTCTTTACTGGGCGGTTCTTTATATCATATTTACCATAATAACTTAGACATTTAATTCATGGTTCTGGTGTTGCTTTGGCTCGATTGTAAAGTTCCTCGAATCAAGGCAGAATATTGCAGCTAATTCAACTAAGTTGAAGCGAGTGAAAGAATGACAAGTAAAGAGAGTGTGGTTAGCAACTGGGAAGCTTTGTAACATACCGAATTGGGCGAAAGTTCTGAGCTCTTTCCATTTGTATCTTTGGGAACTGCAGTGCAGAAAATTCACATTCCCTGGTCTTAGGCCTAGGCGCTTCTTCTTGAGACTGAGGGCTTTTGCTCTTTCTCGCACGCAAAAAAGAATCCAGTTTCTCCTTCCTTCTCCATAATTTTTCTTTTCTTGCTTCCTCGGGCAGCGTTCTATTCTTCACGATTTCTTCAATCTCAAGTAAGGTCGAGATCACGTCCATTTTGACTGGCTAGCAACGACGGATTCTCGTCGGTATAACCGCTCACTTTCGAATAAAACAAAGCACAGTTCTGGAGACCAAAGTCCACTGTTGCTCCCGCCAAAATCGAGCATCAGTCAACTCCAACGTTGATTGGCTATCAGCCACATTTTCAAATTTCACTGTTGCTCCCGCTAAAATTTGCCTTTACAAAGCCGTAGCTGATGTGCGTGTGATCGCTGTAATTCGCGGACCACTATAGCTCGGAATGTCAGCATTTGTTAAGGCTCGTATCGCCGGAAAGAACAAAGGTAAAGATCAAGGAGGGTGGTCTACCAAATATGTATTCTCCTTCGCAGTAGTTATCGACATCAGAGCTTGGAAAAGGGGTACAAAGCCTAGTTTGAAAGCTGGAATCGATGTATTACAAACGATGAGATGAATTTAAGGCAGGAAAGTCTCTAATCTAAAAACTACGTCCATCAAAATTTACCACTATTTTTTTAGAAAATCTGACTGATGCTTGAGCATCAGTAGCAATAGTCTGGATCCGCCTCTGTGTAGGCTGGGGCATTTCCATTAAAAAATTTCATTATGTTAACACAAACACATTGATCCATCCTATTCTTTGTGGGGAGCCAATTTATAGCCTTACATACATACATACATACATACATACATACATACATACATACATACATACATACATACATACATACATACATACATACATACATACATACATACATACATACATACATACATACATACATACATACATACATACATACATACATACATACATACATACATACATACATACATACATACATACATACATACATACATACATACATACATACATACATACATACATACATACATACATACATACATACATACATAAGTTATTTGTTTGAGCAGGTTATAAACTACGGCAGCGCTGGCTGATGTGGACCTGCTATCTAAGTATATTCACCTAACCTACTTTTACAGTCCATTTTAAAATTGTTAGTTCTAGAAGTTATGAAAAACAGAGAACAATATTAAAAAGTAAAATAGTTAATAATAAATAAATCTTGCTGTTTGAATGTTATCAAAGATGCTTCTTTCTGGAAACCTGTTGCTTTTATAGCTGATTTTGCCATCTTAATATTCCTTTTAAAAGTTTCTTGATTATAACTTGATCTTAGAGTCTCTGGCAATTGATTCCATAGATTTGGACCACGAAACCTTGCTGACATCCTTCCTTGTTCCGTTGCTACTCGAGGCACAACAAGTGAATTTTTTCGTGCATACCGGCCACACCTTTTGTCAAAGAGCTGTTTGAAGTCCTCCGGACAGTCACCATGACATACTTTGTGCATGATCGTCAGCATTCGTCTCTTGTAGATGTAATCTAGTCTATCCCAATGCGCATTCAACAATGCTTCCTCATCTGAAATATTCTTTGGTAATTTGTGAATGAGTTTAGCAGCCCTAGCATGAATTCTTTCGAGTTGCGACATAAGCGCTTGAGAACATGTTCCCCAAACTGCTATTCCGTACGTTACTGCAGCAATCACGGTTTTAAAATAGATCTCTTCTTGGGTGGCGATTGGGAGGTATGTCATTCTCCTAAACTGGCTCATTTTTGCTCTATAAGATTTTGCCACATTCTTTATTTGTTGATCCCATTTTAGATGTTTGTCTAGGGTAACACCTAAAGATGTTACACTGTTTTTATACTTAATGATGCTATCACCGATCTTTACTGGGCGCAAAGGACCTACAAAATCTTGTCTGGTTATTATCATTACTTCAGATTTGTCACTATGGATTGTTAGCCGATTTTTCTCACACCACTGTGTTATCTCTATCCCGATTTCATTTAGTGAATCCACGACCTCTTCTATATTTTGCCCAACATAATAGAATGTCGTATCATCAGCGAATACATAGATGTCTCCTTTAGTAATATGATCGGGTAGATCGTTAATATACATGGAAAACAGTCTTGGGCCTAGGAGTGAGCCTTGCGGCACCCCATAAGAGACATCTCTCATGCCTGATCTTGTACCATTCAATTCCACAAATTGTTGCCTGTCATCCAGGTAGCTTTCAAGTATTCTGTATGCCTTTCCTGTAAATCCAAAACCTTGTAGTTTTGCTTTCATTATGGTATGACTGACTGAGTCGAAAGCTTTCCGAAAATCAATAAGCAATACACCAACAATCCAACCTTTGTCTATGGCCTTTTTCCATGTTTCAGTCATCAATAGGAGTAGTCCCTCTGTGGATTTACCCTTTCTAAATCCCCACTGGTAAGGAGTTGTGGCACCATTCATGTCAAGATGCTTGTCTACGGTCGTGCAAATTTGACCCTCCTGTATCTTACTAGGAATGCTAAGTAGTGATAATGGCCTGTAGTTTTCCCTTTCAACATTTGATCCTTTTTTGAATGCACTTTTTAGCTTTGCAGTCTTCCATGATTGGGGGAATCTGCTTTCCTCAAAGCTCTTATCAATCACAAGCTTTAACCCTCTCAAGATGGAATTGTTTGCAGCCCTGAGTTCTCTTGGGGCTATTTCGTCAGCTCCCATAGATTTGTATGGATTTAGGACTGCAATTTGATGTGCCAAATAAGTCGTATCGCTCTCAAAACATTCACAAGTGGGTGTCACTCGAGTAATATGTGTCATACAGTTTTCATCATCTTCACTTGGAAAGGTTGATGCTAGCTTTTTTCCAACATCAGCAAAATGATTGTTCAAAAGCTCAACCTTTTCCGAGTCGTTTGTGACAAGTTCTCCCACATCATTCTTTAATGCTTGGATATTACTAGGCTTAGACTTTCCTTTCATTTTATTCACTGTCTGCCAAAACTCTCTGGAACTATTTGCTTTGCTAAATTGTTCCTTCCAATACTCGGCTTCAGCTTTTCTGAGCATGTAATTGACCTTATTCCTTAAAGATTATATTCATCCCTCAACTTCATATCTTGCCTGTTTCTTTGCCATTTTATTAGAACTTTGCATCTCAAATTCATTGCTTTCTTGATTTCTCTGTTGACCCAAGGCAGATTATTTGGTCGAATTTTTGCTAGCCTATGGGTAATAAACTCATTTAGTACATCCTTGTACATGGTCTCCCAACAGTATACTGCATCATCTATTTCCTCAAAAGTACTGATGACCCACCAAGGGACTTGGTCTAACATTTCTCTAAACTTTTCTTCGTTGAATCTCTTTCTGTCTTTAACGTACTTAAGCTGAGGTTTGTTATGCATCTTCTGTATATTCAGTACGCAGTAAACTAATTTATGGTCTGAAATTGCTGGTTCGAATGTTCCAGACCTGATGATTTTATTTGAGTTCTTTATTTTATCACTTACTACTATGAGGTCAATCAATGTCTTTGATGATTCCGAGATACGAGTTGGTTTATCTATCAGGTTGTGAAAGTCAAACGCCTTTAAGACTCGCTTTATATTTTTCCCTGCCTGTGTACTTTCTTTAGAGCTATCCTTGCTTAGTAAATCAGAATTAAAATCATCTAATATTATGATGTTCTTTCGCTTGGTCCACAGGTGGTTTAGTATTTTCGAAAAATGATCGTAAAAGGCCCTATCTGTTGGTGCTCTGTACATGGAACCTATCAAGAATTTTTGTGACTGTAGGCATAACTCAATCCACACTGACTCAGTTTCTTTGGGGTCATTTACCTCTTTGACTTGGGTAACAATTAGGCAGCTTCTGTAGTAAAGCAAGCAACCCCCTCCACTTTTACCTTCTCTGTCAAATCTTTCTGTTTTGTAATCATCAACAGAGATCTCATTATCTGATACTTTCCAGTTTAAGTGTGTCTCAGTGATTGCAAGTATATCTAGATGGCAGTAATGCAAGAGCATTTCAACCTGTCTAAGCTTAGATAGTAAACCATTAACATTGAGATGTGCAATTTTCATTCCATTAATACCCATTTTTGAATTTAACACTTTGAACATACCCTTGTCTTCCAAACCGTTAGGCCTCATGTCCTCATTCAGCTGCATGGCTAATGGTGGTTCTTGTATTTGCCATCTTGGGATGGAGCATGCAGGACACGTCCACTTGACGCTGTTTGTTTTCATCTGAATGTAAATATCAGGCTTTATATTTCCGCATTTCTTTCCAATATGACATGACTTTTTGCAAGAATCGCATGGTAGTGCCCTGTGTGTGGATGCTACTGGGTTATTGCAAACAGAGCATGGATTTCTGACTGGTCCTGGATTTTTGTGAACATCTCCTGCCAATATGATAAGGATGGTGGCTCCACTCAATATCTGAAAGCTTCCATGGTGTCCTTTGTCTGAAACGTAAGGTATCCTCGCTTTGCAGAACTTTCTTTTTGAAAAGGGGAATGGGCCTAGTTTGGCTAGGCCCTTCATCTTGCATGCCAACTTTTCTCCACATTCTTTCGATCTAAATCCATTGCAATCCTCGTTCTTCCCATTGATAAATGCTCGAGATCTTGCCTCAGCGTCCTCCTGGCATCTGTAAGTTATTGCAATGTGAAAACGTAGCAGGAAAACTATCAGAAACCATGCAAAAAACTTCGGTTTGCTGGAGCTTTTGAAAATGCGACCTGCCATTACAAACAACATCAACAACTTAAACTTAACTTAACTTAACTTAAATTAAATTAACTCAACTTAACTTAAATTCTGCGGCGCCAATATGGGTTGTATTTTAAAAATTCAGGTAAAAGCGAAAGCATTTGTTTTGAGCAGCTTGGATTTTTTGGACAGCCCCTTATTCAACATTGGGTACCAAGAGGTGCATGCGTAATCAAAACGGGGTTGAATAAGGGCATTCAAAGCAACCTTCGAAGGGAACCATCCAGGAAGTTCTGTTTTCTGCACAAAAATTTTAGCTTGCCATTTATCTTTCCAAGCATCCTAGTTGCCATTGACTCCCCAGAGAGATTTTCATCCAGGATACATCACAGATATGTGACCGTTGAATGTTGTTTGATCATTATGTTACCTCTCCTGATATCTAGCTTTTTAAGGTTCTTGCAATTTTTACGCCTAAAGATAATGGACTTAGTTTTGTCTTCTCCAAAATGAACAGTCAGCCTGTTTCCTAAGAACCAATCGCAGAACATGTTACAATTTCTATTCAAATTGATTTCTATTCGCTCGATGCTTTTGTCTCTAAAAATTAAGCAATAATCATCTGCGTACAAAGGCAGGTTACAGTTAACCGCCCTTGCCATGTCATTCCCGTAAAGAAGAAATATGAGTGGACCAAGAATTGACTCCTGAGGAACCCCACTTGACAGATTTCCATGGTTTGCATATTCATTTCTTATGTTGACAGTAAACGATCGGTCCTGAAGGTAAGATTTAAATCATAATATGGTAGAATTACTAAAGCCAAGGTAAGTCATTTTGTCTAGGAAAAGTTCGTGGTCAATTGTATCAAATGCTCTTTGAAGGTCAATTAAGACCATGCCTGTAAACATCTTAGCTTCAAATCCTTGAAGGATCTTATCACTCAAGTAAGATAGGCAGGTGTCTGTTGAGTGATAAGCGAGAAAGCCAGACTGGTATCTATACAATATTTTCTTTTCGTCTAGATACTTTTGTACTTGACCATGGATGATTTTTTCAATAATTTTTTAGAGTTGTGGAAGCCGAATCAAAGGAAGCTGACACTTCCAACGGTTTTCTGATTTGAACAATTACCCCCGTCTTTTGCGGTTTCTTAGTTGCAGCAACAACAACAGCCACCAAAGACGGGGGTGATTGTTCAAATCAGAAAACCGTTGGAAATGTCGGCTTCCTTTGATCTGTCCCGGATGAAAATTCCACGAGTGAGGAGAAAATGCAGCTCGTTGATATTGTGAGAAATTTGCTTCAATTTGGTGCTGAAAAATGGTTACATTTTCAAAGTAATCCTATCAGGTATGTTGAATAGGGTATGGTCTTTGACTTCAGAGACTTTTCTGAATGGTTTAGACAAGGGAATTGGGAAATGAGCGAAAACAAAACCGTCGCTGTGACTACGGGCCTAAGAAAGCGGCATGCAGAAAGCGGCTTGTTCATTTTCTTTCTCCTCGCTTTTCGCTTTACTTTTCGCTCCCATGTTTCCTTGTGCTCTTTTAAAAAGTTTTTATTTCACGGATAAAAACACGGATTGGCTGTGAATGTAAACGAAGGACGAAAGGAGAACAACACAATGATATGTGAAAGAACGAGAACGTAAAATAATTTCTTGAACAAAATATTTTTCTAACAATCTGTAATATGGGCTTCCTGTGCTTAGTTGACAAATAAACGGAGGACAGATTTGGATACAGCTAAAGAAGAGCTTTTCAGTCATATAGTTTTCAACCTAGGCGGCTGCGTGGACCAAGAGTTGCCTTTTTTGAAGCCTGATTTCAACCCCCTTCTGTAAATTCAAATTTTGAAAATGCTGTTTAAGGATATTACGCTTCTCGTCCTCTTTCGAAAGAGACCTTAACTTTTACTATTAAGCAAATAGAACCGATATTGGCATGGAAAAACGTTATAACTCTACATAGATTTTGGTCGTGCTGTAGTCTATGTGGGGAAGGGTCAAATTTCTTTACTAGATCAGAGGCTAGATTTGAAAAAGTCCTTAAAAATTTCAGCATTTGTTTATCGTCCAAAAAATGGTCTGCCTTTATCATTTACACAAATTTTAGACGGCGAGTTGTTTCCTGACGACAATCCGAGAGATTTTAAACACTTCAATAGGTCTTTAGGTTTCCCTATATTCTCATTCAATTTTCCAACAACGAAGGATTTTTTCCTCTTTTTGACCAAGTTTTTGACATGACTACGGGCTTTCTTGAAATTTACATAGTCAATGTGAGTTTTAGATGACCTAAACTTTGTCAGTAATCTGTCACGAATTCTAATCCCCTCAAAAACTTCTTGGTCCATCCACTCTTGTGTGAGCAGACATCTAAAAGCGAAAATTAACAATCTACAGCCTGTCTTTCACTCGAAAGAAGCCCATTAAAATGATACGATTTTATGATACAGGGAACGGCATGGCGCGGCATTTTCTTGCAGCTAATAAAGACTTTCGCAACAGGCCAGTCGTTGACTACTGCTCGTGCATAAATTTACACTAATCAATTTCAAAATATCCAAGATACTCCCGAAAAATTATCTCTGTGTAAATTTATGCTGAGCCTTTAGGAAATTTTTTAAACATTTGTTTGATCATTGTCAGTATCTTCGAAAATGAAGATTTTAAGAAACTCGCTTATAGGCCTACAGTCGTGGCCAAAAGTTAAGACCAGATTTTCGCCAACAACGTTTCTTGGCGTAACGAAATAAAGCCCCAGCGCCCTGCCCATTTTACTCTCTTAGAACTTAATTGGGTTAAATTTCCATGTAGATTTCGAGTTTCGATGCTGTTTGTTGAATTTCTGCGCCATTTTGCTATGAGGTCAAAATGAAATCTATAGAAATTCTTGGAATTTGTAGTGGTTCTGCCGACTAGGGGTGTGACCCGAAAATTGTGTTACTAAGCTGAATTTCGCATCAATTCAGTTCTATGATTTGTTTGCAAAGTATCGAAACTGCACGTAAAATACTGCTTCAGGCAAAATCTTAGTGAAGGGCCATCAGTCTACAACTTTGGCCATAAGCTTAAGACCGGCACTCTTTTTTAGTTTGAAGCAAAAAATTGAGAAATTATTCGAATTGACTTTTAATAATTCCTTTATTGTTCGAGTTATCGAATATCAAAGGCTTTTAGAACATGATCGCATAATTTTTTCACGCTTTTCTAAGGGTGGCCTTAAACTTTTGGATTCAAAAAGCTTTCCACTACTATTTTCCTTGAAGCAATACTTTTCGTAATTTTTCCATCTTTTGCAAAGAGATCATAGAAGTCATAGAAATGATTTGAGCATTGATTGATGTGAAATCCAGCTGAGTAACACAATTTTCGGGTCACACCCCTTGTCAGCAGAAGCACTAAAATTTCCTAGAATTTATATAAATTTCATTGTGACGTCACAGTGAAATGGCGCAGAAATTACAAAAGAAACAACATCAAAATATGGAATTTAATAAAACATCGAAATATGGAATCTACATGGAAAGTTGACCTAAACTAATTCTAAGAGAGTAAAATCGGCAGAGCGCTAGGGCTCCATTTCGTTACACTAAGAAACGTTGTTGACAAAATGTGGTCTTAAACTTTTGTCCACGACTGTAAAAACTGGAAAAAAACTTGGAAAAATCGAAGAATCGAATACAAGCTTTTTGCTAAAGCTTCAGCCATAAATCTTCAAATCAGCCGGATGTAAGATTTATCGTCGGCTACTAAGAGTGCATAGTATTATGGCACATCCGGTAAAGTATAGGAAAGAGCTCTAAATCTAACAGAGTTCAATATAAAACTTGCGATATCAGTATGTGGTAGGAAACAGGGCAATCTCGAGCCTCCCGCAAATGTAGCAAAGGGGTGAAGCAGGAAGCTAGTTGTGTCAAAAACACATTGTGATCACATAATCATGATCACATAATCATGAGTTCTAACAAAGTCTTCCTAATACGTCTGTTGTTTTGTGGAATGCGTTTTTGTCTGATTTCAGTTGTGCTCACAAGACAACTGGCGAGAGTGACTGCAGTTTTCAGTTCCAAAGGAACAATGATGCAATTGGTAGCTAAATGACTTTTGAGATGGAAATTGATCTTTTGATGTCAACCATTAACTAACTGCAAGAGAACGGGCGGTTACAAGATAGCAAGCCAACAGCATCTATCTTTTAACGGCCACAGATGAAGAAATACCTGCTACCAACTTCTGCTCCATATTTTGTTTCACTTGGTTTCCAATACCCAAAATGCCACATTCACTAACCATCGTTATTGCTAGCTAGTTCATTGTGCACAAGACATTCCATGGAAAAAATAACAGTACCGAACTACGATCTTGGTCAAAATACTTGGAAAAGTCATCAAATTGCACTACTTGGGTATTTGATTACGTGCCCCAACACCCACCTCCCCAATTTCAATTTTGCTTGCAATGAACGCCATTCGACCTTCTCAACTTTGAGTTAGGGGGAAGGTGGTTCAGAAGGTCCTAAACGAACGATTTGGCCAGGAATTTGGCTTTAGGTCGTGTATGAGTCAAAGTGGAAAATGCAAATATTATTGAAGGAAAGATAAAGGCCTTATTGTTCTAATCAAAGACAACTTCCATAGAAAAGCTAAGGGAAATAGTAAATACCTTCAGAAACAACCCAATGTATGCTTGGATCAACTCATAATTTCGTCCACTTCCCAGGCATTCGATGAAGAACTCAAGCAGCAATTGCATGACATCAACACTTCCACCGCCCTCAGGAGCTGCCAGTCGGAATTCGACATCGATCGCTGATGGACTCATTTCTTTTAGCATTTCAACAGCAGCACTATCTACATAGATGATGAGGAGGGAATCAAGAGCTATGCTAATACAAAGGAAAGAGAAATTCAGTACATTGAAGGTTTAAGGGTTTACTCCTTAATCCTCTCTTCGTAATATAGGAATACTTCAGACGTCCAGCTTTGGTTGATAGCAAAAAGACAGAAGCATTTCTGTGATTTGTATAGTGTTCTCATGAGTCCTGAAAATGAAGACGAATTCCAATCAACAAGAATCCCTTGTTTGCAGAACTCCCCAAAGAAGTACTCAAAGACGCACACTAATATTCGTTTTCATGGTTGCACTACCTTCACGGACTGATCAAAAGCAGAGCACCATGTGTCGTTGTCGGCCCGTGGAGCCGTGCTTTTGAACGCAATATGATCCTGTGCATAAGCCAACAGTTAACACATTGCCTCTATGAATGCCTCCATTATATGTACTTACCGCTCCTAGCTTAACCGCCTTATTAGTTGGTCGTTTATTCAATTAATATGATGAAATTTAGATGTTTCTAATCCTTGATGTAATGTACTTACAATCTTTTGAGGTTGAACAATCAAATAATACTTTCTGAAATGCAGTCTTTTCGCTGAAGAAACTCACTGGCCGAAATCTAATTGTATCCTGGAAAAGAGAAGGGTATTCTCATGAACTCTGCAAGGACATTTGCGAATTCCTAGTGTCTTTAAAAGCAACTCTCTAATAATTAAAAAATGCACTATAACCACCAAGATGAAAGATTAAATGAAACACAGTGAAATATTTGACTAGGGCTCCATTTGACAGAATTGACTTGATATAATTTGTTCGGATGATTTTCCTTCACTTAGGTTTTTTGCACATTTTTGCCTCTTTTGGTATCCATTGTTACTGCCCTATTTAATGGCTGTTTACGCCCTATTTTACAAGCTGATGATGGACCTTGGAATTGGTCCGAAACTTTCACTATCAAATTATGGCTTAGCCACTTATAACATGGATTTGGCGTTATAACTATAATTTTATGCTCTTAGTCACATGGTTTGCCTTAGCTTTATACTACCGGATTGTCAAATCATTGAAAATGGAAAAATAGAAAATTGACGTGCTGAGAATACTACAACTATAATTTTTTCCTCGTCGTGCTTGCCCTCCAGTTTGTTGGGATAACATCAGCGTAACTCGTGCGGATTTTTGCATAGCAGTCAAATCCCTGTATAACATCTTTGGATTTTGCGCAGTGTGATGCTCCATTGATCAGTAGATAACGTCTTTTTCATTGTGATTAAAAGGAAAGGAATTTCGCACTATCCAGAACAAAAACGAGTAAAATGCTTCCGTTTCTTGGAACATAAGTGAAAATTACTTCATTTTACTCCCGTGTTCAAGGTACGACGAATTTTCAAAAGCCGTAACTTCTTGCCACACCACTTAATCTTCCACAAAATATCACCAAATACAGTAAATCCCGCATACGAGAACCTACATTTTTGGGAGCCAGGCTGAAGTAGGATCTTACCTCAAAGGCACTATGATCAATTTAAAGGTATAAAGGTTCTTGTTTGAAGGGCGCCTCATGTAGGCCCTTTCAGAGTCTTAAAAAGATGTTCAGCTCTATTATTTGTTTTGGGAGCGTCCATATGGACCTAAAAACTAACTTGGGAGGATAATCAAACTTTGAAAGCCAAGTGGGACCAAAATGAACTTGATAACAGCAATAAAAAATCAGCTTTTGTACCCCTGCAATAAGAATCCATGTTTCATCAAACTGAAACAGGTTCTTAATGGCCAGGTGCATAATTTAAGAAAAACTGCCGCCAGCTTCTTATTTTGGTAGGGTTCTTATATACGGGAATTTACTGTATTCTCTAAAATGCTAAATTCTACATACACTTTTAAGAAAATCCTGACAGAAAAATTCTAAGGTGACTATTTTGAGGACAAAAAACTAGTAAAACTCATTTATTGAAGCAATATGGAAGACTCAAAGCGACACAAGCAATTCAAAGATTCCGTCAAAAACTTTTCTCTATTTCATCATGCATTGTCATCGTTCATCTTTCATCTTGCACTCCGACAATGATTAAGGCATTAGATACACTAGATCGGGGTTGGGGTTGGAGAATGAAGCTCCGTTCAAACGCTGGCGACTATTCACTGAAGATAGCTCAACAGTTTGGTCAAGTCGCAACGGCCACTCAGACTGTAAAAATTTGCAATTGAATGGAAGAGCCAATGGACAGAAGTGAATATAATCTCTCTTTTCATAACAACTGGGATATAAGCAGTTCGATTGAAAAAATTACTGCCCTCAGGGGGTCACACTTAATGCAAAACAAATATGGTGCATTTGTGCCATACCAACATTATTAAATCGATCATTTCATTCATTTTCAATCTTACTTACTTAGGCATGGCACCCCCTCAGTTCAACGGAACTGCTTTACAGGGGGCCGTGGCCAAATGCCTACAGAAAATAAAACTTTTGATACACCACATAACATTAACAAAATAGGCATTTTATTCCATAATTGTCGTTAATTCTTTTATTAAAGGTGGCAAGAGAGCATGCATATTTAACATCAAGCTAAAAGTGATTCTGAAGCCTACAATCGCGGACAAAAGTCGTTGGGACAGATGAGTTTTGCATTAAAAGAGGCCTTTCCTGTATGTAAACTGCTACCATTCACTGCTAATACCCCCTTCCCCCCCATTGCAATGCTGGTTGCCGGAAAAAGATATGTCAACTCATCTATGACATTTTCATTAGCTTTTGCCATTGCAATGGGGGTGGGGGGATCTCAACTCGAAATTTCCTCCAAAATATAAAGTGTGTCATGAGTTTTGTCCGCGATTGTAGGTCCACAAAAGATATGGCCTTTTGCCCCTCGTTAGTTTTCCTTAGGGGAAGTGAAAGAGATAGCTGCAATTAATTGAAAATGACATGAAAATAACGGCCTTGCAGATTTAAATCAAAGACTTGAAGAACTCAATCACTTATCTGTAAAAGCCCTATGGCAGCCTATCAACATATTTATTGCCACTATTTACCAGTAATCTTTTCACTCCCCTCATTCTCATTGTCTAAAAGGTAAATGTCGTTTTGCACGACTAAAGGTTCACCTCGCCCTTCTCCTTTTCACTTGTATCAAACTCAGGTTGAAGTCCAGAGATCGTTGGCAAGAAGAATGGCGCAGCCATTGGTTTCCTCGGTGGCTCTTTAGGCTTATTACGTTCCTATAAAGGAGGTATAGTTACATTATAGAAATAGGAACTTCAATTCTTTTCAAACACTGCAGTATGCCAATGGGAAGAAGAGAGGAAATTTGCATACATATTGTAGACTTCAATTTAACGATGGAAATGGAAGTGGATTCTTGTCACAAACATTCAGACCGAGGTTTTGAAATTGTAATTTCTTGAAAAAAGTTATTTCCATAGAATGCTTACAGTAGGGAAATGGACGCACATTTTGCAACAAAGTTTGATCCGATCATATCATAATGGCGAGCGTCGACTTTGAGATTTCACACAACGAATTACCTTGGGTGACAATGGAAGTTGTGATTCTTTGTGATTAAAATTTTAAAATGCGATTGAAGTTTGAAATGATATTAGTCAAATCTAACAGTTTTGTGGACGAAGCTAAATTCAAAATAGCTGCGTAAGAGAATCATTTGAAAACTGGTGATTTTGACAAATGGCCGCAATAATTTAACAACTCCAGCGAGAGGATCTCTTCGTTGAACATCGAAAGAAAGACACAACAACGAAAAATGCTCCGCATCCTCAAGCCATTGCTTGTTAAGCATATCAGGTTTATGTTATCCCTAAAATTATACTTGAATTTGTGGTGGCCCAACTTGCTGAAAGCAACCCTGAGCTGAGTAAGATATGATAATCCTACTGAATTGTGAATTCCAAAGACAAATTTTACAAGAAGAAAAGATAATATTTCTACAATAAAGCGTTTAATGTAAAGGCTCTTTTAGATTTGCTTGCCATCGAAGATATTTTTGAATGCTAAATGCGGTAAACATAGCATTTCTACGTGACTTACAGCCTGCACTCATCGACTGACATTTCTTGAAAATAATTTGCTAACTAAGACAGTCTATATAGTGTCTCGCCTTACAAAGATTTTAAACATTATCGTATTGCATGGCTGAACCAATTAATTGTTGACCCACGATATAAAAAGCATCTATAAGCAATTGACAGCAAATCACCTTGACAAGCTTGAGGTCGAGCAGATTCTTCCATCTGGAGTCTGGTAACGTTGACAGGGTTATAATCTCACTGCTGATCTGTGCTGGTGATTGATAGCTCATTAGAGTGGTGTCTGATTCTGTCACCTCGGCCGAATCGTTCTGTTTTGTTTCTAGGATTGTAGAAAATTTCAAAGTGCACTTTACGTGTAATTACTACAGAATATTGAATGAAGAACATAATGTAAGACTTTAATACCCATCGCAAACAATGTACTCTCGATCCGGTTATTGCTTTGGGGTGCCGTAAACGTTTGGGGCATCAGACAAGGGTTTAGCTCATTTTGTCCATAAACATCGACGGAAAGCAAATATCTACCAGTGCTGACATAGCAGAATCGATGAATAACTTCTTCTGTACCATCGGAGAGACACTTAGTGACAAAATCCCCAAAGCAAAAAACCCTCTTCTTGAGAATGATTATGATGTAAATCCTCGGAAAACCAAATTTAAATTCCATGTTATTGACACCTTCCAGTTATGTAAAGTTTTTGGCAAATTCAAAACCTCAAAGGGTTGTGGTACTGATGGCATTGCTAGCTATTTCCTGAAAATTGCTCTTCCGGTTATCTCAGAATCTCTTTGTGATATTTTCAATCTTTCAATTGCTACTGGTTGTTTTCCAGATAGCTGGAAAATAGCCAGAGTAGCCCCAATTTTTAAAAGTGGTCAAACTAACGATCGATCTAACTACCGACCTATATCTGTCCTGCCTGTTTTAGCCAGGGTTTTTGAAAAGCTTATCTTTAACCAGCTGTACGATTATTTGGACAAAAACAAACATCTATTTTCAAACCAATCTGGCTTCAGAGCCCTTCATTCTGTTGTCACTTGCCTTCTAAACAACACAGATGACTGGTATGTGAACATGGACAATGGCAGATACACCGCAAATATTTTTATTGATCTAAAGAAAGCATTTGACACTGTCGACCATGACATTTTACTTGCAAAGTTGAGAAAGTATGGTGTGGAAAATCTAGAACTTACATGGTTTACGTCATATCTAACCTCTCGAAAGCAATTCTGCAAAGTTAATGGGATATGTTCTAAAACCGAAGATATTCGCTGCGGTGTGCCCCAGGGTTCTTGTCTAGGCCCTCTGTTGTTTCTGATTTATATCAATGATCTTCCATTCTCTCTGAACAAAGGTAGAGTGACCATGTACGCCGACGACACCAGTATTTCTTATTCTTCTTCGAGCTTAGCAGATATAAACCAAACTTTAAACAGTAAGCTAAACGAGTTGAAGCAATGGTTGCAAGGTAATAAACTTTCTTTGAATGTTCTAAAAACACAAGCTCTGATTGTAGGTTCGCAGCCCAAAATTAAGAAAATCAGTGATAAAACCGTTGATCATCCACAGTTTTTTATTGGTGACTCTCAAGTTGAAAATGTTGACCGAACAAAGTATCTGGGTGTGATGATCGATAGGAGCTTGAATTGGGATGAACACATTAACAATCTTCGTACCAAGGTTTCTCGTGCAATCGGGTTTTTGAAATATTCCAGAAAATTTTTACCTCAAAACACGTTGAGTGAAATGTATCGGGGTATCGTTGAGCCCCATTTTCGGTTCTGCTGTTCAGTATGGGGGTGTTGTGGGGTGACTAAACTGCAAACGTTGCAAAAGTTGCAGAATCGAGCAGCTAGAATTGTGGTTAAAAGCAGTTTTGATGCGCCTGCTATGCCAATAATTCGCAGTTTGAATTGGCCAACAGTGGATGATATTATTAGGAGCGAAATAGCGACAACTATGTACAAATCGTTAAATGGCCTCGTCCCAGAGTACCTTTCCAACCTGTTTAGTAAAACTTCGACTCGATATGCTAGAAAACTGAGAAATACTGATACTGATCTTTCGCTTCCATTACGAAAGACCAACAATGGGCAGAGGGCTATTTCTTTTCGTGGACCTAAGCTTTGGAATCAACTTGAACGCGACGCCAAACAGGCACCTTCCCTTGCCACCTTTAAGAGAAGAATCAAAAACAAACTATGATGACCTTTCCTATTTCGTAGTATCTATCTTCCTATTTGTAAATGCATTGCCACGGCCCCCTGAAAAGCAGTTCCCACGGACTGACGGGGCTACCGTGCCTAAATAAGTAAAAATGAAATGAAATGAAATGAAATGATTTAGCTCTAAGAAGTCTCAAGCTTTTAGCGAAATATATGATAAAGCTACATATGACTCAATGTGTACAAATTTGAATTTTCTAACCATAAAAAATGGGCAACATTGAGGGAGGAAAATTTCCAGGTCATATTCCGCTGAAAGGAGCATACTGCCTTCAAGAGCTATCATGTGCCCCTGTGAGCATGCTAATAACATCTAATCAGAATAAGAAGGAAAAGCAGATCTTGAGCTCATTTTATTCATTACGTTTTCATTTTAGAATATTTATACTGGTATAAGTTTCATATAATATATACATGTTTTTCAAACTGACCAGCTGAAAATAAAAAACTAAAGGAAAAGAGGCTAAACTAAGGACAAAAGTAATTTATTTACCTAATTTACAATATAATACACAATAATACCTAATTTACAATAAAATATAACAGAAATGAAATAGAAGTTAAAATTACACCGCCCTCTATATTTGTTCCTTGAAAGTTTTCAGGGAGGGTGCCAATTTTGCTTCTCTTTGTAAACTGTTCCAAAGTTTTGCTCCGCGCTATGAAAAAGCCTTTTGGCCATTAGCAGTTTTTAGTAGCGGTAACCTAAGATCATTTTCTGTCGAACGCAAAGTCCTTTCTCTATCTAAAAGCTAAAAACCTGTGTGAGTTGGATTTCTCCAAATTCCTTTTAACTATGAAAATATGCTTGTTTTGGATCCTTTCAACGAGAGTCTTTCGGATGTTCTCCACAACGGGCAGGCCCTGTTTAAGAAAATTGGATTCTGCACCGTAGTGATATTAGGATCATTGTACTTGAAAGATGAGGGAGAATTGTAACCGCTGACCAGTGTGCTTCGAGGCGAAAACAAAAAATGGAAGCTTGGGCGGCAAACGAAATTATGTTTCAAGCTTTCATTTTGCTATCCCCGAATATGTAGCCTCTTCGAAGAAAAAACCCTTAAATTCATGCAGATAATTCACTTTCAGTTTCGTTTTGAACAATGACTAAATGATTTTGAATTACCGCCATTGACAGCCTTCAGCAAAGATAAGGCGACGGTAAGGAGCTGAAATTGCGAATGCTATTCATGTCGCGATAAATTAGAGAAAAATAACAGCTCCATGCACTGATATGAAATTTTCAGGGAGCCTCGAGGCATTTTCAAGGTAGCTTTTGGTAAAATCCGTTAGCTGCTAAATATATTTTACTCCGTAAATCGTGGATTAACTCCCCTGCGGCCCCCCAAACCCCTAAAGTCCAAACCGCAGATAGACTCAGAAACACCAGATATACTTTTTTGGCAGCTCTTGGGGTCGTATCAGGCATAAAATGTACTAAGCTATCGTTTGTAACTGTGATCCCCTGGGTCAGCATGAGAGGTACGTTTTGTCCTGCCATGAAGTACCCGAGGTATCGATGACCCCAACTTTTAATGCTAAATTCAGTTTTGGTCTCCCATTGCAGGTACTTGAGAGGCCAGCTGCAGGGGTTGCCTGCCCTCAGGTCCTCTGTAGTCCTGCACAGAAGGCTCTAAGACATGTCCCTATATAAAAAACTGCTTTAACGGTGGCGACTCCTCGAGAGCCACGAAAAACTACGGAAAATACAGAAACTGGCTTAAATTAGGTGATGAGATTCTCAGGCCTACATATTTCTAAACTACCTTTCGCCACCAGATTTGGTGGCCTAACCGCCAAGATACGCCAAGATACGCCCCGGAGCTGGCTAACCCTGTGTTAAAAGGGAGGTGGGCCCTATGTGACTTACGAACCTAACGATGAGCTAGAATATAAGGAACATTATCTATGATGTTTGTAGGGTTACGGATATAACGTTCGTAGCAGTTGCTTGACCAACGGCCAAGAGTTTTAATCAGCCAGTCTGGTAAGTCTGCTGCTGCTGCGGATGTTGCACCACCAATCCTGAAGCTGTGGGACGAATATCGATCGACATCAGGAAAACTTGGGCCTAATAGGCTCTGTAATGACTTCGTCACTCTTTGACGAGTGAGATACGTTGAGTCACTGAAGGCAAACAACGGGGCAGTTGGGCAAGAGCAAAACGTCATGTATTTATTGAGTGCTCGGAATGCACAGACAGATGACTGGGATGCTGCGAGGCGAACTTCGTGACCATTCCGGAAAGGATCGGCTTTTGAAACCTTAATTTGTATCTTTGCCACGTTTTCACTTAGGATAACGTCCCTTAGGAGTAGTGTTGAATTCGGGTTATAAGTGGATTTGCTTTCACAACAAAATTCAGAGGAACGCAATAGGCCAAAAAAGGCTGTTGTGAACGCAGCCCAGAGCATGAGTTTGTCTTGCACGCAAAGAGGTGTTTTTCTCAAATTCAACTTCAAGATTTTCATGATGTTTAACGTTATTGGCAGGCGGCTGGGCCTTAGTGATATGCCTTTGACGCGTTTAATCCCACGCAGTAGCATCTGCAAATTTTGCATGGGTTCGAAGTTTGAGTAGAAACCTAGTTCTATGTTTCGAAAGCGGACAGCAGCTAAGTATGTCCGGATTGTAGAGTAACTCAAAGTCCGGGCCAGGTAGGTGGTAAACAGGCACAAATTGTGTTGTGACAGAGGATAAGGTCGAATTTGCAAACCAGAACAGAATGAACTGAAGCTAGACTGACCTTGGGCATATACTCTTCTCGACGAATTGGCAATAGACATAAATTGAAGGAAGCGACTGTCTTGTTCTAAACTTTCCAGAGTTCGTCTGGGACTTCTGCTGGGTGGGATTTCGCCGAGGGCGCCAGTGTGAAAAATTTTCTTATCTGGGAACGAGAAAGGCAGTCTGCTAAGACATTGTTTACTCCTGGTATGTGTTTTATGTTAACAGTGAATTCATGTTGTGCTGCTATGTAGAAAAGTTTTCTCAAAACAGCCATAATTTCTGGCGATTTGCATGACTGGGCGGACCAAATGTTCACGACAGCCAGGTTATCACAGTGAAAAAGTAAGCGTTTTCCGTGGAATTCTTTGCCCCACAAGTAACAACAAACGTAGACGGGAAAGATCTCTTTCCATTGGATAGATTTTTGTTTGTGTTCATTCGGCCATGTTTTAGATACCCATCGACCATTGTTATAGATCCCAAACCCTATTTCCCCTGAAGCGTCAGTATAAATATGTAACTGGTGGCAGGGGGTGGTTGATGAATCAAGAATTTTATACTTTCCGTTCCAGGTGGGTAGGAATTTCGCCCACCAAGAGATGTCCTTCTTTGCTTCAGAATTTAGGGAGATTCGATGGGACAATCTTTCGACAGTCGTTGATAAGTCTATGAGGCGTCTGATAAACATTCGACCGGATGGGATCACTTTAGAGGCGAACGAAAGTTTTCCAATCAATGAAAGCAGATCTCTTTTCGTACATTTTTTCAAATTCGACCATTTCTGTAGCATTGCCACGAGGGTGGATAGCTTGTCTTCTGGTAACCTCAGTGACATTGTTTGTGAGTCTATTTCTATCCCCAGGAATGTGAGCTTAGTTAGTGGGCCTACGATTTTTTCAGGAGCCAAGGGAACGCCCAAGTTGTTAAACAATGATATTGTCTTTTGCATTTCTTCATGACACTGGGGTGAAGACGGGGGTCCAGCCAAGAAAAAGTCGTCCAAATAATGAGTGCAGTTTACTATTTTGTGGTTGTTTTTCATGATCCAAAGAAGAGAGTCCGATAACTGTGTAAAGCGCTCCACAGAGGAGCGAAGGCCAAACGGTAGGCATAAGTCGACGAAATAGAGACCCATAAACGAGAAACCTAAATAATGCCAGTCCTCTTGTCTTACCGGACAGATACGAAATGCACTCTTTATGTCCAATTTGGCCATGAGTGCCCCCCTTCCCAGGCTGGACACGATGGAAACAGCTGAATCAAAATTGTTGAAAGCTACGGAAGCTTCGGAATCATTTATAAAGTCATTGATCGAAATGCCCTTTGGCGAGGACAGGTCAGTAATCATACGAAATTTATTGCTGTCTTTCTTGGGAACCACACCGATGGGTGACGTACGAAAGTTTGGCAATGGTGGGCTAGTAAAAGGGCCCGACATCCGTTTCTGCTTTAACTCCTCAGATATGCAATTGAAGATCGCTGTTGGATTTGAAGAGGCAGACTGCAAATTAGGTGCAATATTACAAAATTCCGGGCCTGAATAGCCAATTGAAAAACCGTGCTCGAAACTGATGATCAAATTGTCAACAAAGAATTGGTCAGGATAAGCAGTTAATTCCTTACGTAAAAGGTTTGCATTAACAGGAGTCTTTGAAAAGGCGGGTAATGGGTTGAAGTTATTGTTTAAGCCTTGGGCAATTTGTTGCTGGGTGAGGGCCGCGGCATCGATTGCAGATGTGGGGCCAGCGGCAGTTTTGGTCACGGCAATTGTTGGCGTTGAAATGCCGGCAAGGGGCTTGATAAAAGGGGTGTTTTGCACGAAAGGGCGGCTGGCCGTTGAAGGAATAGGCTTGGGTGGACATGCTTTGACCGGGGTGCGAAACATTATCCCGTGACTTGAGGGATGGGCAATCTGCAGCAAAATGGCCAGACATGTGACATCTGAAACATGCTAGGGGCTGGGAGGGTGGTGCACAACGCAAGAAACGGTTGAAAGCATATTCGTCGAGCCGCGACCAGGGCAGATACTGGTTCCTTGCCACATTCATTCGAAATGCTATGTCATATTTGTAGCAAGATTGGAACTGGTAATTGCGGCTTAGGGCGGAGAAGGATTCTTGGTATGCTAATAAATCGGGGGCGAGGTGAGGATGAAAGTGCACCATGCCTCTTATGAAAACGTTCCAGGCTTCCAGCCAGGATATGAAGTTGGTGATTTTTTGGGCGGTGCGGCGAGTTTGCGTCAATGACACAGTTTCATCCCCAGTTGCCCCTGGTTGGACTTGAAGGCTGTAAGATTGGTTGGCAGTTGTGTCATATAAAGAGTTAGGTAGTAAAGTGTTTAAATCAATGTACTCTTTCGCTTTCATTGCTTTTATCAACTTTGGGGAGAGTGGGGGCAGAGAGCTAAGTGGTGAATGAAAAAGAGACTCAATGTTACCTTGATGTAATGTATTATGTGGGACTGCGGCGGCTGTTGTGGCGGCAGTGGCTGTTGGAGGCTCAAGGACGGCTGTTGGGGCAGGACGTGGCTGGGCAGTCGGCTGGGTGGCTGGCTGGACGGTTGGCTGGGGGGTTTCTGGGCCTTGTGGGTGGGAGATTGTGGATGTCGGCGAGAGCTGGAGAACACCAGGGTAAGGATCATTCCCTCCACGTGGCTGGTTAGCTTTTTCGGCTACGTCCTGCATCAACTTCTTCAAATCGTCGAGACTAAATGTAACCATTGAACTTCCTTGGTTCGGAGTTTGGGGCTGATTCGGTTGTAAACCCTCGCGTTCACCAGATGATGAAGGTCCCGCCACGGGATTTGCTTCAGGTTCATTCGATTCATTATCAGTTGCTACAACGTCAAAAAGGCTGTAAAGTCGCAAGGCGATCGTTTCTTTCTTTCCTGTCTGTTCGACGCCATACATTTGGGCCTTGGCTCTTAGCTCCGTCTTCGATAGGTTCTTCCAGCCTGCTAGCGTGCGACGAGCATCCCTGCGATCTCTTGGACGGGTGGCAGACGAACTCTTGTCGTGCGAAGCCATCATTATATAGCGAGTAAAGTAAATTTCCGATGAGGAAAACAAATACGAGTAAGAACTTGTACGGCTGACTCCGAGCAGGAATGTGAACAAGTGAATAGCGTGACGCATGAGCGAGATCCCTGGACCTACATATGGCTGCTTTATTCAGACATAAGGGAGGGGGACTGGGCCTGGTACACTTGCTGCAGTGGGGCCTGGGGCGTTAATCTTTCATTTGTTCGGTGGAACATTCATCTGTAATCAATGAACGCAATTTGCCATCCATAGGGGAAGTACCGTAATCAAAGCCACTCCACAAGGAATGTCTTGATTGCGAAAACTTCTAGAAAAATAACTATACAATTTAATAGTTTCAGATTTTCAGGAAGTTTCGAGGCATAACCAAGGGAGATGCTAGTCAAATCCGTCAGTTTCTATTAATATTTCATTGGGAAAAAATTGATCTGTATTCACTAAGCGCAATCTGCCATTCGCAGGGGATGTGCCTTTCATAACAACTTTTGAGCATCGCAATATCCTTTCCGCAGCACAGTGCTAATTTCTTCCTCGTGTTTCATGTCGGCCGAGTCTCAGTGGATACTTCACTTTTCTCGTAGTTCCATTGGACGCTGCGCTCGTCTCGTAATTTGAGCTGTCTTTTAGATCACAGGTGAGCACTGTTTATCACAAAACTTTCACAAAGACCCGTTTAATCAATGTTTGAACGAAATAGCATGAAATAACACTTTTTTGTCCCAATGTCCATCATCAGACCATTAACTGAGGATTGCACAAGAAAAAATAATCAAACATGTGACGAATAGAAATTTAAGATGGCATACCCTGGACTCCCTGTGCTGCTTCGCGCATGGCAAATGCAATATTTTCTCATTTTCGTCCTTTCATTTCATTTCATTTCATTTCATTTCATTTCACTTCATTTCATTTCATTTCATTTCACTTAATTTCATTTCATTTAATATATCTGAACACAAAACGCAGTCAGCTAAAAAGAAAAAAATACTATGCAAATATCTATTTAAAATTATATAAAATCTTGCAAATTTGTTGGTCTTCCTAGGGATCATGCTTCAGGAATGATGCTAATTTTGAAGGAATTCCATCAGTTTCCTTTAGAACATGGAAATCGCGGTACTCTTTCTGATTTCTAGTGGGATGTCATTCTACGTCTTTGCACCAGAATAGAAAAAACTGCTTTTGGAGAATTGTAGGCTCTGCCTTGGAGTGTCAAAATCTAACTGATTTCTTGTTGGATAGTTAGATAATAGATATCTGGTATTTAGTCTCCCTCTTAATTTGTCAGGACACAGACACCATTTATTATTTTATAGATCATCACGGCCCTGTCAAATATAATTACGTTTGAGAACGAAAGCCAGTAGCAATCCACCCATCCTTTAATCTAGAGCTTTCTATTAGTGTTCGTGCTCTAGTTTGCAGACGCTGAAGATGATCAAGCTTTGTCTTTGACAAACTACCTCAGAGTTCTGCATCATTGTATTTTAGATGACTCTAGATCAGTGCCTTGTGCACCTGATCCACTTTTTTGATTGCGTTGGTAGGCTTTTTGATTTCCGCAGGGACGAAAGAGCATTCTAAACTTTACCTTTGAGGTTCTTATATTGGTCACTCGATGTAAGGTTTTCGTCCACTGTAACTCCACGGTATTTCACTTTTTTGACCCGTTTGATTGAATTATGTTTACCTCTGATGGACTATAGATACGGTTAGTTTGTCTTTTGTGACCAACGACCATGTATTCTGTTCTTTCAGTGTTCAGACTTCAACCTAAGTTCTAAGATCGTTGCAGAGTTCATCAATGTCTTCAGCAGAGCAAGTTACGCTGGTGTCATCTGCATACATGTTTGAGGTGAATTTATTAAGGCACTGCTCAAAGTCATCGACATACATGATTAAGAGGAGAGGCCCAAGCACGAGCCCTGGGGAATACCGCAGTGAACAGTTTTTAGGCTAGGTTTGTGGTCATTCACTTGACATTATTGTTTTCTATTCGTCAAGGACAATGTGAACTACTGAAGAGACGTCTCCACTACGCTCTCCACTAGTAAGCTTTGAGAGGAGAATTCTGTGGTCCACCATATCGAAAGCCTTTTTGAAGTAGAGAATACGCTTATATTTATTCTGCATTTTTTAATGTTAGAAAACCAAAAATCCCTTACGTTAAGTAGTAGTGAAGTAAAGGTGCTATGCATCTTTAAAAATGCGCGTTGACATTTTGAAAATTTCTTATGCACCTTCAAGTAATTTGAAACTTGATCATGTCCCAGTTCTTCTTACAACCTCGAGAAAACAGATAACACGGATGTAGGCCTGTAATTGCCCGTGTCGTTCTTAGAACCAGACTTGAAAATAGAGATCACATGTCAGGAAAAATACCCATTTCGAATGAAGAGCTAATAATGACAGCTAGCGGCTTACATAGAATTCCTGCTGCATCTCTTACTAACTGTACAGAAACTTTATCATATCATGCAGATCTGGAGCAGTTCAACTTCTTGATTTCTTTTTCGATAATGCTTGGATTAACCGAGTGAAATTCGAAATGAGGGGCTGTGGAAGGCCCTTCATCGATTTGGCATTTTAGTGGGTCATCGGATTCTTTAACTTCCATTTTTCAGCGAGTTTTGGGCCTATAATGGTAAAATGGTTATTGAATGCTGCCGCAAGTTCCTTTTTCTTTTCAACCAGTTGACCCTCGTACATAACGGATAATGTATCTTTTAGAAATTTCCTTTAACGATTGTAATTATGTTACCGACTAGTTTATTTTGCTACGTTGATTAAATTGCATATTTGTTGCAAATTTTAGCATGGCCCCCTGTAAATCAGTCCTCGACTGAGGGGCTACCATGGATAAAAAAGATAAAATAGAAAATAAAATAGAAATAGAAATAGAGGACCTATGCCCCAAAAGATCTTCGCCTATTTCATTGATCATCAAGCCAATCAGACTTAACCTCATTCATTTTGTTGATGAATAAACAGAGGAGTTCATAACATCCCAAATAAACACGCTGCAGTATAATCTAAACTAATGACATAATCTCAGCATTACAAAAACAACAACAACAACAACAACAGGAAGCACAAAAGTAGCAGCAAAGATGACAACACTTTTTATACACCACTTTACAGTTTTTGATCGAGTTCGGTTTTTTGCTCAAACTGGTACTTACGTACTTCCACATTCCACACTGAGACGGCCTCGCGCGGTGCAGGCGAAAGCATAGGCATGGCAACCTTTGACAGTGTATAGCTGACCCAGGGGGGGGGTACTCATATTTTTTTCCGTACGGGGGCGTGCCGCTGAAAAGGGTATCATTTTCAGGATTCCGACTCCGGGACAGGGTATCATTTTCGTAAAAATCGGCTCCATGACAGGGTCCATATTTGTCATTTTTGACTCCGAAAGGTCGTTTTAGGCCACTTTCACTCTGCGAATGTGATTCAAGTCGCTTAGATGGCAATATTTCCACATTTTCGATAGATTTCGTACAAATTTCCTTGCAAAGCGCAACTTTGTCCAAAGAAACTAAAGGACAGGATATTGTTTAAGAAAATTTTACTCCGGGACAGGGTATCATTTTCGGGAATTTGACTCCGGGACAGGGTAGCTTTTAGATTTTCCAGCGGCACGTCCCCGTATGTTCGTAGGCCAAGCACCCTCCTCCCCGGGATAGCTGATCGGCCTTCAAAATGAGCAACTCCTGGTTGAAATGTGTACTGATTCTTGGAATGAGGAAGCATTCACCTGGACACTTTTTGTTAATGGCTCATACAATTGAAAAATTGAAGTTTGAAGCATTTTAGGATCGGAGGTTGCAGCCGGCAACTTAGGCCCATCTGCCATTGTCTGGAGCACTGAGTTTTTGGTAAAATTTTGTAAAATTTGGTACTTCCTGGTATGAGTCGCAGATTAAAGAGTCCAATAGTCTATCAATAGCGATTAATACGAATATGTCATAACTCTAAGTATAATCGTAAATACTTGTCTGTCGCTTCTCAGGTAAGTTCCGCTTTCAAACACAAACTAGAGGACATACCAAGGTTCAGCGACATTTTGGTTGCCTGAAGCCTATGCTACCGATGTGCAAATTTGGAGCAATTTGAATAGCTCCTTGGCCACAAAACAGCTTTTTAATACATGTAGCTAACGAGCTTATTCGCAAGTTCGAAGAAAAGGGGTCCTTTCTCAGACCTATCCAAATTTGCATATCAAGTAAAGATAAATCACAACGTAATCTTGGTCAGGCCACTACGGCTTCAAAAGAAATTTAAGCCTGGTTTCCACATAATCGCAAGGAGTTGCACGGAATTATTTCAAGTCGCAATGAAGCGATCAAGTTTGCTTCTGACTCTTTATGAGTCCTTGCGTTGACAGTATCAAGCAGTCGCAGTGTGACAAGCTGCAATCCTTTGCAATTAATGGAAACCACTTTTCCAATGGAATCCTAGACAAATGACAATTCCTCAAAAATCTGTAGACAATTCTTTGACAATCTCAAAATTCTTGCAAAATCTTGAAAAAATCTTACAAAAACTTGGAAATCTTCGAAAATATTAGAATATTTTGAAAATCCTACAACTCCCAAATACCACAACATATGAAAGAGTCTTAGGATCCATAAAGAAAATCTATGAATCTTTGAATTCTCAACGAAAATCTCTAAAAGCTATAAGGACATGTTTTTTTGAGTGGTAGAAAACTGTCATTTTCGAATATCTAAACTAAACTTGATATGAGAAATCGTCGTTCGTTTTCAAGTGTCAGCAGGATTGCCGTTCAAAAGAGAAGACATCCATCAAAACAAGGATTTCTCATTTATATAAACGCATAAAGCTTAGAACTTAAGTAACAGAATTAATCAAAATTTCCATGAAAGGAGCTTTTACCAAGCTATTTACGGTGGAGATGGATCTAAAGAATAGACTTTGAGAGTAGATTTAAACAATGAGCAGTTTCAAAATTTGATGAAACTTCATCAAATGCGGTTAATAATCTCCTGCAGCCACTGTGTAAGGCCTTAGAAACCTCGTTCCGCACCACTCGCATTAGAGTGAGTTGGAAACCTAAAAGACCTGAAGCTCTTACCCAGACCCTCACTGCGGGGAATTTAACAGAGATCTGCAATCTACAGACCATCTCTTTTCGCCAAATATTAGGAATTCCCCGAGGAAAGACTAAGGAAACTGAGATCACTCTCAATGGGGATTATAGGACCAAATCAACACACAACTAGCGAATGGCTAACAACCCAAGAGCGGTTTCGTCGGGGCAATTAACGCGGTCTCCTGCGAATAAACGAGGTGCAATTTTGTGTAGCTAGGAGAACAAGGGCATTAGGTAACGGTCTTTCAAAGCGCGGATTACAAACGATACAAGTGACATTAGAAGCGTTAATTGAATATGTTATTTATAACGACAGCTAGGAAAAATGCCGTGGGAAAGTACTGCCAAGAAAGTCAGGTGACCTTACCGCGCCAAAATAGGATGCGAGGCAGCCAATGGGATCAATTTTCTTACCAACGTGACTTTAGTCGGCCAATAACACACAAGGTCATTGGATGTCTTCACCCAATCAGGGGAAGCGAGAGTAAGTGATATGATCGCATGAAAACAACCAGCCCCATCTCGTTCTCTTACAACGTACACGAAGGCAGTAAGAAATTTTCGAAGTTAGATGTAAAACTTGAACGAAAGTCAGTTCAAATAAAAAATTTCAGAGAAAGCTTAAAAGAATCTGGGCCGACCAAGCAAGAATTCACGCCAGGAGCTTCTCACTTGCTCTACCTTGGCAGTTTGGATGTTTAATAGACGCCTCTGGCCCACTATCAAGAAAAGTATGGCTACATGAAGAACAAATGTGTGTTGCTAATTCTTCCAAAAGCTCTGTCAGCACTGGCCTTCGTCCAAAAAGGGCAACTAAGATTTCGAAGGACAAAAGGACTCTTCAAGACAAGTACTTCAAGAGATTTCAAGATTCAACCTGAGACGGAAAAGAAGATCAAGTAGCATAATTGAGCGACACACGGACCGCCAGCTGTCTGGCTCAATAGACTGCAAGCAAGAGACAGCAAGATGCTCGTCGGGGACTGGACTTTTCCAATAACATCGAAATGATTGGCGATGGATTGACTATTACATGGAGTTTTAGGTCGTGTCAGTGTGTAGAGTGTGATCTGGCAATTCATTCGCTCATCTGGAGAATTCAACGAAAATCGAAAGCTAAGTGTTTTATCTTATATTATATTAATTGCTGTTTGGCCAAATTCGAAGGGGGGATAAGACCTCCGTTAAATCTGTAAACTTAGGTTCATTTTTCATTTTTTCATTTTATCATTATTTAAAACACACGAGATCCTTTCATCAAATTAATATCCTATTAACAATATTTCTATAAAATAATATGAGAAAATGAAAAAGAAAAAGTTGGAATATTGCTGCTCTACCAAGGGGTCGTGTTTTGGTCCTGTGAAAGGTTCAAAAGATAATCTCTAAGACCTGTTCTAAATCGAGTGATTGAGTCTCTTTCTCGAATGTTGTCAGGGATATCATTCCAGTTTTTGACACCAGAGAAGTAAAAACTTCGCTTTGCATATTCTAACCTAACTTTAGGAATTTACAGATCTCCATGGTTTCTGGTTCTATACTCTGAAATAATGGATCTTTCAGTGAACTTATGGCGAAGATTTTCGGGACAGAGGTCATGCAAGATTTTATATGTCACGACTCCTTAAAAAAAAGAGCGATTCTACCACCCCCCCCCTCAAGAATGAAACAATGAGATCTAAAGAAAGAAACAATAATATTTAAAAACGAAAAAATGCGAGCTAAGAACGAAACATGAGAAGGGAGGGTATTCTAGAATCTAGCGGAAAAAAAAACACTTTGTTTTCGGAAAGGATCTGCCGAAAGTCACTAGAAATCCTTTCGTTTTCGGGAGGCGCGTACACCTTTCGGAAGAGTGATATACCCATCGCCTAAATTGTCAAGCAATCAGTTGCTCTCAATATAATTAAATGGGAGCATTTCTATTGATCTAACTTAACAACTTGTTGGTTTGAAAACTTAAAAAGAAATCAGCTTTATCTAACCTTGCATAAGGACAGCATGCCCATGACTGATTGGGTAAAGGAAGGATCCTTTAAAGAATAGATTTAAGAAATGTTTGAGTTTAATAGCCAGTTGCTGTTGATGATCTCCTTCAAACATATAACCATTCATAGCTGCAACAGCGTACCTCAGCTTACTCAGAATACATTAGACTTGTAACTTACTACGAACTATGATATAATGCTTGCTTTCTTGGCCACTTGTAACTCCAATACAG
The DNA here is from genome assembly GCA_964019985.1 of Aurelia sp. 4 Dawson et al 2005. Lineage (NCBI taxonomy): Eukaryota > Metazoa > Cnidaria > Scyphozoa > Semaeostomeae > Ulmaridae > Aurelia > Aurelia sp. 4 Dawson et al 2005. Next base: position 29,565,211 of record OZ026492.1, on the reverse strand, counting down.
CAACGTCAAACAGACACAAAAACATAAAAAGTCAACGCTACGGGCTGACTCGCGACTACTAACTAAACCTTTCATCTTTATAGGTATCCCATCGAATGCGGCCAAAATGGTAGAATATTCGCTTCGAAATGAGATCTGATCGCATGAAAGCAACCCGTATGCAAGTGGAAGTGGATTGCAGAGCTGTTATACATGCTGTTCCGGCTGTTTGGCGGAATAACACGAACTCGTAGAGCTACTAATGCAACCTGTGTGTTTAATAATCTGTTACCGAATACTCCGCAGGGGGAGGGGTACCTCGTTAAGTCGTAATGGACGTAATGCTCATATTGTTGGGTCAAATTGCATATTTAGCACAGGTCTATTTTTCTATCCCTCTTTGGTTACAGCCACATCAGTCAGTATCAACATTACAACGTCCAAAAAGGACCCATTCAGAGAAGGAATACAAATAATCTTGAGTGCAGCAGACGCCGAAATTTGCCCCGTAAAAGCTCTCCAGATTTACTTCAAAATAAAGAACTCGCCAATCAATAGCCCGCTCTTTTCGTACCAAAACGGCAAACCTTTCAGCCACAAATAATTTACGAAAAATGTGCGCAACCTCCGGTCAATAGGTGGATTAGACCCAACCCACTATGCCGGCCACAGCTTTTGAATAGGAGCTGCAACGGGGCTGCCAAGCTCCCAGCTTGGCTCATCAAGACATAAGGGCGTTGGTCCTCGGACTGCATTGAAAAATACATTCGCACGCCAACAGAAACACTCATTCAAGCCTCGCAAAGATTAGCGAGGCAAATTTGATTCATTTCATTTCATTTCATTTTTTCATTTTATTTTCATTATACAGGGTTTAGTTACAGCTACAATAAAACTGATTTCCAAACTGCCCTGTTAAAATAAATACAGTAAACTTAATATTTCTAAACATAACAATTTTACAAGCAGGAAAAAGGTAGAAAAGGAAAAAACTATGTATTAATGAGTTAAACGAGAAGATTACTTGCTGTTTTTATAAGCAGATTTGAATCGACTCAAGGTGGGTGCTTTCTTGACTTCAGCACTAAGGTTGTTCCATAATTGTGCCCCTCTGTAAGCAAAGCACCGTTGACCACTGCAAGTTTTAAGGCGAGGTAGCTTGAGGTCTGTATTAGTATTACGAAGCTCTCTAACACTAATATCTGACAACCTATCGAACAGAGCTGTAAGGAAATTGGGAGCTTCCTCGTTTATCGACCTAAACACGATCCTAGCAGTTTCCGTTTCAATAAGTTCTTTGACCGTTTGCCATCCTAGTTCCTTCAGGAGTGGTTGCGAAGATGCATCGTAAGGGCTGCTAGTAGCAATCCTAGCGGCACGGTTTTGTAGTTTCTGTAGTCTATTTAAAGCGGTGGTACTACAGACTCCCCACACGGAACAGCAGGAACGGAAATATGGCTCAATGAGACTTCTGTACATTGACTGAATCGTAGTTAAGGGAAGATATCTTTTCGCATAGCGTAACATACCACTTCCTTTTGAAATCTTTTTGGTCACAGCGGAAATGTGATCATCCCAACTTAGAAATTGGTCGACTTCAATCCCAAGGTAATTTATGTGCTTAACTATGGAAACTGGTTCTTCACCAATAACTATTTGTAATGTTTGCGTTTCAGAATTTTCAATGTCTTTCAACTTCTTTCTACCTCCTATGAGGAGATTTTGTGTCTTGGCCACGTTGAGAGACAGCTTATTTGATTCCAACCAGGTTTTTAAATAAACAAGGTCCGAATTAACACTTTCGTTTATGGTGGGTATGTAATCAGAGGAAAAAGAGATGCTGGTGTCATCGGCATACATATTCACCTCAGAATAATTGAGTGATAGGGGTAGGTCGTTGATATAAAGTAAAAAGAGGAGAGGCCCTAGGCATGAACCTTGTGGAACGCCACATGTAACGCCCCCAAGTTCAGACATCTGCCCATTCACCTTACAACACTGTTTTCTGTTCGAGAGGTATGAACGAAACCAACGAAATTCCTTTTCTCTTATACCGTACAGGTAAAGCTTCTTGAGTAGAATCTCATGATTTACTGTGTCAAAGGCCTTCTTAAGATCTATGAACGTCACTGACGTGAATTTGCCTTTGTCTGTATTTAAATACCAGTCATTCGTGCACTTTAGTAAACAAGCTAAAACTGAGTGTAACATTCTGAATCCTGACTGCTTCGAATAAAGAAGTTTGTTATCGTTAAGAAAGGAATACATCTGGTCAAAAACAAGTTTTTCGAACAGACGTGAAACAACAGGCAAAACTGAGATCGGACGATGATTCGACTGATCGTCAGTTGGACCAGTTTTATGAATAGGTGCAACACGAGCAATTTTCCAACTGTCGGGGAATAGCCCCTGAGACATAGATAGATTGAAAAGTCGGGTTAGAGGGCTGGCAAGGATGGGCATCCCAATTTTGAGAAAATAGCTGGAAATGAGATCTAGGCCAAAGCTCTTGGAAGTCTTAAACTTACCCATAGCTTTGACAAGTTTTTGGGGCGATATTGGAGAAAAAGAAAACGACACTCTTTCAGGATTTACAGTAACATCTCCTTCGAGGAGAGAGTTCTTGGTATGTGGGATTTTCGCACAAAGTTGATCACCAACGGTACAAAAGAAATTATTCATCCTGTTTGCTATATATTGAGGATTTGAGATAACCTCATCACCATCAGACAGCGAGCTAATCATTGTCGTTTTTGATCGCTTATTTACTAGCTTGTTAATAGTTGCCCATGTTTCTTTCAGGTTTCCTTCGGACGCTTTTATCTTGTCAGTAAAGTAGTCCCTTTTTAGTCTTTTACAAGTGCTGTTCGCTTTATTTCTAAGTTGTTTGTAGGCTGCCATGAGAACCTCTGAGTTTTTCTTGACTGCTGCCATCTTAAGCTTATCCCTTGATCTAAACATACGTTTCAGGTCAGAGGTAAGCCAAGGGCTATACCGCTCAGAGACGCGTCTCTCAAGAATAGGGGCGTGCTTCTGTATAATCATGGCCAGCATATTGGTCTATTCCTCCACGATAACGTTGATGTCAGTAGAACAATGAATCAGAGACTGCCAATCAACAGAGGCCAAGTCTGACAAAAAGAGCCTCAAAGAAGTGATTCATTCGTCTATGGGGAATCACACCATGGTGTAATTTGTGGCGTAAGTGTCCTTCGCAGTACACCTTTCCCATAGACTCTCTAAATGTCACAGTATATTCAATAGACTAAACTCCAGATTTGAAAAATATAGATTCGCAATTTCCCGATACTTACCTAACTCCTGTCCGGGTCGCTGGCCTGGATCGGTAGGAGTTAGGCTTTAAATAGTACAGGCTAGGAAAAATTCACTATTTCCTTTTTCCAAGTTGCTCAACTTCTGTCTGGGTCTTTTGCCTGGATCGGTGGGAGTTGGGTTTCAAAACTACAGTCTATGGAAATTTCACTGAGGCCGGGCTCGCTCCTGTCTGCGTCGCTTGCGTGGATCGTTTAGGAGCCCCCTGCGTTTCAGTTACGACTCCGACGCGTAGGAGCTCGTTTTCAAAAGCACTTGAGGACATTCCTTACGCCACGAGATACATCTCCATTCCCTATTTATCTTTATGGTTGATAGTAGATGTATGTAACGTCATTTTGTTCGTTCGGGCTTTTGTGTGATAGAAGCTTGATGTCCAGTTTTACGAATGTCTTTCATTGGCCTAAGAATTCTGTCTTGAAAGACCGAGCAAAATAACAGACTCTTGCATTTTGGGCCTAAACAACCTGAGAGCCCCTGATCATTCTAAGCACATGAATACGAGGGGGTGCTTCACAAAAAATAACAAAAACATCAAACAAGAAGTAATTGTCATGCACCTTTTGCAAAAATCCTTCCATTTTCATGAAAAACCTACCACAATCCGTAAGAATCCTTGTTTGTTCTGAAAATCTCGTAAGGTTTTCGAATTAGTGATATAAAAATATCTCCAAAAGCCAATGCTCGGTATAAATGCAGAATGGAGAGTATTAATCCAGAGCAAAGGATCCTTATGACCGCAAGGATATTCCAATTTTGCTCAAAGCATGGGGAGTGCGCGATAACTGTTTGCTCATTTTCTAACCTAATTGATTTTGAAGTTTCATTTTTACCTGACAGTTTCATGCCCACTTGTAACGGCTAGAAACCTTTGAAGAACAGCTTGCTAGGCCACTTTTAGGCTCTCTACCAATTTCGAACTACGAGCTACATAACGTTATTGAAGACTTTTAGCTCTTTACCTACTGTTAATTTTGGTATGTTAGTGGGTTTCATAATGTCTGAAAGGAACGCAAACATTTTTTTATGGCCAAACTAACAGATATTTAAGAATTTTGGAGACATTGGTAGGCCCTTGCATTTTAGGGTCCATTTTCTCTCGAGCTACTCTCTTTTTGTAACTTGGACAAATGAGAAGGAATTGACAAATTGTTGTGGGGCACAAGACTGCTGCAAACGTGAGCGGGAAAGTTGCATTACCTTCTTGGCAACTAAGATGCTCGTAGATTGCTCATTTCTAACAAAAAACTGCTCTTCGGGGTCTTCAGAGTTAACGAAGGTTGCTTGTTCAGTATTGATTTAGGTTTTCCTGATCGTCGCTCGAGAAGGAGTACCTTGTGAGTGAAATCCTAAAATTACTCATATCTCATAAAGTACTCTAAAATTACATTTTCATCTACTTTTATCTGGTTAGGTCTGTGAAAATACATACTTGATCAAAGTTTCATGTAATTTCATTACGTTTTGCTCCTCTAGTGCTCATTTTTGTAATTTTTCGACTTTCAAAAATGGCGGATTTTCTGCCAGTCAAAAGAAACATGTCCATAAAAAAGTTTGAAAAATTCAAAAAACCTTAAATCGAAGAATGAGGACGACGATAAGAAAAGACATTTTGTTGCTTCGGTTACTTTGACAATCCAGTTACGTTAAAGAAAAATTTTTTGACAATCCAGTTGAAATCCATTAAAGAGATATTTGACAATCCATGATTAGAGAAATTTCGACAGTCCAGTTGAAAAAAAATTAAGTAATTAGTTATTATGACATAATTCAGAACGTTTCGACTCTGGCTAGAGTCATCTTCAGCAAAGAAAATATGTGCACGAGGGCCTTTTAAACTAAAACGAAACACGGCATGCAGGAAGGGAGAAATACCTAATAAGGTAAAATAAACAACAAAACAAAGAAGAAAAAAAACCAGTACTGAAATGTGAGATAAAAAACAAGACCTAATAAGGCAAAATCAGAATAAGACCATGGGAATAGATGACGTTTGGGAGTTCAAAGAGGGCGTGTCTCGTTTTATTAAAAGACTCTCGTGAATAAGAAGGTCAAATGATTGTCGTCGTCCTCATTATTATCGTCGTCCTCATTCTTCGATTTATAACAAAGCTGCGTTTCCCAGAATCATCATCAATTTCAAGTATCATCACACGACGATATGGCAGCGACGCATTACTCAAATTCTGGCAGCGACGCATTACTCAAATTCCGAGCCTTCGAAAAGAATGACCACAAGATCAAGAAAACTCAACTCGACATGAACTTTCTCTATTCCTGCAAATTCTATGGCGTGATCCCAAAATTCCTGAACTTCAAGCTGGCGAATTCCCGATTGCACTCTTCACTGATGTATACCAAATGTAGAAGAAGACTCCTCTCAGTTGAACTCGCAAACAAGAACAAACATCTCAAAAAGCTTCAAGAAAAACACCTGGCCTTTCTCCAAGAACTTCGCTCCACCTTCTCATGGTTTGACTGTAATCATCTTATTTCTTTTGCTAACTCCAGTAATGATAAGTCCCTTAGGAGAGTTGAGTTTACCCAAAATCGCAAACTTGAAAATCTCAAACGAGAATATTTGGCTTCCGGAATTAACCCTGAAAAAGTTATTTTTAACTACTCCAGTTATTCTCTTGATGAATTTGAGAAGAAAGTGTTGTCCCGAGGACTGAAATTTAGCATATATCCTAACAAGCTAGATTATTGTTCCTTCCTTACCCCATTTGAAAAATTAGCGGTCCATCTTAAGAACAAACCCATTTATAAGGATGGAGTCAGTTTTGAATTTGTCAAAACCAGACTCAAAAGCATAGCCCTTGCTGCGTATTACGGTTATGACTCACAACAACTGCCACATAATATCAGTAAAGCTGAAATCTCTGCTCTCAATAAACTATGTAGAAATAAAACATAGTTATTATCCGCCCTGACAAAGGAAATGGTGTGGTAATTCTCAATCGTGTTGATTATGTCAACAAGGTTCTCACATTACTTGGTGATAGGTCAAAATTTTCCAAACTTGACGGTGATGCTCTGGAACTTTGTTTAAAACGAGAGAACAAGCTCATCCGCCTGATCAGAGACAAGCTTTTGAAGGAGAACCGCATTAGCGAGGAAGTTTACCGGCAATTATGCCCGTCTGGTAGTACCCCCGGTATTCTTTATGGTCTACCGAAAGTTCATAAACAGGATTGCCCTGCCAGACCCATTTTATCGGCCATCGGTACCTACAACTACAAACTTGCTAAGTTTCTGGTGCCTATTTTGCAACCTTTTACGGTAGATCAATACACGGTTAAAGATTCGTTCTCTTTTGTTAAAGAAATCACTTCTACTGGAAACCAGGGTTTTGTCATGGCTAGCTTTGACGTTTCCAGTTTGTTTACCAATATCCCTTTGAACGAAAGCATTGACCTGTGTCTTGACCTATTGTTTGAAAACAGTGATATTATTGAGTATAGTGGTTGTTCCCATGATCGCGAAAGTTTTCGCAAATTACTGTGTTCCGCTGTGAGGGAGAATCATTTTATTTTCGATGGGGAACTTTATGATCAAATTGATGGTATCGCCATGGGTTCTCCCCTAGGGCCTACACTTGCCAATATTTTTATGTGTGCCCTGGCAAAACGTTACTTAAATGATTGTCCTACACAGTTTAAACCGGTGTTATACCGTAGATATGTTGACGATACTTTTTGTCTATTTAATCGGAGAGACGACGTAGACAGGTTTCTTCAACATATCAACAGTTTTCACCCAAATATCAAATTTACTTTCGAGATCGAAGAGAACAACACATTGCCATTTTCGGATGTTCTTGTCGAAAAGGAGTCTCACTGTTTTTCCACCAGTCTTTATAGGAAGAAAACATTTACTGGACTTTATACAGATTTTGCCAGTCTCGCACCTAACAAGTACAAATCAATTTGGTTACTGTGCTTATTTAACGTGCTTTTCACATTTGTTCTACGTACCAAACTTTTCATGAGGAAATTCTTAAAATCAAAACAATCCTCAGCGAAAACTGCTTTCCTAAAAGTATTGTAGATCGGATAATCAAATCTTTTTTAGATAAGCAATTTTGTCCTAAGAAACCTGTATCTAACAGTGAACAGAGACGAACCGTTCTCTTCTCCCTCCCCTTCCTGGGTCAATTTAGCTTACAAGTCAAAACCAAACTTGTCAAGCTCCTCAAGCAATGCTACCCTGATGTTAAATTTCAGGTCATCTTTAAATCCCCTAGACGACTCTCGTCACTGTTTAGATTCAAAGATCACTTTTCAAACTTAATGTGCTCAAATGTTATTTATAAATATACGTGCAGAGGTTGCGATGCCACTTACTATGGTAAAACCAAAAGACATTTAATTGTTAAAGCAGGTCAAAAGATAAAGTCTAACTCCTCGTCCATAGGGGACCACATTTCTAAATTTGGCCACAAAGCATCTTTTGATGACTTTGAAATTATTAGCAAAACAGACAGTCATTTTGACCTTCTTATTCAAGAGAGTCTTTTAATAAAACGAGACACGCCCTCTTTGAACTCCCAAACGTCATCTATTCCAAAGGTCTTATTCTGATTTTGCCTTATTAGGTCTTGTTTTTTATCTCACATTTCAGTACTGGTTTTTTTCTTCTTTGTTTTGTTGTTTATTTTACCTTATTAGGTATTTGTCCCTTCCTGCATGCCGTGTTTCGTTTTAGTTTAAAAGGCCCTCGTGCACATATTTTCTTTGCTGAAGATGACTCTAGCCAGAGTCAAAACGTTCTGAATTATGTCATAATAACTAATTACTTAATTTTTTTCAACTGGACTGTCGAACTTTTTCTAATCATGGATTGTCAAATATCTCTTTAATGGATTTCAACTGGATTGTCAAAAAATTTTTCTTTAACGTAACTGGATTGTCAAAGTAACCGAAGCAACAAAATGTCTTTTCTTATCGTCGTCCTCATTCTTCGATTTATAACAAAGCTGCGTTTCCCAGAATCATCACCAATTTCAAAAAACCTTGTAGGATATTTGTGGAGTGATTTGCCTCTCTTATTTTGCCACATGATTATAACGAACTCTGCATATCAATAATAGAGGGGCTGCGCCATAAATGCTCGGGTTTGAAAACACAATTATTACCAAATAGGGGAATGCACTAGGACTGGGCAAATCAAAATAAAAATGTTCACAACTCTTTCTAAAAGCTGAACTTCAACCTCGTTCCCAGGGCCGCCATTGTCTTCCTTAGAACAAGGACAGATTTTGCAAGAACCAATCCGCGCCTTTCTTTACAAAATCGTTTTCAGCCCTCGATCAACTGTGTGTGACGTCAAATAAACAGGGAAGCTGTGGCGAAATCTTTGCAGGAACCCCCCTCTGTGTTTGCGGCGGCGTGCACATGGTTTTCGTACTAACTCGAAATATTTTTTGGTTTTCCACCTCAGCATAGATATTTCTAAAATCCTCCCGCTGGCATTTGCGATACGACATCAAAAACGACAGAAATCTCAATTTTAAAATCACCAATATTTTCCTCCATATTTTCTCCTATGACCCCTTTGGCCCATCCCGAACACCCTGCCATTTCCCTCCATTTAAGCGCTTCTCGACATCTTTGTAATCGACGAAGCCCTGAAATAAATCAATCTGAACGTGGAAAACGAAAGAAAATTTCTTTCAGCACAGTGTGGGGGAGTGCTGGTCATTTTTGAAACTGAAGGCAATTTTGAAAAGATTTAAAAAATTAAAAAAAGAAAGAGATAAAAAATTGAAATAAAATCATAAATGTATTATATAGATGAAAATAAATAAAATTTATATGACGGATGTACTGGATGGAAAACCAATGGCATTCCTGGGCCACCATAGACAGGAATGAGCGCGGAATCCCCTTCATCCGGAAGTAGATTTCAAGTGGCCTTCCTCGTCTTGACTTGGAGTCAGCCCCCAGAGGTGCGAAAGAAAGACAGTGAAGAAAGCACACGCTGCTAAGACTAGTAAAATCAACGAAGAATTGCCTGAAGGTTATTTTCATATTATTGGCTAGGCGTGGATGCATGCTGCCATCTAGCGATCTCACCAACAAGACCAAAAACAATTGTCGCATCAGGCCCCCTCCCTGGATCATCATATATCACGTCTTCGTCTTGGTCGACATCATCCTGTTCATCCTCCTGCTGGACGTTGCAATGAGTGCCATCATCGACATCAGAATCATCACTCATGTTGTTTTTCATCATCAGTTGTCTTCTCACTGGGCTTGAAGACAGCAAGATTTGCAGCTTTGCCAAGGGCCATCTTCTCTTGCAATGTTGCATGGTATACCGGGCAAACACTCACAGTAGGCAAATTGCATTCATTGTGGAAGCTGTGACCACAACCAGTGTCGATTCGCCACAAGGGACACGAGGAATCGCTTCCAATCTTGTCAAATTTCCTGCACCATGAAAAATGAGATATTCACTCATTCACGCACCTTTCCAAGATAAAGCTGTTTTCACTTTTTCCCAGATATTCTTATAAACAAAGGTGTTTTCTTAGCATCTTTTTTATGAAGAAGCACCTTAGAAAACCCTCAGATCACCTCACTTCAACAAGCATTATTAAAAACTTTACTAGAAGTACCTGTAAAAGGAAAACATGTTTGTAAAAGTGCCTTATGGTGTCCCAAAAATTGTTGAAGACAGTTTTTAAAAATCCTGGAGCCAGGAATTTTCACCTACTTGTTGTTTTCATTCTCAATTTTCTGTGGCTAGAAGGAACAATATTAAGAAACTTAAAGTCTAAAAAGAAGGAAAGTTTGATTTAAAATAGAGAAAGATTGATGGAGAGGGCTGATCTAAGTTTCTAAACAAATTTTATTCCGTAGCAAACAGAGCTTTGCTTTGTCAAACTTGAAGGATTTACTCATGACCTGCTTTTTTCTCTGTGAAGGTAACCCTTGCTCACTCAATCACAGTAGTACAGATCAGTGCAAATCTTTGCAGGTCAGCAATGAAAAAACATCAGCCCTAAAAAAGTTCAGCTTACAGCAAGCTTGAAAGGAGTATAATTTTTGGCCTGAAGGAGCTTGAATTGAGTATGCTGACACAATATTTGGTCAGTTTGCTTGTATGATTACAGCTTGATAAAACTTGACAATGATCACATAGTAAAGTCATTCTCAAGCATACTACAATCAAGATTGATCGAGTTTGCTTTCCAGTCCAAAGATACATTCTGCATGCTGGCACAGGTGGTGCAAAATTCTTACTCAAATCAAGCTATCAAACATACCCAAATCATACTCAAAGCAAGTGAATATCAAGCTTGAAAGCATGCTCCAAACATACTAAATATTTGTTAAGGGAGGACTTTTCAGAACTTTTGAATGTGACACATTTCATTTCTGTTTTTGCATGACCTACCACTCAAAATTCCTTGTGAAATTAGTTGGAAAATTTTGCTGAATTTAAATTTTTCTTTATCTGTTCTTTTTTCTCAGCTTTTGTCCCATGCAAATTTATTTATGATAAAATTGTAAAAGTAAACTTGAAGCTTTGAACTTTTGATGAATTTACTTTTACTCAAGATAGAGATAATACTGTAAGTGATTTACTTCTCTGGATTCGGAGGATTTTCTAAGGATGTGAATCCAAGTGGTAACCTTGTTTGTAACAACTTCATCATCAAAGAGATCTGGAAGTTTCCTTTTAATGACCACTTTACGTAGTCTTGGTGCTCGTGGAAGAACAGTTGCTGCACCAGGATTGGTAATAATCATTTGAAATTTGGTCGTTAGAAACTTTGCAGCTTTCACCTTCAAACTGTTGATTCGTTTGCTGCTGAAGTTGAACTTTTTTGGTGGTACAAACCATGATTTAAAATTGTGCAACTTATGCTTGGAGGGAAATCGCAGGGTGTTTGGGAAGGGCCTAAGGGGTCATAGGGAAAAAAGGGGGAAATATTGGTGATTTTAAAATTGAGATCTCTGTCGTTTTTGATGTCGTATCGCAAATGCCAGCGGGAGGATTTTAGAAATATCCATGGTGAAGTGGAAAACCAAAAAATATTTCGAGTGAGTATGAAAACCACGTGCACGCCGCCGCAAACCCAGAGGGCGGTTCCTGCAAAATTCGCCACAGCTTCCCTGTTTTATGTGACGTCACACACAGTTGATCGAGGGCTGAAAACGATTTTGTAAACGAAGGCGCTGATTGGTTGTTACAAAATCTGTCCTTGTTCTTCCTTAGTTCATCGATGCTTGCCCTGGTACCGGTTGCCGCAAAAGTAGGCGTCATTCTATTTGTCATCAGCCTACGTCGTTACGTAGTTGTACGAGAGAGAGTGCAGCCCATGCGCTAGCTAGTTGCGACAGTTTCTGTGCCTGATAGACACGTGTTTCAATGCTGTTCCCGCTTATTATCAAGAATTCAAAATTTCTCGAGCAGAAGACTTCTTTCCAGTGACGAGATAAGTGTTCCTTTGATGCTTTATCGTAGGGTTTCGCTGAATAACTAGTTTTTTGTTCAGTCTCGGGCTTATTACACAATTACACCCGCCAAGTTGTGTTGGGCCACCATGTCAGCCAATGATGATGGGGGCGTGGTCGAAGAAGATTCTTGCAGACTCACAGAATCTACCAGCATTAATAATGGAACGTTGACAAATTTTGACTTACATCTTTACCGATGAAAATTCAAGCTAATGTAGCCCAAAATAGCCAAGTCTTAGCCTCCTTGGTTGCTGAGAGAAATAGCAACTCTTTTGAAATCGATGATGAAGAGCCCGTGACAAAACGAAGTAAAACTGACCAATGCTCTGGGGGCTATAGCTCCCCAGAGTCCGATGATGGCTCCCTCAATGAAGCTTCAACGAATGCAACTCATGTAGCATCCACGAATTCGAATATTGTAGCATCCAGCATTGCAAGTAAAGTGATGTAGCATCCGCGAATGCAAGTACTACTGCTCAGTCAGCATTTAGGCCATTAGATGATGATGTTATGAGTTTGTTTGGGGGTCCTGAGTTTGATACTGCGGAAGATGAGGGTAATGATCTTGATAATGATGCCTTGCTTTCAATGATAGATGATGCCTTGTTGCCTTAAGATTTAAAGGGACCATCGATTTTGGAGCATCTTAAAGGCATTGTTGATACAAAATTTACAGCCAGCTTTGATCTTGAAAAACGAAAAGAAATTCTTGATAAGTACAAAGTACCCAAAAATTATGCTTCATTATTTGCCCCAGTCAATCCTGAATCTGGGGGAAACTGAGCACATATGCCAGGAGGAATGAGGTGCGAACAAGCACTATGCAAGATACCTTGTTGAGAATAACAGGTGCCCTTTCTTCATCAATTGAAGATTTGAAGGCACGAGATGAGAAGAAAGCTCCAGACTATAAGTTAATGATTGTCAAGCTTTTCGACACCATTGCTATTTTGGGTCATCTCAATATAGAAATCTCGTCCAAGCGTAGAGAGGCTTCAAAGCCAAATTTGAGCCATGAATTTAAACAGGCTTGTTCAAGCAATCTGAAACCAGGAAAATTCCTCTTTGGAGATGATTTACCTGAAACTATGAAAGCTCTCAGAGCCACTGCCAGAATTGTCAGCTCAGCTACTAAATCTAATGAAAAACAGCAAACTTTCAGGTCAAACAGAAATTATTCTGGCTATCAAAGTTCTCAGTGCAAGCCTTTTTTAGGGCAGAGAGGGAAGATGCAACATCCTCCCAGAATGCAATACCCTCAAAGATCATACAACAACCACCAACAAAACATTCAACCACAACAACAACTGCCAAGGAAAAACTTGACAAAAAATTAGAAAATGTCGAAAGACAGGTAAATTTCATTCATTCATTCATTCATTATTATTATCTATACACGATACCCCTTCCGTTAAAACCTAATACAATGTGAGTGAATAATACTAAGATAAGATTAAGAAAAAAAAATGGACTGTTCTTCCAGGGGGTCGTGTTTCAGTGCTTTGTTCTTGGCATTCTCAGCTCGTCAGGTGCGCTTTTAGTTCTTTTTTGAAGCGCCCTAGTGTTTGGATTTCTCTGATATTAGCTGGGATATCGTTCCAAGCTTTTAAGGCAGAGTAGTAAAATCCTTTTTTGGCATGTTCAGTTTTAAGCCTTGGGATTTGGAGATCCTTACAATTCCTTGTTTCATAATTTGAATACGCGGATCTATATTGGTACTTGTCCCAAAGGCTTTCTGGGCTTAACTTGTTCAGAATCTTATATGCCATCACAGAACGATCAAATCGAATAAGATTTTCAACACTTAGCCAATTAGATGACCATTCGTCCTTTATGCGTGACTTTTCTATTATTGCATGAGCCCTGTTATGCAGACGTTGGAGAGAAATGACTTTGAGTATTTAATCCAAAACAGTGTTATGACCTATCTCAACTCTAAAGTAGAAAATTTCAGTTCAGGCCAACTTTCTGAGCACCTTACTAACCGGAAATGTATCACTTCAGATCAAAGAATTTTAGAATCTATATCAGGGGAGAAAATTGAATTTGACACTGTTCCGCCAGTACAAACGGTCCTACCGCATAATTCTGTCTCAAGAGAACACAAAGAGAAGGTTAATAACGAAATTAAGTCATTATTACAGGAAGATGTAGTTGTAAAAGTGAACATGAAGATGGAGAGTTTATTTCCCATGTGTTTTCTGTTCCAAAAAGTGATGGCAATATCCGCCTTATCCTCAATCTCAAAGAATTTAACAAATATGTTACATATGTTCATTTCAAAATAGAAACAATTCACGCTATCCTAAAGCTGGTCACTCCAGGATGCTGGATGGCTTCTATCGATTTTAAAAGATGCATGTTACAGTGTAAAAATTCACCCAGGCCACCAAAAATTCCTAAAATTCAAATACAATGACGTACCGGGTGTCCCCCAAAAAAAGCAACAGATTTGATCAATCTTAGCGATAAAGAGGTTCACTAAATTCATTTGAAGTATGCTTTATGACAATCCTCTATAGTTCAAAAAAACATTGATACCTTGGCAATGAAGCTTTGTAGCTTGGTTGTTGAGAATTTCATGTCGAAAGTCCAAATTTGTTATCAGCCCCAAACCAGAGCTTTGGAAGAAAACGGCCTAAGGTAGCCACTCGGAAAGGGGAATCACCTAAATCAAAGTGAGTCTAACATAGTGAATCTTATGGCTAACTTGTTACACAAAATGATTTGTAGCATGCCTTTTTCAATTAGATCAAGCAACCGTTCTTTTCAAAAACCAATTGCCAAGAGACACACCAATAGAGTGCTATAAGACTTCTATTCTCCATGAAATGACTCAACTTTTTCAATGTCTCATTCGCCTACAAAATTTTCTCCTGTGTATAGATAGCCCAGAAAGCCATGCTGACTCTTTTACTTGACTTGAATCGTTTTGGAACAATCATTGTGAGCTATTCACTGCTGACATCTCTGAAATCCTTTCTTAAGGCTTCATTCACATTGCACAATCTTTGTAAGCGCGTAAACGCTCGTGCAGAAATCCGCCATACTAATCCCTTACAGTGTTCAGATTAAAAAAGACATTGAGAACGACCAACTTTTGTGCAAAGTTTTTTTTCGCATTGATTAACTGAACAAATGTTTTACAGTTTTTTCTTGCAAGCAAACCTAGTAAAATGACAGAAAACAGGTACTTAAGAAGTGCTGTATGTGCTCTCAATCCCTTTCTCCAATTTTGATCATAATTCTGGGCCAGCTTACATTAGACCAGCGTGTTTGGATCTGCATGGAAATGGCTCGCCTAAATAATACCCATCAGGTTGGTCGGTCTTGGGCAAACCACTGGAACGAGATTCAAGCCCCTGCCGTTTCGACAATAATTCGTAACTTTGAAAAGAATCAAGAGCATGGTACCACTGCTAATCTTAATAAAGGTAACAGTGGGCGTCAGAGAACAGCAAGGTCAGCAGAGAGCATTCAACGGGTGCGCCGGTCACTGCAACGAAATGGGGTTACGTCAGCAAGAAGAAATGGGCTTGGCTTATCCAGAAGTTCCTTCAGTCGAATAGTTCGCTGTGACCTTCGCTTCCATCCTTACGTCCTGATTACAAACCAGGCACTGCGTCCCCAAGACCCTGGATTACGGCTGGGTTTTTGTCAATGGTTTGTACAAAATTGTGAAAGTAATGCAAATTTTCTTTCAAACCTGATAACATCAGATGAGGAAATATTTTCACTGAATTCTGAAGTAACTACCAAAAATACAGTAAAATATTCCAAGTATGGACAAGGCCATTCACCTGATCATTACATTGGGCACCAACAGGGTGCAGCACAAGTGATGGTCTGGGTTGGCCTGATTGGGGATGGCAGAGTACTGGGACCACATTTTATTGATGGCAATATAGACTCGCAATATGTTCAAAGGGAGTTCGGCGCTTTGGGGATAAACCTTGAAAATGTCTGGTGGCAACAGGATGGAGTGCCTGCCCACACAAGCAATCAATCGATGCATTATCTTCGAGGTCAGTTCCCCGGAAAAGTAATCAGCAAAAGGGGAGATGTGATATGGCCTCCGAGATCACCAGATCTGGCAATCTTAGATTTCTTTCTCTGGGGTTACCTAAAACACAAGATTTGGAGCGTACAAAGAAATCAGCAACCATCAAACATTGAGCAGCTTAAAGAATCGATACGAAGAAACTGCAGAGAGATTCCAAGAAATAAGATTTTAGATTCATTCCAAGGCATGATAAATAGGTGCAACAAGTGTATCGAGGCAGATGGGAATACTTTTGCAGATGAATAACATTTATTAAGAAAAACCATTTGTCGTGTAAGGTGTTACCTCTGCATACCACTCTCATGAGCACGAAAATCAGTTTTCAAAAGTCCTCCCCCCCTCCCCTGCAGAAACTCATTCATTGCTTTGGAACCAATTGGTCCGTCTAGATTCCGTAGGGAGTATGGCATTACCCATATTCTTGGCAACTGAAAGGCTTCTTTTTTTCACAGTATTCCAGAAAGCTCATTTCAAAATATTTTGCAGGTTTCAGAGGAACTTTATCAACTACTTCGTTGGTATAAAAATTTCAGTCAAATTTTTTACCTGTGAAACTATATCTTTACGGGAAACACGCAAAATTTGAAGGAAAAACCTTGGCGAGATTTCCAGAATAAATTGCTCATTGAGCAAGTTTTGATAGCCTAATGATAAGTTTTGATAGCCTAATGACAACAAACGCTAGGATATGACTGGTCAATCGACTATTGTTAGGCAGCAGGCCCGTAGGAGTGTTTTTAGATTGGAGGGGCACCAATTTGCAACGATGTCAAAAAAGTCTTAGGGACCGGGGGCGGAGCCCCTAGAAAAAATTTTCGAGCCATGCCCTGGCAGATAACTTTATGTTCGGAGGTCCGCAAGCAAAATAGGAAATTTATGAATCCAACTATATTGCAAACAGGCTAGCTGAAACTAAACTACGACGCAAAAATGCTTGGCCAAAAGCGTCGCGAGATCTCGTAGTTTAGATGTGCGTTATTTAGATTGTTGAAGTCTGAGTACTCTTCGTGTCATTTGACAAAGGGCTTCCCCCCCCGGGGGGCCAAGCTTTTGACTTCAAATTTGGTATGTGCCTGTGGATATATCATGTCAGTGGTAAAAAAGTTTGATTGGAAATCTTTAAACTAGCAGACTGAAACCTGCATATTTTTTTAAATAACCTTTCTCAGAAACTGGAAAAAGAGAAATATGTGCTTATTTCGATTGACTGATTGGTCCAAGAGGAATCAATAAATTTCTGAAAACCGGCTTTTCGTGCTCATGAGAGCGGGAGGCAGAGTGATATCAAGAATGGATACAGTTGAAAGAAAGTTCTTGGCATGCCATTATCTATCCCTTGTGTATTGTATTATCAATTTGATTGTGATGTTGCTAACAACCACTTCGTGAAGTTTTCTAATTTCGTATTCTGTTCAGTGTAAGCACGAGCGAGACTGTTGTTTTCTTTTTCTCTTTAAAGAAGAGTGGACAATGATCCCTAAATATTTTTCCGTATCTGTGGAAAAAGATTTTCATGCAGACAAAAATGCAGCATAGGCTACGCAGGAATTGGAGATTGTGATTTGGTGATTCCCCTTCTTAGTGGCCACCTTAGGCCGTTTTCTTCCAAAGCTCTGGTTTGGGGCCGATAACAAAGTTGGACTTTCGACATCGAATTCTTGACAACTAAGCTACTAAGCTTCATAGCCAAGGTATCAATGTTTTTGAACCATAGAGGATTGTCATAAAGCATACTTCAAATGAATTTAGTCAACCTCTTTATCGCTAAGATTGATCAAATCTGTTGCGTTTTCTTTTTGGGACACCCGGTACTGTATAATTATACAGCCTATGCGAATGGTTTACGAAGTTGTTCACGTAAATTTACCAAAATGGTTAAGGCAGTTGTTTCAGAACTAAATCTTAAAAAAGGCATTTTGTTGCAGGTTACATAGATGATTTCATATTGCTCAATGAAAATTATGAAGGTTGCACTGAAACGGTAGCAGAAACTATAATTAGTTTTGATAAGTTGGGATTTGTTGTACATCTACAAAAATCTGTTTTCATCCCTACTCAAAGCCTTGTGTTTCTTGGCTTACGATGAAAATTTCTTTGACGGAAAACAAAAAGGAAAAAATGGAGCATCGTTTTGAACACACTCTGCAGAATGGCAGCAATTTTTCAGTTGAATACGTTGCCAAAATTATAGGTTACATGATATCTAGAGAAGCGTCGCCCTAAATGGTCGGGTTGCGAGATAAAATTGATTTAAAAAGAAGGAGATGCACTAGGACACAGCAAGTAATGATAAAAATGTTCACATACTCTTTCTCAAAGCAGACTTTGAATGCAACGACCGTCCTCTTCTTCGCATTAGGAAATTTTCGTCTCAAACACAAGTCGGTCTGACCGGCCTAATCTTCGGCATGGCGTCTAATTTGGACGTACCCTAAACTCATAACACCGCCTTCGCAGTTACCTTGTCGAACTTGTCGCATCGCAAGGAATCCTGAGTGAGAGTTTTGATCTGTGAGCACCGGGGGAGCAATAAGAAGGTCTTAAGAGATGTTTTGAAATACTTCAAGTTGGTGAGGATTTTTACAGTGATTAAAAAACAATTTTCAGTTAAATATTCATAAATATTGATATATGAAATGATGAAATAGGATACCCTCACAAATGATATCAACAACACGAGTGTAATTTTACATTCCAAGCATCAAGAAATCCTTGAGAATTTAAGAAACTCATCAGAAACTTTTTTGGTGGAAAAATTTTCCTATGATCTAAGAAACTTGCTACCAGCCCGATACTTAAGTTTTCTCTAAAAGCTTTGCTCACAATCATTTAGGAAATTGTTTCAAAGATCCATTTATCTCACTTAAAATAGAAACAGTCACTTTGTTTGTACGCTTCTTTATTGAACCCCCTAACTCGTCAAACTGTGCTTTTGACCTCGTGACTTCTGACAAGTCTGGTTGACAGTGCAGCCAATAAGAGAGTTCAGGATCCCAAGGCTGACCAATAGGGGCAAAGGTAGGCCAGTCAGACTACTACTGAAACAAAAACCCCCGGCTCCTTTACCAGTTGCAAATTTTTTTATTTTTCTTTGAAAGTCACATTTTGAGGGCTGGAGTTTCCCATAAATAAACCGTAGTTGTGCTTTACTTCGAATCCCGAAGCAACATGAAGAGAATAAATCTGGAGCTTGGAAAACAGAAAGGAAACAAAATACACTCACCTGCATCCATTTCAAGTATGTATTTTCAAAAAATTCTTCGCAGCGAAGTTATGCAGTTTAAAGCCAAACAAAACAAGAGAGAATTTCTTAGATGGCGTCAGCAAATAATTTTCGCGCTCTTTCGAAAGTAAAAAGCTAGACCCAAACTCCTTCTGACACGAAGTTTTGCAGCGCGGTCAAAACATGGTGAAAACGTAGGGTGACCATTTAGGGCGACGCCTCTCTAGCCTCCCTGTTGTACAATTCGGAGATAAAGAACAAGATAAGATACAGGACTTGAAAATCCAGAAGGAAATTGCAGAGCAAAGATGTCACTTTCCGGTGAGAGCAAAGTTGAGGCAAAATGGTGGTTGGATAATGTAGACACTGCCTATAATATTATTAAGCATTCCCAAGTTGATTTTACTGTTTATTCTGATGCATCGTTAAAAGGATGGGTTGCATCTCTTAATGATGTCTCCTGTGGGCGACAGTGGTCTTCAGAGGAAGCCAAGGACCACGTAAATTATCTTGAGCTCAGTGCTGCACTGTTTGCATTAAAATGTTCTGTAAATGAAGTTGCAAAACTTGAAGTTGCAAGTATTGACAACTGCAATAAATTAGTTTTCAAACTCTGGCAATTTTGTATCAAAAACAACATTTGTTTAACTGCTACTCATATTCCAGGCTGCAATAATGTTGTCGCAGACTGGATTTTTCAAAACAAGATACTGAGTGGATGCTTAAAGCAAATATTTTGAAAAATTGTTTATCTGATCTTCAATTCAAACCAGATATTGATCTGTTTGCATCCAGGCTAAACAATCAGTTTGATGTTAATTGCTACTTCAAGCCTGACCATGGAGCTGCTCATGTGGATGCCTTCTTCATTTCATGGAGTAATTTAGATGTTTATTGCTCCCCCCCTTCAGCTGCATCTTGACAGTTTTGCAGAAGATAAAGCAGGAGAAAGCAACAGGAGTAGTATTTGTCTCACAGTGGCCAACACAGTCATGGTATCCAGTACTGATGTCAATGCTGTGCAAAATTACAGTTTTGTTGTATCCAGGACCACATCTCTTAAAGATTCCAGTATTTCCAGAGAAGCTACACAAGTATAATGTTATCTTCCTGGTGAGATCGAACAAAATCCCAGTATCAGTCAAGTTTGAATAAATGGGTTTCTTATTGTAATGCCAATAACGCAGAGGTCCATCCTCCAAATATTTTACAAGTACTAGATTTTTTGTCAAAGCTGTTTAGTATGAATGCATCATACAGTACAATTAATACAGCTAAAAGTGTATTCTTGCACCTTGATGCAGATATTCTTTTTGGAAAACTCCCAATTGTTATACGTTTCATGAAGGGAATCTTTGAGCAGAGACCTACTTTCCCAAGACATCAAGATATCTGGGATTTGAAACCCGTGTTTGATAATTTTCGCTCACAACATGGGGCCGCCAATCTTACATTGAAGGAATCATCAATGAAAGCTACCTTTTTACTATGCCTTTTGAGTGGCCAAAGATGTCAAACCATCAAACTACTTAGTATCAATCATATGGAGGTCATGGCAGATAGATATATCTTCCATGTTAATAGCAAAGTTAAGCAGACACGTCCAGGGAAACACATAAATCCATTAGAGTCTATTGCTTACCCTTATGAAGAAAACTTGTGTTTTGTCAGTCATCTTAATGAATAAATAAGAAAGACATCTGTCCTTCGAAAGGATGGGATGAAACAAATTCCATAGGCATTCACTAAACCCCATAACCATGCATCCACTGATACCATATCTAGATGGGTAAACTTTTAATTTTGGAAGAACCATATGAGAATCTTTAGTTGACGTTCAAGGGTGATAGACATAATTTTTGAGTCGAGAAAAGAGTGCTCTATTTTTTTGTCTTTTTTGTTCCCTTCCAACTCCATCACTCCTGGCTGATAGCTCACAGAATTATAATCAAACTTCAACTTCCTTTTCACGTAAGTATCGCTTAATTCTAAACTTTGTTTTGCATAGATTATCAGCCGCGGACTCAGAACAAAACTCTCTTATTGTCTCTGCAGTGAAAATGAGGACAACAGCATAAAAAATATGTCAACAGTCTTTGATCCATAACATACTTTATGGTAGGTCCAAAAAAATATGGAGAAAGTATGAATATGTGACGACTAATGATCTTTCTTCTTCCGCCGATGCAAGCAGTATATAATGCGAGAAACTAAAAAAATTCTTCGAGGAGCTTCATTTAACCCTTTTGAAGGTACGTAGACAATGATTTGTGAGTAAACGAAGAGCAAGAATTGCGAAGATAATCATGTTTATATATTTCATTCCAATTGACAAATCCAAGTTAATATTAGGACGACAAATCCATGTGAGACGAATCCAAGTGACAAATTACATTAAAAGACTAGGCCATATTTATTATTTTTGACGTTTCGAAGCAAACTTGCTTCATCATCAGAATACCATCGAAACGTCAAAAACAATAAATATGGCCTAGTCTCTTAATATCATTTGTCACTTGGATTCGTCTCACATGGATTTGTCGTACTAATATTAACTTGGATTTGTCAATTGGAATGAAATATATGAACATGATTATCTTCGAAATTCTTGCTCTTCGTTTTCTAATTAAGCTCCGTTTTCCTGCCAATACCCCGATTTCTACAATTTGTGAGTCGCAAGTGCTTTTACTACGAAAATAAGCACGATTTCTTTGGAGCAAAAATGGGCCTAAGTTGAAAAATCAGGCAACTTTCACCACAGCTTCCAAAATGAAATGGGTCGTTATTTTTCAAATTTTGGATATAAATAGCAAATCAAGGTTGGAGTAGATGAAGAATGTGGTTTTACGCGAAATATTGGCATCCCAAAGCAGTTTACCCCGTGCAAAATGTAGTTACCACGCAGGGTGGCGCGGGCCGAAAGTTCATCCCATGTTCAAAGCACTTGCACGGAGCCCCTGGGGGTGGTATCGAGCGCCAAATTGCTTTACACGACTCACAAACGAGTTGTCTCTTGTTATATTTTTTTCGTCTTGACAGTGGTCGAGAAACCATCGAGTAAGAAACTCAAAAGAAACCTTGGGTCGGAGAATCGAGCATTGTTTTCTTTGATCCCTTTCTATGACGTCATAACGACACCCCTTTTCTTGGAACCTAGAAACTCAGATGTGCCTTGGTCGATTACTCTTTTGAGACCTCTCATCTGGTCTACAAATCCCACTTAAATTTTTCACTGTCATTTGAACTTTGATGACTTTTGTATGGGAGTCAATAAGAAAGGTCCCCAAAATGACCAAATATGGTTAATTTCGCCACATGCGCTGACTGATAGGGCTCAAATCTCATCACTGGGGCGCATACATGACTTATATACGTCCACCAATAATCCTTTTTCAATTCTTTGTCCCGTTTTCCCATGATAGCGATCCAAAGCTGACCAGTTTCTCATCAAAGCTAAGGAATAACTCTTTGGAATAATTAGTGAGCCTTCTGTTATCGAATAGCCAATCAAATCGCGAATTTGAGCTGCCGGGTACAAGGATCAGTAATTACGCAGGAAGCTGGTCCTTTGAGACAGGTTGGCTGAAATTAGATGTAACAAATGTGCAGTAGCTAGTCTAAATTAAATTTTCAGCTCAAGTGAAGTTGGTCTGAAAGGCCAAATCTTTATCATGTCGTCTAATTTGGACGTACTGTAAATTCTTGACGACGCTTTCGCAGTTGCAGTGCTGAAAGTATCACGTCGCAGAATACCTGAGCAGGATTATAAGGTGTGGGTGCCGGGAGAAGGAATAACGAGGTCTAAAAATAATTTCAGAAACTCTAGCATGTACAGGAACAGTTTGCAAAGAGTATGGAATAATCTAGCTACATTTTAAAATGTTGATGAAATTGACAAGAGGGAAGTTAATTCGTAAATTAAACTGCTCACAAGTGGAACTAAAAACGCAGTAACAGACAACAAATTCAAGATTTGCTATTTTACAGTAATCTGGTGGCTTATGACTTTGACCTTATGATTTCTAACAGTATTGTTGTTGGCAAGCAACCAATAGGGGTGGACGTTGGCCACCAGTGTGATTACTACTGAGAAACAACCTCCGGATTCTATACTCAACAAACTTCTGTTATGTTTCTTCAAAAATTACATCTAAAGGGATGCAGCTTCTCGCAAACAAACCGCAGCCTTACCTCTTTTAAAATCCTGGGGTAACACGAAGAAAAAAATACTACTGGGCGTGGAAAAACAGAAAGGACGTCAAATACACTCACCTTTATCCAGTTCAAATAAGCGTTTTTAAAACCTTCTTCTTGAAAAGGATAGACAGTGCGAGACAAAGAACAAAACAAAAAAAAAACAAGACAGAACCTAAGAAATGACACCAGCAAATAATTTTCGCACCATTTCCTACACAAAATAGGCTTTGACTCCTTTCAAAGCGAAGTTGTAGCAGGGTGGTCAGATGTGACGAGAAACGTTAGCCGATCAATTAGGGCGCTGCCCCTCAATGCACAAACCGATCTAGTTTCATTCTAGAGGTGCTTAGCCTGTCAGACCTCTGGGATATCTCCAAAGGAAGTTTTCCGTTCATTCCCACGGTACCCAGTTATCCAGTACAACAATTCCAATTGAAAGTTGGTGCAAGGTTAAACTGTGGCGTCCATTTGAAAAGAACAAAACAATAAAACCTATCCAATTCGAATCGATGTGATGTGACACACATGCTTTGAACAATGGATAGCTAAAGGCACAATGCAATGTCAAAGTGTTTTTTGTTTTATTCATAGAGAAGCCTATCATTATAGCACAATGTCTTTAAGCTTCAAATGAACTTGAACTTGACGAACTTCCAAACAAAACCATGGCTATTAAGGCCTGGCTGTTTGAGGAGATAGCAATTTTGAATCTGACCTTTAAATGATTCGCAAATTGCTGGATCTTGGATGGCAAGACAGGGGATTCCCCTCTAACGCCTCATGCAAACAAACATCAAGCTAAGGAGTACCGTCAGCAAATCCCCGAAAGACATCACATTCAAATTTAGGAATCAGCCAAATGCAAGCATATCAAC